>OZ035963.1:8461966-9668629 GCA_964034945.1 Chrysopilus asiliformis
TTTTTCTGAATAATGCTTTGAAGGAATAAAGATGGTGGCTAGAAATCTGCTTTTTCTCTCGCCATTTCTTGAAATATAAGTTAAAAATGAGTGCGCCTTCAGTGGTGTTTCAGAACAAGCTAATGGGTGAAGCTTTCATAAAAATTGGTGATAAATTTTAAAAGGTTTCAACGATTTAGGATTTCTATTTGAAAAGGCATGTAAAAGAGACTTTAATCTCCTTGCGAGAAAATATTCTGTTTTTATCTTGGTCTTTTGAAAATTAAAGAAAGGGTTTTGAAAATTATTATTATTCGCTTTGTTAACAAAAATGACTGTAATAAATTTTAAGAGGTGATTTTGCATTTGAATTTTATTACAACACCTGTCTTTCTGTCTGTCAGTCTGTTGGTCTGTTAGTCTGTTAGTCTGTTAGTCTGTTAGTCTGTTAGTCTGTTAGTCTGTTAGTCTGTTAGTCTGTTAGTCTGTTAGTCTGTTAGTCTGTTAGTCTGTTAGTCTGTTAGTCTGTTAGTCTGTTAGTCTGTTAGTCTGTTAGTCTGTTAGTCTGTTAGTCTGTTAGTCTGTTAGTCTGTTAGTCTGTTAGTCTGTTAGTCTGTTAGTCTGTTAGTCTGTTAGTCTGTTAGTCTGTTAGTCTGTTAGTCTGTTAGTCTGTTAGTCTGTTAGTCTGTTAGTCTGTTAGTCTGTTAGTCTGTTAGTCTGTTAGTCTGTTAGTCTGTTAGTCTGTTAGTCTGTTAGTCTGTTAGTCTGTTAGTCTGTTAGTCTGTTAGTCTGTTAGTCTGTTAGTCTGTTAGTCTGTTAGTCTGTTAGTCTGTTAGTCTGTTAGTCTGTTAGTATGTTAGTCTGTTAGTCTATTAGTCTGCTAGATTGAAAGTCTGTTACCGAACTAATATTTCATTTCTTCTGAACTAATATTCCACAACCCGACAATGTGGTGTAAATTACATAAGAAAGTCATGTGCTGTTCACATCAGTTATTTTTCTCCAATTTTTGTTAGCTGAGTGCACATTGGGAGGAATGTTTAAATGCAAACAGTGGAAAAGGCTACCAGAAATCTTCAAAAAGTTTGTTGATGGAATAAGATTTTGTCAAATACGCGTCCTGAATCAAATCATTGAATGTTGTGTCCAATTGAACCCTCATTGTTGAAAGCTTCACGTGGTTGTCAATTGAATCTCGAAAGAATTTGAAATTACTCAACTTTTGTTAAATGTAAACAATGTGAAAACAAATTTATATGATCTCATCTATCGGCGTAATCTTATGAAGGGTGGAGAATTTCAAAAGAGGATATTAATTTCAACCCCACACAGCCGCAACTTGAAGTCATTCATTGAGTAAACTAAAAAGATCACGTTTCATATAATCTGATTCTTTACTTAGTCGTATCTTGCATAGTATACCTTGCCATGGATTAACAGATAAATAAATAAACATTTTAAGGATTCTGGTCTCGTACCACGATTGTTTGTATTTTATTTTACACTATTTAGTTGAGGACATCCCGTAGTTATGGAACACACCGCAGCCAGTTTAGTTAGACTCCTTGTGAAAATCTGGGTAGCCTTTTCTAACCGGAACAAAAGGGCGAAGTCATGCTGGGTTACCAATCGTGGTCTGTTCTGAAATCCACCTCGTACAAGGTTTAAGTGTTGTCTACTCCTAACAATCCTTAAAATCCTAACAATCACACCAACAGGGGGTGCTCGAAAATCCATTCGAAATCTGAATTTCACAGGATATCTGAGAGAGGTATCCGTTGAAACTCATGGTGGCCGTATTTCCAAAACCGTAACCGGAACCTGTCTGGAGTACGAGTATTACTAATAGTATAAGATCTACTTGGCCTGCACCCTTTCCTACCCGAAACCCATCCAATAACACACAACACAATGAGGCATTCAATGAAATAATATCACGACGTGTTACAAATATGTAGTAGGTCTAGTCTAGATAGTGGATATCTAATGCCTATTTAAATCAGAATTGAGCTTCAGCTGAACAGAACTTCCTGGAGAATTTGGAAAAACGGGTAGAAAGGCGTCTAAATTTACTACTACTATAGATGTTCGTGCGGTACATAATCCCATTGCCGTATATTTTGAATCGACTTTATAGATCGGGATATCATTCTGGAAAGCGCTGCTTATGTTTGCCAAAGACCTTTTGTACTTGGGATAAATTAAAATGCCAGAAACAGAATGCGATTAAAGTAATGGACAATACGAGTTAGAGCACCTGTATTACTTGGAATTACCTGAATTTCCAATTCTCGTTACAATAGATATGAAAAATTAATGACATTTTCGCATCACAAGCTGATTAAATTCGACTGTTTCCATTATGGAATCCTTTATTTCGTTACTGCGGATAATGAAACACATTTTATTCCTTATCGGGATTCAATTTAAATCGACTTAGAATATTCAGAAATACATAAGGACAATGGAAATGTTTAAATCTTTGGTGTTAACAAGAGGTCTTATACATTTTGATATTGGGAGCTTTAATCTGTTGTCACCGTTTTCTTCTTTTTTGTGAAAATGAATGACCAAAATGCCTTTTAACTAGAATATTCCCAAAAATTAAATTCATTAATTTAAATAGGGGAAAAAAAAATTTGTTATATTCATTTTTCTCAAAAGCGCATAGGTTTCAAGAAATTTTCAAAAAACGATATTTTTTCGAAAACTAAATTGTATTGGAGGTAACCGTTATAGCTACCATTACTTTTCAAAAAGTTGATGAAAAGCTATGATTTTTGTAAAACTTATTTACGAAAAATTTCAAGTCGTTAGGTCAATGCGTGCTCAAGTTATTTAAGATACGTAAACCGGACAGACCGACAGACCAACAAACCGACAAACCGACATACTGACAAACCGACAGACTGACAAACTGACAGATCAACAGACAGATAGACCGACAGACAGACAGACCAAAGAACCGAATGATTGACAGACGGACCGACAGACAGATGCACGGACATCCTCATAATTTTTCCTGAAACGAATTTCGTACTGATCATAAATTTTTTATCTGCTTCCGTTCTCGAGTCGGTCTCCGTCATGATTACAATACTTTCCTTCTATGGAAGATAAAAGTAAATATAAGAATACCCTTTACGCTAGTTTTTAGAAACAATTCAATTTTTTCTGGCACTCAAATTTGACAGTACTTGATTTTTGTTTTGTTTTTAGCGCTTTAATTTTTTTAAAGTCGGTTCTTTGTTTAAAAAAAAGTTGATTTGATACTTTTTAGTGGAATAACAAAGTAAATATGTCATAAAGAACACAACAGAAAAAAATTCAACGCGATATCTCTAACGATATAGAATATAGCAGGGGAGGGGGTTTGAGTGGACAGCACCACAGGGGAGAAATATGTTAAAAGTCCTTCCTGGTGCTCTACTGAACACAACACAGAATTTTAACTCGATATCTATAACCGTTCACGAGAGAATCGCGGCCATACATAGATTACTTACATCGACGTCGAATGCAAACCCTCCTTCTTTTTCGGAGTCAGTTAAAATTATGTTGAAGGACCTTTGAAACACGTTTTAAACGGTGAATTAATATTTATAGGCGCGAAGTTAATGAATAATTAATAGCAATTAAGCTAAAACATAATAGTTTTCAATATTCTCTAATTAATAGCAAATTTCATTTAAGTGCCACCATTCGCATGTAAAATTTATGTGCCTTGAACAAGTGAATTTTTATAGTTAATAAATTACAAACAATTGAAAAAAAAACGTTTTTGAAAATATGTTCAAAAGGAAGTAAATATGCGATATTTTAAAACGTGAATTGATATTTTTATGTTGGTGATAGTATAAAATAGGGCGCGATAAAATCAAAATTAAAATAAACACACAAAAGTGATTCATATCAATGCACACAAATAAATATATAACGACCCCTATTTCAGTCATAGGGTGGCAACAAAAATAAAAATAAAAAAAACAATGATTTGTGTAGGTGGTAAATGTTGCTAGTGTTTTGAATCATGAATTGTAGGTGGCAAACACGCGACTGTGAAATTTGGTAAAAATAAATAGATGTCACCAGAAAGGCTCGTCCCTTTCCTCATATCCTATATTATTATGCTATTTCAGGGGATGAAATATGCAAAAATCCGATCCCACCCATTGTCGATGAAAACCGCCACCACTTCTGTTTTATGCGGGTGACACTTTTTATCACTTCGGTTTACACCAGAACGAGCCTCTCGAAACGGAAAAGAATTTATTGGTTTGGAAAATAGAAATGTAAAATTCGCGATAACGGCCCATTACTCTGTACGCGCGCGCCTATTTCTCGTTTTTAATGATGTTATGTTTGGGAATAAATATTCCAAACTTTGGGAAAAATTGAAAAAAAAAATCGATATAGAAATAATGGGCCGAGAGTTGAAATTTTCCTCCCACCTGAAGGTTTGGAAGCCAGGGTTATCTATAGTGCGAAAAGATAATTAAACTGGCATCAATTTCAATTGGAAAGTCAACTTTTTTCAGTTTTGATAAGGACGGTGAGATATTTTCATATTTGTGAATTTCTTCCCCTATTCATTTTTACAAAAAAAGTTTAAAGTAGTCTAAAAATCATCACGATATAAACTTTTGGCTTTTCTCTTTTTGATATTATGGGGCTATCATTAATCACATATAAAACATTAAAAAAAGTTGCAATTGTCGATTTGACAATCGTTTCATACAGTATGTGGTGATATTAACGAAAATTACATGGAAAATTAAAGGCTTTATTTGTTCGCCAGGAGTGTGTTCGAGAAAATTCCAAAAAAAAAAAGGTTTCGTTTGTGTGGTCGGAAGTGAGGGGGGGTTTCCGTTCACAAATTTGACCTCCCATTACTCAAAAAAAAAAAAATGGCCGCACCAAGTTTCAAGTCTCTAACTTTCTTCTTTCCTAATTTATCAGACATACATATAGATGGACAGACCAACATACAAACAAACAAACAGACGGACAGACGGACAGACGAACAGACGAACAGACGAACAGACGAACAGACGAACAGACGCCCAGACTAACAGACAGTATATATTTATATATAGATAAAACTAAATATTTACTTTTATTTTGTTAATTTAAAACATTTTTTGTTTTATTGCTTAATTTTTTGAAGTTTCCTCAATTTTTAAAAATAGCTTTTGTGGCTCCTCAATGAATTGCAAGCTATTAGAGTGTTTAATAAAGATAAAAAAATAAAAATAAATGAAATGGACAAATTCGGCCCCCACTCAAACGAAAGAGTTTTTCACAATTTTCTCGAAAATGGTAAGTCGTATTAAAAAACTTATGAAGGTAAAATGAATACATCAAAATCCACTTGAACTATTCCTTCCTCCTTCCCCCTTACAAATGAATACTTTTCCCCATTTTCTCGATATCAGTGTAGCGTATTGAAGAATTTATAAAGATCAAATGTGTTTAAAATTATATAACCGTCCCATGCATCAATATCCAAACGGACCAATCCTTACCCCTCTCCCACACAAATGGATCTTTTCCTAAATAAAAATGTTGTCTGCCCTCTTATAGAGTATTTGATGATTGACACCTTCTCAAAACTTGTGTTTGTGTTCTCAAAACCTTGTTTCCTGTTTCAAAAAATTCACACGAACGCATTTTACCGCCACACTGAGGCAAGCAAACTCAGATAAAAATAAACGATTTTCAAACTTCAATTCAATAAAATTTTGAATAAAAATCCTTCTTTTCAGGATCAGATTGCACTTCAAATTCATCACAAAAAATTTCAAATATCTTTAATGAATTTTCCATGTTATTAAATTCCATTAAGATATCAAATTCTATCCTAAACATGAAAATTCCTTCTCGTGTTAGATTCTATTTTATAATCACTAGGCTGGCCAATGTAAAAAGTGCCACTTGCAATTTGGGGATGTCCTGGCCTGCAGACAATTAAAGTATCCCTTAGAATGGCAAATTCCCCCTCCCCCTCCCCTCGCCTTCCCTTCCTTGATCGCAACGAATTAAGCAGGGATTTAGACTCCGGAGACTGCAAACATAAATCTCTCTTCTCTCTCTTCTAAATCTCTCTTGTACTAATCCGGTATCTTTTAGATACGTACACGATATTCCACTCTTATATCTATAAAATATTGAACGAAATATCCATGAGAGAAAAAAAAACGTTACGTTATACTTTGGTGAGGCATTAGACACGAAAGCACTGAAACTGTCCATGTCGCATATAACATATTTTACAACATAGATAAATGTATCTCTATATCTCATATCAGCCTTTTGCTATAAATGTAATATGACGTGGTGTATATTTGTATGGATTGGGGATTTCTTAGAGCTCCATAGGTCGCATCGAAATTGAAAATAATGACTTTAGACAAAATCGATGAGTCATTAAGTGGAAGGTAGGTACAGCATTTTCCGAACATGGATGAAAATCTCAACGCAGGATACAAGAGTAAAACACAATCCTAATTTAAAAGAGGTAACATCAATGATAAAATCTTGTTATCTTACTCAAGGCAGTTCCTTAAAATATTGTTCGATTAATTAGCGGGGAGGAGGGAGTATAGACAATGTACTGTACAGTAAATTTTCTTGATTGCTGTCGGTGTATCCCTTCCGGATTAATTTTTATAACAATATCCTTTTAGCTTGTAGTACCAATTATCTTGCTATATACAAAAAAATAATAATAATACGAAGCCTCTACATCTAATCAATTTAAACGATTTATGTAATTTATGTAATTTATGTAATTAGAAAATAGCTTATATTGTAGAGACTGTATTAAAACAAATTTTTATTGATTTCGGTGTTTTGTTGGAGTACAAAATTTCAAAATAATTTTTTTTACACTGCTATCACGACCTCTGCTGTTGATAGGTTGCAGCGCAAAAACCCTACAAATGTTGCAATTCATTCATGGTTCGCAATCCATGTATAACTGTGGGTGCACATAGTCTCTATTCGCCTCTATTTTCCGACATTTTTTCGTTCTTGAGTAATCTCGAGAATTCTTGAGAAATACTGATTTTATATTAAAAACCTTTATTTTATGTAAAAACCGTTGTAAGTGCGGTGTGTATATCAAACAGACCTATCATTAACACAATCTCAATTTTCATGTACGACTAGATTCTTTTGAAAAGTATCTTTTTCTATCTTTTCTTTTAAAAAGTAATGTTGTAGGAAACATAAACATGTGATAGATGAAACGCTCAATCGGGTTTGTTCTTTTTTGACAAAATACGACCTGACATTGAAAAATTTCTTTATTTTTTTGTTGACACAATCCAATTATCGGATTTTCTAGATAAGGTGTTAATTTCCCCGTAGCTTCAAAGAGATTAAATTCTTTTGATATCGTCAAAATATTATTCTCCCCTGGCTCAGGTTGACTTAAAGTGGCTTGTACTGACTTCTCTAATTTGAATTTCCTTATTTTGGTTATGGTTAAAGAAAACTTTATATTGGTTTTGGTGTCAGATGGTTTTTTAAGCGTCTTGTATTCTCGAAATTCTCGAGAAATCATATCAGCTCAAATTTTTCGGGAAAAATCTCCTCTGGGGGTTTTTGGAGAAATCATATCAGAATTATCGAGAATCGGGACCAATTTAAAAGCCGGAAATTCTCCAGAAATCGAGGAAAATAATTCTCGAGACTCGTCTATAGGTGCGACGCAGGGAAGTTGAACAAAACTTTGTTTGATGTGGACGTCTCTGCGAACTGTTCGCGAACTCCAGTGTGTACGCGGCATAACAAGTCGACTTGACTTAAATCAACTACGTTTGTGTTAAAATCAACAATTTCAGTGGTCTCTACACAATTTTTAATCAACAATGATTTAATCACGATCGTAGTTAAATTCACCATGTTCATTGGTGCGGTTAAAAAATCATTTCTATCAAGCATTTTTCTACTTCAATACGAAATTCCAGCCAAATCTCAACCTTTCGACAAAACTTAATTTGCAAGTTTTTTTTTTGCAAGAAAAGAAGAAAAATTTCTGTAATGAACATGTATTGCCCATTAGAAGTGTATTTGATTGTGCACATTTTTTTCTTAATTCAATTATGTGTCATGAAAGATATTGTTTTTTATTTGTTTTACAAAAACTTGGTGTATTTAAACAAGGAGACGGAGACTTCTTAAAAACTTCTTCAATTTGTTTAACATGGAAAATATGGTGTGCTACATGGAAAATAACCGTCTATATTCTACATCTAGAATAAAAAGAAGGTCATAAAAACATTCAAAATCTCCAGATCTCTTAGGTTTTATGTGGCAAACAGACGTGACAGTAATGTGAAAAAAATGCTTTTCGTACAGCTTTTTTGTGTATATTTTTCTGCGAATTTTTCTTTTACTGTAGATACACCTTGGGAAAATGTGTAGGCGTACGTAGCTGGCGTACATAAAAATTTAAAACATTTTTTTTTTGTTTTGTCGGGGTTTTCATTCACTTTTTGTGATTTCTCTTCTTTTCATTTTTCCCGGTTTTATTTGGGGAACGCGGCCAAATGTTGTGTGCCAAGGACTAGGACAAATATTTAAAAACAAAGAAAGGAAATTCTATAACTGACTGTACCAGCAGCATGTGCCTTTGAGTTGTAAACGAAATATGCGAAATAAAATGGTCCTTGTTGTGAATTGTAACCTAAAATATTAACATCAATTAAATTGGTGCGGTGCGGTTAATAAAGCGTGCCTATTCACGTTTTTCCTTTTCCCATGTAGATGAAAAGAGGAAAATCAAGAAATGCCACACGAGTACTTTTTTTCCTTAGATTACAATTTCACCGCAGTGATTTCCGCGAAGGGAATAGTAAACAAAAATAGAGGGGAAAAACAGCGGAAAAGGGACTTTACGACGTACTAAGGTGTTTCGTTGAAATTATTGTGTGCTCATAAAATGTGGAAATAAAAAAAACCCCCTGAAATAAAACACAAGAAGAGACTGAGTACACATTGTTTGAAGTTATTGGAGGTAAAATGACGAAGGGTTTCTCTGCAATGTTTCATTTTCCATAATGATAACATTTGATATGTCAATAATATTTGTAAATTGTTTAAAAACCTTTTTTGTGGCTTGTTTGGTGTTATGCAATTTTATACCACAAACAATAAGGAAATTCTCAATTAAAATCTTTATCGAATTGAGTTTATTTTGGAATTTCGTTTTTTTTTGCACTCAACATCTGGGGGATTAATTCTACTTTCTTCCCGACTCTCTTTATATCCGAGACAGGACAACTTCTTGACATTTCTGGCCTGTAACAGGCAAACGGATTTATCTATTACATGACATTACATCCTTAAAATACGAGTACCTGTCGCAGGTTAATCCGTGCCGCTTCTTACGCTCTAGTTTACTTGCTGCAGGTTTCATTTTAGAATTTCTCTTGCCAAAAGTTGACACATTTTTCCTAGCGCAGGTGAACGTGCGCCTAGTATAGGCTAAATTTTCCTGCCAATTACGCCTTACGCAAATCGAGGATTTTTACTAAATTTGTCTTAGTTTATACTTCGTATAAGAAAATTAAAATAAAATTCTTGATTCATTTTACAATTTTATGGAAAATTTTGCAAAATCAATCAATCATCTCCCTCGCATTTATGACACGAAATCACACAACATTATATATTTTAATCTAACTGTTCGTTCAGTTGGGCCAAAATACTGAACACATTCGACAGCTCGTAACAGCCATTGAGGAAAAAATATTCCCGGAATTAATTTTCCGGCATAAATTCTAGCATAAATCGGGGGTGGCACTTCGTTAGTCCAAGTTGCCAGGCCAGAGAACTTTATATTTGAATGGCACTCGAAACATGAAATTATCGCTTTTACACAAAATCCATGAATTAATACATCATAAAAAATAATTTGTTGGTATTTTCATCCAGCAAACCAGGCCAGCATCGGTCGGTATACGCTTTCAGAGTTATAAATATTTTTCGTATGTGAAAATCGGGGAAATTTATTCCATTTTCATAAATGTTCCCGCACAAACATATTCATTTATTTATAGCATTAGGCGTTTTGGTGTTAGAATATATCCATTTTGCAACAAAGTTAAACAAGTGTCATAGAATATCCTCAAGCAAGATGCGAATAATAAGTGCTACAAACGAGTCCTGTTTTAATGAACTTTTCATTTATGGCTATTCCCCAAACCATTAAATGTTTGTTAGCCATAAAGTGGGCAAACATTAAAGTTTCCCCATTGTTCCCATCGTAATTTGTTCATTTGACGGACAACAGAAAATGTAGGTACTGGGACAGCGGAAAAACTGAAATTTTCATTTCGCTTCTAATTCAGTGTAAAAAAAATTTAGAACTGAGCGTGAATCTCCTTCGTTAATGAAAAAACACAAAACTTTTATCTGAATTTTATCTACTGCTAGATAGTGTCGCAAGTTGCCACTATGACCCAGTTTACACACAGTTAAATTGCTCTTTTCTGCCCAAGTAAATTCCATCAAGTTGTCCTAAATTCCAGTATTAGGCAAACAGAATGTGCAACTGTTTTTTTTTAATTCGAGAAAAAACAGGAGTTTTAAAAGTTGTGCTGCAGCTCCCGTGGGAGACTGGGAAGATAATACAGAGTTTCGCAATTTAAAGTCTCTGCAAATAAAATTGCATTCACAACATTTGCTATTAGACGGACTTTAATCATCTGTAGCTCTGCAAATTTTGATGTTAGGAGACGTTTTTAAAAGCTTTTATTTAGCTTGCTATCGTGCCCGTCTATCCGCTTGTCCGTCTGTCAGGGTCAAATCTTGCAATCTAATTTGAATCCACTTCCACTCATCCGGTTGAATTGAAATTTGGCACACATACGTCAGTCTGATGACAATACAATATTTTCGCTACTTTATCCTTGTAGAGATACTGGGAGGTCCTGCAAGGATAACGTGATTATCGTTTTACTCGAATTTTTCGGGAAAAATCTCATCTGTGAGTTTTTAAGGTCGCGGAATCCAATTCTGACATTAATAAGTCTGTAAGGATAACGAAAGATCCTGTCAGGATAACGTGATCGTCTTTTTGCTCAGATTTTCCGTGAAAAATCTCATCTGGGAGTTTTTGGGTCGCGAAAACCGATTCTGACGTTACGAAGTCTGTAAGAATAATGCAAGGTCCTGTAAGGATAACCTCCCGTTTCCTCTTCCTAAGACTTTTTTGCGATTATCTTGAAAACTAACAGGTGCTTGCTAGTTGTATTCATGAGATGAATTAATGAGAATGACATTTTTCACATATTTGTATTTTACCGTGATCCGTTATCTTTTACCGTTAAAATTCTCAACATTATTTCCTATTACTGTAAATCGGCATTTTATACCATTATCGAGATATTTCAGATTTTGTCTCCCACACACTCTCCTCCCAACGTTCCATATCCCTTCGCCACACCTCCCTCCCCTTCCCTAAATATCATTTTTTTAAATGAAAGTCTAAAGGGGGCTAGGTAATTAATATTTTGGTCTAAAAGATAATTCACTATTCATTAATTCGGGACCCCCTTAAACTCTACCTACATAAGAAACTTCAGTCGAATCTGAGGCCCATTGGTTTAATTTCCCCAGGGATGAAACAATTTTCCCAACAAAAAAACAATTTTACCAGCTCATAATTACAGAAATTAGGCGTTAGATAGTATTCACAAAAGACTTCACACGAAAGTAGCATTCAATTAAACATTTTCCACAATGAAAAACCTTTTAAAACCCATATTTCTTTCCAAATGCAATCAAATAAACATAAAGTATTAGGTATGTATTTTTATAACCGATAAAATATATTGGTTTAAAGCAATAATGCGGAAAATGCTTTATATATAGGGTGACCATGCGTCCCGGATTTAGACATGTTGTCAAGGCGTCCCAGAAACTAAACTTTTGCCCCGGATTTTTCAATTTAGTGTTTAGTTTTTAAATTTCTCAAACGCTAAAACATGATTGCTGAATATGCAAAAAATACTCTACCAAAGTAGAGGTTTTCGCTTGAATTTTCGCTTCGAGCTGTGTAGCGCCTAATTTAAATATTTGCGCCACATTCTGAACAGATTCTTTTTCCTTGGTTTTCGTCCAAAAAAAAAAGATTTTTGTTATAAAATTTTGTGACTCTCCTTTCAATTGAGTCCCCCCCCCTCCTCCCACCACTTCTCCAGATAATTTTCTTCAGGATTGGCCCAAAAAAATATGGTCACCCTATTTTTATAGAATCATAAAGTTCATGCATTTTGAAAGTCGAAGGAAATACATAAATAGGTGTCGTGTAGTTTACAATATTTTACTTTATGTGAATTGAACAACATACCGCAAAGACTTCTTTTTATATGACAATCCTTAAATCCTTACTTCTTCGCCATTAACTTTCCCTTCGCTATCCCGTTAAAACTTAAATATTCTTACCGTAGTTTTCCTGAAACATATTGAATTTTTTTCCTTCGTGGTGGAAAAAGTTTTTCTTCTTAGAACCAAATGTAAGATCTTCTCTTCGCAACAAGAAAATGCAATATCCTTTTGTAAGTTAAGGATATCCTAGCTCTCATCGTGTATTATACCATTGTAGAGGATGCATGACATAAGAATGTTGCCCACCATATATAAATTACTGTCATGGAGGAAATGAAATGCTTTCCGTACCAACTTTCAACTTTCAACCATTGCAAAATTTATTATCCATGTAATTTAAATTGCTTATTGCCTTTTCTCATGCTGATTACTTAGAACTGAAGTTAAGGACTCAGTCTTGGATTTAAAATATGATGTCCTTAATGAATATGAGTCCTTCTTATAGAATCGGTGTTGATGGAATTTTCTCATCCGGCTTTTTCTTTTGCTTTCTTGGTAGAGAGAGCAACACAATCTATTTTCATTATATTTTGTGTTTATTATAGATTCCGTAAGGCAATACATCAAAATTAAAGGCATCAAGGTGAGTTATTTATCACTGAAGAAAGGATTTTTCTCTAGGCATTTCGTGATGAGCAGCGAGCTTGAAAATTCTTTGAAAACCTAAAAATATACAATTTTAATGAAACGTTGAACAAAATATAAAGTCGGAGTGTCCTTTGTATTGGAATGGAAATTCGTTTAGATTGAGATTTATGATGTAAATAAATTATGGAATTCACGCTTCCATTTTATTATGTCATCCTGATTTTTTGAAAGACATATATTTCTGGGTGTTCATTTTATAAATCTTGTAGAGGAGGATAATATTATATGTATAATTATTGTCAGCACCGTACCAAAGGAGAGGAGGGGGGGGGGGGGGTGGGGGGGGGGGGGCAAAATGGGCCAGTAGCAAGATGTAACCTCGTTTCACCAGATATTGCCCAAAGAGCACAAAAGGTCGTAAAGTGGTCGTCCCGACTTTAGTTTCGTGATTGTATGATTGCGACAACTACTTTACGACCTTTTTTTGCTACTTGGGTGTCCTCTATTTGAGGTGTCCGGGGTAATTTTTATAAGGTTTCCGGCACATTGCTTATAGGGGTGTACGAGTATTTTGCTGCCCTGGGCGCATTCAAAACAAACAAAAATATTTCTGGACACCCTTAAATAGGGGACAGCGCTTGGCGAAAAGGTGCGCGGTATGGCACCCTTTATTTAAGGCTATATTTGACCTCGACGTTTTTGTCTGTCTGTCTGTCTGTCCGTGAACATCATAATTTTCGAAAAGATTGAGCTAGACACTTGAAATTGTGTATAGTTACATTTCTTGCAAGTGGCATTTATAAAAACGAAATGTGTTTCAAACATAACCGTTCCATACATCAAAATCCAATCGGACCAACCCCCTCCCCCTTCCCCCCTCCCCACTCTCAATACAAATGGATTCTCCTGCATAAAAATTTTGTTCGCCCTCATAAAGAGCATTTGACGATTGGTCCCTGGCAATTGTAATTTTCTTATATTTTTAATAAAAATGTTGCCAGCGGCACCGTCTTAGCCCTTGAGTTTGGTAGCCTTGTTTTACATTTAGCCGATTATGGGTCAAAATTAGGTTGCAAGATTTGAACCAAACTAACAAGTGAAACTAATCACAACTTGTAGAAGCTTTACAAACAACCGACACCATGGGAAATTAATTCCCTTATAATTTTCACATTGGAACGGATGGAATCAGCAATTTTATTTGATTCAAAATATAATTGTTTAAAAACTTGTTTAAAAATAATTGATTAGAAAAGCATATTTAACAAAATGTAAATAGTATTTTTATGTAATTAACTAAATTTAGTTTAAAATGTCAAAGTGCAGTTTTGCATACACATTTTCAAAAATATTACATTACAATTTTCAAAACAAAACTAATTAAAATATAGAAACCGCAGAAAAAACCAATTTAAGTTTTCGTCATATGGTAATAACATATTCAACAAATTTAAATCATTACTTTTTCATCATTTAGAAATTTACAAATGTTTTTCAGCGTTCAAAAATAAAAGGTTTCACACCTTTTTAATTGAAATTCTCTCGTGTCAAAACCAAAAGGATATCAAAAGTTTTACCTAATTAATAGGGTGACCATATTTTTTTTTTGTGTGACTCCGGGTCAGATGATCGATGTAAGCGGGGAAAGATTACCGAAGTAAGCGGGGAGATGGAGGGGGCATTGAAGTGTGACGAAATTTTTAATACCCGATCAGAGAGAAGATGGTTTGTTTGAATTTTTATTTGTGACTTTGTCAAGACTCTCAAGCGTGTTTTGTATTTTTTAAAATCGCACCGTTGGCAAAACTTTTCGAAACAACTATTTCAAATATTGAAAATTATTAAATAAAATGTGCCGCAGGCGATTTTTTTAAAAGAAAAATGCGCTATAGGCATAATGTCTGACAAAACTGTGAAGTTTTTGAACTTCGGGGCAATTTTTTTTAGGAATTTAGAAACTATAACACTAGATTGCATAATTCCGGGACAAAAGTTTAGTTTCCGGGACGCCGGGGCAACATGTCTAAATGCACGACTGTGTTGGCCATTCCGGGATGTATGGTCACCCGACTTAATTAGTTTTTGAAATTATTGATGCATAACTTTTAACTCTCCATGTTTTTTTCACAAGCTAAACTATGTTGCTAAGGTTAACATCGAATGGCCAAATGTTGAAATTAAATGTAATATTCGATGCATGTAGCAATCAACCACAAAATGTGAACAAATATTTAAAATATATTCTTCTAGGTAGATGAAATAATTTAGTGCTCGGAAAACCATTAAATTTTAGTGTTGGATCTGGTATAATATATTTTTTTAAATATTTTGTAAGTTTTCAGAACTGTGTATCGCAAATTTCAAAGGGAAACTTAATTAATACCGAATTTCATTTTCTCGTCATTTATAAGCATATTTTATACCCGTATGGTGAAGCCAAAGGGTATATTAAATTTTTCTTACCATTTGTAACGCCAAGATCCCGTTATCACATACAAAAATGAATTACATTAGTTTTTTTTTAGAATGATACATGTAAAATATTGAATTTTGCATGGCCGTCCGTCTGTGGCACGGATTGCGGGCGCACAGAATGAGCTAGAGACTTGAAATTTTACGCAGATTCATTTTTCGTAAAATGCAAAGCTAAGTTTGTTAATGGACAAAAATGGACCATTAGGGGGGTACCCCCTACAAACGAACGAAAACGTTTTTTGCGAATATATCAAAAACGGTGCTATTGAAAAGTATGACTTCAAAGTGGAATTTTGATACAACTGTTCGTCGTTCACTTAAACTTCGGGTGGGGGGTTTGTCTTCTAAAAAAAGTCTTCCAAAAAGACTTGCTTGCATTTTAGCATTTATTCGTTTTAATGTAAAATAATAAAGGAAGCCTTTTGCAAAATTTTTGAAGAACCCACATTTTTCGAGATCACTCCCTCAGTGGAAAACTTTATGACGTAATGTTCCTCTCGATGTCAATAACAAGATTTTAAAGTGTCTTCACATATGGCACAGAAATATTAAAGGGAATTGATTTTGAATATAGAATTTGCGTCATGATATTAAGTGCATACTGGCTGCCATATTTGACAAGGGCATCAAATAGGATTACTTGTTCAGGACGTGAGCCATCTGCAAAGATTGTAAAAGACTTTTATGAACTCACTTCGGTTTGATGATGCATTTATGAGCGTATGTTTAACATCGTCTTGGACACGATGTAATAGTAAAAGGGCTACCAAAACTATTTCAGAATATTAAAATATCATAATAAAATGGTAGCTGGTATAGCATCGATTCACATATGAAATTTTTGCTTATATCGGCATCGGTTCGTGTTGATTTTATGTATGCAGAAAGGATTACTTCATATTCTAACTAAAGGATAACATCATCAAATGGCACTTGATGTTATTATAATATGCTGCTATCTTCATGGGAAAATGACATGACTAAGATGTTATCCTAAAGATAACATTTATATGCATGTTGACACGTAATGGCTCCGAACCATATTTACACTATATTACAAAATACATACGAATGGGAAAAAGAGGGATGAGTACATTTCAATATCAACAATCTATTATTTTATGTAGGTATACTGTAGGGGTAAGGCTCGTACATTGAACCGATAGTACCTCCCAAGTGGACAAATATGCGGCAATTCATAAGGAAAAAAAGTCACGTTTCATAACAGGGATTTTTTAATGAAACTGATCAAAAAATTCGGTCACATGCTATGAAATTCATATGGACAACAGAAATGAAATTTTTCATACAACATTAGTGACGTTATAAAGGGTCTTTCCACAAGGACATAACAATTTTGTATTATAATAAAAACGCATCCTAACACTTTTTTTTTTGATCTGGCAATGCTAAAACGTCAGTCCAGGTTTACATTTTTTATTTTTAAGGTTTTTTTTAGGTTTTTATGCTACACTGCTGGTCAAAAAATTGATCTATTGCAGGAGAAGTTCGGTAATCGTGTAATCTCCAGAAATGGTCTGGTCGAATGGCCACCTCGCTCATGCGATTTAACGCCGTTGGATTTCTTTTTATGGGGTTATGTTAAGTCGTTGGTTTATGCCAACAAGCTAACAACGTTAGAGGAGCTCAGGAACAATATCGAACGCGAAATTGCCAACGTTCCGGCCGATATGTGTGGAAGAGTGGTGGAAAATTGGCTCCAAAGAATCAATCAGTGCAATGCTCGCGGTGGCCATATGAACGACATCGAATTTCATACTTAAATGTAACATGTCCACTATACCTGGAATAAATTTCAGCCCGATATCTCAATTATTCTGTGTTTTTAAATATAAAGTTGTTATGTCCTTGTTGAAAGACCCGATACATAAAAAGCTGAATAATTGATATGGTGTGAACATTTGCTTACTTTTAAGTTTGGTTCCAAGCTTTGCTTAATTTTTATTTTTGGTTTTCTCTTTACACGAACTCAAGGATTCAAAACTTTGCCAACTCTTCTTCACTAAAAGGCTTTTTTTTCGGAAATTTCACGCTCCTTTGGCCCGTTTGCTTGTCATATGTCCCATTAACCTAGCATGTGATTTTACCTTGTTTTGACCATGTAAATGCTCCAAACTCTGATCAATTTACATTAAAGTGTCGGAGGCGTGAATTATAATTCTAAAAAATTCAAGTTCGAAACATGAAAACTAATAGAAGAATAACAGTTGTCTAAAAATCTTAGCTGTATGGAATTTCTGTATGAAATTCATCAGGAATTTCTGCATGAAATTTATCCCAAATTTTTACATGAAACTCTTTGTTCTTGGTGTGAAAAAAAAACTTCCAATAGCAATTTCCTTTTGAAATTTTGCGAAAACTCTTCATCAGGTAAGAGCTTTAAAATATTATGACACCATTCTAAAGTGAGTATGAAATTGGCAATGAAATATTTCATAAAGAATATAAATATTTCATAACATAAAGTCAGCACACAAAGGTTTTTTTTTATAGACAAGTTATCAGAACTTCTTTATAAAATATATTATTTTAAAATATGCATAGATTTTTTAACGCCGATCAAAAAGTATATGTCGTTCCAAGGTACGAGCCCTTGCCCTAATATAATTTCCATTCATTTTGAATTTTACATTGTTGTAAGTAACTATATGAAATTATTTACTCTCATAATATGCAAGTAATAAAATTTTAATAATGTGGACTGGTTATCTGAAGGTAGGTTCTAATATCATACCCACACTAAAGTTTATTCACAATCGTCTTATGATTTCGTCGCACTTAAATTTGAGACTTCCTTAATGTATTGTTGGTACTAAAATTTAATTGTAGATATTTGTATCTCGACTCCAAAGTGAATGATAACAAATAATTTATGGTCCGTATAACTATTAAATTATTTATGCAAAAGCATTCAATTTAATATCATAACATTTGATTCTATCATTTATAGATTAAGTAAGGGAAGCCTTTAACATAATTAAAGTTTGTTGAGGTTTCATTATTTTAGTTATTTTAACGAAAGGAAAAGTTGTTACTTATATTGCTGTAATTGTAACTATTTAATAATTATAAAGTACAAATTTTTAAAAGCTGCGTGATTAGTTTCACGTCTTATGGCTGGTCAACAATTGAGTGTATTGGTTGAAAAGGGGACATGTCTACAAAAATTATGAAATGAGACAAAGATGTCATTTGATTCGTTTTTATCTAGTTTCGAAAAAGAATGAGGTTATGTATTCGACGGTGATGTAGGGTATGTTTGTATGCATGTAAGTTTCTCGTGAACGGCTAGAGATATTTAGTTGAAACCCTTTGTGTTGTATTCAGTATATCTCCACGAATGACTTTTCACATGTTTCCCCTCTGTGCCGGTATAACCTCAAACCCCTTTCCTACTAGATTATATATCGTTACAGGAATTGAGTTATGTTCACTACAATACCAAGAAGGACCTTTTATATTTAGATCTTTCCCCTGTGGCGTTGTCCCCGCCAACCCTCTCCTCTGCTCGATTCTACATCGTTAAAGATATGGAGTTGAGACGTAAGTGCGGTATTACACTTGGCTTATTTAAGCCGGCAACTTTTGGGCTTAATAAGCCAATGTGCTTACATTTGTGGCTTAAATAAGCCAATCCTGTTTGCTTATGCTACACAAGTTTACATATGTGTGTGTGGACTCAAACCATTGAAATTGCTGCTTCCCAAGATCTTTACCTGCTGACGGTCAGAACGAAAATGATTTCTGCCTACTACTTTTCCTAAACCGGTTCACACGCTTTGCATGTATGAAGATTGTCGATAAGCCATGATTTCGAGTGGCAACTTTTCCCTCCACAGTCGTTTCTCCCGAAAATCGGCTTAAGTAAGCCCGAAAGTTGCCGTGTGTAATACCGCGCTAAGGAAAAAATTACAGATTTGTCCACTTGAGTAATCATTTTTACGCAAACAGCCGAATGTTTAACTAATAAACTGGTTGAAAAATATTTCGAAATGTGATAGTTACAATCATGTAAAGTACCTGAAGGAAATTTCAAAAAGCCTTCATAAAAAACATGATACTAAAATAAAAACAAAAACGAAAAAAAACCGCACTTTTGATTTGCTTCATTTTCCGGATTATTTGCGAATATATTGCGAATATCAAATCGCCTTTCGGATCATTACCTTTAAATGGTTTCTGTGATTTGCTTCTGTTTTCTAGTCTGTCTATTTTCCGATTTTTTTCCTTGAAATGGAATTTGAACTTGTTACGCTTTTCATGGGAAAAATCATATACGGAAGAGATGAGATTCTCTTCAATGCATCCACATTTGCAGACGATAAAATGCATTCAATAATGTGCATATATTAAATTCTTGATATGAAATTTTTTTATGATGGAAGAGTCGAAGAAAAACTCAAAATGGAAACTCTGTGATAAAATTTGGTAGTGGTAGGAAGGAAATGGGAAAGATAGCGATGAAAATTTATTGAACGTGGATGACAATGTGTATTGTTTCTAGTACCACTCGCTTTTATACATTGGGAAATTGACCTCAATCTGCTTAACTTTTAGTTCCATCTACGGACTTTTAGCTTCAGTTTTTATTCTCCTACTTATGCTAATGGCCAACAATAAAAGCCCCATAGCCAACGAAGGACCAAAAAAAAATCTCATTTCTAACATCATAAAAATATACACACCCTTTCAGATTCATCTGAATTTTAGGACACAGTATTTGCAAAATACACTCCGCTTAGAATTTTTACTTACACTGTGAAAGGTTTTTACTCAAGATATTCTTTTATGTCGAATGCAAGAAATCCCTTTTTTTCTAATAATTGGAAGGTTTTAAACTACTTTATGAATTTAAAATAAAATTCTGCCATTTAACTATGATATTTTTAGTAAACGCTTTAATCCTCTTTTGTTTTTTTAAAAAAAGCCAAACATTTTTGTGTGTGAATTTTCCAAAGTGTATCTCCATACTGTCTACAATGCAGAATTACATGGACTCAAGACCAGATTTATCTATTTTATATTTTTATATCGTATAGAAACTGATTTTTCCTTGAGATTTATATCAATAAGAGAGTAAAACTTTTATGGTCTATAAGCTTCTGCTGGATTTGTTTTTTGTATGAAGTACGTGTCTGTGCGGGACATGCAAATTTTGGGAAAATTTTATGTGAATTTTCGAGGTTATGGCTTTCATACGGTTTTACCTTCTTGTTTTGTTATCCGTACTGATATTTGTCAGAAATGCAACTTCCTCACCATTTCCAAGCACACATCACACAAAATATACTTTTCTATATTTGCTCACACAGACGATACACTTTTATAAATTCCACATTTATGAAACACCATATATTCATACTACTGTCGCTATATATATATAAAAAAAAAGATATGTATAATTCAGGAAATGTGTGTTTTTGCATTATTTTATCCATTGATCGAAGTAAAATGTAATAATTTGCTTGTATATAAATTGGAAAATTTTCTGCCATTTATTTATTAATATTTTGATGCGAGTTTCGTATATCGAAATAATCATACTATTTTTATAGTATTTTCATGATTTAATTTTATATAATTGACGTATTCTGTTTCTCGAAAATCAATTGGGTCAAAATTTATGATAAACCGGAATACATTAAAAATATTTAATAATTTCAATGTATTTAACAGAAAAATTTCAGCAGCATGTTAAAATGTGGGAAAAAGTCGAATAAAGGCTTTTTTTCAATTTATTGGGCTTTAACAAAGATTATTTAACCAAAGATAAGCAATAAGAGAACTTTTCATAGGAATTTTCATAGGAGTTTTCATAGAACTTTTCTGAAAACTTTTTATAGAAATTTTCATAGAAATTTTCATAGAACTTTTAAAATGTGTGGAAATTACTGTAAATTTATGATTTTAAATAAAGTAACGCACGCAATTTAAACATTTTCATTGATTTTTTTGCAGTTAAGCGTCAAAAACAAAGGGAAAATAGTCTTTTTGCAATGCATACCAAAGATTTCATTTCCACTGGCGATTTTTTTTGTACCCCTAAAAGTTGTTCCAGGTTTCGTATCTTGATTTACATAATCTTTGACTTGAGTGTGAAAATAACAATATTTCGAAAACCATCAGGGTATTCACAGTCGTCTTTTAAATTGCGGATAAATTTACCGCTCGGTAATTCAGTCAAATTTGACAGATTTTTACCGAGACGGTAATTTGGTTCATGTAAAAATGAATTACCGGATTCGGTATTTGTAGACATGCCTTGAGTCGTGTTTTCCGGCCCGGTTATTCGGTATCAAGAATCATCCGCAGGTGGCGCTAGTAATGTTTTTAGTTGTCAAATTTTCTCGCTGGCTTTTTGTTAATCTCATCGGACTGATGCAAATTTTTTCAATTTTGATAGCCGTTGCCTCAATAGAAATTCAAAAGAATACATCAAACATAGATTTAAAGGTATGTGACATATTTTACAATCAAATTCGCAGTTCATGATTTGGTCACGTATCAAATAAAAGCGCTGTTCTCAAATCTGTGCTGTGAGATGTTCACAGCAGAATATTTTCAGTCTTTTAATATTACCGAAAATACCGAATACCGAAAATTAAAAGAGGATTGTGAATACCCTCTATATAAAATCAGCTTTTCTCAAAATCTGGCCAAACAACTTGCAGATTCGGAATCAGCGACGTCAAGTTATCCTAAAAAGATTGTAAAATTGTTACGAAATCTGCCAAAGTTGTTTTCCTTGAAAGTACACTGCAATACTAAACTTGACGGATGCAGTGCCGTGCCCTTAATTTCCAATGCAATTTTTTAAAACCCCATCCTCTCACCCGCCACATCCCCTAACGAGCAAAGTTTCATCCAAATCGCTCTTCTATTCTGAAGATACGATTTTTGAAGATAACCAGGTTTTGAAGCTAACCTTTCACACCACGGACAAAAAATGAACATTATAATGTTTCGTATTAGAAATTGGCCATTTTTCATCATATGAGTTTAATTATTTAAAAACCTATTATCTCACCACTCTGGGTGTATTAAACTATGTTTTCTCTAAATAATTCACAAAATTAAAAGTTGACATGCATTTGTTATTTGGATGTTTAACAGAAATCATGTTTCATGACAAAATAGTTATTTTAAACAACACAAAGCACTGCTTATCTGCTATCATTACATCCCAAATAGAGACTAGGACAACAAAAAACACTAATAATAAATAGTATTCCATGTTAGCAAATAAACTACAAAACATTTCTGTTGAATTTGCTCTATTTTATATTTTTGTTGTGTTATTTTGTTAACAATCTCAAACATTTGTAGAGTAAACTAAAACTTTCTCTTGTTATTTAGGTAGGGTGACCATATTTTTTTTCATGCGAATCCGGGACAGTCTGCCGGTGGGGACCGGGCGTAAGATGAAACTTAAAATGCATGGAAGTTAATAGCAAAGTAATCAACAAGGCGAAGCGATGGCCGCAGCAATAAATTTATCTCACGCTCCCCACTATTTAAAAGACAGCATAAAAAAATATCTCATAATTAAACCTTTTATCAAATAATGCGCCGCAGGCGATTGTCTCTATTTTTTAAAAACACATTTGAAGCAGAAGCCTTCCAAAAAACTGCGCCGCTGGTCTGTCGGTCTGTCGGTCTGTCGGTCTGTCGGTCTATCGGTCTGTCGTATCTTAGTCTGTTGATCTGTCAAAACACATTTGAGACATAAGCCTTCTAAAAAACTACGCCGCAGGCAAAATTGTTTACATTTTAAGACTAAATCGCAAAATGCGAGACAAAAATTAAATTTCCGGGACCCCATGCCGGGACAACATGCCTAAATCCGAGACTACACCGGCCAACCCGGGACGTATGGTCCCCCTATATTTAGGGGAACAAGCTTTTTCCTGAATTATCTAAATGTAAGATCATATCCCTTTTATCCGGTCAACCATTTCATTTTTCCCCTTTGGATAGTAAAAAAATGTTACATACAAACTTTAATTCAACTCATAAAGTTTTCATTCGTCTTATCAGCATTTTGTTAACTTAAAATAGGCCTGGTTAGCTGTTCGCATAGTTTACCAGAGAAGGATTTTTTTTCCAGTTGTTAGATTTATTCTCAACTTAAACTTCGGAATATTCTGCGATTTGTGTTATATTGAGTTACATTTGAAAAAAAATGTACAAGACTATGTAACGCTCAATAATAGTTCAATTACCGAAAAGTGCAAAACAAAAAAAGGTCTTCAGAAAAAAAGCAGGCAAATATTGATGTTGAGTAAATTTGCCTTCCATATACATATAAGTTTCTGTCTTATCGATTCTGTAGAATCTTAAGAAACTTGCTCCATTTACAAGACATCTTACGGCGATAGAAGCTATGTGATAAGGCGTTCACCTACTTTACATGATCCAACGTTTTTTATGGTAAATTTCCTGTAGATATACTTTCGCATGGATGTAAAGCAAAGTCTAAAGATTGCTAGAAATGAGTATTTTTACGAAGTTCACCATTCCGCCAACCCTCTTTATGACGACATAAAGGGAGTTGGTGTATTTTAAATCGATTTGCTTTCATGTGCGAGTGGAAATTTGATGATTTCTTCAGGGAATATATCAAACGAAAAAGGTGCGAAAAATCCTTTACTGTTTCGCGCTGGCTGACATTTTTACTCAAAATGCAGTGTCGCAATTGAAATTTGGTGACAGAATTTCAAAGTCTTTTCTTGGGGTTTCTCACCATGAGTTTTAGTACATGTAAAATGGAATTTCTTTTAAATTGAAGTTTGATGGTGTCTTAACTATGCTAAAATCTCATTGGCATTAAAGTATTTGCATACGGCGTTTAACAAGTATTTATAAAAGTCCTACAAATTAATTTGGCCTTCGGGTTAAAATTTGAGTAATCTGTACCAAAAAAATTCAAGTTTGTAAAGTTTTCCGAATTAAAATTCCGAAAAAGAATCGACTTAAAAAACATTTTTAACATTAACAATTTTAGATTTCAAATACTGTGAAATTTGCGTCCCAGAAAAATTTGAATTGTTTTTAAATACTAGCGTAATGAGTTTTTTTGATTAGAAATATGAAGTCGAAGCAATATTTGCATAATACATCAAATTCTGTTATCAGACTTGGCTACTTTTACTGCGCAGCATGCGGAAAAACTGCGCTACCTGCATGCTGAAATATGTCTAAAGCTGTCTGCGATCCAGAAAACTGAAAAATTCGAGCTGGTATTTGCATAAAGTTTCGATTCGGTAAGCCGAAAATCTAGTAGGGGAGGAACTTAAGTGGGTGGCGCGAAAGGGGAGTTACCTAAAAGGTCTTACCGGTAATCAGACTGAAAACAACACAACAAGTTTCAACTCGATATTTCTAACGATGTAGAATATAGCAGGGGAGGGGGTTAGACGGGACAGCGCCACAGGGGAAAATAAGTGAAAAGTCCTTCCTGGTGCTATACTGAATAAAACACAAAGGGTCTCAATTCGATATCTCTAACCGTTCCTAGGAAAATCGCTGACATACATACATCTACGTCAAATACATAACGTCATTCTTTTTCAGAGTCGGTTAAAAATAGAATTTCCAAATCAGAATTTGTAATTTATGAAATCCTAATTTGTTGCGCAACACAATTTTTTGTTTAGCACCTGTGACTCTTACGGCCAATTTATTCACTAGGAGTTAAATCGCCTTAACTCCCTTAACTCACCTTTTACATGGAAAATAACACTAGCTAACTCCCTTAACTCACTAACTCGGCTTAACTCCTAGTGAATAAATTAGGGGTTAGAGTCTATGAACAATGAAAAAAAAATCCTTTTCATTTAATAATTTTATATCCTATTTGAGTGTTTGTTACATCACGGCCATGTTCTGCTTTCAAGAATTTTGAAAGGATAAATCCAGAAATAAAATCCCAAATAACATACAATAATAGTAACGAGAGAGAACGAGCGAAATAGTGTGGGAGTGAAAAAATCAAATGAAAGTAAGTGTAAGGAATGTAACCAGTGTTGCCAGTTTGGTCGATTTATCGCGATTTGGGCGATTTGAATGGGTCATATTTTGAGGCGACAACTTTTTTAAATTTGGGCGGGTCGACTATTTAGAAATCTGGCAACCCTAAGTGTAACATATGTTCCTTTCATTGTGTTCATAAAATTTCTAGATATTTTATTCGTTATAGGCAGGAAGATTTTTTTTAAATTTGCTTTTCTCACATTTTTTTCAGAAAGATTTCCTTTTGCAATTTTTTCAGTATGATGAAAGAAATAACATTTTTTTAAAGATTCTGTATAGAAGATTCCCTTTTTCAATTTATACACTTTTGAAAAACGTAATTTACTATTTTTGTTATATAAATCACATTTACTTAAAATTTCTCAAGATTCTTAACGAATTTAACTGAAGAAAAGTGCTGTATTAACATTTATTTCAAGTGGGTTAATAACAATATTTTAGTCGTGTATTATTTTTTTAGAAAAAATCCACTATTTTACTCAATTTTCCAGTTTTACTAACCTTTTTATAATTATTATATGAATTACATTCTTAAACAAAATATAATAAAGTATGAAATTCGGGAACAATTTCGACCTCTTTATTTTTCCTAAGGCTACAAACACAGTGAATACGATGAGCTATGCGGAGCGAAGCCCGATGCGGTTTTAAACGACGGGTGCATATATTCTGGAAAATTTGAGGAAAAAGATTATCCTAATAGGACCTTTTGTCATTCTTACTGACCGGAAAAAGCCCGCAGATGAGATTTTTGTCCGGAAAATTTGAGGAAAAAGATAATTACGGAATCCTTACTAGACCTTCCATTATCTTCACAAGGACGAAGTCGTAAAAATCTTGTATTGTCATGTGGAAAATTTCAAGTCAATCGGATGAGTGGAAGTGAGTCAAAATTAGATTACATAATTTGACCCTGACAAACATACAGACACGAAAGCAAGCTAAATAAAAGCTTTTAAAAATGTCTTTCTAAATAAAATTTTCCACTATTTTGTCTTTCACCGTATAAGAATTAAAGATATTAAAATTTATTAGAATAGGATTATTCATTGCTAGAAGGTCAAGAAAACCATGAATCAGAAATGGTTCAATGGTTAAACCCAAATTAACTTTTTTTTGGATTTTTGGCTTTTACAGCAAATCGATATATTTGACCGTTTTCGAGATATTTTAGATGTGGTAAAGAAATCGATGTTTTTTGTGGAAATTAATATTTTGTTCGTCGGGTTATAGTGTAAATTGCGCAAGAACGTAGATTTTGTATAAGAAAGTCATGTGCTGGTCACATCAGATATTTTTGCTATCATGATCATGTTTTTTTTATCATCAATTAATCATTTTTAGAACAGGTTAAATGGTTAAGTCGTTGAATTCACCACGTGTGGGCGAACGGGAAATGAATGAAACCATTTTAAACATAAATAGATACATTAACGGTAGTTACACTTAACAATTTATCATTTTCCTTTTGATGAATCCATTAGAATCAGTATTTGAATGTGTCTTCCATTTGATTTATTTGAATGTTTTTCACTTACTCGTTTCTGGGCTTTTGTATGCTTTTCAGCTGCTTTTATTCCTTAACCATGCGCACCGGATTACATAAGAGTTATAATGGTTTTTGTTTGAAAAGTATGGAAATAATACGAGTATGAGAAGGACCCATCGCTTGATAAATTATGTAGCTCGTGGAAAATTGAAATCATTAATGTTATACAATAACCATCAAGTTTAACATCGTCTCTAATGGCCGTATCACACCTACGATTGCGATTAGGCTTCTTGACCAATGAGATCAAAGCTATCAACGACTGCGATTACGATTGAGCGTTTAGGTTCACTTCTATTTTTAATTGGCCTATTTCTGTGGTTTGAATATGATGTTTTTGAGGTTTTACTAAATAGCTGAAAATGAAATCCTGGACTAAGAATTTTAAGTACAAGCAATTGCAATCGGGAATCGAATCGCTGTCGGTGTGATAGAAAAATGTCAACGGTCAACCGTCAATCGCAATTGCAATCACACTTGCCATCGCAATTGCAATCGTAATCGAAATCGTAATCGCAACCGTCGGTGTGATACGGCCATAAGATAATCTTTAGGGAAAATTCTCAACTGAGAAAAATTACCTCAGGGTTGAGTTGGAAAATGGTTATAAGTAACGGCGAAAGAGGAAGAACTCGGTAAGCACCGAAATAAGAAACAGACATCAACTTTGGCTATTCTTAGAGAGCATTTGTTGGTGGAGAAAAATGAATCCATCCGGACGTAGGCCAGCAAGCCTGACGATAATGACGATGACAACACGATGAAATAGCCGTCACGAGGATTTAAGGTTTTTTTTTATTCCTTATGACGCAACGGCTGACAAAAGGATCCTTGAAGTTATTGTTGGTGTCTGATGGGTGGCATAGCACGGCGTATGAAAGCGATTAGGAAAATTGTGGTGCTTTTACAGATATTCAAGGTATGTTTTTGTGTTCTAAAAGTGTTAGTATGCCAAGGTGATGGGCTCAAAATGGCCAAGTTAATGTTAGCAATTCATTTTGTTTAAGTGCTTTGTAAAAAGCTTCCTTTTGTGAATGGATTTCGAATTGCATACGTAAATGATACCTTTGAGGGTAATTCAACTTAACTGTGGCGGTAATTATTTACAGTTGATTATCACCGTATGTTTAACCAAATGCTAAAACTCAATAATTACCTTCAACATGCCACCCACTATCAATTTATTTATGCGGATGCGTACATTTAAAGGAAACAATTTCCTATCACTTTGTAAGGAAATCTTAATACATATAAATCCACATATGTGCCACCCTTTTCACTTGATTTTCACTTGATTTTCATAGTCTGTTGATGATGTTGAGAGGTTTATATCGTTTTACCTACATGCGGAAATTCGCATCGATGAATTCTTAACAGGTGATTTGAACTCAATATTAACCAATAATACCACATTGATTTACTCAAGGACTAACCTACTACAATATAGCTAAAAATGATACTTTGTTTACAATTTTCATTGAGGATTTTGATACATGTTTTGTTGAACCTTTGGTGGGCAGGATATTATTTAGGAAAATTCCTTAGATAGGCTTTGTATAAAAGTGAGTTGGTGTTTGTTTGTCTGTTCTTCATTCACGTGAGAACGACTTACCCAATTTAGATGTAATGCTGCTATCAGACTTGGCTACATTTAAAAACTGCGCTGCCGACATGCTGCAATGTTGAAAGCCATCTGCAACCCAACAAACTGCGCAGTTTTTGAAACAGCCGCAGTATTTTGGAATACTGCGCAACCTAAAAAGCAGCTGCGTGTGGACACTAATGATAGTATCAGACTTGGTTAGTTTTACTGCGCAGCATAACGAAAAACTGCGCCACCTGTATGCTGCAATGTTTGAAGCCCTCTGCAACCCAGAAAACTGTGCAGCTTTTGAAAAAGCTGTGGTATTTTCAAATGCTGTGCAACCTAAAACGCAGAACAATGAAATTGAAAAGGAAATGGTCCAACTGGATCTTGATGTTTGGATAAGGTTTGTAAACTACTGTTCAAAACACTTTTTATCTGCATAAATTTTTCAACAGGACTTTTTGAGAAAATCGCAAAAAAAAAACTTTTTCCCTTGTTGTACTAAAATACTACTATATGATTATTATATTATTATATAGAGTACTAGCTTGCATACCCGTCTTTGCCGGGTTAAGTTTTTTAAATTTTTTTTTTATAGTCTATGTTGGAGCTAAACTTCAGGCCAATCGGCTCGGTAGTTTCCCCGCGAAATGGTTACATAGAGGAAGAGCTAAGTTTCGAGATCACTTTACCCCCTCCCCTTACTCCCCCACCTCTCGGGCTACTTTTTAATGGGTCTATGTTGGGGCTGAACCCCCGACGAACATCTATGCCAAATTTCAGGCCAATCGGTTCAGTAGTTTCCCCGTGAAAGAGTAACATAGAGGGAAAACTAAGTGTCGATATCACTTTACCCCCTTCCCTTACTCCCCCCACCCCTCGCGCTACTTTTCCGTATGCCTATGTTGGAACCAGAACTACCACAGACACTCATGCTAAATTTCAAGTCAATCGGTTCAGCCGTTTTTGCGTGAAAGAGGAACAGACAGACAGACATACACCAACTCATTTTTATATATTAGTATGAAAAAAATACTTGCAGCCCCAAAACCTCCGACAAAAAATCTACAAAAATTTAATATGGCAACAGTTTTTTATTGGTGTCGATTTAAAATCGGAGGACCATTTTCCGATCTATTCTAGTTTTTAATTCCACTTGAAACAAGATAAAAATTACCATTTCACTTTAATTGATAGCATTTCACACAAACAAATTAATTTTACACAATTTTTCTCTGTTATCCCTTTAAACAGATTACAGCATTATCCAGCGTATATGTAAGAGTGAATTCCGACCGGGAATCAGTAAAAAGTGAAAACATTTTAAATTCGAAACGATTTGTTCAATTTAATCCTCTCCACAATGGTATTTTCTATTTCGTTTGTTCATTTCTAGGATTTAAGTATTTTCAGTAATTTTCCCCTTTCAAGGATATTCTCGTTTATCCGCCCGCCTTTGTCCTGCACAAATAACTGACGAGAAACAGTAGAATTGCACCTGGCTGTTAAAGGAAAAAATGCATCAATTTTGCCTTGAATAGAATGTCCCAGTGTGATATCAGCAAAAGTGGGAAAATGTAAAGTTTCCCGTGGACCTTATAAGCTCAGTGAAATGCCACTGGTGTCCTTCGTTCATCTGAAGAAAGTAAGGAATTGGGGCAAGAAACGTCTTTGGGATTCTATTGCCAATTAATTCTGCACTCTCCTTTCGTATTGGTATCTTATTTTTGATACTTTGGAAACGTTTCTCTTTTCAACACAGTCAGAACAAGATTCTGGATCATTAATCTCGTTTTTATTGTTGCTGTGTATCCTTTTTGGTCCTTGGAGACGATTTGCTTAACAGCGCTGTAGGAAGCTAGCGAGAAATTCCCATTATGTTACCAATGCCGTTCGTTTGTGTTACTCGGAGGGATGAATGTAGATTTTCTTATTTTATGTGGATATGGAGCAGATGTGTTTCCAGCAGGATAACTAGAGCCAAAGTAGGAGCAGAGGCACCATCAGCAAAATCAGGCAAAGTTAGTTCAATGGCAGAAAACGTGATATATACAAAATAGGAAATACGATTATCCTTTCTTTTATACTTCAAACAATGAGATAAAGTTTATCATTGCATGTGCATTGTATTTATATTCATTCAAGAGTTCAATATGTTTAGTCATAGACAGGATCCTGTCTTTTGTTATAAGGACTACACAATTTTTTGATGCTCCTTTCCTAGTTTGTCGTTATTTTTCTAGATCCGCTGATATATATATAGTGTAATTCCATGCAGAACCACACAACGGATTTCCCAGACCCCTCCGATTTCGATTAAATTCGGCAGGCACTTTTTTCATGGGAAAAAAGAATACCCGTACCTGTATTTTTTTTAACGAATACCCGTTTGACCATGCGGCCCATAGTTCGGGTTTTAAAAGAGCTTGAAGGAGGCTAAAATCCATATTTTCGCCAATTTTTTCCGATTTCAAAAATTTGTACCTTCCAAACTATTCGTTTTATTTAAAAACACTAGCCTGTACCCGTCGTTGCAGGATTAAAGTTTTTTGCACCAAAAAACCGAGAAATAACTTTAAACATCAGAAAACAAACAATTGCCAGGGGGAAGCAGTGCACTCAGAAAAATGGAGGCTAACTCGACGACCTACATACGGCGTAATTGGCCTCGGGCAGGCGCGCGTTCGCCTGCATGTGGGCAAGTAAAACTGAGTTGACCTGTGGTCGGAGAAATTCTAAAATTTAGCCACCAGCAGGTGAAGTAGGGCATTGGGAGCTGCACGAGTTGACCTTAGGTAGGTTAACTCTGACCGCTAGCTGGCTTACAGACACCTCTAGAAGGTCAGAGTTAACCTGAGAAAAAGTTGACCTGGACATTTTTCTGAGTGTAGTTCAATTGGATTTTCATGTATGGATGAGTTGTGTAAAATCCCATTTTAAACACATTTTGCCTCTATAAATTTTTCAATATTACTCACCGTTTTCGAGAATATTGGAAAAATCTGTTTCATGACAAAAAGTTGACCTGGACATTTTTCTGAGTGCATTTACAAGAAACGTAACTATACAAAATTTCAAGTCTCTAGCTCAATTTTTTCGGAAGTTATGGTGTTCATATACGGACAGACAGACAGATGTCTTCAGGAAGTCCCGTTATGCCTTCAGGAAGTCCCGTTATACCTTCAGGAAGTCCCGTTATGCCTTCAGGAACTCTCGTAATGCCTTCAGGTTCTCCAAACCCTCTAATGCTAGTGGATATTTGCGTTATCCTTACAGGACCTTCTCCGTGGACAGTTACGTTATCCTTACAGGGCCTTCCGTTGCCCTTGCAGACTTATTAATGCCATAAACGGCTTCAGCGGCCACAACAACTTTCTGATCAGATTTTTTTTCCGAAAAATTTGAGGAAATGAATAATCATATCGTCGGCTAAAAGTGAAATTGTGCTAAGTCCATTTGGTATAATTTTGCAGAAGAGCAATGAAAACTTTGTTAAATCGTTTTAATTCTGTTTCAATAACACTGAGTTTTCTTTAAATGAGAAAAATTGGGCTCAGTTTTCTTTAAATGAGAAAAATTGGGCTCAGTTTTCTTTAAATGAGACTCGGTTTTCTTTAAATGAAAATTAAAATGATTTAACAAGGTTTCTTATTGCTCTTCTGTCAAATTGGGTATAATGGACTTAGCACAATTTCACTTTTAGCCGACGATATTATCCTTACAGGACCTTTCGTTATCCTTACAAGATAAAGTACCGAAAATATTGTTTTGTCACCGTAGTAGGCAAACTTTTAAGTGAATCGGAGTGGAGATGGGTCAAAATTAGATTGCAAAATTTGACCCTGACAGACAAATAAACAAACAGATACGAAAGCAAGCTAAATAAAAGATTCTAAAAACACTGATATTCTTATTTCCCTTACAAAAAAGTTTCTGCAAAATCTCATCAAAATCGTACAGCGTTACTTAAATTTTTAGCATTTTTTGTGCGATTTCATATGGAATCACCCTATATATGTATATATATAAATTTCGATTCAGAAAGTGAGCAAATTTTATTCTGTGCAATAACAGAATGTAACATAAGTATTTATTTTGGACATCCTGTCTGTATCCGTTGAGGATAACATGGAAAATTGGAAATTGTTCACAATGATCGGCATTGAATCGCATCGCATCGCATCGTAATGGCATTCTGGTGGTGAGCATAACAAATGATTCCCTATCTGCATTTCCGACATATTTCTATGCGCTTGGATATTTGCTTTAGTTAGTTATGTGGAAATTATTTTTATTATACATCGGGGACATATCTGAGTTTGTTTCAGAGAATTTTATTTTTCCGATTGATTTATTACAAGTTCTTTTTATTCCGGTTATTCCTTGATATTTTTTTTTTATATGCTTTTCGATAAGATAAACATCATATTGGCCTGGATTTTATAAGATTTTCTCTGACATTTTTCATAAATTTCACGCAGAAGTGTATCTTGGAACTTCATATTTCTAGATCCCAACAACATATAAAAAACTTGGCTCACCGAATATTATGAAGGAAAATTATATAAAGGATGAAAGTCAGCACAAATGATATAAAACCATAATTAAGGCCTTAAAAATGTTAAAGAAAGGTCTAAAAATGGTTGCTGAATTGTTAAGAAAATTATACTAAAATTGTAAAAATGTGAAGAGAAATTGTCAAAAAAAAGTAAAACATCGTTTTTATAAATGCGCAAAAAAAATCATTTATTGTACACTAGAATTTGGACCAGGGCAGCAATCATGTATTCCGACGCGTCTCTGTCTTTCGACTTCGACGCAGCTTTTAACTCTTGACTTCGCCATATCAGCAGCTTGAAATTTCCTGGAGTGACAGTCAGAATCACGTTTCGATTCATAGTGACGATTCCGCGAAATTTCAAGCTGCAGATATGGCGAAGTCAAGAGTTAAAAGCTACGTCGAAGTCGAAAGACAGAGACGCGTCGGAATACATGATTGGTGCCCAGGCTTCGTCCGGCTAAAAGCATGTTCTACTCGCAAACGAAATTCAGTTGGTTATAAATTAGATAGCCTAGAGTAGGGCAGTCCGTGCTTCTCTTTAAGGGTTTTTTTCTTCGAAAAGTGGTTTTTAAAATTCGGCTTCGGATTCACTTTACCCCATCTGCCTTTACTACCCTAACCCTTCGGGCGACTTTTAAATGGACCTATGTTAGAGCTGAACCCCCGGCGATCATCTATGCCGAATTTTAGGCAAATAGGCTCGATAGTTTTCCCACGAAAGAGTAATATAGAGGGAAAACTATACTTCGGACTCCCTTTACTTCCACCCCTTATTGACTTGTCGAAAATTTGACTTGGATCACCTTTATTATTTTTCTTGGTGTACGAAAATTTTCAATATGACTCACGGTTTTTGAGAAAATGGCAAAGGATTGCTTTGTTTGTATGGGGAGGGGTAAGGAGTGGTCTGTTCAAGAACTTAGCCTAAACATTTACGAGAAACGCAACTATGCGAAATTTCAAGTCTCTAGCTCAGTCCTTTCGAATGATATGGTGTTCACGGACAAATAGACGGACAGACAGTCGGATAGAAAGACGGACAGACTATTTTTGTAATATAATGGTAACTAAAATAGATAATTTAAATTACAAAAATAGTAAATTTAACCACAAAATAGTCAATATTACTACTAGGTAGTTAAATTTATTACAAAAAAAATCGATTTTGACTATTTCTGTAATTGAAATTAACTATTTTAGTAACAATCACGATTCCACTTTATAAAAAAGTTAGATTTACTATAATTTCTCTGTGTGTGAATGTAATTTTACTTTTTAAATGAATCAGCTTTAAAATGCACAAAGAATGAAAAATACAGAAAAAAATCTGACAAATTAATTAAAAATAATAATTGGTTTCAGTTTTCAATCAAAATTTAATTGAATTTCTCGATATCTTTATCATAACAACAAAGTCATCGTTTTCAAATGCATTTGCTGATTTACCGAACAATAAAAAAATCCATATATTTTCAACTGTCTTCCAGGTAATGAAAATCAAAATTGGAACCTACAAATAAATCAGCTTAAAGCTGAATACAAGTTCCGATGTCGACCAAAGTCACCCCGAATAGTTTTCTTTTTGTACACGACCCCAAACACTGATTTATTCACCGCAAGCCAATATTTCACCAAACCTGAACCAAAGCCATTAGGGATTTCGAAAAACATTCCAATGGGAGAGAGAGTTCAATGATTCGTTAATATTCGGCATCCCAAATGTTAAAACGACATGGTAAACTAAGCGTCGCATCCCCCAAACCAGCATTCCAGCAACACTTAGCTGACTATACAGGATTTGTCCCAATCTAGTCGAACATCGACCATTGACTGTCAATTTAGGGGATGGTTAAGTAAAAGTTGACTGCATTTAAGTTTTTGTTATTCCAGACCATTTGATTTGACTTTGTAACATAGGGTGTGATAGTTTCGCTCATTCGTGGAATAAATTTTATGCCATTCTGGATTAAATCGAACCAGTTTTATGTATTTGTCTGCATTTTAATAGCCTTATTCCATTTCAGTATTTATAACTAAAAAAGTAATATTTTTTACGTCGAAAATGTATCCAGAATTGGTGGATTTATTCGATTATTGATAACAGAATCATTCGAAATATGTGGATTTTTTCATGGAAAATGTTATGACTTTATTGGTGGTTGAAAAAGATAAACTTTAGATGCTTTTTTATTTTTTAAAACAAATATTAGCTATTTGTTCTGCTAGTAAAGACTCAACGGTTTGAGTCAGTGTCGCATCCAGGATTTTAGTATTGCAACTGCTCGGAATTTTTTGGTATCTTATTGCACACAAGAACAGAACTGAGATATTGGCACTCTCACGCTCTCAGTGACAAGCTGATGTCATATGACTACAGTGGACCACAAAATTTTGATTTCAAATAAACTTTCGACATTTTTTTTTTTAATTTTTTGTCTTTTTTTATTTTAATTGTTCTCATGAATGTGGAGAGAAAAGAGTCCACCCTGCCAGCGCTTTGGAATAGAATGGTAAAGGATTATATTGGCGCTTCTATCGGGTCGTTCAACAAGGACATAACAATTTTGTATTTAAATAAAACACAGAATAATTGAGATATCGGGCTGAAATTTATTCCAGGTGTAGTGGACATGTTACATTTAAGTATGAAATTCGATGTCGTTCATATGGCCACCGCGAGCACGTTTGCATTGATTGATTCTTTGGAGCCAATTTTCCAAACATATCGGCCGGAACGTTGGCAATTTCGCGTTCGATATTGTTCCTGAGCTCCTCTAACGTTGTTGGCTTGTTGGCATAAACCAACGACTTAACATAACCCCATAAAAAGAAATCCAACGGCTTTAAATCGCATGAGTGAGGTGGCCATTCGACCGGACCATCATTTCATTCATCATTTCATTTCATCATTTTCATTATCATTTCATCGGACTCAAAATTTCGGTAGTTAGTTTTAATAATTTCCAAACGTTGCTCGTTCGTGAACTTCACCATGATAAAAATATAAACCTTGACTGACGTTTTAGCATTGCCAGATCATAAAAAAAGTTTTAGGGTGCGTTTTTATTAAAATACAAAATTGTTATGTCCTTGTTGAAAGACCCTTTATATGATATATCTATATGATTCTATATGTTATATCATATAGGGTATTAAAATTCCATTTGTTTGGGAAAGTGACGAGGAAGTGGTCTGATTGGATTTTGATGTATGGGACGCATATGTAAAATCTAGTACCAAAATCATGCTGCCAACTTGGTAATGCCATGCTAGAAGCGTTTAAAGCGTGATCTGTCAAACATACAGAAATGCGAGTTTGAATAAAAGCTTTTTAAAAAAAAATCTAAAAAGCAACATTTTTATAGCTCAGTTATCTACATGTTGAAATATGGGAAAACTTTTCGTGTTATTTAGTGCTTATTTTGATAAATTGAAACCGATAAATTTCAACTAAAGACTAATTTGATACTTAATAAATTTTATATTGGTATTCGCCGCCATACAATTATTAAGTTTATTATTTTTCATCACATTTTTATGTGATACATTGATATTTTGTGTATTATACGTTGTATACTCATTCAGCATATTTTCCATGTGCCATTTATGGCCATCATATTTATTAAAGACGCATTCAACGAACAAAATCAAATCTTTGGTCAATGTTTTACTTGACTTTATTACCGATGCTTGTTGGTTTTTATAAAGAAGCAAAAAAAAAAGAATCTTTATGTCTTGTTCTTGTTGAACAGTTCATAAAATTTTATAAGACTAACATATTTTATAGGTCGTCTGCGGGATTCTTTAATATAATAACATCTTGATGGTATTTTTCTGTCTCACCGATTTTTATTACCGATTTTTATGGATTTCATAAAATATTTGTATTTAATTGAACAGTGGCTGCCACACAAGAGACATGCAATTATTTTCTATGATATATTGGTTATTGAATGGAATTTTCAATACAAAAATATTAGTTCGAATACAAGAAGAAATAAATAACACCCATCAATTGAAAAATTCTTTTTGGCTTGTAGGAAAATATAATTTTTAGATATCATAAAAGTTGAAAAACGTTCCTCAAAGTTTATTTATTTTTCATATTTTATGATTGACAGTAAATATTGACGAAAAACCAATTGATATTGAATAATAGCGGAAACATAATTGGAATATTTGAAATTCCTTCTTCCGGTTATAAAATATTTTCAATTTTCGGTTATAATCAAATATTCATATATCGGTAGTTGCATGTTGAAAATTTTTAACAGATGTAAATTCCATTATTTAAAGTGGAAATAGGAGCAAGTTTATTATTTGAAAAGAAAAAAATTGAAATTGAGAATTTGATTTTAGAACAAAACTTGAAATTGTAAAAAAGAACCGACTTAAGAAAAGTAGAGCACTTAAAATTTTAACAGATCTCAAATACTATCAAAGTTGGAAAAAAATTGTTTCTGAAATTGTAACCTAGAGTAACGGGCAGGGGCGTAGCTATAAATTTTTCACGAAGGGTGTGCGGTTAGAGTAAGAGCTAAATCTGCTAAGTGTACAACAGAGCTGTCAAACTCAACACCAAACCTCGGGCCACATCACAAAAAAAAATATGGTAACAGTTCCTTAATATTAGCACTGAAATTTGACTTAATATTTTCCATATTATGAAAATGTAAGAAAAATTATTGCGCCGCAGGCGAAGTTTTGTGAAAAATCTACTCTAGACGCAAATTTTTTTTCTAGACGCAAACGTGTAGGTTTGGGGGATCCGACGCTTAGTTTTCCATGTCGTTTTAACATTTGGGTGTCACCAATTGGTTACACGTGATTTTTTTTCACGTATGTGTGCAAGTCTAAGAACATGAGCGAAACGGTCTAATTCAGGCATCATCAGCTAGTGGCTCGGCTGGCTCATCACACAGATTGGCTTTAACAGCGTAGCCACTATAATCGACCTTTCATTGTGTGCTCTAATGCTTGTGTGTTGCGGCTTCGGATCGCAGGAATAATGCGGCCCCTAGACGTCCAATATTATTGTGCAATATATTGTACAATATTATTGACATGCCCCTAGACGATGCAATGTTATTTCACAATAAATCATTTTACGTTTGATTCGTGCGCAGTCAACATGACTCTAAATTACATTGAAGCTAGTTGTGTTGCCATCACATTCCACAGAGCCGGCAACGTACGATACACTTCAATAAATTCGAGCAAAAAAAAACGATCTTCTTTTGATTTATTCACCATAGTTACATGTGCTCTCATCGACATTTCATAGGATACTGAGCAAATATTGTACAATATCGCCCTCAGACTACACAATAAACCTTATTGTGCAATAAAAATCAAATCGATTTTGATTCCTTCAATATATTGGACAACCTTTCAATATTACCCCTAGACGGTCAATATATTGCACAATATTGAAATATTGTACAATAATATTGTACGTCTAGGGGCCACTTAAAACGAATCGTGCTTTGAGTTGGAATCGATGCATTATTAGCATGACGAATTTCATTTTAAATCAGTTCGTGCCAAGCCATTGCCGTGGAAGGTTGTGTTTCATTGAACTGTATTTTAATTTGTAGTGGTTATAAATTTTGATTGTAAAGGGAGCGACAGTTACTTTGATGATCCCTGGTCTAATTGCATGCTAATTTAGTTCTACAAGTAATTTCAGTTTTTATTGGAAAGTTTCCATTTCGCAATGCAATATAGTATGAAAATGTACTAAATATATATCTTTAAATTGAAAGCTACACGATTTTTTTCATTGAATTATAGTCCTATTCTCTTTAGACTACTCCAAAATGCAAAATTTTTATTTCAACAAGTAGAAATTATTACGCCGCAAATTTTAACTACCATGGTCAAATACAAATTCCGTTGGACCCCCCGAACCTCTCTCCTATCTTCGTCCCAGGTAATGGGTATTCTTATATTTTTGAAATATAAAGTCGGTAAAATCGGACCATTTCTCACTTTTATTCATTGAAAATTTTGGTTTTTCCTTTGGAATAAAAAATAAAAATGAAAAAAAAATTTGAAAAAAAACCGATTTGTGCCGGATCAATTTGTCCGAAAGTTTGCCACGAAAGTAATTTCTCAAAATTGATGTTTCTAGCTTTCACAAAAACTCCTGACATATTTGTCAATTTTACGACATATTCAAAACAGATTACTTATGGAAAATTCATCGTCAAACCGGAAAAGTCCATGTCATACTCGCTTTAATATCAATTTTTGTTTGCCTTGATTGAAAATCTTTAATCGTTTTAAATTTTTTCATTTACCGTTGTCGAATTTTTTTTATGGAAAAAGCTTGTCTTTTGTGTTGAGGGAAAATGAAAAAATTGAACCATTACAATTTTATTATGATTCGAATGGATTCTTTAGCCATCGATGTGTGAAATTCATTAATCATGGCAACGATGCGAATTTTTTGAAATGAAACTGACAGCGCTTGGTTACAGTAATTTATCGTAAAATACTTGTTCATATTGCAGCCCAGGAGGTTACCATCTATAGTGGGTTAGAAGTTGAAGGGGGGAGATCTCATTTCATATATCCAGCCCTATGCTGAATATGTAAAGACTTTATGGATGCCAGGAGGGGAACAGAACACAATGTAATTGAACGTCCTGTGATGCTATAAATGGGACTCCAACCATGTATCCTGTCATGATAATCACCAGTAGGCAGCAATTTTTATGACATGTAACGCCATAACGCTTTGTTGTACATCAAAAACGACCGTACATATATGAAAAACGGTATTTTTTATTTGCAAAGGAAAAATAAATTTTTTTTACAGCAAAATTCGTTGCTACAAAATAATAAAAAAAAATCTGGGAATTGTGTTTGCCAGGAATGTTTTTTTTTTTCTGTACCGGAAATTAGTTTTAGGACGGATTACTGTGCGAGGGTGAAAGGAATGTTGCGGAAACGGGAAATGTTTGAATAGGCGGATATATCGCATTTTCTGGACGATTTCCCCTCTATTAACCAATATTTGTAATGTAACTTGTAACACCGTATGTAGCAGAAGGTGACATGTTTTCACAGAATTTTTGATAAATGATATCTTAATGATTTCACTGAAGTGCCCATTACTGCGAATAATGCGATGATATAAATTATGTGGACACAACATAAACGTCATTTGCATGTGTTAACCACTATTAACAAAATCCTGTAACATAATTGTTATGTCAATTGGTGTTACATTTTGTATTCATAATTACGGGTCAAATACGAATTTCTCGCCCGTTTAATTTTCTAATTAATGTTGATTAGATGGCAATTTTTAAATAATCGAAATGCTATCATCATGATATTTCGTAAATATTAAAATTAGTATTTCGAGGTGTAATTAGAATGGCGTGGAATTTTATGGAGGATTTTAGATTACAGAAAGTGATAATTGAAATTTTGAGGTGTGTTTAAAATGTGATTAAGTTGGGGTTTAGAAGATTTTTTTTTAGTTGAACTGTAATATTTTTTTTTAGATACCAATTTGCAGAGAAATTTGCGCTGGGTATCAGGAATATTTTGCTACTTTTGTTAATTATATAATAAAGTATTCTCAATCATGTTTGGTACATTTGGTTTTAACATTATATTTATTTCCTTGTGAAAAGGGTCAAAAATTTCTGTCACAGGCTGTAAATTTCATACGGAAAATAGATATGAAATATTTCATACCAAATCAGTGATGTCATAAAAAAAAAGCTGAATAATTAAAATGGTATGAATCTCTGTCTAATTTTTAGTTTGGTTTTCGTCATTGCTTAAATCAAGGGTTCAAATATTTGCTAATTCTTATTTACTAAAATTCATTTTTATACTCTATATCAGTGCTCCGCAACCAGTGTGCCGCGGCACACTAGTGTGCCGGGAAATGATATTAGGTGTGCCGCGGTAAACATTTCAAAAAGCTATTTAATAATTCTTTCAGGATTTCTTTTTAATTTTTTCATTATAAATATTGTATACACAAATTTTTTTATATTTTCTTTTGAGGTGTGCCCCGGATTTCCAGAAAAAAAATTTGTGTGCCGTATGCAAATAAAGTTTGCGGAGCACTGCTCTATATGATATATCATACCGTTTAAAACGCATCGATCCAATCACCGGACACAAAAGTGAACTACGCCTAGGGTTACCATCTCGTCTTCTTTTGTCCAGATATTTTCGTCCAATTAAGGCAGAGATGTCCAATATGTGTTGAATTGCCACTCTTCGCAGTTTTTTGGTTGCTTATTGCATATAAAAACGAAATTGAGAGAATAGCGCACTATCACACTCTCAGTGGCAAGCTGATGTCATATGAACACAGTGGACCATAAAATTTTGATTTCAAATAAACTTTTGACATTTTTATTTTTTACTTTTCGTCTTATTTTATTAGTTATTCGAATGTGTCTGAGACACTGCTGTTCTTCATATGGCAACATTTTGTTGGCACATTCGGAAAACCAAAAATACCCCCAGGTCACCTTAAATAGGGGACATCGTCCGGGGAAAAAGAGGACGAGATGGCAACCCTAACTACAAAAGAATTCCACAAGTACGTAGATTTTGTATAAGATATTCATATGCTATACAATACATACAATTTGACAAGCTTGCTTATAGTTTGACCATCGCTGATCTTTTAGTATTCTTTTATATGTGGAGTGGTCATATTTTTTTAGGTCTATCCGGTACAAGATGAGAGTAGAGGGAAGGGTAAGCGGAGGAAGGAGGGGGTGGATGACAGAATCGGAGCACCAACGATTGTTATAGAAAGAAAATCTTTTTTCGGAAAAAGGATTAATAGATATACGCCGCAGGCGAAATTTTTAAAAAAAGTGCAGTGCAAAGATTTAATTAAATCAAGAGCTATAGAGTTTTACGCGAAAATTAATTTAATTTTTCGCGCTCTTTACACTTCATAAATAATGGCGACGGAAATTGTGAAACCAGCAACGAAGACAAATGCGCCGCAGACGAAATTTTTTTAAATACAAACGCCATTTGTGGGAAATCGTTATTATAACACTATTATAAGACTTATTAGAAAAATCCGGAACAAAAGTTGTGTTCCCGGGACGCCGGGCCAACTTGCCTTATTCCGGGAATGTCGCGGTCAAACCGGGACGTACGATCACCCTATTTAAATGGTGTTATTAAAATATGAAAGCTACAAAATAACCCACATAACTCTCCTAATGATCTCATCTGTTGGGAATAATATCGTAACATTTCCCTTTTAGTAAATATTACTATGGCTTTTATTTATAACGACCCTTATCCGTAAAAAGTGCCCTTAACTATAGATGAGGTATAATTTATTCTTAAGTACGAATACTCATATTTACCCGATGCGATGCCCTATTTGGTAAAAATTATACACGTGTGTTCATCTCAATCAAATGGGAAATACTTAAATATTTGCTGCAACATTTGTGTAGGTACATATATTGTATATATTTATGTTCTAGGAATAGAAAAAAAATGTAGGCCGGGTATGTAGGAGTATGATTTATACTGAATCCGGAAGCTATCGGAATAGACTTGAAATTCCGTTCTACATACGAGCAAAAGGAAATCGGAAACCCATCACTGTATTAAACTTTACTGGTGCTATTTTTCCTGCCGCTTCAGAACAGACGATCCAAGAGGAAACTGAAGTGCTGGAGCCTACACGACATAATAACATAATATACAACAACAAGTGTGCTTAAAATCGATTAGAAAACTCATTCATTTTAACCGTTTTTTCTCCAGTTTCTAGCCTCATATGTGAATATATTTAACTGTATGTAAAATCAAGTGATATAAAATACGGCTATGTAATGCTAATATGTTGATATATTAAAAATCTAGTGACGTTATTTTCGTATCTGTTTGCTGCTAATGTATTTTTCTCATTCAAAAATAACATAGGTCTATGTATGTGTGTTGGATTAAAAGCAAATATCTCAATTTCGTTGAGTGATACTTGGTGAATTTTTCTGTTTTGATTATCTTTTGGGGACGATCTTAATATCATGCAGGAATATGTACTTCAATGCTAATAGGATAGCAATCATATCTTATATCGCTTTAAAAACGAACAAAAGCAAATTGATTTTTCCGCCTTCAAGTAGATATTCAACATGTGAATGTCTTTCAAGGCTTTCAAGGACTGATGAGCATACATAGCATACTTGAAATTCAGGAAAATTGAAGAAAATTTGCCGAAATCCAAAATAATATTCTAAAAACTTGAGCTAAGAATCATAATCTGAGGGGCGCTCTCATCGTATTGCAGGAAATTGGATTATTTTTTTCATAATATTATTGAAAATTAGGCAAAAAAAATAAATTTCTTAATAATGTTAGCATACCTGCTTGCTGCCGAATGAGATCAATTCGAGCTGGATCTCCTAAATCTTTCATAAAAATATTTCCATTTTTGCTTTCGGCTAAATGAAGTCTTCTGAGAAAAATTTTATTCATTTGAAGACTGAAAAATTCAAATATTATTTTTCATGAGACATCAGAAAGGTTAAAATTGCCATGGGCTAATCGTCAAAATACTCTATGTATATGAGGGCGGACAAAATTTTTATCAAAATAATCCATTTGTATGGGGGAGGTGGGAATGAGTGGTTCAACTCAATTTTAAAGTTTGAAACGGTAATGTAAAATTATATTCCAAATAGATTTGGTCTATATAAATTTTTCGATACTATGCATCGTTTTCGAGAAAATCGCAAAACATTACTCCATTTGTATGAGGGAGGGGGAAAGGAGTGGTCCAACTGGATTTTGATGAATGGATAAGTTATGTAAAATACTATTCAAAACAGATTTTACCTGCATAAATCGAGAAAATGTTTCTTTTTCGAGAAAACGTTTCGTTGGAAAAACTAAGTCGTTTGTATGCAGGAGAGGTTAAGCCTCAACCACAATTACGCGTTCGTGCGTGCGGCACCCACGCGTTGAAGGTAAAAACTACGCATTTATATCAGTAAATGTTAGGTTGTGCGTTGCTCAGACGCGTTGCCGCGTCCCTGCCGCGTAGAGTAGGCTCAGTCTCTACTTTTAGACGCGGTGACAACTACTAGATGCCAAAACAAAATCATGCCGCACGCACGGACGTATGTTTCTGGTTCTACCTTAAAGGATAGGTCCGATTGGATTTTGACGTATGAAACAATTATTTAGAATCATGTTTTAAATGCATTTTGTCTTTAAAATTTTTTCGATACTATGCACCGTGTTCGAGAAAATGGAAAAAGGTAATCAATTTGTATGGGGTTGGGGTGAAGGAGTGCTTCAACTGGGTTTTGATGTACAGATAAGTTATGTAAAATTATATTATAAACACATTTTGCCTTAATAAATTTTTCAATATGACTCACCGTTTTCAAGAAATTTGTAAAAAACTGTCTCGTTTGTATGGGAGAGGGAAGAAATGGTCAAATTTTTCCTGTTCCATAACTTAGCCTAGCCATTTACAAGAAACGCAACTATACAAAATTTCAAGTATCTAGCTCAATTCTTTCGAAAATCTGTGTTCACGGACGGACAGACAGTCAGATAGACGAACAGACAGACGTACACACGGTAAAAACTGGAGTCTAATTTTAAGACTTTTTTTCCTACATATAGGTCAACACCTTTTTGAGCCTAAAAATCAAACTTTAAAAGTTTGAAATTATTTTCCTTTTAAATAGTATTATCCGGTCTAAATTTAAGGTATTAAAATTTAAATTTTAGTCTAAAAAATCTAAAAATTAGTTCCAAATTTCTAAAAATTCTCAAATTAAAACCTTACGGTTTAAGTTTAAGATGTCTGAGTCTTAAATTTAGACTGGAATGGTTAAAAAATAGTCATAAACTTCTAAAATTCGTGAATTATCCGGGTAAATAAGACTATCCGGTCTAAATTTAAGACTTAAAAGTTTTAATTTCAAACTGAAATTACTAAAAAGTAGTTAGAATTTTCTAAAACTGACTCAAATTTAGACTTCGAAGTTTAAATTTCAAACCTTTTTTTTATGTTTATGCCAGGAGCTTAGGCAAATTGCCTCTAATGCCGAAGTGTTTAGGTCCATGAGCAGAAAACTTCCAAATTCAAATTCAAGCCGAATTATTTTTGCCCTGAGTGGGATTTGAACCACTGCTCTTTGGATCACAAGGCAAGCACTTCACTAACTGAGCCATCCACGCCCGCGAATTAAATTCTTAATTTTAGATTAATATGTATAGAAAATATACTCAGACTTCTAAAATAAACCAATTCCAGACTTTACTTTCTAAATTTTAGAATAATGAGTTTTAATTATAGGCTGAAATGATTAAAAAGTAGTCACAATTTTCTAAAACTGAATAAATTGTAGACTTTGAAGTTTTGTTTTTAGACCGAAAAGTCGAATTCGAGCCTCGCGACTTTTCTAAAAATTGACCGACCGACTGATGAATTTGAAAAAGAAAAATAAACTGAAAAGACTAAATATTAGACAAAAAGTTTAATTCAATTTTATCCGAATTTAAGTAAAACTTACAAGGTTTAGTTCTCAAACTTATAGGTCTAATATTTCGATTAAAAGTCTAGAAATAAGGCGGAGAGGTTTAAAACAAATTTTTAAGAAAGAAAAAGTTTACTTTTTAAACTATAGTCTTAAAAATAAACCGAAACTCACTAAATATTAAACTTTTCGACTAAAATATACTCTAAACTTTCAAAAAGTTTTAAAAATAGAGAAAATAGTTTAAAATTCCACTAAACTTTCAAAAGTTTAAAAAATAGAAGGAAAAAGTCTTAAAATTAGACTCCAGTTTTTACCGTGCAGACAGACAGACGAACAAACAGACCTCCTTTGATCATTACAATCAAACGCATCTTCTTTTTTCGTAAATCGCTTAAAAATTCATACATGTTCGACGCAATTGAAAAAATCCGACTTTTCCATTACAAACACACTTTGTTACCTACAGAATACAAAAATATGAATTAAATTATAAAAGTATACAAGTTTACACATATTTGCAACCCCATAAAATTATTTTTGATATGGGACTGAAAGATCTTTTCAAATTATTGATTGCAATTTGATGATGGCTTTTGTAAAATGGTATTCGTGTATGTTTTACATTATGCCATTAGCTTACCCTAAATTTCTATTTGTGGTTTGAAACAAAGCCCAAACGTTCCAACAACATTTAAATCCTTCTAAATGTTTTTTGTTTCTTTCAATTACTTAAATATATCATGTTGTACGAAAACCTACAAACAGAGAATAGCAAAAGTTTTAGTTAAATAAATGGGAATTTCATACCATTAATTAACTTTTGTAATTTTCTGCAATAATTTGAAAATGAAAATCTTACTCAATTGCTAGGTATATGAAAATCAATTGAAATAGTTTTCCCTGGTATTCTCTATTTAACGTGATATTCTTATAATCTTATACGAAGCATAATAAAGTGTTGTATTCATGAAAAATTTCGACTTCCTTATTTTGCCTAAAAACAAATCTGGAGCACTCACTCAGAGAAAAAATAGTAAATCTAACTATTTTTTAATGGGGAATCGATAATACAACTAAAATTGTTAATTTCACTGACAAAATAGTTAATTTCAATTACACAAATAGTCAATTTAACCACAATATAGTAAATTTTACTACTAAATAGTTAAATTTCTTAGTAGTAGAATTTATTGTTTTTTAGTTCAATTGACTACTTTTGTAATTGAAATTATTTTTTTAGTTATAGTCCCGATTCCCAATTATAAAATAAGCTGCGTTCCCGACCCATGTAAAAACTACTGCGAAGTACTGACCAGAAACTTTTCTCGGGAACGCACTTTTGGATGATTACTAGTAAAATATTTATAACCTCACAATTATAGAGCGCACACTATTTGAAAATTGTAAATATGAAAATAATTTCGCAATCAACAGAGATACAAAATATCTGAGAAGAAAATGAAATTAAATAGAATAAATGAACCTGCAATGAGGGAAAAGGCCATATTTTATGCGTTATCGCCTTAATTTCGAGATCAGAAACAAAACACTATTTCGGTTCAACACATATTTCAATTTAGAGATATTAGACATTCGGGTGGTTATTCCAACACAGTAATTGCAATCTAATTTCATTCTGGAGAATGTTTCCTTGATTTTTCATAGCGGAAATGTTTTAATGTAGAAAACAAACAAAAGTGACAATTCGTTCTAACCTTAAAACCCGGATTTCCACCTATTGGAAAACTTAGGAAGTTCGGACATCTGACGGATTTTTTTGTCAAAATTGCACACGAAAATTTACTGCGACTAAGAGGATGTGTAGATGCGAATGTTCCGCAGTACTTCGCAGTAGGTTTTTCATGGACCGGGAACGCAGCTATAATTAGATTTACTATTATTTTTTTCTCTGCGTTCTTCGGAGTCGATTGGTGTACTTTTCTTAACAAATGTCTTTCTGTTTGTCAATCTGTGTACAAGATTTCTCAAATACTACTGGAGCTACAGCCGTGAAATTTTACGGGGATATTTGGGAAGACCCTATCAACTTTTGGTGGGTGTCCGTAACCCGGAAGTAACCGAATGGTGGCTTTCGGAATACTCATTAACAAAAAATTTCAAGTCGTTAGACTATTGCGTTCTCGAATTATTTAAGATACGTACAATGGACAGATCGACAGACCGATAGACCGACAGACAGACAAACCGACCGGCCGATAGACCGTCAAACCGACAGATCTACAGACAGACAAATCGAGAGGCCGACAGACAGACAGACCGACAGACCGACAGACCGACAGACCGACAGACCGACAGACCGACAGACCGACAGACCGACAGACCGACAGACCGACAGACCGACAGACCGACAGACCGACAGATCGACAGACCGAAAGACCGATAGACCGACAGATCGACAGACAGCCAGACCGATAGACCGACAGACCGTCAGACCGATAGATCGACAGACCGATAGAACGACAGACAGACAAACCGATAGACCGACAGGCCGACAGACAGGCAGACAGACAGACAGATGCACGGACATACTCATAATTTTACCTGAAACGGATTCCGTACTGAACAGATAATTTTCTATCTGCCCCGGTTCTCGAGTCGGTCTCCGCCATGAATACAATACTTCACTCTATCGCAGAGGAAAGTAAAAAAAAGTTAAGAAAGTTGAACAAACCACTTTCGAAAATCTGTTTTTCTTTTTACGAAATTTTAATTTTTTGATTAAATTTCGTTTCTCTTAATTATTCTGTGGGAATTTCGAGTTGAAATAAATTACAAATAAATAAGAAAGTCGTTAAACTTGTGTACAAATTCCTGGTTCGAATGTCAGTTACGGAGAACTTTTATATCAATTTTATAGAAAATGGCAGATAAATAAGTCCCTGTACCAACTTTTATTAACACCCTGATGTCAATTTTTTACGTGGGTCGTTCTGACGTTAGCATCGTAAAAGTAATCACTTGTAATGTCATCGATTTCATGAATATATATTTCATCATTACAATGATCATCCCCGATGATATAAAATGATACAAATGAATTCATAAATTCAATATATGATACGGTGGCTGTGTCATCATCATGTATGCATGAATTATTGATTAATTTTATGCTAGGACGCGCTATCTGCTATGGGCTCCAGGGGATGAAAAGTTCCAATGTTTGGGAGATGGAAGACGTATGGGTGAATGTTTCATAACTATTAATGGGGGATAAGATCGGTAGTGCATAATATCGAGCTATTATAAGGCGTTGATGACACAAGTTTACTTTTATTGTCTTTTAGTCATCAAAAACTCTGAATAAATTAGTAACACGTTAACTAATGCAGGAATCAAGTCAATATTCATGGCTGGATTGAATAAATGAATAAATATTCATTAGATGTTGAGAACAAAAGGAAATCTATGTAATCAATGTCTCGATCATGCGAAAATATTACATCTAAAGCATACTAGTTGTATTTTGCTTATGTCTGCATTGAAAAATGTATGGAAAATAATGAAAATTTATATGAATTCACTGGACCATATCGAATTAGTAATACAGGATATTTAAAAAAAAAACCGATCAAATTTGAAACACCAACCCTTATTCTGGCTTTGTGACCGGTTACTAGTCTTAATCTGTGTAGTGATTTTGGCACAAAAGATGATAATTTTCCAGTTATTTTTTATGTAATAAATTAAATGGGAAGTTTTCCGAGAGATGAAAGAGCAGGGAAATCCAGGACAAAATTTAAATTTCCGGAGCGGCGGGACAGCATGACTAAATACGAGACTGTTGCGGCTATTTCGGGACGTATGGTCATCCTAACCAAATTGCATAATACAATTTGTTAATAAAAATTACTATGAACTAAACACTTTAAGATTTTGTGGGTATATAAATAAATTATGGCTTGTTGTCTATATTTTCTTTCATTTTCTGAAAAATATATTTAAAAATCAAGAATTTTTTTCTTGGTGAAAAGTTTTGAAGAAATTTTCTTCTTTTCGCAACATTAAAGGATTATTTATCAATCACCTTAAAGTTGATTAATGACGTCGAGCTTGGAAAAGGGAACATTCAATTTATTATTGGCCACGTAAATCGTTCAATTCTTAATAGGAAAATTAATAGGAAAACATTTGACTAAATTTTTTGTTTTATTCATCTAGTTTTGTTCTTCCATGAAATTACCCGAAAAAAACTTTACAAATAGCCACAATTTCCTAACAAATTTTTATCAATGTCGTTATATAAATCACACGAACTTAAGCCACCCCCGTATTTGAAAAAAAAACTCGAAAAAAAAATGTCGGCCAGATAGATTGGAGTCAATAGACCTTTGGTCAACTTCAGTGAGATTGGTTGAAGCCCATTTCAAACCTCTTTCTAAAGTAATTGTCCGTATATCGTTTGAGATGGATAGGAAAAAACAATCTCTATCTCCATCCATTGATATGTTATATAAAACGATTTTCGGTTCGGTAATAGTGACGTTTTTACGACGTGACCATAGCGGACAAGTGAAATATATTGAACCGTTTTGGATTTAAAAAAAAGGTCAAATCTGTAAAACCTACTCCGTACTATAGGTAGGTATTTCCACATAGCCATTAGTTGGCGAAAAGTTGGCTTCTATATCCAAAATTAACCGATGTGGGACGATAATCAAATAAATGTTGGCGGTTTCTGTAACATTTATTAATTTTATGGGATAAGAGGATTATTTTGTGGCCGCAGAAACAATGTTTATTGGCTGGAAGACTCGCAGATTATTGTTTTCGATACTAATTGAAAATCCGTTGGTAATTTGAACTCATTAAACTCATATGTTGACTAATGAGCCATAAAATGTTGCTAATGTAACAATGGAGGGTATTTCGATATTTGGCGTGAAGAAATTATGAAAATTTAATTTGTTTGCATTTTCATAATTTTTCTATATTAATGTTTCGTTCTCACAGAAAAAAAAATTGACAGAAGTTTGCTCTAATTTGAACTACGTTTGCTAAGGCATCGTTTACATCTGACACTTTATTTCGCGAATTTTATTCTTCTACACACAATTCATGTTGCAAAACCATTTACTCTACGACACAAAATTCAGAAATTCATTCCCGAAAGACGCCCGTACTTGAGTTTTTTCGTATAAAATCTCCGAAATAAATTGACATTTTGACAGTAAATTTATTCTTCAATAGATGAATAACATTCGCGGAGAAATTCACGAAAAACAGGGCCGTACCGGGGCAAAGCAGCGCCCAAGGAAAAACCTGTATTTGACGTCCCTTCCTTTTTTAAAAAATTGATGAAACCCATTTTTCTGTAAAATTGGAAATTTTCAAAGACCGATCAGAGAGAAGAAGTTTGTATCAATTTTCATTGGTGATTTTCAAGTTAAAAAAAAAGTATCTTAAAACTTCAATATGCAAGAAAAATTGCGCCGCAGGCAAAATTTTCATTAACAAAAATCCATGTATGCAGAAACTAGAAAAAAAGGCACGCCGCACGCAAAATTTTTATTTAAAAATGCATGCAAGTAAAAATTATTACTCCGCAGGAGAAAAAATTTAAATGCCGAGGTCAAAAATGTGCTCTTAAATTAGGGTTGCCATCCCCTCTTCTGTTTTCCCACACGTTGTCCTCTATTTAAGGGCGTTTGAAGGTGTTTTTGTTAGTTTTTAATGCAGTAAAATTCAGCCCTAGAACAGCAATCCCCCAGACAACTTGCAAAGATTCCCCGGAAGCTTAAAATAGAGGACTATGTGTGGGGAAAAGACAAGGCAAACCTATGCTTTGTCTTTTGCGAGGTTCCCAGTTGACTCAGCGAAATTCCAATTATGCCAAAATGTTGTTTGAAATGCGTCGCCGCTTTAAAAAAATTACAGTTCTAGCATAAGGCCAGCTTCAATGTTTAGCCGATTAGCTTGCCAAATCATGGAAGAAAATTTTGATAATGTTGTGGATTAGGTTTGTTGTACTCATAAAAAATTTTCATCCTGCTAGAGGCAGTGACGCATTTTCCGACTCCCCCTTCCCGGCTCGGTGTTGGGTATAAAATTTCAACTCAGTCGAATATGTGGAAGTGTGTCAAGATTAGGTTACAAGATTTGAACCACAGAACTATATAACATAGAACAACTGTCACCATACAAAGCTCTGCTGAAAAATGGTCCCAAAAGTATTTCCCTCTTTATCGTACTTGAACGCATCCACTGAACTGTATAAGGTCGCGAGATTCAAATTTAGTTTGCTGCGAAATTCAAATTTCACAAGTTTGAGACTAACTTTAGGCGCAAACAAATAACTTTAGGCGCCAACACCATTCCGAAAGTCTATTTTCCTTTGACAGCTCACGGTTTAAACGAGAGGATTATATTTATTTTCATACGGTTATCTTGCTCTTACTTGACTCGTTTTGATTCACTGAACTGTATTGAAATGGGACCATTTGAGACAGCAAATCGAGCGATCTAGTATATCTATGATTTGAACCGAGAATGTGGAGCAAAAATAAAAGCTTTTAAAAAAGTTAAATCTTTAATAAAGATTTAAATTTTCATTTAAAATTCATAAAAATTTATTCACTTCAGCATATTTTTATTTAACAAATGAAAAGTGTTCAAGTAAAATAAAAATAATCATGTCGTTTATGGTTTTTAATTCGGGAATTTATAAACGCCATCAACGAACTGTTAAATCTATTTATTATTAAAAATCCTGACACAGAAAAATGAGGACAGAAATAAAAGTCTCATTAAAATCATATGACTGTGGATGGAATGATAAAAACAATTTGCGCTTTATATGAGCAATTTTTATTCACCAGCATACCATTTTACACTGAAATTATGATGATAATAAGAGAATCGTTCCGAAATTGTCAAGTGAGGTAGTGGTGGTATTGAAAACGTAACGTCACGGCTACAAGTGGGATGGATATCCACCCACGTAGCTGATGTATCAAAATGTCGTGCTACTAAAATTCCAGTACTTCATGAGATTCATTAATTTTTAAAATTCTGGCAGAAATATTCTGTTTTTATGAACGGCGTGAATGTTTTCACAGAAAGCGAGGAAAAAGATGTTTGAATTTCTAGAAAGGTTGCATGGCAAAGAAATTTCCTTCTTGCATGCAATTGCCCTCCCCCTCCTTGATGTGTGGAAGTGCATTTAGCATCATTAAACAGACGTTTGGTGGAGTTGCTTCTCGTAGTTCTCTCACCATGGTGGCCCTGGCATCACTATAAAATATATTTTTTATTTACTACTTAAAATTTCACATTCACATTCTAGCACAAACAACAAACATAACCTCGGAATGATAAATGAACTAGTTTTGTGTTTTATTCTCCTCTGAGCATTACCAATCGTTTTAATGAGATTTTGCACGAATTGGCGAGAAATAGAGTCGCATTATGGAGAAAAACTAGTCATGATTAACTAACAGTTGAATGTGGTGGAATGACGGAATTAAGTTTGTGATCCCACTTCTGAGTAGATTGTGCTGTACGCTTACCACATACGGTACTCATTATTCATCAACTGTTTCAAGAAACATAAAAAATAAATTTAAAAAAAGGTTTTATTAAAAAAAAAGTAGGTACTAAAACGAAATAGTTTAATTTTTGGGCGCTGTGTATCAGAAATAAAAGCAAGATAAATAGTTATTTTATTTTTTATGCTTTTATTTCTGATATACATCGCCCAAAAAATTATGGTTTTCTTTTTAGTACATTTTTTAATAAAAGTTTTTTTTAAATTTTATACCTGACGGACTTTTTGACTGCACAATCGAATTCAGCGACGACAAAAACTCTCAGACAAGATTTTTGTTCGGAAAATTTGAGGAAAAGAATAATAATAGTATCCTAACAGGTCCTCACAGACTTTTTAACGTCAGAATTGGATTCAGCGACCTTAAAAACCTCATGTGTAATTTATTTTCCTGAAAAAATTAATCCTTACAGGACCTTCCATTGTCCTTACAAGGACGAAGTAGTGAAAACATAGTATTGTCACCGGAGTGATGTTTGTGTGCAAAATTTCATGTCAACCAAATGAGTGGAAGGAAGCGATAAAAATCAAAAAACCCATGCCTTTGTGGGCGCTTTCTCTGACTTAATTTCTCAAAAACGAGTAAACCAGTTTTAACACATTGACTGCCATCATTTTTGACAGCCAGTGATGTTTCCTTGGAGGCCATGGCTTGCAAAAAAATATAACTATATGTTGAAAACAACAAAAAAAAAATCACAAAGAAAATGTATTCGCATTTTTTTTAAACATTTGCAAAACTGGTGGGGCAGTTAACGTGTTAGCGAAAATTCCCCTTGAAATTCCCTTTCTTTCTTATCCCCTCTCGCAATAACTTTTTAATCGCAGAAGAGATTTGTATCAGATTTCACCACTAGAGAAATCATCATTTGACCCCTGACAAGCAAACAGACAGACAGACAGACAGACAGACAGACAGACAGACAGACAGACAGTCAGACAAACAGACAAACATACAAACAGACAAGAGACAAACACAAAACAGGCCAACAGAGAAACAGACAAATAAATAGGCAAACAGACAAACGGGTAAATAGACAAACAAATAGGCCAACAGAGAAACAGATAAACAAACGGGCAAACAGACAAACAGATAAACAGGCTGACAGGCAAACAAACAAAAATAAAGCATTCAAAATGAAGACGATTTTAGATGTTTACTCGGAATGTTAAAGAAAAAAAATTATTTATTCATTTCTCTGAATCGCACTAAAAATCCTTGATGCATGTGAAGCAACAGACATGAAATAGAGGTGAAAAGAAAAACAATTCTGGAAAGTAAGATGGAATAAAATTTACAACCGGATGGGTTACCCAAAGTGACAAGGCGATACGATCTGATAAATTAGTTTCATGATTCTGTAGCATAATTTTCTGCTTTGGATTCCGTCGTCCATTTTATTAATGAATTCAAAGTTCATTAGGCATTTGTTGTCGAGAATAGTGGGTCTAAGAATTGGGTGCGGATCTTGGAATCGAGCATCAGAATATATGAATTTATGTATAGATCGACTTGAATCAGAGGAATAGAATTAATTAATAATTTATGATTGCATTATGTACAAAATATCTAAGGACGCAATGACTGTACAAATTCGGATCCGAAGCAATAGAGAGAAAGAGAAAGATGAACTGCTGTCGCACTAAAGTCTTGCTTAATTGCTGTCGATAAATTTTCTTAATTGCAAGGGTTGAAATGGGCCAAGTTGGGCAGATTTCATACATAAACTGAACAGACATTATCAATAGAAGTATAAATTGATTTTCTTTATCCTGTCTGGTCTGAATGAATCATAGATAAGGCGATATAAAATAATTAAATTAAAGTTTCTAATTTTCTTAATTCTCATTCATTCGTGGTGACTTTGTTTCCATGCAATGCTTCTAAGTTGGGATTTTATAAAAGTTAGATTAGAAACATAAGAAAAATTACAATTGGCAGAGGATAATCGTCGACTAATATTATAAGGGATAGTCGGTTTTTTTTTGTGACCGGATTTTTCAAACGTTTAGATTTAGGTTCAGAGTATCAATGAGATAGTTATAGGCTATTTCGTTTTAGTATTTCAAAATTTCCTCTTCCTTTTTACCCCCTCACCTGATATCTCTTGAACCGCTCAAGGGATTCGAATACGTTTTTTTATCATTAGAGAGGTTAGCCCTCAAGAAAATTTTTCGTTCATTAATATCTACCCTATCTCCTCTCTATAAATCCCCCCTCACCTTCCATTTTCTGCAATGCTGAATGAATTTGGATCCGGTTTTCACAGATAGATAAATCAAGCCTCAGCAAAATGTTTCGCCTTTCCCCTCTATAAAACCCCTAACCTACTATCTTATGAAATTCTGTATGGGTTTATATCCCGATCTCACTATTACAGGCGTTAGCTTTTAAGAAATGTTTACAACCACTAACCCACCGTTTGAACGGTGAGATCCGAGGCTGCAGGCCGAGTAACTACCCTATATGACCGACCGATTTTAGATAGACATTTTCCCATTTGTTTGTGAGGGGTGGGGGCGGGGGGTTAGGTATAAAAAGTTGTGTTTGCCTGTGTGATTGTGACAAAAAAGTGATACTGTTACGTACGTAGAAATAGAAAAATATAGTAGGGTTTTCGGCAGCCCTTTAAAGATTGACTGAGTTACACTTTTAGCCCCTCGCTCAGTTATTTAGCCTGGGAGCGGGGGGGAGGGGGTAGAGGATGTCAAGGGGGGTTGTGACCAAAGTAGTAATATCTTCGAGTATGTTATTTTCTGCATCGCCTGGCTACGCCACTTCTTCCGCTACTTCTCCCGCCCCTTGCTACCAAATCAATTATATAGTGATGTATAAAAAAATTGAAGATGGTGAAACACAATATTTATAACCAAAAACAGTAAATAAAAAATCTTACACAAAACTTTGAGGCCAAATTTTTTGCCTATTCACCTTTTTTTTCTCTCTGTTTTTAAACCACAAACTTTGCCTAATTTTCAGATAAAAATAAAACACAAGTATTGATATTTTATGTGTATTGCACAATATTAGTTAATACATAACAAAAAAATCTAAGAAAAATTCATTATTCCTCAAATTGAATTCTCATCGTGGAAGCCGTAGACTTTTACATTTGGCCAATAATTGGGCTGTTTTGAAAAAAAAAAATACAAAATTACTAATAGTAAGGAAATCAGAGTATTTTAAATATACAAATTATAGAAACTTTTTTTAAACTTACATTTCTTGGATGAGCCATACTTGCCGCCAAGGAAAGTGCAATAAACACCAAAACGAGATAAAACTTCATTCTTTTTATTTGATTTTATATCAAGACGCTGTGTTTGACTGTTGAACACTATATAACATTTTCTGTTTATATACAAATTCCTTATCTGAACTAACCACTAATTAAGTGATGAAAATTAGTTTATTTTTGTGGTCTTGAATTTCTATAATTTATCGATAATAAATCAAATTCTATATTTTATTTGAGGTTTCAATAAAATCTAGGTGTGTTGCAATGGTAACAACAAATACTGTCTGACTATAATTAAATTAATAGAACTTTCTTCAGGAAATTAATGCTAATGAGATGCTAATAGTGATTATATTTTTGGGCCAATCTGGGATAAGATGTGAGCAACGAGGTGACGGGATGGCTGAATTGAAACACCATCGAAACCTAAAAAAGTCTATAGAAAGAAAATCAAATTTTCTAGAAGAAAAATTAAAATGCGCGCCGCAGGCCAAATTTTATAAACACAGTGCGGCACAAAAATTTAAATAAAGAGCTACACAGTCCTAAGCGAAAATTTACTTAACTTTTTGCGCTCTTTATATTCCTTTAAATAATGGCGACGGAAATTACAAAACCAGCAACGAAGATAAAAGCGCCGCCGGCAAAATTTTTTGAAATCCATTCGCCAACTCAATGTTTCGCTATCTTTTCGTTTCATAGAATATCGTGATGGAAATTGTAAAAATACCAATAAAGGCAAAAGCACCGCAGGTGAAATTTCTTTTACAAATACAATCGTCATTTGCACGGAGTGAAATTTCATTAGTTGATTTTGAGTCAACTTTGGTCGTGATTAAATCAACTAAGGCAGCGTTTCTCAACCTTTCAGTATTTGCGGCCCAATTTTCAATCAAAATTGTCATCGCGCCCCCCTGCATACAATAAAATGTATACAATAATAACGTAATTTGAGTATTTTGGCGCTAAACCTACATTACTACCCTAATTTTAAACACAAATTACCAAGAAAACAGTAATTTATTGACATTTGGCAACACCGATCCTCAGCGTTGACAAAACAAGAATCCGGTGCCTTTTTATTGCTCTTGCGTCATTTTTGCGGTTTCGCGAGAAGTTGTTTTAACCCTGAAATCACAATGAACGCGAAACTGGCGCAGAAACTGTCACTTAAAAGTTTGGTTCCCACAAATTGTTTGAAGTGACCACAGTGAACGTATAGAACACAGCTACAACGTAACCGCAACACAAAAGTTTGCAAACTTCTAACTTTGCCGCAGAATTCTGCGTTGACAGTTCATAAAGTGAGGTTGGAAAAATGTCGTTCGAGGAAAAATTGATAGCCTTAGTGCAAATAACAAAGATAAAGACCAACAAAGCAAATTATCGGTTCAAAATTATCCATTTTTATAATTTTTCCAAGTTTATACCACTTTATATTATGTCACTTGTAGTACTTCACGAGCTGCCATTGTGCTCTGCCGCTAGAATTTTGCACTGCGTGACAGTTCAGAGCGTTGTAGTTGCGTTGGTTTCGCGCTGGTTTCGCGTTCATTGTGCTCCAAGCGTAAGTTAATAAGTTAATTATTAAATATTATGTTGAAATGTATTTTGTTTTGTATGTGGGTCTGTACTTTCCTTTCAGTCAATTAATAAACTTTTTTAAATATTTTGTCTTGGATATGCTCGCGCCCCCCCCCCCCCCCCCCCCCTTAAATGTACTCGCGCCCCCCAGGGGGCGCGCCCCACAGGTTGAGAATCGCTGAACTAAGGACATATTGCCAATTATTAAAACGATACAATTTTCATTGTTTAAGTCAACTACTTTACCTGATCAAGTGATCACGTTTATTGTTGATTAACGATCACGTTCATTATCAACTTGAATGAGATAGTTTTTTTTGCTCCATTTTGTCAGAATTTCGAGAAATCTTAACCTCAAACTGCAAAAAACGCAATTTTTGACTGTTTTTAGGGCTTACTGTATCGAAACCTAATCGTTGTGGAGTAAAATGGAATACGCGTCGAATTCAGCTCGTCAAACTCTTTCTAAATCGTCTAGTTTGGCCACGGAAACAAAAGCCTTGTAGGCCTGGGTTATTATTTTGTTGTGCTGTATTCCTTCTAGAGATTAAAAAATTCTCTAATTAAAGTATCTAGTCTTAAACAAAAAAAGAAATTTCCCTAGGAATCTCCCATTTTTCTATCTCTATCTGCCCTATGTTATATGTATGTATTGTTGTTGTTAACATTTTTTTGTAGCGAATATCCGTACTATTGGCGTAATGGAGCATAATGGAATTTTTGATTAAAACTTAGATAAAACTTAAGCGAATTTTTACACAGAACTTTGGCTGGAATTTTTCCAAAAAGGGATGCTAGACCGTGTCTAACACGTGATATACTCATGTTCGTATTTCTCGGTTCAGTCAAATCTTTCCGTTTAGGGTTTTCGTGGTCTTTTATCTATTGTGGAAAAGCCTTTTGTTGTTAGGGGGAAAGCCATGCCTAATTTCATCACAGAAATGGTATTTGTAGGGATTAATTAGAACTCATTGTCTGCTTTTATCAGACACGCACAATCCCTTGATAAAGCGTTTTCGGCAACTGTAGGTCCTTTATTTTTATCCTATTTTGCCCTTCTGGCATGGTGGTTACCCCGAAAAATACATAAAGAAGGAAAAAAAAATCTACACGAAGAAAGCATCTTTTTGTGTTCCTTCAAAAAGATAAAGTGTTAAGATAAATACAAAATTATATAAATTTTGGGTACATTCAAGGACAAAGGCAAAATGTATCTACGAATTATGTTTGGGAAAATTTCGCCAGTATTTTGTATAAATAAAATGAAGATTTCCCTAAACTTTGTGTATTTTCATCAAACTTTTGATAGAAGTTGAATTAAAAACTTGTATTTCACCTTGTTGTATAGGAATATCTTTCTCTAACTTAGATTTTATCAGTTATATGTTTTTTTTTCTTTTAGAAGCCATCCATATTATATGGGAATTTTTTTGCCGTATTTAGACCCTCTTAATTCTTCCCGGATTTTCTACCTGTCAGTTTTTGTAACAAAATTCTTACCAGGATGTTAGCGGCCAACTTTTCATGGACAGTCCCCCATTATTAGGTTGCTAACTATAAACTATTGATTTCTCCAGCACTAATTGGACAGTCAATATCTTTGATAGGTACGTACATTCTTAATCTTTTAAACGTAGAGCAGCGGCGTAACTAATGAGGAGTGGAAGCTTTGAAGTTTTAGGGTTTCAAAGATCAGTCCAGTAAAACAAGTTTCAAATCATTTCGGTGTTCTTAAACAAAGCCCTTGCAGTTTTCAAAAGAAAACACAGTAATGGTTTTACATTTCGCGTTAGTGTTGTCAAAATTTGCAGTTACGGAACAGTCCCGGATTCGGGCAACGTCTCATTGCGTCCCGGAAGCTGAACTTTTGTGTTCTACCTGTCAATTTACTGTTATAATTTATCAAACGTTGGATCACGCAAAGGATCACGCAATTAACCACCTTGGGCGGCACGGAGAGAAAATCATTGATTGATTCAACTATGTTTCGTGGTTGACACACAATACAACGAACATGGTGAAATTAACTACGAACGTGATTGAATCAACTAACGAATCATTGTCACGGAAATTATTGATTTTAACACCAACGTAGTTGATTTAAATACGGATTCGTATTTAAATCCACTACGTTTGTGATATTGATCACCATGTTTCATACAGGCACCTTGAGGCCCAAACTTCAATGTGTCGAGCAAGACCATGAATCGAATCATTGTTGGTTAAAGACAAACAATATAATCGCTCTGGTTGATCGAGCAATTTTTTGCCTTCCCATATAATTCTCATGTTTTAAGGGGTTTGGGGCAACCGAGGTATAAGTAAGTACTCAAGTCGGGTTTTTTTTGCCACGTACACGAACAGTTTGCAGACACGTCCACACCAAACAAAGTATTATTGATAGTTATTGATCCCCTTCCCCACCCCTTTCCTTTCCATGCTCCTCCTAGAAATTCTAATATAGTTTAAGGGGTTTCTATTATTGTTACGAACATATCTCGTAAATGGCTAGGCTTTTCATACATGCTGCTAGAAATAAATCTAATATTTGGCAAAATCCCCTCAATCGGTAATTTTGGAGACAATGTGATAAGTTTTAAGTCCAAAACATTTAAAAGAATTAATTTAAAAAAAAGATTGATGTAACCTAGATTATTACATTTTACTAACTCAATGCACATTCGTGAATTGTTTTTAAAAAGCGCTTAAAACTTTTCAAAACTAATAACGAACTTTAAAATCATTCACGCAGTTAGAAAATTAACTATTTTGACTTTAAAAGAAATGAAAATGCACCTGTTCAAATTGACTTAGTTTCACGATTTTAACCTCATTGAATATGTAAACTTCTACCACAAAGTTTATCGTGCCAAGCGATAATTCCTCGATACCTTATGGGGCGCAAATTGCAAAGATGTGGCTGAAAATGCAATCTTACTTTAACACTTTTCTCCCGGTATTTGTTTTACTTGTTTTTCAGTTTCAACTTTTGCCGATATTATGAATCTTTTCCATTTTTGTTTGCACTTAAATGGCCATTGAGAAAATTCTCACCAAAAATTAGGGGAGAAGCTTATCAAAAGTTTTTCCAAGGGGCGACCCAATCTTAATGTCTACATTTTCTATTTTACCAATTTTTTTCGTTTGTTTTTCAACATTTTTTTTTTCACTCAGATTTCATTTTTATATAACAAAAAAAACAGATAAAGTTGAATTTATAGAGCAAAATGCTTGAACGGTTTTCTTATGAAAGTTTTTCTTATCGCAGCGTACAAATTTAATTAACTTGAACGGAAGTCAAGAAAGTGTGGGATTTGGAAAAGTTTTTCGGAAAAGATTTTCGTGACATATATAGAACTTAACACACATAATGCATAGAAAATTGGTATCCATCCCTTTCGGTTGATCCTTTATCCATATGTTTATCATAGTTTGTTGGTGTGTTAATATTTCTGTAGGTTAGATATGGTATATAAATTTCGTGTACCTCTTTCAGAATTTCCTGCCTTCCTGTCGTTATGTCTTTCTTGCCGTCCTGTTTTCTGTATTAAAGTTTAATCAAACATCTCTGGAGAGTTAAACAATTTCTTTGTTCTTGCCATTGTTTGGGAAAAACTTGTCTTCACAAAAGGAAAACCAACACGGAAATGAAAACTAGAAATCGGATAAGTATATGAACAGAGACTAGAATGAAGAGAGTTAAGAGAACAAAATCCAAACTTATGAACTTGAAGATGTTATCAACTAAAAGCGGAAATAATGATTTTATAGCAAGAAAGAATTTCATATTGTGGTATTTTATGTTTGTGTTTTTTTTTTCCTTGAACAAACAATTTTACTGACATTTTATGTCGCTCACAAACTTAAGATCGCTCATTATTTGATATCAGAAAGTTTAAGAAACAGATTTTTTCAATTATTTGAAAAATCACCTTAGTGGAAATATAATTCTCTTGATTTTAGGTTGAGAACTTTTCTTTTTTCCTTCAATATCACAAAGATTTCAACGTTCCAACTTCCAAAATTCCAGAGTTGTACGATTTCAGGTTCTAAGGTTCTGGAGTTTCAACTTTTCAAGGCTCATGGGTTCTATGGTTCCTGATTTTAAAATTCTAGGGTTCCAGGTTTAAGGTTCGAAAGTTCCAGGGTTTCATGGTTCCAGGGTTCCAAGGAACCTGGGTTTCAAAAATTCAAGTTACAAGGTTCCAACTTACAAGGTTCCAAGTTCCAAAGTTCCAGGGTTCTATGGTTCCAGGTTCCGAAATTCCAGAGCTCCGAGTTTCCAGTGTATCGAGGTTCGAGGATTTCAAGGTTCCAAGTTCCAATGTTTCAGGGTTCCTGGGTTCTACAATTACAGGTTCTAAAGTTCCAGGCTTTCACGATTCCAGGGTTCCCAGATTTCCCATGGTTCGATGCTGACAAGTTCCCGGGTTCCAAGGTCTCAATTTAAATCCGCAAGGTGACGATTTTGCCATCCACCTTGACCCTTCACACCCCTCAGCACGTGCTGATTAATCATATTAAACATCTCCATTAATCCCCCATCATAGCCACAAATCAAATTACATTAAGTGCAATAAAACGAATAATTAATTTTAATTATGATATTACTAACAAAAAGTTGTCACAAATGACTAAAGTTTTTGTGAAAATAACACGAAATGGCAAAACTGTGAAAACAGAGTTGAATATTAGTATAGAAGTTAAAATTGTTTTCAGTTAAAGCGTTTGTCATGTAGCAAAATGTCAAGTTTAACCCCAGGGGATGAAAAACTAACAGGGAAAGGTTTTTAGTCGGATTCCCATTTAAAAACATGGAAAAATTTTCTCCCCGTCTTCCTTAGTTTTCCCTCTTGTCTCTCGGTAGATTTTCCATTTTTCTATTAATGTTTCGAATTTTGAGGATTTTTTTTATAATTTCTCCTACTACTAATGCTTGTCTATCCTTGCTCCCGTACCGAAACTGCTACCCTATCTTTTATGCTGGTAACCAATTGGGATTTGAGTTGCCTAAATGGGAAGCACTTGCAATTAAAACTTTCACTTGTAATATTTGTTTCCTTTCCCTCGATTTTTCCCTTGTTCATTTTCCATCTTCTGGTGTTTTACACAAAGTTTTTCCTTTAGGAATTCATTTAAAAAAAAACCTTCTTCCATTTTTACTTCGATGGTTCTGTGAAATTTCATTTTTTGTGTTTCTCTAACAAAGAGTTTCATGCGAATTTGTTTTTCAAAGGGAAATCCCTGATCATACGCTCAGAAAAATGGAGTAAAAGTAGTTGGCTTGCGTGCGGCATAGTTGACTTCCAGTAGGGAAATTTAGCCTATGCTAAGTGTGCGTTGATCTACGTCAGGAAAAGTAAAAATGTGTCAACCTGTGGCGGGGGAAAATCAAAAAATAAATCTGCAGCAAGTAAAGTATGACGTGAGCAGCTGCACGGGTTGACCTGTGATAGGCATCTCCGTCTGCCTGCTGCAACCCAGAATTGACTTGTCAAAAAGTTTACTTGGATCAGCTTTATTATTTTTCTCTGTGTATATTAGTTTTGGAAAGTTGATAAATAATGGTTGGAAATCGGAACACTTGACTTTTTTTTCCAAAAATGAATTTATAAAGTAAAAAAAATAAAAGCTTGTGAAAGGGAAACTTAATAAAAGCATGTAAAACTTGATTTAGAATATGTTTTAGTTGAAAAAAAAAAAACAGAATTTTTGCAATGTGACTACATTTAAGCTGGTTTCGATTGCTTGAAATAACTACCCGCTGAAATAGTAAAAAATGATATTTTATGCAAATAAAGTATCTCTATTCAACACTGATAATACCGCATAGATACATTTATTAAGGCGAATGAAAAACTGGAAAAGTTTAACTTGATTTCGTGAACAAAACGAGTCGAATTTTCCTTTTCATTTGGGAATAATCTAGCGCTGATTTAATTAAGAATTATATAAAAGATTTCTTTTGTGAATTAAGTGCTTGGCTTTGTCATTTCCCCCTTTCCTTTAATTGGATTCGAACTTTGTTCATGCGTCTTCCGTATAATTAATTGCCGTCTAAAGAGAAGCCTTTTGGCAAAAGAGCAACTTTTTCAGTGAAGTATTTTTATTTCTTTAATTTTTCTTGCATTAACGAGAAAGGAAACCAAATCAGGGTGACCATATATTGTTTCTTTGAATCCTGGATAGATGATCAGTGGGGGGTGAGGAAGGAGAAATTATTGAAGCTTCAAAATTATTCGAAAAGCTAGGTGCACCCACTCGAAGAACTCTAGCTTCCGGTCTCTTGTAGGTTGCGTCCCTCAATTTTAAAAAAAATATCGGATGTGAACAGTATATGGCTTTTTTATACAATATCCACGTTTGTCTGCAATTTACATGCTAACCCGATGAATAAAATCCAAGTTTAGAATAAATATAAATCGCTTTTTTTCAAAATCTGATTTTATTTTGAAAATGGCTGAACCGATTTTGATGAAATTTATATTCTTTAGGTTTTCAGTGGCGCGGAAGCGATTGAGCTAGGTTTAAAGTGTGTCAAAATTCATTCAAGTCATGTAAGGATAATGCGAATATCCTTTTTCCTATTTTTTCGGGAAAAAATAACATAAGGATGTTTTTGGGGCCGTTTTTAGCACTTGAACATCCTGTTTTAAATTTTTTTTTAGGCAAAAATTGACTGATGTAAAGTCTTTTCTTCAAAGTTTTGCCGGCGGCGCAATTTGTACTGTCTTTTATGTAAACAAAAGTTTTCTTTTTACTTTCTGATAGTATAATAAGTATTCATGATTACATTTCGACGTCTTTATTTTGCCTGAAAATATTGTCCGAGTACCCCATTACAAAAATTTCATTCTATCTGTTAGTCTGTCAGGCTGTTAGGAATAATTCGGACAAAAATTTGGTATTATGCCCAAACCCGGGACTTCTGGGACGTGTGGTCACCCTAGACAACATCAACGTGTGCAAATTAAGATGGAAAATCACTGCAAAGTGGAAAAGAAAATCGGCTAAATGACAAATTATAGAATGTTGGTAAACATCTACATTACGGCTCCAGGAGCACATCCGTGTTTTTTTCCAAGATTGAAAAAAAAGATATTTAAGATAATTAAACAAGCACCACTTAATACTGTTGTTCTCCAAGTATTCTTATGTAAACACCTTTAAAATAAATGGCATAATAGTACCTCTCCACAACATTAACATTTAAATTGGGTTTTTATAAGTTGCCCTGCAAAAGGAACATCGGTTTATGAATACAGATTAGAGGATGATGCTGTCCGCTTTTATGTATAAACTCTTTTTATTACGATTTAATGGTGGAAATGTGCGCTTGTTTGTGGGCGGGTTTGCTTTATTAATAATAAGGGTGGCCATAATGTACATACGATTATATATTGTCAACAAGAACCAGGTAAGTTTGTATTTAACTTACTTATTATATGATCATTTTCATGTCTGCAACTGCAATCTGCGCCATTACAAAACGAATATACATGCATTTAGATAAATGGGTAATGCCACAGTGTGGGTCGTAAAAAATAAACGATAGATGTGATAAACTTTTTTCGTCTTGATTTACTATACAAACACATCGGAAAATGAGCATTCTTTAGGGGCTGTCCATAAAAAACGTCACGCTAATTTTGTAAATTTTCAACCCCTGACCCTTAACCGCTATTGAGACTGCTCAGACGGAAAGCCAGTAAATGATTCAGCCATATTCAGTCGGCCACAGGTTTCAGTCCTTTCCTTCAAATGGAATGACGGTTGAACGAAAACATAACCTAAAATTTTCTTACCAAAAGTATCACATCTTTTTGTGAAAATATTGGTGAATTTCACCTAAAACTCTGTTACCGACGGGTTTATTGTGACAAAAAACCAAGTTTTTCTATTTAATTGCATTATTTACAGTTAATTACATTAATTACATTAATTACATTAATTACATTAATTACATGTAATTTATTGAATTAACTAAAACGCAGGATTTACTGTAAAAAAATGTAGCAATTGGAAATTTGGATTAAAAATTGTTAAGAAATGAAATCTCTAAAGCCGCAAATATTCCAAGTATGGATTTTCGACACACTTTCAAAGTAAAAAAAAAACTTTTTCTAAATTTTCAGTCGTTCATTATAATCAGGTTTGACTGTCATTTCCATTAGAAATTACTGTGAAAGCAAATATCCAAATTGTATTTAGTGTGGAAAAACTTGTTGTGCATGGATAGTAATGGCTACTCTTTTATTGGGTCAATAATGTTTCCGACGATGTTTTAACCATCTACCCCCCTCCCCCTCCCCGCTTCATCAAAAAACACATTATGTTATAGTTAAAAGTTGCTGGTTGCAAGATTTCCTTGCAACAGCGGTTTCAATTTCCAACTCCTAAGACCAGAAGCAGAACCAAAGTTCATTGGTTAAGTGGTAAATTGCAAAATTGTGTCAGTTTTTACAGTCTCACGTTGTATACACCTAATTTAAAAGGGAGCAGAATACCTAAAGATTTGCTGTTGAATGTTGGTGTTTTTTGCTAATACACACTGAGGTCAAAAGTTGGTTTTATTACTTTTAGATTTTGCAGATTAAGGTCAGTTAAAACGAGGTGTTCATTCCTTTAATCCTGGTGCTAAAATAAATCTTTGGATAAGAACTTTAGTTTTATCCTAATTATGAGGACAATGTAGGGATTAAAGAAGTTTTATGTAGATTAACGATATCGAACTCAAATTAAGAGCCATTCACTTTATCTTTGAATAGTAGAATTAATTAGGAGGAAGTAAGTAGCTCGGAAATAGAATTAAGCGTCTTTATACTATTTTGCATTTGTCTTTTGTGTGCAGATGGCTGCATTTTTTGGTCTAATTTTAGCGTTTTCTAGGGATAATTGATTTTCTAGAAAATTAGACTTTCTTTAGAATTTTGAAATGTGTTTTTATCAAGCAATTTTACATGGAATTTTGGTTGTAAAGTGTTTTGCATAAGTTGCCCATTTCTTATAAAAAAAAACAAAGTGTGAAAAATACAGATGTCTACAAGAAACAACTTTTTTCCACGAACAATGAGTGATTTTGTTCATGAACTATAAGTGATGATGAATCCGTTATAAGATTTTCGAAATTCAACATGGCGGACGCATAAATGAAAAATCGCGGTAATTTGGGTGGCTGTTTAGGGTTGGCTAATTATAACTCTGAGGTTCAAATTTTCAAAATTAATTCTATTTTGGACTGCCTTTTATGTTGCGCAACATTTGAAAATACTGCAGCTGGTTCCAAAGATGTACAGTTTTACGGATGGCAGTTTTTCGTCATGTTTCGCGGAACGCGTTGAGCTAGCAACTTGAAATTTTTCGTAATTTTTTTTGATCGAAAATTGTATTTTTCTATCAATTTTTGGAGAAGTAATGTTGGCTATAAACGGGAGCTTTTGAGAAAAAATGCATATAACAGAATTCAAAGAGAATAAAATTGCCTGCATTTTTTTCTTTGACGCTTTTCACGTATCTTCCACGGTTCTCGAGATATTTAAAGAAAAAAATATTTTTTACATATTTTTTCCGAAATTAAATATTGTAGAGGAAAGTGATGATGAAAAAAGGGCACATTCTCGCTCATTTCTGAATTTAATTCTACTTATTCGGATTTCTTTTACAATAATTAAAAAAAAACAACTTTAAATTACACTGCATCGTACAAATTGCCCTCCAAATAATACTTTGGTACAAATTACACTTGATGCAGTTTGCCATTTTATGCAGAAAATTGGATCCGGAAAACAATGTTGGAAACTGAAATCAACTGAATTTGTATAGAAGAACCAAACAAAGAATCTCTTGGAGAACATTTCCGTGTTAATAAAGTCGTATAATCACAGAGAAAATACTTTACCAACAGCAATTTGTGATTCTTAGTTACTTTTAGTGACGAAAATTAAACTTGCCCTTAGCTCAAAACTGTTTGTAAGGTTCCCTTTTCTGTTCCGTTTTACTGAGAAATTTCTATACGTTAAACAAAAGCGACCAACACTAACACCATAACCAACTATAAACAAATAAGTAGGAAATGCATTCCAAGAAACGAGAAACTTGAGAAATCTTTGAGATCCCTTCATTTTAGGTGCTGGCGGTGAACGTACCACATATTAACCCTGTTTTGCACAAAATTCTTATTATAATAATGACCCAAGCAACAAGTTGCAACTCCGGTTACAATGTGACCCTGGTCGCAAGATCCCAGTGGCAAAACCGTTTATGCGACGGTTGCTTTGTGATAGGTTATAATGAAATCGGTTGCAAATTGGTTAAATTTTGACCGGTTACAAATTATCTATTACAAATTGATTACTTTATAACCAATGCGTAAGCGTTCGCAAAAAAAAGGTTGCGAATTGGTTACAATGTGACCGGTTACAAACCAATCGTTACAAATCGGTTATTTTGTGACCAGTCAACAAGTTGTTGTTATTCGTTTGGTTTTATCGCGCACGTTTATAATTCACTTACCATTGTTTGAAGTATAAATAGTCAATTTTGGACCAAGGAAATAATACTTACAACATTATTTGATGCACACTTGGAATACAAGTTTACATTAACGCCACACATGATCTGGTTGCCCTCTCCCCCTTGTCTCATTGCGTCACAAAAGAGTTTCTCGAAAACGGTTATGCAACCATTACTTTCGAACTATAGTCCTAAAAGGGTTTCTCGAAAACGGTTATGCAACCATTACTTTGTAACTACAGTCATAAAAAAACTGGGCAAAAACGGGTGCCAATCCGTTTCATCAACATTCCTGTGATGTCGCAACAACCAGTTTGCAACTCACATTGTGCAACCGTCTCATAACTGGCATATGACAATATCTGGTTACTTGGTGAGGAAATGGAAAAGGGTGTGGATTTGTTCCTTACGACGTTCACACTGCAACGGAAAACTTCTTATTCAACTTGATTAAAAGAAAACCAGAAAGCCAGATCGTATGCAACCTTAATATGCCCCTCTGTCTCTCCGTGCAAGGTATTTTACTATAACAAACTTTTCGTATGCAATCAGTAGTAAATATAAGAATTTCCATCGTAACTTTACCACAGTTTTAGTTATCAATTTGTTACTGAACTTTCTCACTTTAATTCAGTTAAAGTTTTGATTACTTATAGACAAAATTACTTTCTATTAGTGGTAGTGGCGTGCCAGATAACAATGATGTTTCTGAAAATTTTGTGAAATTACCTAAAATGTCGTAAATCTTATCGATTTTTTCATAATTGGCTGAGTTTTCATGTTATGATGATGTTTTCGTACACCAATATCTGTCTATTTAAGCAATATTTTAATATAAAATTCAGTTACGGCTTTACGAATTAATTATTATGCCACAGAAATTATTTAAATTTATTGGAGTTTTGCGTTTGTCAGCAAAAGTTTATTAATTATTTAATTTGCTGAAATGGGCAAATGGAAAAAATCTTTTAGGTTTTTGTCGATTTAAATTTAACATTTTTTGCTGTTTTAGTAAGGGCGTATTTTTTATACTCTGTATGATAAATTATATAGGAGTATATTAGATTTAGTGTACCGTTTGCAACGCATCGAACCAATCATCGGATACAAAAATGATCTACCACCCTAGTGGGATGACAAAAGATTTTGATTTCTGCATGTCCGTCCGTCCGTTCTCCGCCTGTCCGTGAACACCATAACTTTCGAAAAGATTGACCTAGAGACTTGAAATTTTGTATTGCTACGTTTCTCGTAAATGTCTAAGCCGAGTTATTGAATGGGTAAAATTGGGCCATTCCTCCCCCCTCCCGCATACAAAAGAAACAGTTTGCTGCAATTTTCTCGAAAAAGTCATTCTGAAAAATTTATAAAGGCAAAATGTGTTTCAAATAGGATTTTACACAACTCATCCATGCATCAAAATCCAATCCGACCACTGCTTCCCCCTCTCTCCTATACAAATGGGAATTTTTTCCTGTTTTCTTGAAAACGGTGCGAAAAATTTATAGAGGCGAAATGTGTTTAGAGTCCAATCGGGCCACTCCTTTCCCCTCTTTTCTATACAAATGGATTTTTCAACCACTAAAAAATTTAACCACATTTGGCAACGATTTTCAGCTCAAAATTATCTGCCAGAATCCATTGACAGAAAGTGAATAACAGAATTTCTCTTAAATATTGTTCTACTGAGTAATTGGTTATCATTCTCTACAAAAAAAAAGAAGTACAAGTAAATATTATATACATATTCAATTTGTTCGTAATTCAGTTTCTTAAATTGACTGACACATTTTGTGAAACCAAGCAGAGCATATATTTTATGTGACTGATTATATATGATTAAAAAGCTTTTCCTTCGAAATTAATTTATTCAGGTTTCTAATACGCATGCAATCAAACAAATGGCAACGGGATGGAAAACGGACAGACGTACGGATGAGGGGAGGAAACTTATGAATATTCCAAACATGTAACCTTATGGTGGCCAAAATCAATTAAGCTTAAGGTTTCAAAATCATATCTCGCAATTACTAATTGGCCATACCCACTATCATAATAATAATATTTAACCCTCCGTAAAGATATTTGTAAACATCAATTAGATGGAACTTTGTTATGTAAATTTCAAAATCAAAATCGGAATCAGTCTTCTCACATGATACATTTTGTGTAATTTGCCACTGTATGCAAAATGAGCAGCGTAAATGGCCGGGAGTCCTTGATGTATAGCATAACGACAGGATAATACGAGTATAGCATAACTCTAGATTATAGCATAACTGTATAGGAAACATCAACCGTATAAGGACTTTCACATATCCAGACGTTCTTATCCTCTGTTTAGTGCTCATCAATATTTTATTACAGGCTGAGTCCCAGAATCCTGAATTCTCAATCCAAAATCCGGAATCCTTTCTTATTCCTGAATGTCAAGATATTTCCATCAAAGTATGTAGGGTGAAATGGGCAACATTTATAAAAGTTTTTTTTTGGTTTATGGAATTTAATTTTTGCTGTACTTTCCGAAATATAATAAAGCTGATCCAAGTTGACAAGACAACTGATCCAAGTTGCCTGTAGCAGGCAGACAGAGTTATTCATTATATGACATCAACTCTGCAGCTCCTTACGACCCACTTTATTTGCTGCAGGTTTAATTTTTGAATTTCTCCCGCCAAAGGTTGACACATTTCTACTTTTCCTAACGCAGGTGAACGGGCGATTAGCATAGAGACACAGCTACGCTGACGCAAGTAGACGACTGTTAATCCGTTTTTCTAAGTCTATAACGAAAGAGTAGGTAAATAAAGGTAAGAATCGCAGAACAAATGTGGGGGCTCCAAAGAAATCCGACAGGGAAAATGAAATCTTTAATGAGGGTATTCACAGTCCTCTTTTAAATTGCGAGTAATTTTACCGCTCGGTAATTCAGTCAAATTTAACAGATTTTTACCGAGACGGTAACTTGGTTCATGTAAAAATGAATTACCGGATTCGGTAATTGTAGACATGCATTGAGTCGTGTTTTCCGGCCCGGTTATTCGGTATCAAGAATCAACCGCGAGTGGCGCTAGTAATGTTTTTAGTTGTCAAATTTTCTCGCTGGTTATCTCATCGGAATGCAATTTTTTTCAATTTTGATAGCCGTTTCCACTTTCCACAATAGAAATTCAAACGAATACATCAAACATGGATTTAAAGGTATGTGACATATTTTACAATCAAATTCGCAGTTCATGATTTGGTCACGTATCCAATAAAAGCGCTGTTCTCAAATATGTGCTGTGGGATGTTCACAGCAGAATATTTTCAGTCTTTTAATATTACCGAAAACACCGAATACCGAAAATTAAAAGAGGACTGTGAATACCCTGAGTATGCTTTGCAAAACGATTATTTTGCTTTATGATTTTGATGTTCAACTGCCAAAAAGTCAATAAAATTATTTAAATTACATGAAATACTTGATTTAGATTCACAAATCTACAGTATTTTCCATGCATTTTGAAAGTTCTATGAAAAGTTCTGCTGTTTCTTATCTTTAGTTATCGAATTTTTGATTTATTCCCACAAATATATCTGGTGTCCTGTTTTGAGTACGATGGGCGTTAATGGGTTAAGTTAATTTTCGAAACAGCGAAATTCTAAAATTGTAGAGAAGGACAACGGATTTCATGACAAATAAACATTGCCCAGTTTACCCTATGTCGATAAACACGATATACATTTTGGATTTTTCTCTGGATATATGCCACCTTATATTAGCCCTCCCACTATACAAAAGCGACCGTCTTCGTGTACTTCATATATTTGGGATTCCCTGACAAACATTTATTTTGGGTTTGGTAAAACATGCGACCATTTTATGCTCATTTTATGCTTACCATAGAGCCCATGAAATCTGTACAAGTACTTTGTATTACAGCAATTGTAGGGCCACCAGGCCAGACAGTATTTCCCATCCAGCCAGACCAGCATCCAGCAATGGCAGCATCAGCATCCAGGACCCATTGAATATAAAGAAATTGCCGATGGTGGCGGCCCATAAAACAGAAATCAGGTGCTCTTTATTGAGACATGAGCATAATATGTTGAGCTAACAATTTCTACTCTAAAGATACTGCATAACTTCTCATCGTTTTTTCGACTTCCCGTCGAATAAAAAGAGGATCATAAGTTGAGTACACAAAAGGAAAGGAATTTTCTCGCCCCGTTTCCAAACATACGTGAATGAATATCCATTGATATAAGAATGAAGAATACTTTTTTTTTTGTATATATTATCTTATAGAGAATCGCTCAAGTCGAGTGACACTTTTCCTCCGACTTTGCGCATTGTTGGGCAACATACGATTCTGTAACATATGAAAAATATGTGCGAACGTATTGTACAAAGGAACATACGAAATATCAATAGAATATAAAGCAAGGTTTTTACTGGTTTCCACAAAAAAAAAGTTTTTTACTCCTGTTATTCCCGTATCCTGATTATGTTCCCTGGTTAAACCGTTCGACTCCTTGCCCTCTATGTTTTCTTCTTATACTCGTATATGATACCCATTTGGAGTGTCGAAATTTTTCCATCCGATTCAAAGGGAGTCGATTTCATGGTCGTTTGCCAATTTGAAGTCAGCATATATCCATTTTATGATTTTTCTTAAGGAAAATTGATATTCATGGGAAATATCCGAGACATGTAAATTATGTAGGGAATTTAATTTATTGTCAGAAATTGGCACAGATACATTTACGTGGCTGTTTTTCAAAACCGATAATATAAAAGTAAAGTATTAGGGAAATAAATGAATTGTATTGAAAACATAAAATCCAATACAGAAATATCTTGCCAGAAAAGATTTTATTAACATTTGTATAAATGTTGTTTCATGTCATTAAAATAAATATTTTTGTTATTTTCTGTTGTACCTACTCAATAGCAAAACCAAAATTCGATTCAATAAAAGTAACGTTGAAAAATAAATAAATAGTTTTTTGTGACAATGTTTTTTTTTAATATAAGAAAAGCTACAATTCCCAGAGGTTAATGGTCAATATTGCAGACAAAATTTTGATGAAAAAAATCCATTTGTATGGGAGAAGAAGCGAGGATTGGTTCGATTGGATTGTGATGTATGGAATGGTTATGTAAAACCACATCTTAAACACATTTCGTCTTCGTCAATTTTTCGATACTGTGCACCGTTTTCGAGAAACTAGAAAAAAAATATCCATTTTGTATGTGAGAGGGGAGAATAGTGGTCCCACTGGATTTTGATGTATAGATAAGTTATGTAAAATCATATTCTAAACACAATTAATCGTCTTAAATTTTTCGATACGACTCACCGTTTTCGAGAAAATGGTAAAAAACTGTATCATTTCTATGGGGGAGGGGGGAATGAATAGCCCGATTTTGACCGTTCAAGAACTTAGCCTTGCTAGCTCAATGCTTTCGATAGTTATGGTGTTCGCGGACAGAGCGACGTACAGACAGATAGGCAAACGAGCATGCGGAAATCAAAATCTTATGAAAATTGTAAGATCAACTTCTACCAGTAAACTCTATCCGATTTTGACGCGGTTTTTTGCATTCAAAAGTTTTTATCGTACAATATAACCCTATGGAGTTTGAAAAAATTAACCGTTTTCGAGATGATCGCAAAAATCTTTTCCATTTGTATGTGAGACGAGGGAAGGCGACGCCTGATTGAATTTTGATGTACTCAAAATTTCTAAACACTGTTTGTCTAAACAAATTTTTCGGAAAAATGAGCCGTGAAAAATGAGTCGAGAAAAACGCAAAAAAATATTTTACATTTCTCTGTGAGAGGGAGGAAGGGGTTGTTCGATTTTTTCCATCTTCGGAAGACATTTGGTTGGTTGGTTGGTTTGATAGGAGGGGGAGCTCACAAGGGAACCCCACGCACGTAGGCCTCAAGTTGGGCCCATTGTACACCTCCTATGTCCCTCGCTGGAGCAGATTGAGCTCAAGTACGGTTGTTTAGCCATCCCGCCAGTGCTATATATTTCCGAATCGGCTCCCAGCCCTAAGTTCCTGCCTCATGGAGTTCCTCTAGAAAGGGATGGTTGAAGCATTTGATGCGAGTACGGGTTAAGGCTGGACAGTGACACAAGAAATGCTCCACCGTTTCCTGCTCTTCTTCGCATTGTGGATCATCCACCAGCCTCATCTTGAAGGCGTGATCCTTCAGGAGGGAGTGCCCAGTTAGAATCCAAGTCGTTAGACGAAGGGGATTCCGTTCCAGATTTAAGAGGCTCTTAGTAAGGTTTGCATTTAAGCCACCCCATAATTCCTTTGTTGTAGTGCCGATCTGGCACATGGACCAAAGTTGTTGGTTCTGCTGATCCGCCCACTGCTTAAGTTGCAGTTTGAGGGTTTGAATCGGAAACCCAACAGAAATGGGTTGACTCTCCATACATGTACCCTTACGAGCAAGTTCATTTGCCTTCCCATTTCCAGGAATATTACTATGCCCAGGAACCCAAACCATTTTAAGGTGGTTGGTTTCGGAGAGTCTCTTTAGGTCTTCCTTACATGACTGCACAAGCTTAGATTTGGCAGTGTGTTTTGATAGAAGCCTGGAAGACATTTAATTTTTGATAAAAGCCTGTTCTATGCCGAATTTCAACTTTCTGCCTAAATCAGTTCTCGGGTTTTCAAATGTTTATACAAAAACATATATTTATCATATGAGGTTTGCTTATGTAAGAAACGTATAATCTCACCGTAAGGTGGATTAAGCTGTGTTTTTATTAAAAATGTTGGATGCAGCGCAATTTTTATAATCCACCAAAAAACTGTGAGGACAAAGCGATAACCGGGATAAGACCTTTATTTGTCGCCCCCTTCATTTCTGACGCATTTGTACCTATTTATATAGTTAATCGTGGAATTCATAACTTAAACTCTTATCATTACTTAATTTACTAACTTGAACCTTTTTTTTCCCACTATCTAAAAAAGTCTTTGAGAAAATGTTTAATCACCCTTGGTTCCTTTACGTTTCTTAAAGTCCCTTCTTTTCCATGAAAAATTTTTGCTCAAAAAAAGCTAAAGGTAAAAACCTCAAACTAATGAGATTAGAAAGTTTAAATTTTCTTTTATTGCGGCACAATGTGGCTTCTTTGTGGAGAAAATAAATTCCAGTTAAACAAAGGAATGAATTTTCATATCATAATTAACTTCAATTACGAACGTGAAAAATTCCAGGCTAATTCGAAAAGTTCGTTAGAATTTCATACATAAACTTTTTCATACTTTAATAATCTCATTGACATATATAAAAATGACACACACACTTTACAGAACATAAATAAATCACCATATTTATCACAAAGACACGCCCCACCAAGAATTTTACATGATTAATTGAGAAACTTTTCTAACCGGAAGAATACATGAAGAAGTTGTAAACAACCGCAAAACTATGTTTTGAATTAAGTCGAATAAAGCTATTTCTATGCCAACAAACTAATAACTTATAGGGAAGTTAAACGAAACTCTTAGATATATTATATATTCTAAAATTATTGCACTATCAAGTATGTCACGTGATAGAGTTATCTTAGAAACTGCGAAAACCGCCACAAAATACCATCGCATTTTGGACTGTTTTCCGTACACTATTTGACATAAATCTATTTAAAAAAAATTCTATGCTAAACTATTGTTTACTACTTTAATCGCTTTAACTCTTCCAACAATCAACATAAGCATAAGTTTTACCGGGTTTTCCTGAGACAGTTTGTTCACATTCCTAGCGAATTTAGCCCCCTCTTACACCTGCAGCATAAAATTATTTACTGAAATGTACACGCGTCTTTCACATTAAGTGAATCATAAAATTTATGAAATTCCATTTCGAGCACTTAAATTGCTTTGCTCCTCAACATAAAAGCGAAAAAGATATTTTAATATTTCCAGGTCCTGGAATTTCTGTGCTTACAAATGGGTTTTCATACTGTTTCCACTCGTAGCTTTGGCTTTTCATTTTTATATTTTCCCTCTTAGAGTAATTTTCTCAAAAACATTTTTCGGTTTTTGATAGAATTAATTTTTGCCCAACAGGGGTTTATTGGTAAAGTATCTTTCGCAGTGGATTTATTTATAAGATTATATTTCCAAAAAAAATCTAGATTGGTTTTACGTAATTTACCTCACTTTCATCAATAAATTGTTTAATACAGTAGCTGGATGGGAAATTTCTTATTAGAAACGGAGCCTAATTTGAAAAAATGGAAGAAAGGAAAAAAAAATTAGTCAAGCTAAAAAACCGCGAAATTTTTTACTGTTTGTATGGAGCGCAGAAATCCTCCGTCTTTATTCTACACGGAAAAACATATGGGAGCCATTCCAGCGAAAGAACAAAAGTTGCTAAGAAAGTAATTTCTTGGTGTTTCGGTATATTTATTAAACTTATACAAAAAACTTTAACCTGACAACGAATGTATTTTTGTGTAAAGAAACCCTTATCTTCTCATGATGCAAACCTTGTCGTAAATAGGTAAAAAAAAAATTAAAAATATTCCATCGGAACTCATATTCAAACAAAACACATTTTTATAATGACTTCTACGTATGATATTTAGGTCAACAACATTCATCAGGCGAAACGGTAATTGATTTTTCCATTTTTCAATGATTTTCCAAGTGCAACAGTGCAAATTCACTTAAGTGGATAACAGGAACATAGACACAAACTTTATTCGTAAAAACAGTTTCCAATTTATAAAATCATTTCAATTCAAACCTAGTTAGAAATAACCATAAAACAATTGAAAATTCACTAATTTGATTTTTCTTCACTATTGTGAAAATAATTTGAATGAATGTGGTATTCAAATTATTTTCACAATGATCACTTATTTAGCGAAACAGGTTTATTTTATTATCTAAAGCAGAGGCAAAGTATAGGCAATCCAAGTAGTTGCACACTTTTTAATTGACTTTTGCCCACCCCTGATTTAGATAATCACAAACGAAAATTGAGACAAACCCTCTGATTGACATTTCCTAATTCCAAGCACACAAAAATGTATTTTCATCATTTTTTTTTAACGCTTAATTGATGAGGTGGGTCCAGTGGACCCACATTGACTTTTCTCTCTTTGCTATTTCTCATGTTTCAGCACAGTGACTCTGAAATCTTCAGTACCTTCATACAGTATGGTGTTGTATGCCGAGTTAACAGCACGGATTTGATATGTGATTAGAACAAGTCCATTGGAAACCACCTCATCATTTACGCATATGATTTTCACCTCATAAATTAAGGGTTAAGAACGTTCAATGACAAATAATAAACTTAATCTAGGCTTGACCCTCACGTCCATACTTGTTTATCTGTCCCACGAAAATGTTTTCTTCAGTTTCACTCCTAGCGGTATGTCGTGAAAAATTTGATCTTTGTAGGGAAGATTTGTTTTCAGGAAAAAATTGATTTCCCTCCAGGGTTAAACTTTTTTCAAATTTGCCATTTCGTATCTATATCCAAACAGTGTGCCTGTTTTAGCCAAGTGTTTTTTCCAAGGTAAACCGTTTTTTAATTGACAGCTGCGGAAAGTATGATTGGTCCACAGCGATAAACTTCGGTTGGGAGAGAGAAAGTTTGGCTGGCAAAGAAAAAGTTTGGCTCTCTCAAATAAATAAAAACTGGCCGTTCTTTCGCAGAGTAAATGAGTTCTTGTCAATCAATAATAATTTTTTCTTTGATCAGTTAAAAATATTAAAATTTTAATTGAGAAAATCCAAATTTATATAATCCGGCTAAAATATATATAACCCGGCTTCAAACTTCCTATACACACATCACAAACTGAACCATTTTATTAGTACACACATACTAGTAAAATTATATTAATTTTAATAAGTTCAATTGTTTTCTGATTGACTATACCTATCGAGCGTGAACATAACAATTATTATTAATAAAATATTCAAGCTTGTAAATCAGCATATTGTAGATTAATTTGAATTTGATTAAAATTTAATTAAATACAAATTCAATTTTGTCAATTGTATTGAAAACTATTAGGGCTTATAGCAATTATGTTAATTTAAACAAAGTAGTTGTTGTCAATGTTTTGAATTTTTATTGGAACATATGTTATTAAATTGGGACCATTTTATTCAGATTTGTGAAGCGGGACAAAATTAATACAAATTTTCTACTCGATTTTATCATATTTTTCAATTACATCGCCAAAACTTTTGAAGCATTAAAAATATCTATATATATATAATCGTTTAACCTGACTGACTGATTGACTGACTGATTGACTGACTGATTGACTGACTGATTGACTGACTGACTGACTGACTGATGGACTGACTGATTGACTGACTGATTGACTGACTGATTGACTGACTGATTGACTGACTGATTGACTGACTGATTGCCTGACTGATTGACTGACTGATTGACTGACTGATTGACTGACTGATTGACTGACTGATTGACTGACTGATTGACTGACTGATTGACTGACTGATTGACTGACTGATTGACTGACTGACTGACTCATCAGCGCCCAGCCCAAACACCTGAAGTTAGAAACTTGAAATTTTCAAAGTATGTCCCAATCATCACGCAGGCGCTAACTAAGGCGAGATTTTCTAAAATTTTACTGCTAAGGGGGTAAACGAGGAGTAAAGGGGGTTTGGGTGTTTTTAAACCGCGGTTTTCGCCATGAATCCTGTCCAATAGGAGGCTGAAAAGTTTCACTCGGGGGTTTTCGGGGTCGCTGATCACGAATCCGGTGTTAGATTTTTGAAATTGGAAACGGAAGGTCCTGTAAGGATAACGAAAATATCCTTTTTCTCGTTTTTCCCGGGAAAAATGGCATTAGGGAAATTTTCGGGGTCGTTGATCACGAATCCGGTGTTAGACTAATTCGGAACGGAGAGTCCTGGAAGGAAAAGATTTTTTTCAAAAGTTTGTATTCTAAAACTTATACAAAAAACATAAGCCGGCAACGACGGGTATGCAAGCTAATATAAAAAATGATTTCAGAAAACTTTTCCATACCTTACAATCTTGTTGAATCACCAGAACATAAAATTTTCCTCTCTTTCACGTCAAGTCGCCACATTCCTATAGGAATAAATCGAACAATTGCATTTCACAGAAGAGAATATACGTTTTGTATTTTATCTTTTGTTGTATGCACTTTAATTTTGCAATGTTTATTAAAAGCACATTTTGTTAGCCACTTACTGGAAAGTGTATTTATTAGATTAACAACCATTGTTGATGGGACCGTAAAAATCGAAGTGAAATGCATTTTGATTATGGTTTAGTGAATTGGATTTTAAACAACACACAGCCATTCTTCCAGGATTTAATGGGATGAAAATGTTCTCTGATGCTGCATGGATTGAGGACAACAACGGAGCGACAGTAATGATGTTTTGTCTACTCGTTGCTATACGCTCAGGAATATCTTTTAGATGCAATCTCTTGAATGAAATCTTGTGTTCCGCGAAGATTTTATGACTAATTCAATGACTTCATAAAAACAGATTTTATGATCGAAATGTAGACACATGTTTATATTAGATCTGGACATACTTGATTATTGGATCATCTATAAATATATGTAGTAAGATATAAAAATACGATATCAAAAATTACCTAAACATGAAGAACTCTCAAATATTGTCCTCTAACAGAATCTTAAAGCTTAAACAAAAAAACGGAACTCATCGTTTTAGATTTATTTTTTAAATGTTTAATACGTGACTGGATTGAAAATCATCTTTGAATCGTCTTCGACATCGTCAATCGCATTTAAAAGTCCATATTATGTCCATCCGGTTCTGTATTCCTTCCCACATGTCTGAGATTTTTCCTTTTTTCCTCCAGATTTCTGATTCTATGATTTTAAATAAACACAAGAATATATTCATAGTATGGGAAAGAGAAAAATCCCCAAACCATTGTCCACTTTAAACGATTTAAAAGAATAAGTGAAATAAATTGTTGTAAAAATAAACTTTCTGGAAGTTGTGAAAGTGACCTGAATTGGAATTAGTGGTATTTCCCTATTTTAGTCAGACCAAAAACAAAATAAATTTGGATTTTCTCCATTAAAACTTAAATATTTCTATAGGATTATAATGTTTGGGTGCCAGCTATATTCCTTGGGCAATTTATGATAATTTCATAAAAAAAACATAGATTTTATATCAACTTAGAAAGAAAAATCGTTTATTTGATTTTTTTTTTTGCATTTTTCATCTGTAAAGGAAATCAATGAAAAATAAACAAAAATATTAATAAACATTGTGTGACGAAATCAACCGTACGTGCAGAAAATTTTTCCTTTCTCCCGAATTGGATTCAGCGACCCCAAAAACCCCCAGATGAGATTTGTTTCCGGAAAATTTGAGGAAAAAAATAATTATGTTATCCTTACAGGACCTTCTCTTATTCTTACAAGGACGGGGTTGTAAAAATATTGTATTTTCATTAGAGTTTCGTATGTGTACGAAATTTCAAGTCCATCAGATGAGTGGAAGTGGGTCAAAATTAGATTACAGGATTTGGCCCTGACAGACACAATGCAAGCTAAATAAAAGCTTTTAACCGCTAAAATTCAAAATGATGGATCTAATTTTTACTGCACGAAACCATACATTTTTAATGTATGAAGTCTTTTGAGATTGTAAATTACAATTTTTTCGTGATTGGATGGAAATTCAAGCTAATTTAATAACAGTGGCAACTAAAAAAATTTTAATGAAGGAAAAAATTTGAAGGCTATTTTTTAAAGTCCTTGTAAATTTTTAACAAAATGATCATTTTCTCTTAAACTATGGACTCATTAAAAGAACATCACAAACTTTTTGTCAAGTTGTGAATATACCGACAAAAAAGAAAATCTGTTGGTGAAAACTTTATGATAAGATAAACTTCTTAGAACATCAAAACAAGAAAAAACCTTCGATATTTCCTCATGTCTCTTTCCACAACTCCACTATAGCACAGTTACAAATACGGCAAGGAAAACACATCATAATTTCCCAGAAACATGTCGTACAGCGTTTGTTCACATGACATAAATAAAGTGACATGAATAACGCAATAAAAATGGAAAAATAAATGAAAAATTCAATGTGCGAATATGGAAAACTTTTGAATGGAGCTCAGCCTTGGAAATTTTCATTCACAAGATAATTTTTTTTTATCCAATCCGCACCCGCAACGATGAATGCCTACAGTATAGTTGGGTAAAAGTTTTTAAATTAAAATCTCTCACAACTTTTTATATACGCGAATTAAAATTTTTTGTCTCATACAAACTGCAAAATTTTTATCAATGTGAATGTATTCAGAATATGGTCCTTTTTTTTGATGAAAATATCTCCATTGAATCATTAACAGAAAACTCGTCTGATGTATAAAAGTTTTAAATGTCTTAAAAAAGTTTTAAAACTTTTCAAACTCGAATTTCGCAAGTTTCCTAATATTTGGATTCCTTTGAAAATATTTTGAAGAGGTTGGCTTTGAAATTACTAGAAAAACAAAGATTTGCAGGAATATGCAATACGAGAAAAATGTTTTGAATCAAGACACTTTTGAATTTAATGAATTTAGAAATGTTTTATATTTTAAATGGAAAATCATTGAAATCCTGGTTTAAAAACATCAGGTATTCGTATTCCCAAACGCTCTGAAGATTCTAACGAAATAAATTTTTTTCCCCTAATTTTTTTAAAAGCTGTTCTTTGAAGCGTCTTTTTAAAATATTCTGTGCCACAAATAAACTCAAACAAATGTACAAATATGTTAATACTAGCTTGCATACACGTTGTTGCAGTGATCAAATTTTCTGCCCAACTTTTTTCGAAATTCTAACACCAGTGTTACCGCTCCTAATACCACCTAATTCAAGTTTTTTTCGTGGAAAATGGGAGAAAGGATATCTGCGTTATCCTGACAGGACTTTCGGTTCCGAATTTTGAAAAACCGTTTCTTGTCGAGCATCCATGAGGTAAAATGAATTTCTGTGCAAAATTTCATGGCAATCGGTTTCGTGGTTTGGGAGATACTGTGATGAGTGAGTGGTATTCGGCTTATAGGGTGATCATATTTTTTTTGTGGGAATCCGGGACGAATTACCGGTGGAAAGTGGTGTGGTTGGAAAGGGGATAGGGGAAGGCGGGGGGGGGGGGGAGGAGGGGAATCAAAGTGTGATGTATAGGTAAGTTATGTAAAATCATATTCTAAACACTTTAACACATTGACTGCCATTTTTGATAGCCAGTGAAAATTGGCACTATGATTCATGAGCGGCCAAGGCTATCATTTTCGATAGCTGGGTCTTCAATCTACATGCATACATACATACATTCATACATACGTACATTCTACATACGTCTACATGTATTGGCATCTCCCTTACATTTTTGCAAAATTGGTCTGGCAGTCAACGTGTTAATAAATTTTTCAATACGACTCTCGAGAAAATTGTGAAAAACTGTACCATTTCTATGAGGGAGTGGGGAAGAAATAGATTAGCAGACAGGCAGACGGGCGGACATGAGTTTCTTTTTTCATTGGATCGATGCGTTACAAACGGTATAGTACATCTAATATACTCCTATTAGGAGAAGACGAGTTACATTGGACCACAAATAAAATATACTAACCCTAAAGATAGCTGATTAGTAAAAAACGTAGAATATATACATACTTAGTTAACAATCCCAAGCAACAATTTGAGGTTAAGAAACGTATTTGAAACCATTTCACATTTGATTTCTGTAACCTTTCAGAAACGTTTCAGAAACCCTATTTAGAAGCTGGTTTCAAAATAACCGTTTTTGGCGGGTTTATTCAGAAACCATCTAAAATGTAACCAAAATGTAACCAAAATGTAACCAAAATGTAACCAAAATTTAACCTAAATTGAAGGTCTTTTTGTAACCACGGTTACAAATTGTTTCTTGGGATTTAAACTTCATTCATTCATAAAGTTTGTATATCAGTTTTTGTTGAGCCACAATTCAAACACGTCCTGGGCCGCGGGTTGGACATGCCTGATATAGAGTATAAACATTTCTTAAGGACATGTTACAGCTTTCCTAATTCCTGTTATCAAATTTTCTTTTAAACATCTTGTGAGAAGGTGAAATCCACTCAAGCATAGATAAATATCCTCTGTTCTTTTGAATGCTGTCTAGTAGGGCTGACCGGGGCTAGTTGGCTTCAGGGGTAAGTAGACTTATTGCGAATAACTCAACCACGGTTGAGAATAAACCTGCGTGAATTGGACTGTTTATTCAGTCGACTGACAGCTTTGAGTGAACCAACGTGGTTAGACCACAGTGCTCTTGGAACGAACTGTGAGGGGGAAAAACGAAATTTCAAGCGTGCGAGGAATTTTTTTTCTTGTTAATTAAATTGTTTTGTAGCTTACACTTTCATTGTATTGAACTCGTCAGTGATTTCAAGTGACAATTTATGTATGAGTTAACAAGTTAGTGAAGCATTTTCTGATCGATGCTTTTTCATTTTTTTTTCACGAGTGTGTTAAAAATAAAATGGCGGCTTGGGGCTAGTTGACTCACAGTATACTGGGGTTAAATGACTCGATATGAATTACCTATATTTTTTTGTTAATTAATTTTATTTTTTTAAATTAGATGAAATTTACACCCCGATTGCGAGTGTCGTGTCGTTTTCGACAAGAGTCGTTTTACGTGTTGTTGTTAGTGTTTTTCTACCAACAACAACACGTGAAACGACTCTTGTCGAAAACGACACGACACTCGCAATCGGTGTTAATTTATGTTAATCTGAAATGTTATTAATTTTTTAAAGAATACATTTTTTCAGAATTATTACAGTTTTTTAATATGTTCCAACACATTTTCCCAAAAAAAGTATAGAGTCAAATAACCCCGTTCACAGAGTCAACAAACCCCAGACACGGGGTTAGTCGACTCATCGAACAACTTTTTTTAAAATGAAAAAAAATATTTGAAACACTTATAATTAGTCAAAATAAAAGATTGACTAAGAAACACAATTGAATAAACCAACCAAAAACGTCTTTACTGCACCTGAATTAATTACAGTAAAACCTCTATAAAGTAGATTATAAAAAGTGGGTCTACTAACCCCGGTCTACCCTACTGTTGAATAAGCAAATATTTTATGTGTGCAAAGCACAAAACAGGTAATTCCCTTAAGGATCCATCTTCCTTATACATTTGCATAAGACGAATTTTCTACACACACGAGTATGACGTGTGCATAGTTTCTATGGTCATATTTTATGATGCTGTAGTATTAAAACTCAAGAACAGCTTATTCTCATGATATTATTTGGAATGTTTCTATTCAAGGTTTGCCAGTGTAAAGTCCAAACTAAATTCTTGAGAACTTTGCAACTCCAGCAGACGTTTTAAGTTTCTCTCTAGTCATACGAGCATTCTTTTGAGTACTTAAGGATGATTTTGATAAATTGTTTTGAATTTTGAGAAAAATTATAGGTGTTGACTCAATTTATATTTGCTTATGCAATCATTCTATTTATTTATTTGTCCATGCATGAAATCATTTCGTTATTAATAGAGACCGGATTATATGCAATATAAAAATGCTGAAATATGCAGGAAAATCGCAAAAACATGTTAAAATGTATTTGAAACTAGAATTTGGACCCGGCTTCGCCCGGCTAAAAGCACGAGTAGAACAAAATCTAAGAAAACAAAATTCAATTGGCAATAAATTAGATAGAATAAGTTGTCCGTGCTTTTCTTTAAAAGATTCGGATTTTCTTTACCCCCCCTTCCTCTCGCCCGAGAGGTGGGGGCTACTTTTTAATGGATATGTTGGGGCTGGACCCCCGACGAATATCTATACCAAATTTCAGGCCAATCGGTTCAGTAGTTTTTCCGCGAAAGAATAACATAGCGCAAAAACCAAGTTTCGAAATCACTTTACCCCCTCCCTTTACTCCCCCCACTCCTCGCGCTGCTATTCCGTATGCCTATATTGGAACCAAAGCTACCACAGACACTCATGCCAAATTTCAAGTCAATCGGTTCAGCCGTTTTTGCGTGAAAGAGGAACAGACAGACAGACAGACACCAACTCATGTTTATATATTAGTTATGATATGACATGACATCAATTTAAAAATATCTGATGTGAACGGCACATGACTTTCTTATACAAAACCTACGTTCTTGCGTAATTTACACTATAACCTGGCGAATAAAATATTAGTTTACGAAAAAATACGATTTTTTTTTACAAAACCTGAAATATCTCGATAACGGTAGAATATATCGAATAACGATAAAAGAGGAAATTGTGAACACTTTTATTTTCTTTAACTCGTCTTATACACTGTACCACAAATACCGTTAGTTTTCGAAAGAATCGCAAAAAACTGAATTTTTTGAATTAATTATATATCTCGATAACGGCTGTAAATACGGAGTTCTAGTAAAACACAAAATTCTAGAAAATTTCATTGTCTCAGCAACTTTAATCTTTAAGACATTTAAGACTACTGCAAAACACGTTCGTTCAAACCTTACTAAAATATAATGTGTAGTTTGAATATAGTGACATTCCTTTGATACGGAACTTCTATAAAGAGGAAAATCTTCAAGTGCGGAATTCTTTCTTTCGGTTCTGATTATTCCCGACAAAAAAAATATATTATTTAAAACAACTAGAATATGGATACAATGAAACTTGTCTCAGTCAGATCCTGCATAAGCCGGAAACCTCCCCACTGGCGGGACAAATTTTCTGGTCCCGTGCAATCCCGACTTTTCACAAATAATAGCAGTTACTGAAAGTAAATTGTATAGAAAAATGTTTTTCACAAAACTTTTTATATCATTAATTTAGCTTCGAAACTTTTTCATCATTCAGCGATTTCTAGGAAAATTTTATTTTCCTCTGAACGGACTATTTCCGCTTTTAGTAACAAATGAAAATGAAAATTCTATTGAAAGATAGGGCAGAAATGACAAATTTTAGCAATTAAACCAAAAAACTGTAATATGGACCAAAATAAATGCACGGGAACGAACAGAAACGATTAAAAAACTTAAACCAGTTATTTGATTTTGAATATTTTATGTTTATACTAGAACAGGTCGCCAGTAAAGGGACAAAACATAATTTAAATTGGACCCACAAAACATGTGGTTCATCTACCATACCAAAATTTGTACCTATATTGTCAAATTTACCTGTTATTCCACCGAAAACGCACAAAAAATATTCATCGCCCGGTGATGGCAAAAAAAAAATATTGGGTTGAAAAAAAAACTGAAGTGTTTTGGGGAGGAAAAGTTGTCGAGGGTGAAAAATGTTGATGAAAAATTCTCCTTTTCTTCTTGCATAATTAATTTTCACACATCCATTTTCTCGTAATGCGCATAATAACAATAAAAAAAGGTACAATAGGCTGTTATGGCAAGATTTAGCAATAATTTATGGTCAATGAGGCTCGTGCCTATGCCATTTCTTATGTAAAACAATGATGTTGTGTTGTAAAGTGTGAGATAGTCGACTGTATATCGTTGCCTGTTACACATCTCTGGAAAAAATACAACACTGGGAAATTTATTAATTTTATTCACTTTTTTCAGTGCTTAACTGATTTGATTTTACTTCAAGTGCACGCAAGACTAGTAAGACGGTTTTATGATGTGAAATATGTTATGGTGAAGTTGGTATGGAGAAGAATGGGAAATTTATAAAGATGCGAAAATGACGATTTCCAAAGGAATTTCTATTTTAGATAGGTTTCGAAGAAGAATATTAAGATTTTGGTCCAGGCCTCGTTTTCTTTGCGATTTTCTGACACTTTCCCATGCGATACACACACAAAAAAGCAACATTTCCAGAAGGAAATCGTCAATCTATCATCATACTAATATGTATATAAAAATGAGTTGGTGTCTGTTTGTCTGTTCCTCTTTCCCGTAAGAACCGCTGAACCGTTTGACCTGAAATTTAGCATGGATATTCGCTGTAGCTAGGCTTCCAACATAGATCTATTGGAAAGTAGCTCGAGTGGTGGGGGAGTGAGAGGTGGGAGAGGAGGGAGAGGAGGGGGCAAAGTGAATCCTTGGTTTTTCTTGGTTTTTCCACTATGTTACTCTTTTGCGGAAAAACTGCCAAACCGATCAGCCTGAAATTTAGCATAGGTATGTGTCGGTGGTTCGTCTCTAACATGAGTCCACAAAAGATATCCCGGGAGTTGTGGAGTCAGTTCAGTTCTTTACGCTCTACTTTACTTGCAGCAGGTTTAATTTTTGAATTTCTCCCGCCACAGGTTGATAGATTTTTACTTCTCCTTACGCAGGTCAGCGCGCATAGGCTAAATTTTTCTGCCAGAAGCCAATTACGTCGTACGCAGGTGGACTACTTTTACTCCATTTTAATGAGTGCACTCCCGTGTGTCGGGAGTGAAAACATTTGAAAACTCGAGAACTAATTATGGTAGAAAGTTGAAATTCGGCAGAGAATAAGCTTTTACCAAAAATTAAACCCCATTTGAAAATGAGAAAAATTTAACTATATTGATTCCCTCCTCCCCCATACAAATACAACAAAATTTTGCCATTTTTTCGGAAATTGTTAATTTTTGACAAAATTCGAACAGATTTTTACATCAATATTTCTAAACATTGCCAAACATCTCTTTTTAAAGCACATGGTTGTCTCAGAATCATATATTTTACAGCAATAACATAGCCACCCACAATATATTATTAAGATCTACATATAAATATATAAACATTTGTATGAAATCTTATTCTTATGATTTTAAATTATGATACCCATAATTCTTTATATAATTCTTAAAAGACATATTGCTTGAAAATTTAAGTCCTTGAAGCATATTTCTGTGTTCATGTGGTGAGTAGAACATAAAGCAAAGCACACAACATAAGAAGCATAAGTACAACATTAGTAGATTGTCTGGTATCGTGCTGCGTACTCGCTATATTCGTTCATAAAAAGGAGTGCCTCCAATTTTATTCTTTTTTTTAGCAATTTTGTGCATGATTAACATAATGTGCTATTAGTGTCACCAGAAAACTTTCCTTCCACAGTAAAATTCTGATTAATTGTTCTCAAGTATACCACACAGAGTTTTATTCTTAACTCATTGTATGTAAAAACATTCTAAATTCTTATATATTTGAGTTATGTGTACACATATAACAATTTTTTTTATTATTTTGTACTCGCTTACATAGAAATATGTACTTAAAAATATTTCTATTGGGTACCTACTTATTTTGTCTCTTAAAACATTCTTAAAGAAGAACGAGAAAAACCGTAGAAATTTCGCGTGGAAAATACTTCTAAAATCGGGTTGAATAATTGGTAACGATTTCTCAAAAGCTCCTTTTATAAATTATGTCTGCACCGAAAAAGGCGAAAATTTCAATGGGAACAAAGTTAAGACAATTATCTCGCGAAATATGCGAAAGTGGGAATCTGCTGTTTTGTTATTGCAGTGTTTGTCAATTTCTTCGAATTGTTTCGTGACTGAAATCCGTTTTGAATTTATGTTGATTACGTGCAGTCACATAATTAATATCATAAGTTCTATCCTTTGCCTTTAATCGTAACAAATACAGATAAGTGAGTTATGAATGCTGCTGGTTTCGTTTGATTTTTGAAATCTATGTCTGCGATCAGGAGAGACTAAATTTTTGGATGAATTCTTCAAATTAAACTTTGACAATTATTCATAATTGAATAATTAAAAATTGGATTAAACTTGAGTTTGAAAAGAGCGCTTGTAGGTTTTTCAGAAAAAAAGCCTTCCAATTTATTGTCAAAAGTATTTCAACCGTCTTTGAAGAAGTATATTTTAACTTTGGAATGATTGAGAGATAATGAAAGATTCAAAGACTCTGATGAGATTCTCGGGATGGAAATTTAATGTTTCCTTGGTGTTCAAATTTTTAAAATTTAATTTCATGATATTATTCAGTTGTGGCAATGAGAAATCTAATACTTGAATAGAAATATTTTCAAAGCAAGAAGAAAAATATTCCAATATCATCTATAGCTAGGGTGACCATATTTATTTTGGGTTTATCATGACCAAGGTGAGCCCGGTGGGGGGGGGGGGGCATTGTTGATATGAAACACCAACGAAACAAGAAATTATATAAAGAAAATAAAACTTAAAGCCTGGAAAAACACTGTAAAATCCACGCCGCAGGTGAAATTTTTTAACACATTGACTGCCATGGCTAACATTTTTGAAAGCCAGTGATGGTTCCCTGTATCCATATCTGTTGTATTTAATAGCCAGTGATGTTTGCCTGGGGGTCATGGTTTGTAAAAACTATATAAATATATGTTGAAAACAGCACAATACACAAAGAAAATGTTTTGGCATTTTTTCAAATATACGCAAAATTGGTTAGGTAGTCAACGTGTTAAACAATATGCAATTCGCCAAGATTTAATTTCTTAACTTTTAATGAAAATATCTCAATAACGGTAAATGGTAATTCACCAACAGCGGGAATGGAAGCTCTACTGCACCTCATTCCCCTGAATGAGTACACGAAGTGTACGGCTGCCAAGAGTGCACTAAGGCTCAGAGAGTCCGGCCTCTGGAAGCACAGTACCTTCGGTCATAATAGCATCCTTAAAAGTGATGAATGGGGTATCCCGGACTCTACGGATTACTGTATACCTCAACTGAATATGAATGTGAGCTTCTCAGTTTTGATTCCTGAAAGGAGACTTTCGGATCTCGGCAGCGGATTACACGGATGGATCTAAGACTGGAGAAGGCACGGGGGCGGGAGTGTTCTCGGATAACCTTGACCTCCAAAGGAGCTACAAACTGCCTGATGAGAGCAGTGTATTTCAAGCTGAGGTCTACGCCATAAGTGCGGCTGCAAGCTTGATAATGACGAGAGAACTTCCCAGAACAAGGGTTTCAATCTACGTCGACAGTCAGGCAGCAACTCAATCAACTCGCCCTCCAACATGCCGTTAGACTTTGCTGGGTCCCCGGGCACAGCAACATATGTATATGGCAATGAGAGAGTTGACGAGCTGGCAAAGCTAGGGACCGAAATGGCTATGGAGAGCGCGGACCGCTCGGTCGAAATGCCGATCGAATGCGCAAAAAGTATAATTGATAGGAAAGGGGTGAACAACATAAATATCCGTTGGCAAACAAGGAGCGTTTGTGTAATCACAAGGTCGCTCTGGCCTAGATTTAATAGGCTTAATCACAGGGCACTGCCCCCTTGGCGCTATGGCCAGAAGGTGGGGTGCGGCCGCAAATGATTTTTGCCGCAGTTGTGGTGACGAGGAGGAGCCGGAGACCGTGAAACACTTACTCTGTGAGTGTCCAGCCCTACAAGCACGCCGATATGGGACGCTTGGGGCCAGATTTTACAGTGGGCTGACGGAGCTTGGCAACCACCCACTCGAGGATATGCTGAGCTTCGTCAACAAGTCGGGCTGGTTCAAATAGGATCAGCTAGTTTTGATGAAAGGTCTTATGAGTACCGAAGACATCACAATGGGCCTGTAGGCTGAGCTGTGCTCACGCCTGGGCGCGCGCGGTCTTCTTAACCCTCTCAATGGATTTGTCCTATATATGGGACAGACCTTTAAATTCATTTAGCGGCTTCTGTAACGGTTTTTTAAACGCTTTGTTTGATTTTCATCATTGAATGGACACTTTTCTAAACACTGACCCACTATGCCTTTGTCTTTTGAAGTCTGAGTCAGTGAAATTTTAGATTTTGTGAAGGGCGACCCCGGTTGCTGCGTTCGCCCAGCCATTGAGAGGGTTAACCTAACTCCCTGTAAAATTTCATGCTAGCTCTAGTGGTTTTTGGCATCCCGCCCTCACTATTCCCGAAACGCTGTCCTCTACTAAAGGGCGTTCGGCGATATTTGTGTTCTTTTTGCATACTTCCAGGGCTGCAAAATGCAACTCTAGAAAGACAATGCCCCGGATGCCATAAATAGGGGATAACTTCCGGGGAAAAGAATACAAGAAGGCAACCCTATTTTAATACTCAAAGGCACGATTTATTTTTACCACGTAAAAGGACGACGTGTGCCTCTCACACCCCCTTTATTTTGAAAACGGCTCGAGCGATTTTGATAAAATTTATAATCTTTAGGTTTTCGGTGACGAGGAAGCGATTGAGCTAGGTTTCCAGTGTGGCAAAATTCATTTAGGTCCTGCAAGGATAACCCCCGTCGCACACTTGAGCTAAGCTATGTGAGCGAGGCTAGCTATAGTTACATAGCCTAGCTGGGTTAGCTCTCCTCGTTGCACACTTGAGCTAAGCTACGCGGCGATATTTTCGGTAAATATATGCATTTTTCCACTTTATCTGCAGCCATTTTTAGATATAAATTATTGAACGCGATTGAAAATATTCCGCAAAAGAATTCAATTTTCACGTTTTCCTTACACTTTTATGTCCACAAAATACTACACTTTTGCAAAAACCGATTCTACACTGTATAACGCCGAAAATATTTATATGTGAGTGTCAGCGATGCCAGCGAAGTCGTTCGCGAAGTTGAGGTCTGAACTACGCGAGCGAGCTTAGTCCGCGTCGCCCATGACTACGCGATGTAGTTTCATAGTTTCGCTGAAGTGTGCGGTCGCCAATGCGAATGCTAAGGATTTTACTTTCAGCGAGAAACTTAGCTCACGTAGTTGAGCTCGCTTAGCTGAAGTGTGCGATGGGGGTAACGCGAATGTCCTTTTCCCATTATTTTCGGAAAAAATTACATAAGGAGGTTTTGGGAGCCTCTGATCACGAAATTGATGTTCAAAATTCAACTTTGAACCAAATGCGCTCCTTTTGCGCCCCTCTCGACACGATACAGGTCTTATGACCAGTCGGCCAGGAAAATTTAAAGAAGTTAATTGTTAAGATCGATAATTGTTCGATTATTTGACGCATATTGTAACGAAAAAAAAACTTTTTATATAGTTTTTCAAGCATTTTCCGTTTAATTTTCACACTTTAAAAATGGTAAAATATTTAATAACTTAATTACCATTAAAACTTAATGCATAAATTTTATTTATTCAGTAACATCACTTTTAATCGTTTATCCACTCAAAGTTAATTAAATTCGTTTAATTCACCTTTTAATTATAGCAGCGTTTTAACATTTTAAAAAAAAATTCGCCCTTGTCATGTTAATGGCATTTTTAAATTGTAACCAAAAGTGATACCGCAGTAAAGATTAAATTTCGTAAATTTCCCTTAAATTCCTATAAAAAATTCTGCAGCGACACGAGCTACATTCACATCGTTGTTTATGCACGTATGGCAAAGAATTTTATTTAAAAAATGTGCTGAAAGTGTAGTGTGCTTGTATGTGTGTGTGTATTGTTGGATATTATAGGGAATTTACAAGAATGTAACTATGAGAGTCAACTGCAACACCCCATAAAATATGCTTCAATATTTATTACGCTGTTGATATTTTTTGCAATTTAATAAAATTTACTATGCTCATATTTCAAGCATAATGCTCTTTATAGCTCTTCTGCATACAAAAATAAATTCACAATTCAACCCCTTCCTCCTTCCCTCAGGAAATCTTTTGAAATTATTTTCCCTCTTTCCCATCTTCTTCATTTTATTTCCCCTTTTCTTTAGAGTTGCCCACAACAAACGATTTCGCTAAAAGTGATTAATATTTAGGTCAAAGTAAAACTTTAGCTACACTTAGATTTTAATCTATTGTAGGTATTTATTTAAAAGAAGTTTTATTGAAGTTGGGATGCTTTTCAATGACTTTCCATATTGTATGTATGGTGAAAAGTTTTCTATAATTAAATATGAATGGAAATTTTAATGCTATTCATATAGAATTTAAGTGGTTTTGTGTATTTTTACCACAATTGTGTGTCTGTGTGGGTGTAAGATGACAAAATACGCGCCGGGCCTACATGGGCTAAGGATACAGAAACACAAGAAAACGTTGGGCCAACATGGAAAACCCCTAAAAATTTATTTACAAACAGTAAGAAATGACAAAGGATAATAGAATGTTATAAGCATTAGACATTAGAAGGCAACTGGGACCTATACTTCATTCACTTGAAGTCTATTAATTCCACAGCCTCTAGACTCGGTCGTTTTTCAAGGGTTCCTTCTGTCCCTTCGTGAACGTTTCATTTCACGTATTTTTGTAACTGATCGACTGACGACGGTAGAAACTGGCGGGGGAATCGGTTGATAGGTTCCTCTCTAGCTACAAAATATATTTATACAACAGAAGGATATAAAATTGGTGCTGCTGTAGGGCTCCTTTTTACGTAGGCACGGTGTGGCGTGGCGTTTGCTTGTTTTTATGTATTTAGGATGCGTTAAGAATTCTGCCATTTCATTTTCCTTTCAGTTTTCACAAGTATTTTCTCTTCGATTTTCCCTCACGATTTTTTTTCCCTGAAATGTATATGATTTTTGGATTCCTTCACAAATGGGCCTTTTCTTTTGTATTTCAGAAATTTTTTCCCCCTTTTCGAGCTCGGTAACAAAAATATAGATTAGGATTTTTGTATATACCTATACACACTCTCTGGTACATGTCGGTCGGCCTTAATATGGCTAAAAGCTATAAATCGATATTTGAGCTGACATTAAAGGGGCTTTTAACAGACTAATACGAAATATATGAATTGATCGTTGTCATATTTTTGCAATAGATATCCTTGACGTGGCTGTGATAGACTCCTGAAGGCATGAATCGATCGTCGTTTTTCAATAGCGTTAAATTTCCTCGAAATCGAATGGAATGGAATGAAATGAATTGGATCAAAATGGAGTTAAATATAGGCACGTTCGCTTAATACACTCGTTTAGGTGAGAAAAAACGTGAAGAAGAGTGATTTGAATCTTTCTTCAACTCTCGATAATAGATAAATTATCGAATGTATTTATTCTAAAAATGATGTTTGATAAATTGACGCTCATTCAGGCGCTATTACACAATAATCCATCAATTTAAGTATTAAAAGTAAATGACGACCTGATTTTATCCTTTTTCTTCCTTTGAATTGGAGAAATTGATCAATGATTTGTTACTCAAGTATAATTTTATGGTATTGGACTTATCGATTTGGCATTGCGATGAAGATGAATACTTATATGAAAATTAGGACGAGTCACAAGGTATGGCGGCTCATCAAACTGATTAAAATAATTGATATTTTTGGGAACTTTTCAAGTGAACTTCACACCAATTAAAGCTGACAAATTTACATCAAAGAAAAAGTCCTTAACCCTTTCAGTACCTATTTTGTTCTATGGGGGTTAAAAATACTCTCTATACAAATTAATGATGTTTAAGCTATTAGTATTCATTTAAAACAAAAAAAAAAAAAAAAAAAATCAAAAATTTTAATTTTTCTTAAATTACGTCCACTGTAGTCCAGCTTTTTACTCAAAAAATCAAAATTGGGTCACAAATGCATTTAACCCTTTCAGTCACCACGTACACTATAGTGTGCACACTTTCTACCAAGTCAAGTTATGAGTTATGGCTTCTGAAAAGTGTGTACACTATAGTGTACGTGGTGACTGAAAGGGTTAATCACAAAAATATTTGAGATACGCCTAATTTATTCTGAAATATTTCGTTCATTTAAAGCAGAGATTTCCAATTTAGATGTGTTGAATTACCACTACCCGCAGTTTTTTGGTTTCTTATTGCACATAAAAATTAAATTGATAGAATGGCGTACTCATGTTCTCAGTGGCGAGCTGATGTCGTATCAACACAGTGGAGCACAAAATTTTCATTTCAAATAAACTTTTGACATTTTTATTTTTTTATTTTTTCGTTTTATTTCATTGGTGGTTCTCACGAATATCGAGAGAAAAGAGTCCACTCTGCCAGAGCTCTAGAAAGGCAAAGCGTTAAGCCTATACCACAATCACGCGTGCGTGCGTGCGGCACGGTGACATTTCCACGCGGTGAAAGTACAAACTACGCGTTTATATGAGTAAATGTATAATTGCGCGTTGCTCAGACGCATTGCCGCGTCTGTGCCGCGTTGCCGCGTCTGTGCCGCGTTGCCGCATCTGTGCCGCGTAGAGTAGGCCTAGTTTCTACTTTCAATTCGCGGTGTTTAAACATTCAACTCTGTCATCCCTGAATTATTTGTTGTTGAAGTTTTTTAGGTTATATGGAATTAAAGAAAAGTAAAAATGGAAAATGGAAAATGAAAAACAAATTTCTGGAGATTTTAATAGAAAAGGTGAAACAAAACGACTCGTCATTTTAAAAAAGTGCTCGGGATCATTTTCTTTCATGGCACAAAAGTATTTCGTAAAAAATCCATCTTCATCTCTTTTTATGTTAAGTTTGCGCACCCACCAGCGTCTTGGTTGCTAATAATGAAATAAATGCAACTTTTCTAAAGTCCATTTTCACTTTTTACAGATAAAAATTACTAACAAACAAAACTAAACTTCAATCTACCGCAACGCGTTATTGTGGGTTAACTACAACGCGGCAACGGCGGCAACTGTCACCGCGCCACATTGACCCAATTAAAGGTAGAACCTGAATCTTACGTCGATGCGTCCGTCATGCGTGCGTCCGGTTGACAGTTCGAGTAGAATCAACGGGCTGCTATGAGTACTCCCCTAATAATACGTTTTCCGATGCGGCAGCCGCATAGAGTAGGTCGAATTTCTACTTTTACATGCGGCAACGCACGGAAATGTCATTTCGCAAAAAAGTTTGTTTACGATTTAAGCAATTTAAGTATGGAACAAATTGAAAGTAATTGTTTCGACGATAAACTAATAGAAGAAGTGAAAAATAATGAATTAACTCCAGATTCGTTGCCGTACCCAACTGTCACCGCATCGAACTGTACGCACGCATGACGGACGCATCGACGTACGATTCAGGTTCTAGCTTAATGTCACCTAGCCGCACGCACGCACGCGTAATTGTGGTATAGGCTTTATAATAGCGCTCAAAATTAATTTGTTTTTGGGTTTTTCACTGCAAATTTCCATTATTGTCAACAATTCGTAGATATTGTTTTTCACAATATGAATCACGTATGAGCGCTTCAAAAACACCCGACTCAACTACAGAAATGCCACTGAATCAATATAAGTAGTGTCTGACACATACAATTGCCAGGGGTTATCGACAAATTTTCTATATGTTTTATTAAAAAAAATCCACATTTTCAAAATCTTTATTTAAAAAATCCATTTGTATAGGAAAGGAGTTGTCTGATAGGATTTTGATGCATGGAACGCTTCTGTAAAATTATATTCTAAACAGATTTTATCTTTACAAATTTTTCAATACGACATACCGTTTTCGAGAAAACAGGAAAAAAGTATTCCATTGGTTTGCATGAGGGGGTAGCAGTGCTCCGATTGGATTTTGATGTATGGATGGGTTAAGTAAAATTCTATTCTAGACGCATTTTGCTCCTATAAAATTTTCCATATGGCTCACTAATTTCGAGAAAATTGTAAAAAAACTGTTTCTTTGTATGGGGGAGAGGGAAGGAACCGTCAATTTTTCCCCGGCCAAGAACTTAGCCTAGTCATTTACAAGTCTCTAGCTCAATCCTTTCGAAAGTTATGGTGTTTACGGGTAGACAGGCAGATAGACGAACAGAACAGACAGACAGACAGACGAACAGACAGACGGACAGACAGACAGACGAACAGACAGACAGACGGACAGACAAACGGATAAATAGACGGACAGACAGACATACAAACAGACAGACGGACAGACAGACGGACAGACAGACGGATAGACAGACGAACAGATAGACGGACAGACAGACGGATGAACATGCGAAAACTAAAATCTTTTGTCATCCCCTAACACCCTAGTGTAGTTCATTTTTGTGTCCGATGATTGGTTCGTATTCGTTACAAACCCTACACTAAATGGTAGCTATAACGGGTACGTTTCATACATTTTTTTTTTAAAGTAGAGTAAGTTCGGATATTGTGGTACACCTTCTTTTATTTTCATAATAAATCACTAGTTTTTAAATCAATTATGTTAGAATTTTGTTTACGATACCTCAAGAGGCTTGCCTATAAAATTCCACAGCAATGTTACCAATCATAAACATAAAAACAAAAATATGATCAAAAAAGTACACTAACTGAAAAAGTAGTGCTTCAAAAAATCGGCGGGTAATGTGGTATACTGTTGCATCCATTCAAATATTAAATATTTGTATGGAAGAAATAGTATGCCACATTAGCCGTTTTCACCATGACAAACCAAAAAAATGATTTCTTGGTCAAATTCGCCGCAATCCAAAAATGTTTCTTTCAAGAACCAAATGTGTTGTCTAAATAATCGTTCACTGATTCACAGTTAAAAAAACAACTTAAAGTTGGCTTTCGAGATTCACTTGAATGTGCAGACAATAAAATTTTGATTTTGCTCAAAAACGTTTTTCAGAAAATTCCGGTATAACCTGATAAAACAAGGACTTGTCAACACCAAGAATGGTTACCGAATTTCACAAATAACAGTTTTGTATGTTTGATTTTGCGATGGGATATCTCATATCCGAGAAATGATGGTGTACCACATTACCCGCCTATACCACATTACCCGAACTTACTCTACGGTTTTTCGAGAATGTCTCCAAATTTATGAAGTTTTGGAAAAAAATGATTATACCCAAATTTAAAGAATATAAAATTCTCCACATTTTTTGCTTTAACGGTTTTTTGTATATGTAATGGTTCTCAAGATATTTAAAAGAATTAAATCTTTTTAAAATCTGTTGAAAATGCATATAACCAAATTGAAATTTTCTATATTTTTGATTTAACGATTTTTACGTAAGTCTAACTGTTCTCAATATATTTCAGAGAAATGAACTTTTTTGGGAAATTATTATATTTAAAGAAAATGAAATTTCCTGCATATTTTCCTTTAGGTATCTCTAACGGTTCTTGAAATATTTGAAAAAATACATTTTTCATAAATTTTTTTCCGAAAATTACAGAGGAAAGTTTTCAGTTGATCACAGCTGATATTTTTTTGATAATAAATTAACATTTAAATTGCGAATTTGTAATTAACGATTAGAATTTTGCGGAGCGAATGATTAAAAATACTAAAAATTGAAAATAAAGTTAAGCCAAGCTAAGCAAAAAACATTTTGCTTCGAGAAAAAAAAACATCCTTCAAACACTGCACACAAAAGTGTAGTTAAAGTTGTAAAGGAAATTCCTTTTGAATAGCAATTTTCATTTTCAATAGTAAAGTATTCGCTGCAGGATTCATAGAATGTGACCAAGTAACATCGATTTTGTATCACAATTGTACAATTTTATCACAAATTTGAAGCATATCACGAACCAACCAAGAAACTCCCTCACATTATTTAGGAAGAAATCAGCAATTCATCGCATTCAACAAATACTTTCAAAGGTTTTCCATAGAGTCAAAAATAGCTCACATCCTTTTCACCAATTCGTCTGTCGCCTTCCGTGTTTTGTGTATAACTAACAGAACATTGGGAAAAACTTTAAGAATGGACTGTGAAAAGTTTTTCGAAACTTTTACACATGGTGAAAAACTATGCTACTCACGTAGTTTAAATGGATTGAACGTCGTTGGGGCAACATATGGTAAAGGATGAGCATGAGGAAAAGGAAATACTTAAACTCAATACGGTGAACATATGTGCCAAGAAATATGTGCTCAACATCGCGAACAGGGATAAATATATTTAGACTCGAAGGTGTACCTTACGATGTAAAAATGTTGTTTCTTATCCGGCTTCAACTTGAAGATGTGAGGAAATCGTACAGAAATCAAACTCCCCAAATGACTGCGAAATGATAAAAATTAAACTTTCATGAGCGATTCAATGCATCGTTAAAATCATTTCATTCTTGTAATTCCATCGAATTGTTCATGGTTCTGTTGCAGAAAAGTTAATACAATTTGACTTTGCTTCACAATCAAATTGGAAACATAAGAAAAGACCACTTAACGCAATGTTCTTAAATTTTATTGCCATTTTCCGAAATTTTCACGTTTCCTTTGTTCATTTTTCGCTCATAATCGCTCAAATTCGTTTTGATTACTTTAGGAAACGAAATGAAATTTTGCCTTATGTTTGAAGATTTTCAATCGAATTTCCTGAAAATTCGATGGCAAATGTGATTCTTGAATTGGACAATTTCGCTAGGTGGAAAATTGAAAAATCACATAAAACATTAAATTCGTTCTTTTTGAGTTCACCCAGACTAATGGAGATATGATTGTTGACATAAAAATCACATTACCTTTCATATCCATTTTTTTCGTATTCTCATATTTTCTAGGACTCTTTCGATAGTGTATTTGTTTTTCTTCTTGTTTCTTCTAAAGGAGTTTTTTTTCTTGTAGAATATATAAAGACATTGGTTGGTATCCTGCTAGACATAGAAAATCAAATAACCATAAGAAAAAATGGACATGAAGGTTCTGTTCCTTTCTGTTCGGTTCTTTAGTCCTTTCCCACTCAATGTCTATCATCTTTTTATGAGCTCCCTTTAATGGGATGTGGTTTGGAGTCTCACTTCCTCCTCCAAAAGCAATTCTATATCGCCTTGTGGCCTCTTGGAGTCCCATTCGTGGTCCTTTTGCTTCGCAGCGCTTGAGGGAGCTTTGCGAGGAGGGCGGAAATGGATGTGAAATTCCCAGATGGTGTTATTGGACACTAAGTCGATTTGGAAGGACACTTAAGATAGAAATGTACTCAGATATCAAGCAAACGTATCGACCAGTTAACAGTTATGACACCTGATGTAATGTTATAATGTTTGCCGTTCAACTTATTGTAGATATTTCCTCCCGCTCCCCGTTGATTTCCTTCTAGGTCTTTTCACTGACAGAGAAATGAAAAGATGAAAAAAAATATAGTGAAGTGAAGCAAGAAGACGTGTGTATTTGAAATATCGGTTTAGTACCTATCAGAGAAAAAAAAATAGTAATGTGAAAATGTAGGAACCGGGGAATGAAATTTTCAGCTCCACAATAACTTCGATAATATTCTTTTACCTGTGGAGCTCTGGAGGTCGTCAATTGCAAAAAAAAAATCAATCTAACATTTTATGTCATAATTTTTAGTTCTCTTTCGAGGATTTTTCTTAAGCTTCACAGTTCCATTTATTTTATATGTTTTAGGGGATTTTTATGTCTAATGCTTTTGGGAACAGGTGTCGGATAACCAACATAGAAATGAATTTAAGAAGGTCTAAAAAGTACTGAATTTAAAATAAAATTTTGCGTGAAATTTTTAGTCCATTCAAAAATTCTCAGTAATTCTCATGAGTTAAATGCTAACAAAGTCGCAAGACACTCTTTTTGACAAAAGGGAGTTATGAAGAAACCGGAAAATTAATTTCTACAATAAAACATAAGAAAAGCCACAATTTCCAGGCCAATCGTTAAATACTCTATATGTGGGCGGACAAAATTTTGATTTCAAAAACTCCATTTGTGGAGAGAGTGGAAAGGAGTGGTTCGTTTGGATTTTGATGTATAGAACGGTTATGTAAAACATATTCTAAACCAGACGTGAGCAAGAGAAAATTAAAACGGGCCAAACATATACCAACAAGCCAAAATAGACTTCAGAAAATCGAGTACACTGTGAGAAAATGTCTTTTATAAAGTCCCGTCGCTGAAACATTTATTGTGCTGTGCGATTTTTAAACTGACTACAAATGAAGCTTTTTTTATTGCTTTCGAATTACATGACTTAGTTTTCTGCTCTGGTATAACATTAGCAGTGCATGTAGTTTTCTTTAGAAAGTCTTCTTTTAATTTTGCAAAAATTAATTTTCTCCTTTCAACATCAAAATCAAAATCCCTTTTGTGCTTGGCTACATAATGCCTTTGCATTGCATATTTTTTGATGTGGGAAAGCTTAAGAAAACAAACCAAGCATTGTACGGCCTGTCCAGGGATTTCTACAAAAAAAAATCCTCCTCCTATTGATCTTTGAAGTTTCTATTATTATAGAAACGCTTCATATTTATTTCAGTGTATATGCGCAAATAACAAACACAACCTACTTAGTGGAGTGCCTGATGACGAATGACATGAAAACAACTCAGAGCGACCGATGGCTGTGATGTGTTTTCGCTCAGCGCTGTGAAAGTAGAGAGTTACAAGCACTGTGTAAGCATGATACTAAATTTGGCCCAGTTGCAATTGTATTATTTCGGTTCTCTCAAACTGGGCCAAATGGGCCAAAAAGGCCACACTTTGCCCATGTCTGTTCTAAATGATACGATGCACCGTTTTCGATTTTTCGATACGATGCACCGTTTTCGAGGAAATTCCACAAAACTATTTCATTTGTATGGGGAAGGCAGGAAGGAATGGTCCAACTGGATTTTGATATACAGATAAGTTATGCAAAATCATGTTCAAAATCCATTTTACCTCTATAATATTTTCATCCGTTTTCGAGAAAACTTCAAAAAAATGTTTCGTTTGTATTAGGCAGGGGAGAAAGAATAGTCCAACGCCTATCGTGGCTCAGTTACAGTTTTTTGAACAAGTTTTTTTTTGCATGAAAAAACCAAGAAATAACTAAAATTTTGAATAGAAAAAAATCGTTATGCTTTCAGAACTTTCATTTCGAATATTGAAATTCTAACACCAGATTCGAGATCAGCGATCCCAAAACTCCCTACTGAGATTTCTCAGCCTTCTAACGGGCAGTTCCACCAAAATTGCATGCTCCAGTCCTATATTTAGGAATTTTCCTCATCAACGAACTTACCTTCATTTTTTGAGAAAAGTATTTACGTCAAATTTCAAGTTCCTAGCTCAAACCCTGCCCTCGGAATCGTGCTCGTTAGAAAGAGTTTAATTTTTATATCTAGGATAACCATACGTCCCAGAATGGCTGGAATAGTCCGGGATTTTGCATGTTATCCCGGGGATTTTGCATGTTATGTTATCCCGAAACTAAAAGTTTAGCATTATTAAATTTATATAATATTTCACATGCTAGAAAAAACGATCACTAAATCTTGTTTTCGGGAGCAGAAAGAAAAACCGTGTTCTCTATTCAACGACACTGTAATAACCGGGAAGAACAATAGTTGAGACTTACAAAGTAAGTGTTGCTAGCAGAGTTTTGTTATAAAGAGTATTGCCAACTTCAACAAATCTGCAAGCCCTTTTCGACTTCGGTTGTGGGTTCTTGTAAATTGTAATTTTTATGCCTGCGGCGTATTTATTCGACGATTTTGCACAAAAGGAGCAAGTGTTTTAAGAGATTTGGGCTGCGGCTTATTTGCCTGTACTTGCATTTTAATAATTTATGTTGCGATTATTCATAGAATGTAAAGAGCGCTAAATTTCAGTTAATTTTTGCTTAATACTATGTAGTTTTAGAATTAAATCATTGCACCGCATTCGGTTTTAAAAAAAAAGTTTGCCTGCGGCGCATATTGCTTTATGGTTTTTCCTTGAATTTCGGCCAAATCAAGTTCACCAAAATTATTTTCTACACCAATTTTTTTGTTTCTTAGGTGTTCCGTTTCAGCTATTACCCCTCACTCCTCCCAACCCCCTCCCTCCCCCCTCACCACCTTGTTATGTACAACATATTAAACAAATTATATGTGAAAAATTTCAACCAATGGTTGTTTTGGGGTTAGGGTCGATGAAACGAGTTACGGTACAGAATTCTTTTTGAGAGTTGTGACATAAAACTCTCTACCATAGATATACTAGATCGCTCGATTTGCTGTCTCAAATGGTCCCATTTCAATACAGTTCAGTGAATCAAAACGAGTCAAGTAAGAGCAAGATAACCGCATGAAAATAAATATAGTCCTCTCGTTTAAACCGTGAGCTGTCAAAGGAAAATAGACTTTCGGAATGGTGTTGGCGCCTAAAGTTATTTGTTTGCGCATAAAGTTTATTTGTTTGCGCCTAAAGATAGTCTCAAACTTGTGAAATTTGAATTTCGCGGCAAACTAAATTTGAATTTCGCGACCTTATACGGTTCAGTGGATACGTTCAAGTACGATAAAGAGGGAAATACTTTTGGGACCATTTTTCAGCAGAGCTTTGTATGGTGACAGTTGTTCTATGTTATATAGTTCTGTGCTCTCTACAATAGGTAAAATTTCTTTTGAAATCTACCTTAAACTGTAGTAAAAATCACATTTCGAACTCTTTGTAATCGAAAAAAATGTGTTTTTATTCACTTATATTTTTTTTGTGTGAAATTTTGTAACATTTAACTCAGAGAAAAAGGCAATTGAATTGAATTGAATGCGAAGAAGGAAAATAAATAACTACAAAAAAATTGCATTACTGTATTTCACAATTCACAAAATTGAACAGAATTCCTCCAGCAGAACAGAAAATGTCTTTATGATGGATTTCAATTGGGCTGATTGGTTTCTTTGTGAAATACCAAAATTGGCTTCCATTGTTTGTTCAACATTGAAGCAGCACCGCCTCGACAACCACTCCCGCCACTTATTCACCCTCGGTAAATCTGGATGACGACTACGACAAGTACGGGTACTTATATAGGCTCCTTTTGTCCTTATTACGAAATTTCCTTGGTCTCCCAGATTTTTTGTGCGCTTTCCCGAGTTAAGCTCCCCTTTCGCATCACTATTTGGTGTTTCGCTTCGCTGACTCAAGATAGGTAGTGACAGGACGACGTCTTAAAAGAATTTCTCCCTTATTGGAAAATATACAACTAGGTATATCCATTTAGGATGAAATGCTTCAGCAAACTGCGAATTTCTCGAGTTCAAAGGAAACGCAAGAATATAAAGGAGAAAAATCAAACGATCCAGAATTGAATCAACAGACGAACTGTATTTGTATCACGCCAGAAGTACAAATAATCGTCAGCAATTTTGACTAGAGATGTTCTTATAATATCCATGGAAACTTTTTTTTTGGTTTTTTGGGAAATTCATTTTCACAGGAATTTATTGAGCATGCAAGGCCAGAGACCAAAGCGGATTCTAAGCTCCATCCCTTATTACAGTTTGCCTACCCAAGTAACCAAAAATGGTCACATCGACCACAAAATATATGGGGTAACAAATTGGATGCGGCAACTTCACAGCGACGTTTCTGCAACGGTTAAGCAGTAGCTTTTGCCCAGGTTTTTTGTGACTACAGTTACAAAGTAACGGTTGCACAAACATTTCTGCGATACTTTTTGTGACGACGTTTTTCAGGATGGGAGGAGGTATATTTAAGTGTGACGTTAAGTAAACTTTTCTTCCAAGTGTACATCAGATAGTGCTGTAAGTATGATTTCCTTGATTCCATGTTGACTGTCTATACTTCAATAACACTGTTTGTAAGTGAATTATAAACGAGCACGATAAAAACAACGACAAACAACAAAAACGTTCAGACTGGTCACAGAGTAACCGGTTTGCGACGGTTAATTTGTAACCAGTCACAATGTAACCTATTTGCAACCGGTTTTTTTATAACAAGTCACAATGTAACCAATTTACAACCGGTTTTTTTGTAACCAGTTATAATGTAACCAATTTGCAACCATTTCTTTTATCATCAGTCACAATGTAACCAATTTGCAAGTGGTTTTTTTGCGACCGGTTACAAAATAACCAATCTAAAACCAGTTTCATTGTGACCAGTCACAAAGCAACCGTCGTCTAAACTGATTTTCCACCAGCACTTTGCGACCAGGAACACATTGTAGCCTGAATTGCAAATGGTTGCTTGGGTCCGTCTCACTCAAGTAACAAACCATCAACAAATGGTTTTTTTGTTAAACATCGGTTGCTTGTCAATTGAAATCCTTTGGGGTGGAAGGATCATGAACTGAGAGCAACTTGTTATGGATTATAAAGTTTTCATAGGACACAAAGTGAAACGAATTTATTTTTGGGCCTAAAAGAGACGTTGGGTGGAGATAAGAAAGGGTAAAGTTTATTGGGTCAGAATATTGTGAGTGCACTGAAAGATTGAAATTTGTCAAAGTTGTGTTACCATGTAGATAAATTGACAATCATGCGAATGAATTGAGTGAAAGAATTGAATATAATCGAGAGGTGAAATCGAAGGTCAAGTTCAATTGGAAAAGAATTTTTTTTTCTATGGAAACATATATATACAGTAGAACGCGCTTAAATGCAACACGCGTAAATGCAAAACTCGGGTAATTGCACGCAAAATTTGTGCATGGAGGATTTTCAGGCATTTTTCATATAAATATACACGGATAAATGAAACACGCTTAATTGCAATACTTGCTTAAATGCAACCATTTTCACATCCGCAAAAGTATAAATTATATGAAATTTTACACGCTTAAATGCACATGTGCAAAAATGAAATGTAATTACACAAAAAAAAGTGATTATTGTTATTTTTATTTGATAAAATGAATTCTTAATTAGGTTCTTTGTTTTTGTGTAGCCTTGTTGAATTTAAATGTTTATTACAGGAATATTAAAGTTGCATGTTTATCTTTTACTCGCATAATTGCACATTAATGTGCATTTATCCGTGCTTCCGTGCTACGTATAAATGCAAAACACGGATAAATGCACATAAAATTCTGCGAAATTCGATGTGCATTTAAGCGTGTTCTACTGTATTTAGATTTTAAATGTCAGAATAACTTAGATTTATACTAGATACCGGCAACGTTCCGGAAAATAAAGTTTTTCGTAAATGGCTAGGCTAAGTTCTTGACCGGACAAAATTGGACCCCCTCCCCCATATAAATTGAATACTTTTTTTCTATTTTCTCGAAAACGGCAAGTCGTATTGAAAAATTTATGAACGTAAAATGTGTTCAGAATATGATTTTACAAAATCCGCACCACTGCTTGTCCCATCTCCCATACAAATGGATTTTTTAATATAAGGCCCTATCACAGAATCCGTTAGTGTTTTATACCAACAACAATATTGTGTTTACGATTCAAACCATTCGTATCGGATTCTGTGATAGGGCCTATAAACATTTTGTCCGTCATCATATGGAGAATTTGGCGATTGGCCCCTGGTAATCTTAGCTTTTCTTATGTTTTTCTTCTGATTTCTATAAGCGTTCAGTTTTTCTATAATGGCGAAAGATCGACGATCTCATGGTTTCCCTCACACTAATTTCCCTTTAATGAAACAGAGTAAGATTATATGCGTGTTATTCCAGACTACAGGTTCCAGACTCCTAGCTATAACCACGTTCGTGTAAGAAATTATTTGATAGCAATTTCTTTAACTCCCGGATAGATTTTCCTTCAACAAAAGCACTTCGTTATTGTTATTTGATATTGTTTAATATAATTACAAAGTAGTATGTAATTAATTCCCATAATTATATTGCAGTCGATTAATCATGAGGGCTAATCAGTGAAATGAATTGAGAACTGATTGATATTATCGACATCCATATGCATGAAAGTCCGGTCTGTTAATGTTAATGAACCAAAACTTTTTGTTAGATGAAATTGAGTTCAACATCGTACGTTTTCCTCTCATCTGATCCTTTATTCAATATCGGTTTCCGTTTTTACTTTCTTATACGAAGTATAATAAAGTTTTGCTTTCGAAAAAAAATTTCCACTTCTTAATTTTGCCTAAAAAACATTTCCCGGGCACTGAACCAAAAACTGAACATACTGAAAAAAATATGCTCGAACCGAACCAAATCCACACCGGGTTTTAAGACAAATGGTGTAACCAAAGGCCTATGTTACACACGGCAACGAACTGTCAAATCGCAAAAATCTTTCACGAACCCGTTCTTTGTAATTTTGTGCTTGTGTACGTATTTTGTCGCCTTGTTTCTACTTTCGGAACTGGCGACATTAGCCACCGCTTCCCTCACTTCTTGCGCCTATACTTAAGAAAAGTCGCCGCTTAATGTTGCCCCGTGTAACAGGGGCCAACTTTAAACCACAATTTTCTAGTGGTTTGGTCGGTCTAATTTGAATTTTTAGGATCGAAGAAACTCACATTATTCTCTATTTTTGACCAGATCTAGAGTCTAGCAGGACCACAAGGTAAGTTTGAAGTAAAAATTTAACTTACAAACTGTTAATTTTGCGACTATGTTAGCGCCAAGAGTTAGCAGTGCTAAAATAGCGCTACTAAAGCTGGCAGTCGTTGCTAAAGTAGGCGCTACATTGAAACAAACTGCCAACTTCGTAACGGTCTAAACGCGCCATATTACTCTGTCAATATGCCAGCCCGTATGCAAGATTACTCAGAAACTAATAGAGCTAGCGCCATGAAATGTTACAGAGATTTTTGATCTTAGAATGGGACGTTCCTATCAAGTTTTGGTGAAAGTCCGTTAATCGAAAGTACCAAAAATGTCGGATTTTTAAAAATCGCAATTTCGTTTGTTTTTTTTTTGTTTAATGTATAAGATGAATTGAAGGGAATAACGATTTCCAAAATTTTGTCTGTTACCCTTATCTTTTACCGTTATCTTTTATCGTTATCTTTTACCGTTATCTTTTACCATTATCTCGATATTGTCATTAAAATAAAAAAAAATAGATTTTTGCGAATTGCTTGCAAACTAATAGTTTTTCGAAGAAAAAAACTATTAAAGGCCGAATTAAAGGTATTAAAATTCTCTATATTTTTATCTTTTACTGTTATCGAGATATTTCAGATGTGGTAAAATAAAAATTCATATTTTTATGTAAACTAATATTTTTTCCGTCAGGTAAATTGTGCAGAAACGTAGATTTTGTATAAGAAAGTCATGTGCTGTTCACATCAGTTATTTCTTCGTTCGTTTTTCCCGCAATTCTCTCCAATGGACAGTGATATGTATAAAATTATGGGGTTTCGGTTACCTGAAGTTCTATAAAAATCGGGTCTCAGAGAATTTTGCTTTCGGACGGAACATATCATTAATAGACGTTAGAATGGCGCACAAAAGAATAGCCTTCAATTACAAATCTACTAACGAGACTACCTTTATTAGTCAGAGGTATACTACAATTTGTGTTTATGTGTAGGACAATAAAATAAAAGTGGTATATATATTCTCGTAGTTCTCTGTGACTCAAAATGAGAATTTTCTTTTTATTCGACTACCACCATTGCTGTGTGGCACGCAATCATTGCACTTAAGTCATACATACATGTGTGTAAAATGGCCAGCGTTTGCTATTCGAAGGATATCAGGTGTAGGTGGCAGAACCCCAAAAAAAAAAGCAAAGAAAAATGAAAATGTACAGGAAATCTTTGGCGGACATAAAAGTGGTGAAGCTAACTGCCATGGACGCCACAAAATTTATTCGATGTGCGGCTAATTACAGGTAGGTATCTAAAGCATGACTGCTCGTATCCTTTTTTATCTGGCCTTCTGTTCTCGTTTATTCTCACAAAAGGGCATTTCCAGCAAGCAGAACATGAACGCCATCTCGTACTTCTATTCAATCCGAAAGCACACAATTTCAGACTTTGCAATGATATTGAATACAAAATGCAGCTTCTGTTAACATTTATATCCTTCCAACTCACACGATACTCTATAGGTGGTGCATATGGGGCCTAGCATCGCCTGTGGCTGATCTTGTCTTTGTGGATATTCACAGCTCTTGGCCATTGTCCTTTTTTTATAAAATATTGCTTGGATGGCATCCTATCATCCCGAACAACTGAAAACGCTACCACCAACCATAGCCACCGCCAATGGAAAGGATTCAGCTTCTATATATGGTAGGACTTTAACCAGGACGATCGACCATTTTGTGTGGAAAAGTTTCTAAACGTTAATTCCACATTGAGTTCATTTGCATACGTCTGTCTGAGCCAAATGGGAAAATCTTTTATATCCACATTTCTTGTTTTTTTTTCTTTCTCTTTTTTGCTTCTTTGAACTAATATGACACAACGCTGTTAGCCATGAGCACAAAATTTTCTGTTCATCTTTGTTTTCAAAGTAAACCGTGGATTTATATTGAAGTTTGATCTTAATACCGAGTCTATTTTATACTGTTTGACAAACGATATTACCTCCATTTATCCCGATTCGAACACAGAGATTTTCTTGTACAGATCTAGCGGAAAGTTTAGATTTTAGCATAAATGCCCACTAGATCCAATATTCAAATATAAACAGAATAAAGAAGAACGTTGTGTCCTTAAAATGAAACCATGAAAAGATTCGTTTGAAAATGTTTCCATTCAGTGGTCTGGTTTTACATATTCAAGATATTAAAGGGAAATATCCTGAAGTAAAATCCTTTGGTCATAAAAGAATCCTTTCTCAATATCCTTTTTTTTTTGTATAGCTCACAATGTTTACTTTTTGCCTTTATTTTAGAAATTTTTCATGTTTGTGATTGAAATTTGCAAAGTGTGAACTTGTGGTGTTATTGAGGATTTTATATGAAAATCTTTTTAAAGGATACAAATATATCTTTTAATAATTTATTTTTCAGTACATGATACTTTTACATTACTAGGGACTTCGCCCCTGACCTATTGCTATCCAACTTCTACTCCCGGGTCGGGTTTCGGCCTCCCTGTCCCTGTCGGCCTATTTGCGGATGAAAGGGTTGAGCTAGAGACTTAAAATTTTGTATAGTTTTGTTTCTCGTAAATGACAAGTCTTGAACGGGCAAAATCGAACCATTCCCTTCCCCCTCCCCGATACAAGCGAAACATATTTTTGAAATTTTCTCGAAAACTGTGAGTCAGTCGTATTGAAAAATTTATAAAGGCAAAATGTGAAAATAATTTTTTATAACCCTTCCATATATCAAATTCCAATTGGACCAATCCTTCTGTCCACACAAATGAATTTTTTCTTAACCATTTTGTCTGTTCTCATGTGGAGTATTTCCGATTGGCCCTAGCAATTGTAGTTTTTCTTATCTTTTAATTAAAAAAAAATATTTAAAAGTTTTACGAAGTTTCCATGGAATATTTTTTTGAATATCTAAATACTACAGTGGAGTCCGTTTAAAATAACATTGAAAATGACAGGAAAATTTGTGCTTTAAGCGGATTTTCTTTCAAGCGGTGTTTTTGATTCCGAAGATTGTCACAAGAAATTGTGCTTTTTAGCGGGATATTCGTTTAAGCGATAGTGCGCTTAAGCGGACTCCACTGTATATAAAATTGAATTTCTGTATGTCTGTTTGTCAAGACTTGCCTCGAAAACCACTCAACCGATTCAGATGCGGTTTTTTGCTAAGTGTAGCTTAGACATCTGGAAAGGCTATGGGCTATTTGCGGTTTCGCTCCCCTCACCCCCTTTTACCACCGGGACTTTTTGTACAAACGATTCCCGGTTCGAAATATTTAACGGCATCACAACTAAACGGTTGGTCCGACATGGCTGAAAATCTAGACAATAATGACTGATATGTTGAGCCACAATAAAAACAATCTTAATGTGACAAAATGGGCTGCCCTCTGACCTCCTCGCCTGTTATCTTCTGAACCGCTAAAGCGATTTAAATACGGTTTTGATCGTCGGGCAGGTGAACTGTTAGGAAAAATTTACGTCCACTCGAACCACTCCCTCCCATACATTGCTAAACCCCTCTCCTATTATTCCCTAAACTTCGGAATGGATTTTACTACGATTTTAAGTATTGTATAGGCCGATCTTAAAGGAAGATTTTTGCTCACTCAAAGCACTCCCTTCTACATAATGCGAACTCCCTCTCCTGCTTTATCATAAATTACTGAATCGATTTTAATAAGGCTTTTAATGTTGGACAGGCCGATCGTCAAGGAAAATTTTGACGCACTCAAATCACTCCTAAATGCGGCGAATCCCCTCTCCCTAAATTATTGTGTGAATTTTAAACAGATGTTGCAAAATAAATGCAAAAACTTTAAGTGTACGGCGATAGGGGAATTCGCCCTATTCTCCCAAACAAATGAAAAAAATGTTTGTGATTTTCTTGAAAACAGTGCGTCAAATCGAAAAATTCATAAAAGAAAATTATTTTAAATATAATTCCAGCATAATTTTTCTGTAGAAAGATTTTTTTTCATATTCAAAAGTTTATTATTACCCAAGCAACGCCGAGTAGTTGCGGCCTAGTGATTTATAAATTTAATTCACTCTATGTGTGCGTCTATTTTATGGTCTTTACAAGCCCGCATTAGCAACAACTATTAATTCGGCTTAAAAGCATTAAAGCGATTTTATAAATATTACACATTTGTATAAACACTATTACAATAACCATTTGCAGTTAAGTTCCAACATATATAATTTCCATCGGCTTGAAATCTGAATCCCAAAATAGGAAATATATATGGCTGATAGTATTATTAAATTATATCAACTGCAAATTAGAATAAATCCAGATACGGGGTAGTTACGATACAACAACAATTACAAGACAGACACAAATATCTATGAGGGGATTGATGCGCTACATCTTTCAAATAAATAATGTAAATTCCACAAAATTACTATTAATTACTTAACTAATGTAGTGTAATGTGAACCTTATCGTGTGCACGAAACTATGGTCTGTGTACAACCTTCTGAAAATTTAACAAATTTACGAGAAATAGTTTTACCTTAATTAACCCGACTTCTATACTATCGAAAATCGACACAAACATGCTTGTAGTTAAAGATTAACACAAGTTGCTGTAAATATAGAAAACTCAAATAGTATAACTGAACGGTGAAAATGTATTAAAACTAGTATAATATACACAATCAACGTTATATCATTTTTACGATTGATGTGTGCTGGTTCATATTTACGGCGGAAAGGATGTCTGCATTATTATGTGTGGACTTGTAAATGCTTTGGTATTCAACTTCTTGTATCTAAAAAGAGCAATGTAAAGACTGTAAAAGGTAGCAAAGACCTTAAACATAATCTTAAACGCTTGTTTTATAATTAAATACACAAACATATAGTGTCACCTTTATATCCTATACGCACCTGTGATTTGGATGCGTCCTGAATTGCTTAAACGAAAGTGTAAGTGGATAGGTATATGCCATGAACCGATGTCGTGAAAATTATATTTTCCAAAGCTATCCAGGTATATACCCAAGTAACCAAAAATGGTCAGATGCCGGCTGCACGATAGTTACACAGAGAAAAGAAGTAAAATGTGAAAAATATATCGGGTCATTAATTGGTTGCATTAATTGGTTGCGGCAGCTGTTGCTGCAACGGTTAAGCAACCGTTTTTGCCAAGGATTTTCGTGACTATAGTTACAAAGTAACGTTTGCACAGTAGTTACAACGTAACCGGTTTGCAACGATTAGTCTGTAACCGATCACACTGTAATCAATTCGCAACCAATTTATTTGTAATCAGCCACAAAGAAACCAATTTGAACGGTTTTCTGTGACCAGTTACAAAGTAACCAATTTGAAACCGTACCGGTCACAAAGCAACCGTCGAATAAACAGATTAGCCACCGACACTTTGTGACCTGGGCTGCAATCATGTATCTCTACGTGTCTGTCTTTCGACTTCGATGCAGCTTTTGACTCTTGACTTCTCCATATAAGCAGCATCAAATTTCCTGGAATGACAGTACAAAATCACGTTTTGATTCATAGTAACAATACTGCGAAATTTGAAGCAGCAGTTGTGGCGAAATCAAGAGTCAAAAGCTGCGTCGAAGTCGAAAGACAGAGACGCGTCGAGATACATGATTCCAGCCCAGAGTTACATTGTAACTTGAGTTGCAAATGGTTACTTGGGTACATTGTATATCGCCCGAATTTTTGATCCTTTTTCTCCGAAATGTGCGTTCGTTCATCGGGAACTGAAGGGCTGCCTAATTGGGGAATCATTAAGCAAAACGTACATGTCTCAGGACCAAATTTAATGACTTTATCATTTAATGGGGTTGGAAGTGAAAACATAGTAAATGAAAACAATCTCCCCAAACAAAATCCAGTCAAAATGTTTCTTTTCAACAGATGTTTTAATATGGGTTATGCATTTAGTTTTGAAATTATTTTGCTTGTTAAACTTTATATGCTATATCACATAGGAGTATTCTATATTTTGTATACCGCTTGTAACGCATCGAACCAATTGTCGGATACAACAATGAACTACACCAGGGTGTTTGGTTCGATCAAAGGTTTTAATTTCTGCATGTCCGTCCGTTCGCCTTTCTATCTCTCCGTTGCTCCTTCCGTCTATCCATCGGGTTATCCGTCCGTCTGTTTGTTTGTCCGTCTGTTTGTTTGTCCGTCCGACTGTTTGCCCGTCTGTCCGGGAACACCATAACTTTCGAAGGGATTGAGCTGGAGACTTAAAAAATTTAAAATTGCATTTCTCGTAAATAGCGAGTCCAAGCTCTGGGGAAAATCAGACCATTCCTCCCACCCCTCTTCCCCCCTTACCCTGCCCCTTATCACACACTAAGGAAACAGTTTTTGCAATTTTCTCGAAAACTTTATGAATGTAAAGCAGTGTTTGGAATAGGATTTTACATAACTCATCGATTCATCAAAATCCAATTGGACCATTCCTTTCCCCCTCTCCTGTACAAATGGATATTTGACTGCAGATCCGATTATTTTAAGGTTTATGTGATCTACTTGTTATCACATTTGTGTGGTTCTCAAAAATTCTGCCAATTTGAAAATCAAAAAGCGAGAAGTATACAAAATTAATCCTCAAAACTAGTAAAGTTGAAGACTTGCTTAAATATAATTACAAGAAGAGATAATTAGAAAAAAAACTTAAGTAAGATCCTCTTCGTATTCGATTAACTAATTTCCGCTGCCGGTGATGATGATTAACTAAAACTATTCCATAGTAAATGCTTCTCTTCATCTCATAACATTGAATGAAATTCTGAACTTTTGTGCACTTCACAATACTTATAATCAGCTTAAAAAGTTCAAGTCATTACCAGATTAATGAAATTCCCCGAAAATAAGTAAAATGAAAAATGTAATTTGATGCTAAGAAAAATGAATCGAGCCTTAGCTCAGCTAAAATTGAAGTGAGCGAAAATATTCTTCACTTTTACATTTTATTCTACACTTGTGTTGAGAAAAATACGCTTAAGTAAACTTCAAAGAAGTCGCAAACTTGAAAATTAATGGTAGAACTTCTTGTGATTTTCGTACGAGTCACTGTAGTTGGTATAAAATGTAAGTCGGTGGGTTGTTAGCCACAAAATTTCTATTATATCTCGAAAATTCTATCTATTATAGTTAGGGTAACCATATTTTTTTTTGTATGAATCTAGGACAGATTACTCGTGGAGAGCTGGATGAAAGTCTACGAGAATAAGAAAAGTCGATTGGCGTGACTCAAGCCGAGGCGCGCACCTAAGAGAATCGACCTGCAAATATGACAGAGAAAAGTTTTGTGTTGAACACAACTGAGATTTTTAGGTTCGACTTTTCGCGATCCTACTGTACTTCGATTCCACGTCCTGAAGGAAATCCTTCGGGATACAGGACTTTTTATTCCCGTGAGCTTCATATAGTTTTGTTTTAGAATTTCAAAGTTTAATGAAAAGGAAATTTCATACTACAATTAAATTTTCAAATTAACTTTAATTGCAAATTTGTTGGAAATACACATTTGTATTCGACGCAAACAATACGCAACGCTAATACAAAACATTTAAATACAAATTGTTAATATTCTGTTTAACCAATTTCGTACAATATAATATAATGTTTATGCCATTGAACTTGTTCAAATATTTCTTAGGGAATAATTTTACCATTGAGGTGGTGAAATTTTCCATTTAGCACAAAAGAAAGGTGAGGTAAAGTACAAGTCAAGGATTTCAACATTCGAAAATATTAAATAAAATGTACTGGTAATTAGCACATAATCTTTGTGAAGGTGAATTTTGTATACATTTGTGTACCCTTCCTATGGATTTTGTGTACCCTTCTTATTTAAGGGGTTATGCTTATCTGGAAGGGATGAAAAGAACATGTTTTTTGACGATTTATATACTGTTGAAACAAAACTTTTTTTTTTCGACTCATGTTGAATTTTTTTAAGTATACATATTAAACTATGTTCCAGATTTTTTTCAATTAAAAAAATAGAGTGTAGGTCCCAGTTTTTGCAAGCGTACGAAAGAACCATTTTCTGGTGGTAATTTGCTGTTTTTAAAGTACTTTACGTAGTTATCTAGTTTTTTACGCGTAAAAAACCTCGATTTTAACGTAAAAAAACTGTAAAAAACCTGTTTATAAAAATAACTTTAAAAAACTCAAAGTTGTTTTACAACAATAAAAAATGTCACTGATATTTTAATGCTATCTTGAGAAAAATCGCATTAACATTTTAAGTTATCTGACCTTAAAGTCGCATAACTTCGAAAATCTTCATACGATCTACTAAATATTTTGAGAGATAAAAGTCGAAAGATTGTGCTTTAAGAATATATTTGGATTTCTCCGAAGTTTGCAGGTAGGCATAACCCCTTAATATGGCGCCTATACCCGTACATACAGGGATATATATAAATCCTTGATGGTTTCATGTATGAGCAAACATGTTTACATCCTATGAATTTAACATCATATTCTCTTTGCCTTTTTGAAATAGTCTTCATGTACTATAATATCTCCTTGGTCCTTGAGAACACGCTTTACGAGATAATTAAAAGCGATTCATGTGGAAATAATTTTCACACTCGTCTTTGCTTTAAACGTTGTAAGCTCAAATTGAACTGATGTGAATCTTGTGATATTAAAAAATCATTTGGGGTATATTAGATTTACCTTGTCATTCGTAATACAAAGAATCAAAGGTGTTCTTTAAGGGTCGTTTGTGATATGAATTCCAATATTGTAATCATGCAATCTAATGCCGGATACACACCGGAGTTGGCTAGCTGTTTTCTTTCTCCCCAGCCCATTACCGAACATTTTTCCCCTTTCCCACTGACACCTTCCCCACTTACTTTTCACACCACTGAACTGCTTTAGTTGTTCGCGAACAATTTGCGAACTATTTGCGAACACAGTTTGCGAACATTTAATCAAATATTCGTTGGTGTATACGAGGCATACATTTTTTTCTTTCATAGTTATTTCAATCTAAATATAAGGCATGGAAGAGTTGTGTAAAATTCGTGTTCCCGAAAATTTTTATTTTTGAAATTTTTTTGACAGGAAGATAATTTTTGAGAAATTTGAAACAAAATATTAAAAACTTAATACCTAATCTTTTAAACGTTGGTTTATTTACTTCGAAAGGATAAACAATTTATTTCGATAACAAATATGTAAAAAACAGCAATCTAAAATTTAAGAAAATCTAAAATCGCCAGACGTCCATCGTCAAATGCTCTGAGGATAGGCAACATTTTTATTTGAAAATTCCATTTGTATGGGAGAAGAAAGAAGGCGTGGTCCAATAGGATTTTAATTTATGAAAAGGTTATGTAAAACCATACTCTAAATACATTTCGTCTTCACAAATTTTTCGAGATGCAGTTTTACACTATTCTAACACCAGACATTTTTTATTTTTATCGGAACGTACAATTTTCAAGAACATTTCACTTGAAACCCTAACACATTAGTGGGAAAACTAGTTTTGTACTTTTTAGTGCATTTTGAAAGTTTATAAGACAAGAAAATTTGTTTTTAACAATTTGGCTACCAGCCAAAAAAACGCTTACTCCGCTAGTATACACTGGGAAAAAACGCAAAAATCATTTCTGTACTTTGTGAGTCACCAGTGAACACAAGATCAATACAGACAAAAACGAACTCCATGCTCCACAAAAAAAAACCCCCTTTGTACCGCACGAGCGACTGCACTCAACCATGGAACTTGAGAAACTGACGGTAATGACAATACTGTGTGTACACCGGTGACTCACATGGTAGACAACGTGTTAAATGATTTTTTTTATAGATATACTTTTTAGTCTTCTAATCAATTTCTTTGCCGTTGAGATATCCTCACGAAGTTTTTGACTTCAGAATCAGATTTTCTAACCACAAAAACATCCAATTGAAATTTTTTCATGGACATTTTGAAGAAAAGGATAATCACGTTATCCTTACAGAACCTTCCGTCATCCTTACAGACTTCTTAATGTCAGAATCGGATTGAGTGACCCCAAACACCTCCAGATGAAATTTCTTCACGGAAAATCTGAGAAATAGGATAATCACATTATCCTTACAGAACCTTCCGTTGTCCTTACAGACTTCTTAATGTCATAATTGGATTCGCCGAAGTCAAACATCACCCAAATCAGATTTTTTTCGGAAGATTCGAGGAAAAAGAGAATCATGTGATCCTTACATGACCTTTTCTGATCCTTACAAATATGAATTAGTGAAAATATTGTATTGTCACCGGAATTACGCAAGGTGCCAAATGCTTGTTTGTAAATATAGGTAAGTACCTACATATAACCGCAAAGCGACTTATTTGAAAGTGTTTAATAAATAGGACACACCGGGCAATTTACGAACATCTAAATGCATATAAACCAAGTTTATTTAACGATAATCCATGAGTCGTAATTCGAAGGTATTAATCACTGAACCGATTGTTTGAATGCCAACAAGTTCAATTTCGAAACTGGGAACAATTTGTAAAAGCACCAACCGACAACCATTTGGACAGCACATGAATACGAAAGGATTAGACATTTAAATCTAGATCGGGTTTAGTTCTGTGGAAATATTCACTCATATGCACATCGAATATCGTTTACCAAACTTCATACATCAAAGGCGAGCCGACAAATCCAATTTTCCACTCTATCAAGCCAAACACGGAATGCCGCAGGATAACAAAACACAAATCATACTAAAAAAAATTGTCTATTTGTCCATCAATGTCATATCAACAAAATTGTTTGTAGACGCATATGAAAATATTGACGACATTCTGCTAACGTGAGATTATTGGATATTATTAGGGAAATTAAATGCAATTAGAATCTATATTTTTTGATAATTTAGTCATAACTGGGGCATGTGCTAACTTTTAAGGATTTTCTGAAGTGTTTAAGACATAAATTTAAAAGAGGTTATTTTTAATTTCCCAAGAAACAATTTGTAACCGTGGTTACAAAAAACCCTTCAATTTAGGTTACATTTTGGTTACATTTTAGATGGTTTCCGAATAAACCCAATAAAAACGGTTATTTTGAAACCAGCTTATAAATAGGGTTTCTGAAAGGTTACAGAAACCAAATGTGAAACTTTTGAGTTTTGTTACCATGGTTTCAAATACGTTTCTTAACCGGAATGTAACCTCAAATTGTTACTTGGGTTAAGCTGACCGAAGGAAAAAATCCAATATAAATATTAAAAAAAAGACCACAATTGTTCTAAACCTTCGAAAATTTTCGGGCAAGGGGTAGGAAGGGGGGGGGGGGGGGAGGGGCAGAGGTAGATATTAGCCACAACTTATTTCTACCACTACTTTTACCACAACTTATTTCTAAGTCACCCCTACCCCAAGGTGGCTTTGGCCCAAGCGAAAAACAAGTTCTGCAAAGAGCGGAACATAAAATGTTATTAATATTTTCCGCAATCAACGTTTAGAAAGGTCTAACAAAGAAAATAAATACAATAAACTATGTGGTACTTACGTACAAAGAAAAAATATAGTCGAAAAATTATTAAAGCGGCCCCTAGACGTTCAATCTTGCAGTCAATCATGCTGTCACAGCAAAAAGCTTATTTGCACTAGAGAGCCTTTAACCTAGAGAGTGGCCATGCTACCTTAATAGACTGTGCTACTGAGGAGGACAGTCTATTAACTCCAATTAGAACCGTCTATTAGGTCAGTTAGAACAGCTTTTTCTCCAGATTAGAACAGTCTGTAAACAATTTTTCAATTTATTAAAACAACTATGAGTTTCCAAGTTTTTTTGATACCTCAAACATGCTATTTTTACATATATTACCACCTTCAGTTATTTTGGCAATTATTTATAACAATGAATCAAATTTTTAAAGTTTTTCGCGCTCGTTTTTCAGCTCGGCGGCCATTTTTAGATGTCCCCATGGCCACTCTCTAGGTTATAGGATCTCTAATTTGCACTAGACGCTCAATCAGTTAATTCGAAACAGCCAAACCGACAGCACACAGCACAAATATCAATTTAAAAATTTATTGACCTTATATTTCTCGCTTTTCGTCATCCAAAACTCACTTCTTTGTATAATCTAACTCGAAAAAGATTCCCAAAAAACTTTATCTTTTATATGCGACATCTTTTCACTACTAAAAATTACGCTGAAATGACGAATTGATTGACAGCATCGCCATACACGTTCAAGCATGCTGTCAATCACAAAGCTCCCTCGAAAAATATCAAAATGATTTTGATATTGGCCAGCATGCTGGCAATCATGGAATTTTGCATGACAGCATCACCATAGACGTTCAAAATGCTGTCACAGCATGCGATGATTGACTGCAAGATTGAACGTCTAGGGGTTACTTAAGACATGTTTTTTTTGGCCAAAGTCACCTCAGTTTACGGTATTGCGAAAAATTGAGTTTTAGTTTTTAAAAGCTTTTATTTAGCTCGCTATCTTGTTTGTTTGTTTGTTTGTTTGTTTGTTTGTCGGGGTCAAATCTTGCAATCAAATTTTGACCCACTTCCACTCATCCGATTCACTTGAAATTTTGTACACTTATATAAGTCCGATGACAATACAATATTTTCTCTACTTCGTCCTTGTAAGGATAAGAGAAGGTCCTGTAAGGATAACGTGATTATCCTTTTCTCCAAATTTTCCAGAAAAAAATCTATTCTGGGGGTCTTTGGGGTCGCTGAATCCGAATCTGTCATTAAAAAGTCAGCAAGGATAACGGAAGGTCCTGTAAGGATAACGTGATTATCCTTTTCTCCCAATTTTCTGGAAAAAAATCTATTCTGGGGGTTTTTGCGGTTGCTGAATCCGAATCTGTCATTAAAAAGTCAGTAAGGAGAACGGAAGGTCCTGTAAGGATAACGTGATTATCCTTTTCTCCAAATTTTCTGGAAAAAAATCTATTCTGGGGGTTTTTGGGGTCGCTGAATCCGAATCTGTCATTAAAAAGTCTGTAAGGATAACGGAAGGTCCTGTAAGGATAACGTGATTATCCTTTTCTCCAAATTTTCCGGAAAAAAATCTATTCTGGGGGTTTTTGGGGTCGCTGAATCCGAATCTGTCATTAAAAAGTCAGTAAGGATAACGGAAGGTCCTGTAAGGATAACGTGATTATCCTGTTCTCCAAATTTTCCGGAAAAAAATCTTTTCTGGGGGTTTTTGGGGTCGCTGAATCCGAATCTGTCATGAAGAACTCTGTAAGGATAACGGAAGGTCCTGTAAGGATAACGTGATTATCCTTTTCTCCAAATTTTCCGGAAAAAAATCTATTCTGGGGGTTTTTGAGGTCGCTAAATCCGAATCTGCCATTAAAAAGTCTGTAAGGACATCTCAAATGTAAGGATACATATTCGAAGACTAAAAAGAACAAAATAAAAAAAATAAAAAAATTTTTTTTAAAAAAAGCTTTTATTAAAAAATAATGCACTAAAAAGAAAAAAATAATTTTCTGGACGCTGTGTATCACAAATATAAAAGCTTTTAAAAAGCGAGATAAAGCATAAAACAATAAAATAAAAATTTATCTCGCTTTTTAAAAGCTTTTATATTTGTGATACACAGCGTCCAGAAAATTATTTTTTTCTTTTTAGTGCATTATTTTTTAATAAAAGCTTTTTTTAATTTTCAATAAGAATTTGAAGGCAAAAAAGGTGTTTCTTTTAAATAAAATAGATAAAATTGTATTACAAACTGAAGATAACAAAATTTATTTGCCAAGAAAATATATTACAAGATTTGAAAAACGGTAAGCGCTTTTAGTACATTTGCAATAATAAATGTATCGAAAAATTCGCTGAAAACGTTCAAACTTAAAGTGAATGTCCGCATAATTTACGTATGTAAAATACTCAACGTTACCTAATATTAAAACCTAACTTAAAAAATATTAAAAAAGAGTAAATGCAAATAAAGAACAAAAAAGTAATCTCAATGTTGAGGTTTCCATTACATAAATTTTAATGTTGTGAAATTTTCTTTTTTGGTCCATATTTTTTCTGAAAAATATAGAGGCCGTCATGCACAGGACGCCATCTATCCCAATGATTATCATAATAACCCTGAAAAGTGCTCCCATGGCTATCGTATTCGCCATCGCAACTTCTGTACGAAATGAAAAACTTTTATAAGCTTTTCTGGGAAAACATCAGCAACAACATCAACAAAATGAAGATGAAAACGTTCCATGCAATACACCGTAGGTAAATGACGGCCACTTTAGCTTCTTGTTAACGAACCCGTTTACTAAAGTTTTTCCAGTTGGTTGGACAAAAAATACACACAAACACATACACCGCACACCCGAAAAAAAACACCTTGGAAAATATGAAGATTCACAAGAGTGATGCGATTGCCAAGGGGGAAAAAATTTGGGTTTGAAAATTCGGGAGGCATCCAGAATCCAGAAATATGAACAACTACCAGCAGCAGATGGATATTGAGCAATAAAAGGGACTTTTGAATCATGGTCTAAGTACACTTAAGGTTTAATCGACGTAAACAGCTTTCCATTATGAATAAGGTGACCATATTTTTTTTGTGTGAATCCGGGACAGATTACCGGTGAAGAGCGGAGAAGGCGTAACCAAGTGTGAGAAAATTTCGAAGTCTCAATTTTTGAACTACGATCCTTACAAGTTTCGCAACAAGCCCTAGCCCGGCCCTTACACGCGACTGTAAAGTCTGTCAGTAGCACAGACTCCAAATGTCAAATTACTGACAACGAATTAGAAGACATTTAGCGAACTGGCAGTCAGTGCATTTACACGAGACTGTGTCAGTGACTGTGTCAGCTCTACAGACGCGTGTAAGGGCCGGGTAAGGGTCTAAGTCCACTTTATGCTAAGCCGAATTGCTGTGTCTAATAAAGTAAATACCGGTATTTTTTACTTGATCTGAAAATCTACTTAAGCCTTTATTTTTTTATGACTTGTTGCCTAAAACATAAAAAGTTTTTATGTTTTAAAGATAAAAAGTTTTTATTGGTATTTTATGTTTTTAAAACAAAAAAAAAATTGAGCCGCAGGCAAAACTTTTAGGAACAGACATCGCACTAATTGAATTATTTTTATAATGAAAAGCGCTGAAAACGAATTTTTCTACGAAAAATGCGGTAGAGTCCCTAATTCTTAAGGAGCCGAACATTTTTGGGTTTCGAGGTCAAGTTTTTTAGTGATTAAGAAATCACAACAATAATTGCATAATTCCCAGACAAAAGTTCAGTTGCCAGCAAGCCTGGACAACATGCCTAAATCTAGGATTGTCCTGGCCATTCCGGGAACTATGGTCACCCTAATTATTAATGATATTGCTAGGACCTTTATCAGAACCAACTGGAAAAAAATCCCGGGGAAAAGAAGCTCACAAAAATGTTAGTCATGAGACAAGCACAGTTGTATGATGGGATTTAATTGCAATTTAAATCTAATAAAATATTTAACAAATTTCCATACGGTTGAAAATATTTCTGGATTATCACCTAATATCTACAAACTATAATATCCGTTATTATGATTACTTTTTAGTATGAATTTCCCACAGAAATTTCTAATCGTTTGGCTGCGTACATAAACTAATGTAATAGCATAGCTGGAAAATTTTTGGGTGATTTCCATAAGTGAAGTTAAAATTATAGTGAGTTTGTCCAGGTGAAAATTCATTCGTTAGTGGCGCATATATACCAAACAGGAAAAAGCAAATTTTCCATTTTCTCTATATTTTAATTGAAATTGTCGGTAAAATCAATTTTCAAGCCACCAGGAATTTTCATTATTGGCTAAATGAAAATTGCTCGAAAAATAGTTTGAATTCCTGTTTACGAAATACCTCTCCATGGGAAAGTTTATGAAATTTGAGGAGACTTTAATTTTGAAGAAAAATAAATTAAATTACCAGGATAACAGATAATTGGTTTAAGAAGTTTATGGACTAGCATTTATTAAAGTTCCTGTCAAATAGACTATGCTAATTTGTCTAATTTGTTTAAGTAGGCTAACCACAACTTAATTTTTTAAGAATAATAAGCGCAAACGGGCCTTAGTGGTTAGTGGTAAACAGTCGGGGGCTATACCCGGCAGGTATGTCGGGTGGGTAAGGTTCAAATCCAGCCTGTTCCATGATTTAGTCATATTGTCCCGGCGTTTTTGAAACTAAATTTCTGTTGCGGATTTTTTGATCTACTGCAGATTTCACTGCGGTTTTTTTTTCCTTGAAATTCGCCCGCTAAATCGAGGTAGTAGTCAAATTTCAAACGCGTGTAAAACCCGCCAGTGGTTTTGAAACCAACAAATTTTAGCTTGCAACGCAGTTTTTGAAGAATTTCCAACCTCAAAAACCTTTAAGAAACTCGGTTTTTGAGGTTGGAAATTCTTAATCCTAACATTTTAGGTTATGAGTTTCTTCTTTATAAAGATGTTTCAGCGAATCAGTTTCGAAAAAAGATACCACATTTTTTCCGGGCGTAAGAGGCTGTTTACACATGGTTGATCCAGGCGCCTGGCCATGAACGAAACTGTCAAAATACAGGCAAGACGAGGAAGTGCGGGACACCCCCACTTCCTCGTCTGGCCTGTATTTTGACAGTTTCGTTCATGGCCAGGCGCCTGAATCAACTTAATCTAAACAGCCACTAAGATACAATTTTCATCACTTTAAAATTATTGAATAATTTTCGATGAATTTCGAGGCATTTAAACTTTCCCCTTCCTCACACCCCCTCCATCCGTCAGTCATCTGTCGCCGACATTGACAGACAGGTGGACGGACATCCTCATACACTCAGAAAAATGTCCAGGTCAACTTTTTGTCAGGTTAACTTTGACCTTACAGAGGTGTCTGTAAGGCAGCTAGCGGTCAGAGTTAACCTATCTAAGGTCAACTCGTGCAGCTCCCAATGCCCTATTTCACCTGCTGGTGGCTTAATTTCAGAATTTCTCCGACCACAGGTCAACTCAGTTTTACTTGCCCACATGCAGGCGAACGCGCGCCTGCCCGAGGCCAATTACGCCGTATGTAGGTCGTCCAGTTAGCCTCCATTTTTCTGAGTGTAGTTTTGACTGAAACGGATTTTGTACTGATCAGAAATTTTCTGTCTGTCCCAGTTCTCGGGTCGGTCTCCATCGTGAATACAATACTTTCCTTCTATAGAAGACGAAAGTAAAAATCCTAGAAGTTGAGAAAATCAAATAATAAAAGAAATTACTTTCAATGTCTTTTCTCGGTAAAGGTCAGAACGATTTTTTTGACTTTTTGTTGAAAATTTTATAATTTTCACAACACAAAATTCTTTTCAGTCAATTAAATTTAAAAAGATATAAAGCAAACATTTGCTGTGTTTTCTTGTTCGATGAGCAACAAAATTTGTTACCATGAGAGTAAAGTAATCAACCTTTTAATTACCATGAAACTCACCGGAACGGAACAAAAAAAAACTGGGCCATAATTCGGCATTGTATTGTGCCAAAAAACTGGTCTCTGGGTAGATAACTTAATAATCAAAGAAAAGGATCGACCTGTCCTTTTTCCAGCTTTTGCCCACTCGACTGACATAAATTCCTGGCATCACTTCAACAAATTCATCTCAGTATCATCCGCAACCAATAAAATCATCAACAACATCATTGCTGTCCATAAAATACTATTTTTTTGCTGGACATTAGAAGAAGATTCAGAGTACATCCTGTAGAGTCGGGTGGATTTATTCGCTGGTGAAATTTAGGTTCTTTTCCTTGTAGATTGTTGGGTGCTGAAGCTTTCAGACTTCCGGCGCTGATATTCAGCTCATGTTCTCGATAAATTCTCTTCGCAAGCCTTTTTATCCAAGAAATTTTACCAAGGATAAAGGTAAACAAGGCCTAAAACGTGAACAGAATCTCTGAAATGGCCACAAAACAAGCCTAGCACCAAAAAAATAAAAACAGGAAACATTATTTTCATTTTTTTTTTTGAGTTTTCCAGTGTTTTGTTGTGCACTCTTTTAACTCTGATTAGCTTTTTACTTGTCTGGCGGATGAGTTGTACACAAAATTCAATTTCTTAAAGAAAATTTCTATTTCACAAGTTTCTTCTAGAACTAAAAAATACTTTTTTTTCGTATTTTCTAAATTCGTTTTTACTAGGGTTTATGCCGCGGTCACACGACGCTGTTTTGCCAGCCACACTGGCTGCTGTTGGTTAGTAGCGCTGGCAAGAAGCAACAGCAGCCAGCGTACTCAGAGGCTTCACACGATTTCTACTTTAGTAGCGCTGGCAAGTAGCAAAACAGTGGTTTGACATTTTAATCTGGGAGATTTTTTAAATAATAAACGTTACACACAAATTTAAATAAATAAACGTAAAATAACAACTTACAATAAACAAACTTTACCACTTATCAGACTTTTGAGAGCTCAGAAACCATGTGACAGGCTGCTGAAACGGCTGCTAACAGCCAAACAGCCACTAGCGCTAGCAAAATAGCGTCGCGCCGTGTAACCGCCGCATTAGACCCGGCTTCGCTTTGCTAAAAATCCTGCTAAACATAGGAAAACACAATTCAGTTGGGTATAAATCAGATAGCTTAGATAGGCAATCCGTGTTTTTTAAAGTTTTCTTTTTCGGAAAAATTAAAAAAAAAGAAAATTTTCTAAAGATACTAGAGAAAACCTCCGCTACGAAAATACTAAAAAAATACACCCGTCACAAAAAATAGAAAAAAAAACGTATTTTGCATTATGTTTTGAAAAAAAATTGAAATGAAGGTCGTGAAAATTTGCGGACTAATGCCTATACCAGACGGGCCACGAAATTAAAAAAAATATTGAGTATTTTTTTAGAATTCGAAAAAATTGATTTTGTAAAAATATGATGAAAAATCATTCGGTGTGAAAAGTACTCTGGTTTACGTATTTGAAAAAAAAATGTCAAATGTCATAGTAAAATTGTAATAAAATTTCTTATTAGTCAAGTGGGCCCGATTCTTAGAAATGGGATGAATAACCCTCTTGCCTTACTCGCCCCACGTCATGGGCGACTTTTTAATGGATCTATGGTGGAGCTGGACTCCCGACGAACATCTATACCAAATATTAGGACCATCGGTTGGGTAGTTTTCCCACGAAACAGTAACATAGAGAAATTAGGACTCACTTTTACAAAAATAGAAATCTGGTCACCCTAATCACTCCTGAAATTTTTTATTATATTTCGTTTAAGAAAGTAAAAATGTTTTCAATGTTTCAAAAACAGATAAATGGATTTGTATGTTGCAAACTTATTTTTTAATTCCTGCTATTTTTAAAAGTTTCTATTTCCCCCTTAATTTGAATACACAAAAGTTGACGAAAATTTAGTTAGTCTACATTATTTTAGATGATAGTAAACCAAAGACAAGTTCTTACTACAACAAAATTTTGTAGTAAGAACTTTTACTGAATGAATCACTGACTTAACGTAAATAACAATATGTTGACTCATGAAAAATGTGGAAATCTTAGAGAATATTATCCTAAATCATAATTTTTAAATCACGGAATCCATAAAGTTGACGTGCAAATGAATAATTAAGGGGGGAGGGGGGGGGGGGGGGGGATTTTTTCCCCTTATCCCATAAACAGTTTATTTTGGCAAGTTATTATATCATCATTTATCCATGCTTTCCCCCGGCCTTGGACCTGCTCCCTTCATCAGATTGTCGTTAAGTTTATCAGAGAGGACAGGACGTATAATTTTCACACCTTAAAGTGCTGAAGAAAATACTATTAAACTGGGGTAAGTATTTAGCGTGCCGCGAGCTGCAATGTTCGGATTATGATGGTCGATGGGGGATGATGAAGAACATAAAATCCTAGATGGCATTTAGGATGGCGGATTTCAGCATTTTTACGCCGCATAAAATCCGCTTATTTCATTCTCTGTTTCATTTTACAGCAAATAAATTCAAATTTATTCCGACCTTGACTACGGTAAATGGTGATGTACATGTTATGTACGGGAGGCGATTAATTGCTGTCGCATATTTCATCTTCGCAGTCAATTAATGCTGTTTAAACAATTATGAATCATTAAATATTTTGTTAACATTAAAAAAAATTGATTTATTTTGTTGGTGTTTCAGTCAACGAACTTTTCAAAACGTTAGGGCGATCAAATAATCAACAAAACACGAAAAATGATAGAAAAAACTTAAATATCAGTATTTTTTCCCCAAATTTTGCTGTGTTTTGTTGAAAGGATAATCTGGAGTTGAGATAAATTCTCATAACATGGACTCCAAAAGCTATTCTGTTTTAAAATTTTGGTACTACATCATGAAGCGGTCGTCCTTTTTAAATATGGTGACCATACATCGTAGAATGGCCGGGACAGTCCCAGTTCTACGAATGTTGTTTCGGTATCCCAGTAACTAAATGTTCGTCCCAAATATTTCAATCTATTGTTTTAATTTATGAAACATTTGGAAAAACTTCCACTAAATATGCAAAAAAAACATAACAAAAGCTATAATTGCCAATCTGGCAATCATTGGAGACCCGTATGGTGATATTCGTATCAAAATTCGAACAGTTGTACCAAAATTCCAGTTTGAAGTCAAACTTTCCAATAAGATTTTTTAAAACTTATTCCAATCGGATTTTGATGTATGGGAGTTTTATGTAGAATCATATCCTAAATAACTTTTGTTCTTGGACTTTTTTGACCAGATGCACCGTTTCGGAGATATTCGCAAAAATCGTTTTCGTTCGTATGGGGGGTTTTTTATCATTCTAAACACACTGGTGTAATTCGTTTTTTTGTGATGTCGGGATCGTGGCGTTACAAACGGTAAGGGAAATCTAATATACCCTTTGGTTTCACCATACGGGTATAAAAATCTCTAATTCGGCGTCGGGGATTGCTTAAAATCACATTTTTTTCACATGCGGCCCATTTTTTTTAACGATTTTCTACAAAAAGTGCGTGCATCCTAAAGATTTTGCATTTCTCTCTATTGGTATTTTTACAATTTCTATCGTCATTATTTATGGAACGTAAAGAGCGCAAGACATTAAGTTAAGACTGTATAGTTCTTGAACAAAATCTTTGCGCCGATTTCTGTTTCAAAAATTTCGTCTGTAATGGACATTTCTTGATTATTATTCTTGGGTTTTCATCCAAATCAAGTTTTTTCTTTCCTTTGCTTTATAGGGAAAGTATTGTGGCATTTACAATAAAAGAACGAGGGCAGATATAGAGTTTCTGATCAGTACGAAATCCGTTTCAGGCAAAAGTATGAGGATGACCGTGTATTTGTCTGTCGGTCTGTCTGTCGGTCTGTCTGTCGGTCTGTCTGTCGGTCTGTCTGTCGGTCTGTCTGTCGGTCTGTCGGTATGTCGGTCTGTCGGTGTGTCGGTCTGTCGGGTCTGTCGGTATGTCGGTCTGTCGGTCTGTCAGTCTGTCGGTTTGTCGGTCTGTGGGTCTGTCGGTCGGTCTGTTTGTCCGTTCTACGTACCTTAAATAACTCGAGAACGCGTTGAGTTAGCGACTTGAAATTTTTTGTAAATCAGTTTTACGAAAATCGTAGTTTCTTTAACAGTTCTATCTTTAACGATTCTCGAGATATTTGAAAAAATATCATTTTTCACTTATTTTTTCCGAAGCTTTATATTGCAGAAGAAAGTTTTGCGTTGATCAACACTGATATCTCCTTTAATTTGCATTTCCAGATTTTTTTTTTTATTAAAATGAACCAATCTCGTCATGAACTACATATCAAAGCTATTGGCAAATTGCAATTACAGATTTATTGCATCCTCTAGTGTTCTAGAGAACTTCACAAACATTTTGTGAAATTTTCTAATATTAGGATTTAAAATTAAAATCTTGAAATTTCTAATCGAAAAGAGGAGACCACATTCGAATACCTCAAACGGAAGTAATTCCAAAGCATTTTTTTACTCATTCCGAATTGTGTGAAAGAAACTAATTAAAAAACATGATAAAGAGACAAGAAAAATAATTAACTTAGTTTGTGGGAAAAATTGTTAAAGTTGAATATTTTTACATAGAATTTTTCTTTGTATAACCGGAATATTATTACAACATGTTAATTAAAATGCCAAGAACGAATGCTCATTTGAATTTAAATTCAAGTAAAACTGCTAACGAAGTGAAATTTCCTCAATATTCAACAAGTAAACTTTAGACGTCACCAAAGCGTAAAACTCTCCTAAATCACCGTCCTTCATCGTGTTAAGTTATACTGCCGTGGAATGAAACATGTGACTGAAAGCCATGTTTTGTTTATTGGTGCACTGCAACCGTGACCGAAAGCTAATCCCATGGTCGGGGGATATTACTTGAAAATGGCGTTTTGAATTTAAATGCTGAACAGGTTTTTATGCTGCGAAACACTTTTTGTTACGTAACGCTAGCCGAATAGTTTGAAACACTTCTTCTGCACCAAAACGTATCGCGTTTTATGGGAATTTACACACATGTGTGTATGTGTTTTCTACGGAATCCCGATGATGGCCTGCAAGTGGAGTTAAATTTCCATCACACATGTTAACTTGTATTATAAACAACATGTTTTGTGTGTAGCATCTCTGCATAACTGCATGGGGCGGCATGTAACATTTATTCATCCACCTACATGTTTAATGGTGACCCACCCACCCGTGGGACCCAAAGATAGCTAAAAAGGATGCGACCGTATGTGGGAAACTGGGAATATCTGGGGAATCACGAAGCATAAAATGTATGTAGGTTTATTACACTGCAAAATGCCTCTCCGATGTTGTTATCTGCCTCTTTAAATAAATTTAATGCATATTTTCTTGTCTGGGCAAGAAATGGAGGTTCATAAAATTAAACCTCTTTAAACAAAACTGGGTGCATCGTTCTGACACTTGGTCTGCATGATTTTTAATTTAATCATATTTTTCACTAACGACATGAGAGAAATTCCGTTAGAAAAATGTAGCTAATTAATTTTTTTAATTACAGACTTGTTTTTATTGTGGTGTTTTACTAACTCCTTAAAATCAGAGATGCAAACCAAAAGTTTTTGAGTATGGTTCGGTTTTGGTTCTAAGGTGAATTGAATTTCTGGGTTTGGTTCCTAAAATTTCAAAATTTTTGTTCTGGTTTTGGTTCACTGAAATTTTAATGGTTTAGTGGTTTTTGTTTTTACACAAGACTGGTATATAGGGTGACCATACGTCCCGGAATGGCCGAGACGGTCCCGGAATTAGGCATGTTGTCCCAACGCCCCGGATATTAAACATTTGTCCCGGAATTATTCAATCTTAATCACCACAAAAATTGAGCTAGAAACACAAAAATACTTGGCTGCGGCGTAGTTTCCTCAGAGATTACTATTTCTAGCGAATTTTTCTTAAAATCAATCCTTCAAAAATGTCGCGAATAAATCTAAACATAAAAAAATTGCCTCACAATTCGCAGCAAATCCCCGAGAATATTTTCGGAGAAATATGTTCAGACCCGTTACACATACGTTTAAACCATTAAAGCAAAAATTGTAGAAAATTCTATATTCTTTAAATTTTGTTATATTCATTTTTTCCCAAAAGCGCATAGGTTTCGAGAAATTTCCAAAAAACAGTATATTTTCAAAAAAAACAAGTATAGGTACCCGTTAGAGCTACCATTACTTTTCCAAAACTTTATAGAAAACTACGATTTGTTGTAAAATTTATTCACAAAAAATTTCAAGTCGCTAGTTCATCGCGTTCTCGGGTTATTTAAGATATGGACAACGGAGAGACAGACAGACCGACAGACAGACCGACAGACAGACCGACAGACGGACCGACAGACAGACCGACAGACAGACCGACAGACAGACCGACAGACAGACCGACAGACAGACCGACAGACAGACCGACAGACAGACCGGCAGACAGACCGACAGACAGACCGACAGACAGACCGACAGACAGACCGACAGACAGACCGATAGACAGACCGACAGACAGACCGACAGACAGACCGACAGACAGACCGACAGACAGACCGACAGACAGATCGACAGACAGACCGACAGACAGACCGATAGACAGACCGACAGACAGACCGACAGACAGACCGACAGACAGACCGACAGACAGGCCGACAGACAGACCGACAGACAGACCGACAGACAGATGCACGGACGTCCTCATAATTTTCCCTGAAACGGATTTTGTACTGATCAGAAATTTTCTATCCGACCCTTCCTCGAGTCGGTATCCATCATGAATACAATAATTTCCTTCTATGGAAGCGGAAAGTAATTGAATAATTTTTCTTAGAAAACAAACGAATATTCTTTGTTTCCTGGAAAATCTGCGAGATAAATATTTCTTTTTAATTTTTTTGAGTTGATATAACCACGAAATCTCCCTATTTCTAGAATCTCGGCCCAATTTTTCCGATAATAAAAGAAAATTTTTCCATAAATAAAACTTCCCTTATTATTCTTGTATATTTTACTTTTTATTTACAAAAAAGGATAAAAATGGTGATATATATTTAGCGTCGGGATCGCAGAATCCCCCAAGAGAATACTGATTATGAAGGTGGAAATATAGCAGACATTTAGAATTATTTTATTTTCTTGATAAAATTGGATCGTTTTTTTAAAAGAAGTATTTTTGGTCTGAATACTCCTACGACTATAATATTTATTTAAATAAAAAACCATTGATGGATTACTGAAAAATATATCCGATGGGACCAACACATGATTTTCTTATACAAAATCTACGTTTCTGCACAATTTACACTATAACCCGACGAATAAAATATTAGTTTATATAAAAATATGAATTTTTATTTTACAAAATCTGAAATACCTCGATAACGGCAAAATATGTCGGATTTTTAATATCTTTTCTTTCTTTCTTTAACTATATTTCTGAAAATCTCCTATTTTGCAACCAATTCGGAAAAAACGATTTTTCAGCTTTTATTGAAAATATCTCAATAACGGTAAAAAGTTGCGAATAACGGTGCATAACGAATTCATGGAAAATTTTACTCGCTTCAATTCACATTAAATTACTGAAAGTTAGTTTTCGAGATAATCGCGAAAATTTAAAAATACTGCGGCTGTTTTTAAATGCTGATCTGGGTTGCAAATGGCTTCAGACATTGCAGCATGCAGGTAGCGAAGTTTTTGGTTATGCTGCGCAGTAAAAGTAGCCAAGTTTGATACTAGCATAATAGATTTTTTTTAAGATCAAAGTTGTTGGTACGTCGTATAAGAAAGTAAAAACATGAATTATGTACCGGAATTTATACAGTTATACCAAATTATAATTTAGAAGAAAGGTATTTAGTATACTTTATTGATGTACACGATGACGTTTAGCATATAAATCCAGGTGCGAATACAGCTAATTAGCTTATTAATTCCAGTCACGGATCAATGAGTAAACCTCGGGTTTGTTTATTGCTGACTAATACTAAAAGGGCCTTAGCAGTAAAATCACGTCAGAATTGGTACACTTCCAGGTCGACTTGTTTCCTTCCTTTCGCTTATAGGGCGTACCATAAAATTAATACACAAATAAACCCGAACCACCACTCAACAAACAAAATGCTCCTTGGTTTTAATGTGAACATCCGCAGAACGGTGTGGTATAAAACAGGAACAGGCAAACGCTTTCATGTTGCGTTGAAGGTGAATTGAAATATCCTGGGAGAGACAAAAGATCAAGGAATAAGTCGGGTTACCGTCCTGGACCAGGAGTGGTGAAACGCAAGTGGCACAAATATGAGCTTACACCGAATAGCACTGGCAAATAGTAAATTCGGGTACAGGGCACGACAAACCCCAAGGAAATAACCCAGTTTGCTCCACGCCCAACTCTCCATCCCACTACAGCCCAATCAACTTTGGGATTCGGGAGAATAAATAAAATTTCCTGAATTCCAGGTAAATTTCAGGATGCCAACAATGCCGGCCGGTCGATCCCAATATGCCAGAGCAGTCGAATGAAGGATGCCTTCAAGAATGTTCCCAGTTCCATTCTTCTCCGGTTCTCCGGAATCCTTGGCCACGAAATTCATCCTAATTCGATGATTGCTGTTGTGCGTGAGATCGTGTCCATTCTCCACCCCCTGAAAGAAAATCACCATTGAAGTCAAATCTTTAGGTCTAATGACTTCCCGGTGGGCAAACAATAACCTTAAGGTTCAAAGGACCATTTCGAGTCTCAATATTACCGCCGCCACCCTCTTTATACAACCAAGAATTTTCGATAAGATATTTTTTTTTCGCCAGGAGTGAATTTTATTTATTTGTCGATTGATTGTTCTGTCAACAAATTCATCACACAAATTGATATTACGTGATGGAAAAAGATTTTCTGTCTATACCCATCATCGTATAATTTGAGTTCTGACGATTTAAACTTGTCTCTATCCCTGTTCATCGTCGTACGAAGGTGCGCACGTATACATAAACAACATAAGTAAATAATAATAAGAAAAATCAAATCGTTGAAATATTGTTTGTACATTCGTCGAACCCTTCCGCGAATTCCGGAACAATTTTTTTGTATATTTTATGCGTTTTTATTTAATTTGGTGAAAGTGAAATTGGAATTTTCAATTATTATTCAGAAGGTTTTTCAATTTTTGTGCTCGCCTTTTGGAATTGTTGATTTCTAAAACTTTTTTTTTTGTAAATTGAATCAAATTGTAGAAACAGTAAGTTTTCATTAAAAATAAATATACAAGAAAATTGTATTTGGTTGTTGATTTGGAGTTCTTCACTTACCATTTATCTTTGAAATTATATTTCTAACTCGATTTTTATCATATAATTTGATATATAAATATAATAAATTCAAATAAATTGAAGTATATCTTCTTCGGTTCACCAGGCGATGATAAATGGGTGGCCCGCCCGTTCTGGTCCGTGTTGCATCCGTTCATAGGGTGACTATATTTTTTTTGGGCCAATTCAGTTGATATGGTGGAGTGGGGGGGGGGGTGTAATATTTTAAATGCGTCATGTCTCGGAGTTCTAGCGGCATGAAAAACCCGTCAGTTTTTGATAACAACACCAAAAACCAAATTTTTAGAAATAACGGTAAATCTCGATAACGGTTCGAGATATGGAGTTGTTATGTAAGGCAAAAATGTGGCAAATCTTAAAATCTTCAATTTCTTTCATATAAATCACTATCGAAAAACTCTTAGTATCGGAGTAACGCGTAAAAAATCAAACCTAGATTTTTAGCAAATCCAATTTTCATTTTTCTTAGTACAACGTATTGAAAACGAAATTTTTAGAAGTCCCGTTACTTTTAAAATATTTCTGCGACGAAAATCTGTTGCCTTAAATTAGTTTCAGGATTAATAGTTCTACAAAAAAAATCGCTCCTTTTTCGAGCAGTTTTTCCGGAATTTCCCCTCAAAGTTTAAAAGTTGATTTTCTCAGAACTACGTTTTGGCATTTGGTACGAGATAAGAATCAAGGGACGATTAATAATTATAATTAACTAGAATTTGGACCCGGCTTCGCCCGGCTAAAAGCATGAACAGAAAAAAACTTAGGAAAACTAAATTCAGTTGGTTAAAAATTAGGTAGCCTGTATGCTGTTCGTTAGTTTTTTCTTTTCGGAAAATGATTAAGAAACTAACAAAAAATTCCAGCACTTGCATTCGGTATTACTTTCCCCCTTCCGCTTACTCCCCCACTATTCGGGCTACTTTTTAATGGGTCTATGTTGGGGCTAGACCCTCCACGAACATCTATGCCAACTTTCAGGCCAATCGGTTCAGTAGTTTCCCCGCGAAAGAGTAACATAGCGCAAAAACTAAGTTTCGAAATCACTTTACCCCCTCCCTTTACTGCCCCCACCCCTAGGGCTACTTTTCCGTATGCCTATGTTGGAACCAGAACTACCACAGACACTCATGCCAAATTTCAACTCAATCGGTTCAGTCGTTTTTGCGTGAAAGAGGAACAGACAGACAGACAGACAGACAGACACCAAGTCATTTTTATATATTAGTATGATTACTGCCAAAATATTTTGTTTGAGATAAATATAATATGGTCGCTACAACCAAAATTTTGTTTGCCCCAAACAAAATTCGTTCACCATGAATATAATTATGTTTAGGGGAATTTAGGAGAACAGATATTATTCATTGTAAACGAATTTGGTTTGGGACAAACAAAATTTTGGTTGTGTCAATAGCATTATATTTATCTTGAACAAAATATGTTTGCAGTAACATGATGGCAGCCAGAAATAATGGATTAAATTCTTTCCGTGTACACTCAGAAAAATGTCCAGGTCAACTTTTTGTCAGGTTAACTCTGACCTTACAGAGGTTTCTGTAAGCCAGCTAGCGGTCAGAGTTAACCTATCTAAGGTCAACTCGTGCAGCTCCCAATGCCCTACTTCACCTGCTGGTGGCTTAATTTCAGAATTTCTCCGACCACAGGTCAACTCAGTTTTACTTGCCCACCTGCAGGCGAACGCGCGCCTGCCCGAGGCCAATTACGCCGTATGTAGGTCGTCTAGTTAGCCTCCATTTTTCTGAGTATATGGCCACTCTATTTATGTTGTGCAAAAGGCTTTACATATCGCTTTTATCGACTTTACCAAACTAAATTATGGAATCCTAGAAAGTGATCAAATTCGAAGAAAAAAACAATTACCTTCCTGCCTGTATAGCACTGATGATGAATCGACGAGAAAAAGTAAAACAATCATGCAATTATAGAAAATATTGTTAGAAACAATTTTATTATCAATTTATTTAATTTTTTTATTCAATTTATTAATACTAAATTCGTTATAATTACCTACAACCATTATTTTAAATTATCTTATTTTCACTTATCAATAACTTTTTTCAGTGTTCCTTTTTTTTAAATTTCACTCCGTATTTTTCTTCTGTTTTCGTGTTATAAAAAATTATAACAACAATTTTATTATTTTAAACAAAGTTTTTAAAAATTTGCATCGAAGGAAACAACAACAAAAACAGAACTATTTTCATTCTATGGCGATCCTCCCTTGCATGCGTTTTTGAAATGTCCTGTCATAAAAATCACATAATTTGAATTTCAACATGTGAAAAATTCATGCACATAGAAAACATGACGTTTTAAACCGCAAACCTGAAAGATGAAAATTTATCTGTTTTTTTCTTTTAACAAACAATAGATGGTTGTTTTTTCTCCTAGAATTTAAAAACAAATTCTTAAATTTCATAAAATGAATCGCTTAAAGTTAATACTTTTAAATAAATGTTGTTTATTTTGTTGTTGTATCAACAGATAAATTTTTGATAGGCACAGAAAAATATATTTAAATAGTTTAATAGGATTATACATAATTTTCATATAGCATTCACACAAATAGTCATAATTCAGATAGTTATTAAGATCTATTATTAACAATGGTCCCCAATACCCTTCAAGATTTGCACGTATTTTGAAACTATCTGAACTAATATTCAATGAATTCGTTATGGTATTTTTTACTGTTGGCCATTTTTCATTTTTATTCATTGTCAGTTTGGATTTTTGTGATTGTATTTGACCCGTAATTACGGTCAACGGAATTGAAATTAATTCTGATTCACAATCGAGCATAATTTTCTGCCAACGCCGAATGATTTTTATTAATACAGGCATAAAATATCTATAATATTTGGTAATTCTTTCAATATTGTTATTAACAATAGTAGTAGATGCTGCTAAATCCCAGATAGGACAATTCCTTAATTGTCAATGGGACGTCATAATGATGACATCCGGTGCTGAATTCCTGACATCGATGAACACCTTGGATTCGTCCATTTTCTGTTTGGTCTTCGGATTGGGCGTTGGGGCTGTTGTGGTTTGGGGTGGCGGTTGCTGTGTATCCTGTGGATGATGGGGGTGGTGATGATGGGGTTGCTGCTGCTGCTGCTGCTGCTGTAAATGTTGCTGATGCTGATGATGGTGATGGCATGTGGGCTCATAGGGTCGCGGGGCGAGTGGATCCGGCCGACTAAGATCCTCCATTTCAATTTTTGCTGATGCCTGCATCCTTGGTCGATTTGATTTATTTGTACTTTGCTTTGGCAGCGTTTTCGATGATTGCTGATGGCTCGGTGGGGCATCGTAGCCAAATGTCGAGAATCTGATCTCCGTCATCTGATGTTGGTTCGGCGGTGTTGTCGATGTTATTGATTTTTGTCTAGCAAGCGGTTGAAATAGTGATTCCCTATTCGTGTAATCGACGTTGGTATTATCCAAGTACTGATAAATAAAGCCAATTTTTGGATACCTTGTCTGACATCCGGTTTCGCATGTCCCTGGCTCCGAGTTGAGTGTGTCATCCCCAATGCTCGTCTGTATTACGATGTCGTGCTTCTGTTTCATAATGCTATCCTTTCGCAAATCAGAGCCGTTCGTTTCAATTGAAATTGGTACGACTTCACGATAATATCGATTCGATACATCGTCAAGGATTTGAATTGAGCTTTGTGAATGCTTCTCCCTAATTGCAATTAAATTGTTTATTATTTGTGTTCCATTGGAAATTATGTTGTTTTGCTAGCACAAAAGCATATTCTGAAAGCATCAAAGTTGACTTACCTTGGCGACAATTTAATCGATAAATTCTCCTGAGATCTCTTCGATGAACTCCGACCCATTTCATCTAATTTGCTTTCCTTCGATTGCCTAATGTGGTCCTAAATGAAAATTGAAAGAATTTTTTTTATAAATCTTTGGAATAGGAAGATCTTTGATTAGGCATAACGTTAATATAAAAAACCAACTACACGGTGAAAAATTCTTGAGTAATTTTCAATCCAAAAATTATATTAACGAAATTTTAATACAATTTGGGGTTAGAATTTAATACATGCGAATTATTAACTTATATAATAGTTTTGATTAATATATATATGCGTAAGGCTCTATTTTCGACTGTAGATCCCGTCCCATTGAACCGATTTTGACGCTTTTTGCGCCATTCGATATTTTTTGTCCTCCAAACAAAGTTTTCTGCCACTCAAATAATACCACCTCCCCCTCCCCCAACCAGTAATCCTCTCTCCTGCTATTGCCTGAACCGTTGGAACAATCTTGACGCAGTTTGCGCAAATGGGTAACTTCTCCAACAAGGAAAGTTTTCGCGCACGAAAATATGCCCTCCCCCTTTGCCGGTAAACCCCTCTCCTGCCACCTTCTGAACCGTTGGAGCAATTTTGACGCGGTTTTCGCCATTGGATCGATCATCCCGCAAGCAAACTTTTCGCTGACTAATGTCGATCCCTTTCCTTGACTGTGAACAGCTCTCCTTTTAATTTATAAACGGTAGGAGCAATTTTTACGCGGTTTTCGCCATTGGGTAAGTCTTAACCTAAGGACAGTTTTCGTCCACTATAGATTTAAAGCTCGGGTAACCGTAATCTTGGTAAAAATTCCGTAAAATCACAGGCGACTATCGATTCGAAGAAAGTTGTGGTGAGCTAGATTCCAAAAAAAGAAATATCTAGGCAATATACATATATAAGATTAGATTTCTTTCATTTTCTTTTAAATTACTTTCAAGTCAAATTGATTTTTAATTTCAGTTCATTTTTAAAAGGCAACAAACATTGCACTTGAGTTGATTAAAAATAATTAACTAAAATTAGCTTGTCATGAAGCCAATTAATCAAAGTAATTCCACAAAGTTGATGAAGCGAACAGGATGTAAAACGAGGAAAATTCCTAAAAAAGAAGCTATCCCAAGTAACCAGAAATGTTCACATACCGGTTACGTGACGGTCGCACAACATCAGGAGTGGCAGAATAATAGGTTTACAAATTTTCAAATTGGTCGTCGCGACGTTATAGCAACGTTGCTGCAACGGTTAAGCAACCATTTTTACCCAGTTTTTTTTTTGATTGTCATTAGAAAATAACTGCTGTACAATAGTTATCGCAGAAACTCATTTGGACGCAGTGTGTCAAGGGGGTGCAGAGGGGGTGGAGAGAGGGGCTGACCAATTGTGACGTGACGTGAATGTAAACTTGTAGATCAAAACAAACTCCTTGACCCAAAGTCTACCATTTACACATCGATAGCACTGCTTGTAAGTGAATTATAAACGAGCACAATAAAAACACCGAAAAATAACAAAAAAAGCAACTGACGGCCGGTTACAATGTAACTGACTTGTAACAATTTCTGTGACTGGTTTTTCCGGGACCGGTTGCTAATTAACCAATTTTAATAAGTAAATTTGCTTAATCGGTCACAAAGTAACCAATTTACAACCGGTCTTTTGTGACCGGTCACAAAATAACCAATTTACAACTGGTTTTGTTGGGACCGGTCACAAGATAACCAATTTTCAACCGGTTTTTTTGTGACAAGTCACAAAATAACCAATTTGCAACAAGTTTTTTAGTGACCGGTCACAAAATAACCAATTTTCAACCGGTTTTTTTGTGATCGTTGATCGTTTTGTGAACCGTCGCATAAATTTATTTGCGCCCGCAACCACAACTTTGCGACCATGGTCACATTTTAACCTGATTCGCAAATGGTTGCTTGGGTATAAGATGAGAATATAGAAAAATGAAGCATTTCTGTTGATTTACTCAAGTGTGCACTGGAAAAATAAGAAAAATTGCAAAGTAAGACCATTAAAAATCGATTAAGTGTCTACCGAAAAGAAAAATATTTGATTTATTTTAAGAAAATTAATCAGTAGCCAATCAAAATTTTCCATAAGTTTTCAATTATCCCATCAGTATGGAGAGTGACGTTTAACTAAGACGCTGTTGATAAATATCTAAATAGAAATATTAGAATATATGTCCGATGGTATGAAATAAGATACATCATATAATGGAATCAGGTGGCGGAAGGGGATATCAAAGTGGATTGGACTTTTCGACTAAAACAAATGGCAACGAAATGTGGTTTGCCATTGGTCCATTTGATGAAGTTGTATATCAAATGGTTTTCATTTTTCGTATATATGACTGACATCGAAAACCTGAAGTAAAATTTAGTAGACCTGCTCTGGTTTCATTTCATACATTTCGACTTGGTTAGCCGTTCGGTGGATTTGGATAATTAATCACACAGTCGTTCTCAATGCCAACAAAAATTGCTTGTTTTTGGTGCTGCCACAGCCACTGCCACTACAAATGGTTCAGTATGATTTATATCCCTCGGATCCAGAGAATTCAGGAAGTTGTTCCTCCTGGAACAGAACATGACACCAAGAACTTTAAGTGAACAAAACGCTGAAACATAACCAAGAAGGAACCAAAACTCAACGAATTTGTGCTTTTGCTATTGTATTACGTATATATGAATTGTTTTGTACGTAAATCCGTATACATAATCATCCATCCATGTAGCGGCAAAAGAAATGGCCATAAAGATAGCAATAGGCATAAACAATTTTCTACATATACAACTTAAATCGGTTAGTGTTTCCTATATATATAAATGTTATCTACACATTGAAATAAATATTCCCTACTAACATATTTATCTTGAGTAGATAAATAAATGCTAGATAAACTTAAAAGATAGACACTGTTCTGTTTTCTTATGGTGGCTTAGATATAATTTTGTTCTTATCTATGTTCGACACTCAGTTTGAAAGCAAAATAAATATTAGTGAAATTTCGTAGGAGGAAATTTTATTTTATACAACAACCATCAATTTTTTATCAGGGATCACTTAAAACTGCAAAAATAAATCCCTGTAAAAATAAATGAAATAAAAAAGGAGTACTTTTTTCGAAGTAAGTACATTTCCACTTATTCAATTTTAAATTTCAATAGAAAGTTGAAACGAATTGAGTTTCTCTACCGATAAAAAAAGATTTCTCAAAACTTTTGAAGAGCTTTTCAGGAATTCTCTACAATTTCTCTTGGTATTTCATAATTTTATCTCTTTAATATATCTGGTCCGATTGGCTTTAAATTACCTCACAATTTCAAAATTAATTCTTAAGGATACTTAAAACTTCTTAAAGTTTTTCCGGAATTTCTATAAATAAACATGAGAAAAGCTATTGCCAGGGGCCATCAAATATCTATATTTGGATAGGTGAAATGCGCATTTAAAAATATTTTATGAGGAGAAGGGGAGAAAGAGTGGTCCAATTGAATTTTGATGTATAAAAGATTTTTATAAAATGATATTTCGAGAAAACCGGAAAAAAATCTTCTATTTGTATGGAGTGATCTGATTATATTGTGACGTATGGATGAGTTATGTAAAATCATATTTTAAACACATTTCACCTCTATAAATTTTTCAATCCGGCTCACCGTTTTCGAGAAAACGTCAACAAACTGTTTCATTTATATGGCGGGAGACTGATGGAATGGTCAAATTTTGGCCGTTCAAAAACTTACCGTTGGAGCACACTGAACGCAACCAAGACGCAACTAAGGACGCTTCGAACTGTCACGCAACGCAGTTCAGGAGCGGTTGAGAGTAAAGCTAGAACCTGAATCGTACGTCGATGCGTCCGTCACGTTGACAGTTCGAGTAAAATCAACGGGCTGCTATGAGTACTCACATAATAATACATTTTCCGATGCGGCAACCACATAGAGTAGGTCGACTTTCTACTTTTACATGCGGCAACGCACGGAAATGTCATTTCGCACAAAAGTTTGTTTACGATTCAAGCAATTTAAGTATGGAACAAATTGAAAGTAACTGTTTCGACGATAAACTAATAGAAGAAGTGCAAAACAATGAGTTAACTCCAGATTCATTGCCGTACCCAACTGTCATCGCATAAAACTGTCAACCGGACGGACGCATGACGGACGCATCGACGTACGATTCAGGTTCTAGCTTAATAGAAGCGTCGTCTGTTGCGTTGTGAGACAAACACAGAAAAATTAAAAGTGAATTAGATTAGAAAAATATATAAAAAATGGATAATTTTGAAGCGATAATTTGCTTTGTTGGTCTTTATCTTTGTTATTTGTATGTTATTGCACTAAGGCTATCAATTGTTCCTAGAACGACATTTCCCCAACCTCACTTTATGAATGTCAACGCAGACTTGTTGAGTTAAAGTTCAACGTTTGGCAACTTTTGTGTCGATGGTTGCGTTCACTGTACTCACTCAAAAGCATTTCTGTGAAATAAACTCGTTAGTGACATTTGGATGCGTAATGGTTGCGGCTTGGTTGCGTACATTGGGCTCCAAGGGTCAATCCCTTCGTAAGTTATGATGTTGACGGGCCCACGAACAATCAGACATACAGACAGAGAGACATAAAGACGGACGGACATGTGGAAATCAAAATATTTTGTCATATGAAATACCCTGGCGTAATTCATATTTTTTTTTCTTGGTTATGTGCTTTCTCAAGAGTATTTTATCCAATTGAGAAGATTTCATTAGAATTCGTTAACTGATTTACTAGATAGCTGGTGAGAGGGTCAGAGGGGAGAAGAATTTTTGCTGCAAATATGGCACATACTCTCCCATTTTTAAATCTCATAAAAATTATAACGTCTGTTTGTTTTCAATTTTTTTCAACGTATTGTATATTTATGAAAATTCAAATGCAAAATAAACATTACGCTGTCATTGAATTTTGGTAAAATTGCCTTTTGATGAGGTGTTTGGAAATAAAAAAAACTTTGGGAATTAACCGAAAACCCACAAGCTGAAAAAATCATTCATTAATCGAATATCTCGTATAAAAACGACCACCTAAAAGCTCAAGAGTTTACTTCAAAATAAGCAAAAAAAAACTTTAGTAAAATATGCTCTTCAAAGAAAAACTCGTATTCCACTTTTGCAAAAATAACCCATCCTGATAGCTTTTAAAAACACCACATTTTCATCGTTTTGTTAAGCAAGAACTCTACGACTTTTTGTAAGACCAGAAACCAATCATATAGTCTTTGAAGTAATGGACAAAAAAAAATCTTGATGGAGTTAATGCCGCATTGACTTTGCTAGCCAGAAAAAAATCTTGCTTTTCCTTTCAAATTCACCTTTGGTCAGATAATAGCATAGGAATTTATACTGGATGGATTTTCAAGTCTATTCATTTTTCATTTGCGTGCTTTTCGAAATGACTTTGGCCTTAAACCGATAAACACGAGAAAAGGAGACGCGATTAAGAGGTCCTTTGAGTCACACATATTCATAGAGCATCAATGGGATTCAATTTAGAGTTTAATACGATTTTAAAACGTTATTAAGATTGAAATATTCAAAAGTGTTTCCTTTACAAGAAAGAAGAAAACAAAGAGTAAAAATCATTTTAAAATGACAGTCAATGAAAACGAAAATTAGGAAGATAGTTTTTATCCTGTCCGCGTTGGAATTCTCCAGAAATCCAGTTGGTTTGGTTTGTAAATTACGTCTAAGGGATTTCAATATCCTTAACCAACTTGCAGTGCCTGCGTTAATATCCTAATTTTTAAGTCGCATAAAATCGTCAATTTTCATCCGATCAACTTAATGTTTTGAGAGAAAAAATCGTATTTTAAGAGTATGCAAAAAAAATCGCATTATAATCTAAAATTTGGCCCACCAAAAAATCATGTTAGGCCCACTGTTTTAAATCTGTGTTGATTCCCATTTAAAAATTTTAATTTAAAACCACACAAAAGTCATTGTAAAAAGGATTAGAATATTTTCGTTGTAAAATTGCAAGAAACACGTTTTAAATAAATTCAAAATAAATTTGAACAAAATTGTTACTTACTCGGATAATTTTCTGGTCACGGATTAGTTTTCTAGTGCAATTAAACAAAAATGTCGCCATCATGCCACCGAGTATAAGACCGAAAACTATAATAATTATAACTACATGTTCAGATTGTTCCACCTCTTGTGTCTGCAAAATATTAACGAGATGAAAATTTCACCAAAAAATTTATTAACTTTATCTTTGAATATGTAAAATTTAATGTAATTGTTTTCTTTGCTAATTTGCGTACATACATAAGTTAAGAAAAATAAATTCTTACATGGCATTCATCCTCATCCCATCCGAATCTACAATTGCTGTTTCCATTGCATTTTAATTCACCTGCTATGCAAGTTGAATCTTCACAGTCATATTCACCCTCTTCACAACCCCCTGAAAATAACAAAAATATTTTTTGAACCCGTATTAAATTAAAACTTTACTTTTATTAAATACAACTGTTTTGCATAAAACAAAATAATTGAAGATAGGGAGAAATCATAAAGAGGTTGTGCATAAAATACGTCACGTATGTACATATAACTATGATTTTTCATTCTCAATTAACAATACCGGCATAGCGGAGTAAAGTTTTGCTTTCATACTCAAAAAAATACTCCAGTTTGAAGAAAAACGGACTCTAGTTCATAGAAAATTGATATTGATTTAGAGTAATCGAAAATTTTACTTAAATTAGAAGCAACATTTTCTTAGAAACTAGAAAATTCGTGCAGCTTTAAAATGAGGAAAATTTTCATCAGTTTAAAGGAATTTTTTCTTTGAAATAAAGAAACGATTTCAGTATTTTTCAAATGGTTGCAGTCTTGGCTTTAGTTTGGTTTGCATCTTTGCCGATACTAAATTGTCAAAAACGAATAGCTTTTTTCCCGGAGACAAATATTTTTTACTTTCCTCTGCTATGAAAGGAAAGTCTTGTATTCATGACGGAGAACCACCCGAGAACGGGGCAGATAGAAAATTTTTGATCAGTACGAAATCCGTTTCAGAAATCGGTGTCTGTCTGTCTGTCCGCCTGTCCGCCTGTCCGTCTGTCCGCCTGTCCGCCTGTCCGCCTGTCCGCCTGTCCGTCTGTCTGTCTGTCTGTTGATTTGTCCCTTTCACGTATCTTAAATAACTCGAGAACGCATTGAGCTAGCGACCTGAAATTCTTTGTGAATGTGTTTTACGAAAATCTCAGTTTTTCGTCAATTTTTGGAAAAATGACCTTAGCCATAACTGGTACATTCCACAGAATGGAAAGTCAACATTTTAGCCGTGCATTAAATCAGCGTATTTTTTTACACAACCTCGAAAGTACCCTTAAACTGTCTCAAAAAGTAGAAAATTTCTTCACAACTAACTTACTGTCACTGCTTCCCTTATCTTGCTCCCTAAATGCTGTGAAAAGTATTGAAAAGTTGGATTTTAGTGAATCTTGCTCAGCATAAAATCTAACGTGTAATACATTGGACGGTGAACTCGTTGAATCCGCTATTGAACCACAAAATAATTCTAACCTAAGCGAAAAAAAAGTTTTAAAATTAATTTATAAAACTCGAAAAACATCTCTGAGATCTAACATAAAAATCAATGGTCAAAAGTGAGATGGTTTTGCAAACTAAATTATTAAAAAGAAAATAAAAAATTTATAAAACACTTCCAAAATCACCTTGAAGGTATATCTGGTCGTTCACCAAAGGTATCTATAAAATTCTTTTCACATTCATTCGGTTGTTGTAATTTAAATAATAAAAACGCCAATTGTATCTGAAATTCATTGGAAAAAAGAATTAAAAACAATTAAACTTTGTGAAATGATTTAAAATTAATTACCTTCCATCCCTTTTCTACAGTGATTATCCATAAACAGTCCAAAGGTAAGTTATTTTCTTTTGCAAATTGTTCAGTCTCAGGTGGAATATCATTGCGACTTATGATACCCTCGTAGCCTGACACATGTTTTGTGCAATTAATTGTCGCTGTCACAGCTGTTGTCATTCAAAAACAATATATAACAAACAGAAATTTTTAAAAATAAAATATTTTAAAAAAATATGAAAATAAAAATGGGGGTGCATCAGCGTGACATAGTTTTCAGTGCTAAAAAATCACTGTTCCCCTCTCAGTTTAAAGCTCTTCTCCGTGTTTTCACCATTCGGTTGGAAATAATGAAAATAAAAACATAAAAAAAGCTACAATTGACAGAGACAAATCGTCAAATATTCTACAGACAAAATGTTTATTTTAAAAAAATCCATTTGTCTAGGAGAGGGGGAATCAGTAGTTCGATTGGATTTTGATGTATGGATGAGTTATGTTAAATCCGATTCTAAACACGTTTTGCCTTTATAAATTTTTCAATATGACTCACCGTTTTCGAGAAAATTGCAAAACACTGTTTCGTTTGTATGGGGGAGGGGGAAAGGAATAATTCAATTTTGCCCGTTCAAAAACTTAGCCTAGCCATTTACGAGAAACAAAATTTCAAATCTCTAGCTCAATCCGGGACATGCGGAGATCAAAAGTTTTGGTCATACCAAATAATCTTGTGTAGTTCATTTTTGTGTCCGATGATTGGTTAATCAGTTAAGGAGGCCCTCCATTACCATGACTTTTCCCAATTGCAAAAAAATAGAGACACATTTATGTGAAGATACCTTGGCGAGAAAGGGAGATAAGAATAAACTGCAAAAATTTGTCGGCAACTGCAAAAATAATTTCTCCTCTTTTTTTTATCGCGATTTTATGGTTACAGTTGACGGACTTGAACTTTTTTATAGCGATTTCTACTATAATCACACATTGTCCCTGTAAGTGAAGAGTGAGCACAGACACATACAAAGTGCTATTATAGGGTAGCTGTCATTTTTCATGTAGTTCAACCACACACATACAGCTGTATAGCTTTATTTCTATGCCAATTTGAGCCTTATATTCATAGCATAAGGTTTGATATGATTGCTATAAAATTGTTAAACTGGAAGGGAAAGCGTTTATACTTGTATCCAGTCATTCCTATTTAGATCTACATAAGTCTATCTTGCTCTAGTTTTCTGCATTTTTTTGCAGTTACAGAAGTCATGGTAATGGAGATCCTCCTTTATTAGGGGAATATTGTATTTTAAACATAACAAAAGCTATAATTGCCAATCTCGCAATTATTGAAAACCCGTATGGTGATTTAAGTGAACGGCGAACAGTTGTACCAAAATTCCACTTTGAAGTCAAACTTTCCAATAAGATTTTTTTAAAATTTATTCCAATCGGATTTTGATATATGGAAGTTTTATGTAGAATCATATCCTAAATAACTTTTGTTCTTGGACTTTTTTGATAAGATGCACCGTTTTCGAGATATTCACAAAAACCGTTTTCGTTCGTATGGGGGGTACCCCCCCTAATGGTCCATTTTTGCCCATTAACGAACTTAGCCTCGCATTTTACGAAACACGAATTTCAAGTCTCTAGCTCAATCCGTGCGCCTGCAATCCGCGCCACAGACAGACGGACGGACAGACAGACAGACAGACGGACGGACGGACAGACAGACAGACAGACGGACGGACATGGGAAATTCAATTTTTTTTATCATTCTAAACACATTGGTGTAATTCATTTTTTTGTGCGATGACGGGATCTTGGCGTTACAAACGGTAAGGCAAAGTTAATATACCCTTTGGTTTCACCATACGGGTATAAAAACGAAGAATGGTGCAGACCAAGCACTGTCTGTCAATGGGAAGAGGTATGGGATGATGTATTTTACACGAAATAACATTTTACGGCATTTTATCAATATTTTTGAAATAAAGTAATTGGTATGATAAATAAATTTAAATTTTTTGTTTCGAAATAAATATAGTAATTCCGGGATGTGATTTTTTGAATTCTGAGTTCAATCCGAAAACCGAAATGACGTCACAAAAAATTGTTAATTATGATTTTTATAGAAATCTATTCTATTTATTTGACTGATGTTCAACTATAATGCGTGACTGATGTCAAACTGATGTTCCTCCCCCCTTAACAATTCACATAAATGTTTTGCGACTTAAAAAAACTATTCTTTAAATAAAAATAATTTACTTACATTGAATTGGTTTTTGTACATATTCGAAAACAGCTGTAAAACCACTGTATTCGATATTTTCATCAGAATGAAAACGCAGCCATAAATGCCGGTCTTTTGATATTACCATCGGTGGGTAATCGGTACCACAATATTTTCCTATTAAATCTGAGAAACCGTATTGACCATCCCTTATCTATTTGAATAGAATTATGAAAAAAATATGTGTTCAAAACTATCATAATTTGATCATTTGCCTCGAAATCGGTTTAGAATAATTCAATTGCGGAAACTAATTTATTAACAAAATCGAATTTTGTACTTTAAAAAAAAATTTAATTGGCTTTGCATGCAATCCTGATCCGAATATTTGCATCTTTTTAGGAAAACTACTTTGATATGAAATTCAATAAAAACAATTTCAAGGCAGCTTATTTCTTATTCCAAATCCCAAATGCACAGAAAAGAATTGAAGAAAAAAACACAAATAGAAATTTTCTTACCTCTAAAAAATCATATTTACAGTCTTCGGATGGTTCTATATTAAAAGAGTCCCGAAAGTCTAAACGAACATAATGATCAGGCGGTGCTGCAAAGAAATAGAAGATTTTCCAATAAAAAATTAAATCAAATAGAATAAAATCCATTCCGTCAAAGTTCAACTCAAGTTTTTGATCCTTTTATGAGGAAAATTTTACTGCGGGGCAAATGCACTTCAGAATTCAGAAATGATGGGACCACAGAGTAAAATGATTTTAGTTTCAAAAACGTATGGCAAACGACGGATAATCGAAAAGAAAAATTGAAAAGGATTCTCTTATAAAAATCGATTTTCTAGTAAAAAAGAAATGCAAAAAGATAAAACCTGACTTATTATTCGAATAGTAAAAAAAAAAATAAAGACCGAAGGAAAAATCGTGAAAAGCTTGAGAAAAAATAAATTAAAGAAAATTTAGGTCAATAAAAAATGTATGGTTCGCTTACAATTTTCCGGAAGGATGCTTCACATTATGCATCACTAAAAATTCTTTTAGACATGTTCACATAAAGCCAAGAATTTACAAACTTGGTTGATTATGAAAAGAGTTTCAGATTTTTATTTCTCTGTAAGCGGATGTCCATAAAATACGTCACACTTGCATGGTGCGGGGTACGGAGTTGGTGGAGGTGTTAACGGCCCTGAGACGGGAAGGGGGAGGGGATCGAAAAGCCAAAAATTATATGAAAAACCTGGTATTGCCAGGAACTGTAATCCCATTATTGATTTTATCTTAATAAAATGCACCGCAGGCGAATTCTTCATTTTTTTTAAAGAAAAATGCACAAGAAACAATATGTTTTCCTATACCGCCCAAGAAAAGTATTCTTGGTTCCCCACGCTAGTGTAAACAAGCCTTTGGTCGCATCAGGTAAACCAGGCATGTTTTCGCCAAGTAAAGTGCAATTTTCTCATTCTCAACCTTGATCCTTGTGGTGGCGATATGGTGGTGCCGGCGCAAGATAAAATTAATGGAAAAAGCGAAACGATGCAGATTCCTTTATTGCATCAATTCGGTTCGTCGGTGTTTTATATTAGGGAGCATCGCACATACGTTTAAGTATATCTATGAACCGTTTTCCCCCCGCAACGCTACGTGGCCGATCGACTATGAATTTTTCAGGTCTTATTTGCATAGAAAATTAAAATCTGAGATTAGTTTTTCGTTCTTATGTTGGAGTGATTTACCTTGCAGGACTCGTGTACAATTTGTGTTGCTGGTATAATCCGCCGGATGATTCGGACTAAAAAATTTATTATTGTCTGCTTCACCAATGAGAAACTGCTGGCAACGCTGCGTCATCTGTTCCAGTTGGCGTTCCTTCTCCAAATCAGCCTCGGGATTCTTTTTCGCGTTGCGTACATTACGGCCAACGGATTTTGTTAGTGGTGCATCCTTTAGCATCATCATATTGTTATTAAGATTGGTCTTAAAATTACTTCTATTGCTATACTCGCTACTACTACTACTGCTTGTCATTTTCATCGATGGTGTTGAATAGATTAATTCCTGAGATCGATCCATTTTGAATTGAGTCGATGTTGATGTGTAAATTGGTTTTGTTGATCGTAGTGTTGTCATCAATGTACTTGAATTTTCTGGTGACACTGAAATTAAAAATTAATTTTAAAATATTAAAAAAAGTTTGTTCCTTAAAAAAACAATACACAAAAATCAAGGAAACTGGTAAGAAAAAAACGGGAACATTGAGTTGACCAATGATCTAAAACCCGTTGCATGATACCATTAAGCTTCGTTTCATCCTAATCGGTTCACGAGTTCTCGAGTTTTAATCGAGCATACAGACAGACAGAAACCCAAACAAGCCTATTATATAAAAGGTCATCATTCTTACCAAGAACCGTCATTTGTTTTAACTGAGCAGCAATCATGTATTCCGACGCGTCTCTGTCTTTCGACTTCGACGCAGCTTTTAACTCTTGACTTCGTCATATCATCAGCTTCAAATTTCCTGGAGTGACAGTCAGAATCACGTTTGGATTCATAGTGACGATTCCGAGAAATTTCAAACTGCAGATATGGCGAAGTCAAGAGTTAAAAGCTGCGTCGAAGTCGAAAGACAGAGACGCGTCGGAATACATGATTGGTACCCTGATTTTCTTTTATAGTCCAAAATCAAATGTTTTTTATTTGAATTAAAAGCGAGAGTAGTAAACATAAATGCCAAACTTTAAAACAAATGTCTTGTAAATATTTGATTTAAATGCATCTAGAGCTTATTATTTAACTAAGCCATTAAACCAAGTATTAAGGAGGAAAACCCAATAAGTTAATTTAACCAAAGATTAGATAAATAGAGATTTGAAATCTAGAAGAAATTTTAGGGGTATAAAAAAAAATCCGCCAGGAAATGGAACCTTTAGTCATTTTTTGTCGTTTACGAACGGGGTTTAACTTTTGGGCAAAAGCCTGTTCTCCACCAAATTTGAACTTTCTATCCAAATTAGTTGTCAAATTTTCATTTTTACTTTCCTCTTCTATATAGGAAAAGTATTGTATTCATGACGGAGATCGATTCGTGAACGGGGGAAGATAGAAACTTTCTGATTAGTACGAAATCCGTTTCAGGAAAAATGTGGATGCCCATGTATCTGTCTGTCGGTCTGTCGGTTGTACGTATCATAAATAACTCGAGAACGCGTTGACCTATCGACTTAAAATTTTTTGTGAATAAGTTTTACGAAAATCATAGTTTCTTATCAACTTTTGGAAAAGTTACGGTAGCTCTAAAGGCCTGTGTCCACATGGAAGTTTATTTGCAGAAGTCGCTTCTAGCAGAGACTTCTGGAAGTTTTTCCCGTGGAAACACTAACTGCAAGTGAACTTCCAGAAGTTGTGACACCAGAAATCTCTTCTGGATGCGACTTCTGCAAATAAACTTCCATGTGGACACAGGCCTTAACGGGTACCTCCCATACAATTATTTTGAAAAATTATCGTTTTTTGAAAATTTCTTGAAACCTATGCGCTTTTGGGAAAAAATGAATACAACAAAATTTAAAGGATATGAAATTTTCCACATTTTCTGATTTAGCGGTTTTTTGTATCTTTAACAGTTCTCAAGATATTTGAAAAAATGTTTTTTTTACATATTTTTTCCGAAACTAAATATTGCAAAGGAAATTTTTATGTTGTTCACAACTGATATTTTTTTTTGTGATAAAAAAAAACTACGTAAATATTCAATTTTTCATCATATGAGTTTTAATCACACACAGAAAAAAATAGTCAATAGAAATAGGGGATACAATTAAAAGCTATGAAATTGTCGAGGGCAGAGGAAAACCTCGACCATGAGACAGGCATGAAAAAATAGTCAATTTTACGACAAAACGTTTAAAATCGACAATTTTTATAGTCATATATACATTTTTACAATTTTTTAGTTTAAATCAATAATTTTTATGTAAATATTTTTACTATTTTTTACAATTTCCGTTACCAAATCATAAAATTGACTATTTTGTTCACTGATAGTCTCACTGCTATGCGGATTAGCTTTACTTTAGCAACAAGTATTGGTTTATAACCCAAATGTAATCTTAGAAAAAATTTCCCAAATCTTAGAATAGATTTTTATGTGTAATTTATCAAAAAACCTTTCAGCAGGCAATATTTTACAGATGAAATTAAATTCGAAAATCTGGAAAACTTTTTGTAACATAAATTAAAAATTCACACCAAATTAAATTCCTCTGGCATTTCTAAAACAATGGAAATATGTTTTTGACGAACAAAGCTTCAGTAATTCTTCTAACATTTTCAAAGGAGAAAATTTCCCTGTGGCCAAAAAAAAACCCAATTTGTAAATTTTCAATCCACTTTTCGGGATTCATTTTGTTTCCGCAAATACAATTGAAGACTCAGAGAAAGTTTGTTGTTGATTTTACCCAATTTATCTACATTAAATCGTTTAACTGTGCTATTTTAATTTAACGTTTTTAACTAGACATTACATGAATTTTACATAATGCTAAACCCTCTAAACCCCCAAAAGAAACTTTCAACTCCAAGGGGTTGTTAAATATTTTTTTGGGGGTGAATAACTTTTTGATCTATTGAAAAGTTCAACAAGTTAAGTATTTATAAGTCATTCGATGGTTGTGATGGTATTCCGCATTTCTACCTTACAAACAATCAGCTTTGTGAAGTTTTCTAAGCTTTCTATATTTTCTGTCGTTCTCGAAATCAGAAAGAACATAAATAGAAATTTATTGTAATAAAGTTTTCAATAAATTTCATTTCAGAGTTTACAGAACGGCAAATGGAAAATTTTCACAAATTAAATTGAAAGCATACGAAAATTGAAGTCACCGTTTGTTCTGGTGCCTGAACAAACCCCCCTCAAGTCCATGAGCATTGAATTCTACATCAAAAATGACCCAAAATGGAATTAAAATTTTTGAACCAAGTGTTGGGAAAGCTTGAAATATTTTTTATGTAAACGGTTTCCTTTGTGTTTTCTCTACAAACGGAAAATTCCGTTTGTCGGGAAAAGCCATAAATAGCAAGTAAAAGTTCGCTTTGATATGAAAATCTTATATAAATTTTTTTATCTGTCCGTTTTGTCGATCGATCGATAATGTTTTGGGTTTACACTAAAGTAACCGAGTAATGAGCAGTATTGGGTTTAGACAGGGTGACCATACGTTCCAAAATTTCCGGGTCAACCCCAGATTTGTTGTTCCGGCGTCCCGGAAACTAAACTTTTGTCCCGGAATTATGTAATCTAGTGCTGATCTCCAAACCCAAAAATTTTCGCCTGCGGCGTAGTATTCTCAAAAAGTACTGCCTGTTGCCCAATTTTTGTTGTGTTTTGAAAACATGAAACACCTATAACACCGTTTATATCGACGCCACCGTGCAAGACTATCGTATCTCTCTGAGGAAAAAGAAGATCACGTCAATGTAAACTGGTATCACCAGTGCACATGAAAAACTCTGTAAGCGCTTTATGCAGTGACATAACTGTGAATCGTGGGCCTTTCGCGAAAATTTTAAGGGGCCCCCTTGTTCGGAAAAACCATTTTGGTCGCCCCCTCAGGAGAGAGAGAGAGATTTCTAGAGATCTCCCTCCAAAAATATTTATTCCAATCGACAATTTTTTTGTGATTTGAACAAAAATTTGGTTAATTTAACAATGATTTCATGTGACCAATTTTTTCTCTAAATGTAAGCGACTATTCCGGGGTCTCCTTTCCCCCAAGGACCCCCCGCATTCCGCCTTACCTAACTGTTTCTGTAAAATATCGGGTCTTTCAACAAGGACATAACAATTTTGTATTTAAATTAAACGCAGAATAATTGAGATATCGGGCTGAAATTTATTCCAGGTGTAGTGGACATGTTACATTTAAGTATGAAATTCGATATCGTTCATATGGCCACCGCAAGCATTGCACTGATTGATTCTTTGGAGCCAATTTTCCACCACTCTTCCACACATATCGGGCAGAACGTTGGCAATTTGGCGTTCGATATTGTTCCTGAGCTCCTCTAACGTTGTTGGCTTGTTGGCATAAACCAACGACTTAACGTAACCCCATAAAAAGAAATCCAACGGCGTTAAATCGCATGAGCGAGGTGGCCATTCGACCGGACCATTTCTCGAGATTACACGATTGCGACCACCGACTCAGAATTTTGGTAGTAAGTTTTAATAATTTCCCAACGTTGCTCGTTCGTGAACTTCACCATGATAAAAATGTAAACCTTGACTGACGTTTTAGCATTGCCAGATCATAAAAAAGGTTTAGGGTGCGTTTTTATTAAAATACAAAATTGTTATGTCCTTGTTGAAAGACCCTTTAGAACAGAAACAACGGAAAAAAAACAAATTCCCAATTGGTTAAACAGTAACGAATTGGCAACCGGTTTTTGACTACCTTTTTCAAGGCGATCTTTATATTAAGTAATTACCAATGACTACTTTCCGTCTAGGGTAATTTTGTAACCAGAATCTACTCATAGTTCTACATATTAATGTCTCGTGAATTATCATTCAAACGTAATTGGAAAATCATTTTCTTGGTGACCACATGAATTTCTTATTTACGATTGGATTTATCCAAATTTTTATTTAGCCTAGATTGATTTTTTTTTCGAATCAAAAGTGATCGAAAATTAAAATTTACCGCAAACATATTAGCAAAACGTTTCTATTTTAAAGCGTACGCTATTTCCGAAATATCAATTCAGCTAAATGACTCATTTGTGCCATCGTCGCGTGATGTAATTTTAAATCGCCTGGACGTAATGTCACTTAATATCGTTATAATTTTTTCATGTTTACTCAGGAGAATTAATTTTAGAAAACGCCAGCTATTTAGCAAACAACGAAAATCCATTTTTCAACACGCTTCCAAAGATTTATGTGATTTTTTTTCGATTTTCAAATAATACCTACACCGCACCGTTAGAAATAATGCCCCAATTCCAAAATTCAAAGTTGGAAGGAGGTGACTTAAGAATCACTATTTTAGTTTTTTATATGATTAAAAATACTACCCCAATATTTTTAATTATATTTTATGCAGGTGGTAGATCTGTGGGGTTGTGCCTGATGAACTCTTCCCTGCCAAATTTGTCATCAGGGCGTCATCGAGGACGTCATTATGACAAATCTGGTGACCGTCATGGGAATTCCCTTATGACATTTGTTCGGAGGTGGTAGATTTGGTCATTATATAAATCGTACATAATGACACCCCCGATGACTCGTCAGTGGCATGTCATCTAGAGTATGGTTTTCGTTCTTTTTTTACTTACCAAACCGCAAAAAACTGGTTGTGTGGGTTTGTTGCCATGGTTGTGTAGGAAAGTTAGTGACAAAAATTTGGCAAAAATTTGTGGAACACTTGACAAAAAAAAATAATAAACAATAAAATAAAGCAAAAATAAATAAATAACGAAAAAACGAAATCATTTTTTTCGATTTTCGTTACTTTTTCCGTTGCTGTTACGGAATTAAATTTCTCTAACGTTATAACGCAGTTTTGAGGGCGGAAAATAGTTTTATCGTTATATTACGATAACGATTCCCATCCCTGATATTTACAGCATTCAAAGTTGGCACCATTTTTGCCAACATTGAATGTTGCAATTATTTTTAACTGTGTACGCGTGAATATTTTACCTCCTAATGCAAAAACATCCCGGTGAATTTTCCGATATTTACTCAAGCCGCAAAGTCTCTGAACCTATAAAATAGATAATTTTCGAAAGATGAATAAAAAAAATAAAAGAAAAATCGCTTTAAAGCTCAATGACATTAATTCGCAGACGGAAAATGAGAAAATGTGAAAAAAAAAACTTTTATCGTACTCAATTCCTGTGCCAACGACTTTCATTTGCAACGCATGGCATCACTAATCTCAAAAATTTTTGCCTTGGACTCATAATCTCTTCTAAAACAAAACGAATACGTATTTTTTACTACAGTGCATGTGGTTGTTTGGATGCACTCGTAGTGGTTTATCTAGTGTGCCACAATATCCTTGAAAAAAAAAAAATTAGAAAACTGAACCGATATGAATCCAAACGACGACTGTCTCAATGAAATTGATAATTTGAAATTTTGCCAAAGAATTTTTGCCTCTTCTCGTACTCATAAATTTATCACGGAGCTCTTATAAAATATTTTTCAGAGTTTTTTTTTCTATTTGCTACCATTTTGTTGGTTTTTATTTTTTTCAGCTCTTTACACTCTCGGGCGATATTTTAGCCAAATGTTCGTTTACTTTGTGTGTACTCAACAATCTACACTTAAAGTAGAGTTATTTATTTTTAGGGTCAGCCATTGAAAAAAGTAAATTAACGTTGAAAAGTCTCGGCTCATATTTGTGGCGAAGCTCATCCCACAATTTAAAAAAAAAAAACAGATAACTCTGCGATACGGCACCGAACAGAATTGAAAATATGGTTTCTGATAATTTCCACCGTTTTGCAATCCCCCTGGAATGGAAATCGTGTGGAAACTGCAAGCCGAAAAAGAAGTGAAAAATTAAAAAGGAATACCCCAACAGTAGAAATATTTCCGTGATGGCAAGTTTTTGGCACAGAGTAAAATAAAAACCTAAAAATGCGAAAAAAAATGTTGCTGCGCTAATGCGCATATTGAAAATTTACTCAATGCGAAAATACATGGGAATTTCCACTTTAAAAAAATTACAAAATTTAATTAAGAAATTCAACTTTAAAAATAACCCAAAAATGCTTTTACAGTTCAAATTTATAGATTTTTCGATTAATGAATTTCATGGAAATGAATTTTGAATTCAATTTTTATTAAAATTCCATTAATGAGAAAAATGCAACTCATCAGAGGAAATTCCACAAAATGTGTGTCCAAATAGCACAAAAAAATATTACCCACTCATTGGGAAATATTCATTCATCATGTGTTATTTGTTTTAATTACATATTTCTTTTATGCTTAATCCTGTTGTAGAGTGGCCTTATTTTTTTTTATTCAAATCCAGGGCAGATGACGGTTGAGGAGGGTGGGGTGAAGGAAGGGGAAATTTTTAACACTTCGAAATTAATCGAAATGTACGAAACATGTGAAAACGGCACACACGGTGGTTCCGTCTGACGTCCCGACTCTTTTCCAAAAGAACTGGATTTTTCTGCCATGTTTTGGGGTGTTATTTTGTTTCTTTGGAACAAAACAGAAGTGCGCCGCATGCAACATTTTTAGAGAGAAATATTATATCATATACATTTCTCTCTTAATCTTTTGCACGCGGCGCACTTCCTTTGTGTGAAAATGCACCGCAGGCAGTTTTTCACTTTCCTCTGCTATTCGTTACAGAGAAATACTCGTGAACGGGGACAGACGCAAACTTTCTGATCAGTACGAAATCCGTTTCCGGCAAAATTATGAGGATGTCAGTGCATCTGTCCGTCGGTCTGTCCAATGTACGTATCCTATAATATAATACGAGGAATGTCTGTCTGCCTGTCTGCCTGTCTGCACAAACGATCTCGAAAACCCGCCTAACGATTTTCACGAAACTTGGGGGTTAGGGATTAGGGTCTCACCTCTGAGAAAATTCTCCTCGACACCCCTCGCCTGGTATCTTCGAATTGGGTGGTCCGATTTTAATGAAACTTTATGGTATTACTAAGGGGACTAAGGGCTTTCGATTTTTCCACTACAAACCTGACTTTTCCCTCCGCTCGATACCCCTCGCCTGGTATCTTCGAATTGGGTGGTCCGATTTTAATGAAACTTTACAGTATTACTAAGGGGGCTAAGGGGGCTAACCTCAGGAAAGGTGGTGTCGAGATTGCGTGAATCTACTCTTTTCTCCAAAGTTTCAGCAAAAGGACGACTTTGAGGTGGCCGAGCATGGCTCGGTTTTCCTGGTACTCTTAAATAACTCGAAAGCACGTTGATCTACCGACTTAACTGATATGTCCGGAAATGCAAATACAAATCAGGTTTACTTCGCCTGAAAATCGAGTTAAGATGTTTTGTCTTTTTGCCACAGATACATAGAATAACTACTTATTAGTAAAATTTACAATTTTATAATTAAATTGACTATTTTTGTAATATATATTAACGATTTTGTTTTCGAAATTAACTATTTTAGTTGTATTCCCGATTCTACATTATAAAATACTTTAATTCACAACGTTTTCTCCGCGTGAGGGGCAAAAGTTTAAATTCTGGGGCACCGGAAAAACATATCTAAATCTGGGACTGTCCCACAATTCGACAAATTTTTCTTGGAAATGCGTTTCTATTATATTTTTTTACTGATTACATTTCTAGGAAATTCTATGGAACGCTCCCAGTCGAGCACATTGTATATTAATAGAAAGTCGGAACTTCCCACCGGAAATTAAATCTTTCAGAAATAAATGTTGGCTTTTATTAGGATTCTAAAAAAAGTGTTACTAAAATAGCATTTGTTTGCGATGTGTTCAAGAATTAATTCAAGAATTACAAGACATATTATCATGTTTTTCATTGTTCAATTTGGCTTAAAGTTACTTATCTGTAATTTCGATACCAAAAAATTTAAAAAGGATTTTTCGACGGGATTTTGGTTCCCGATATGAAGTTGGACGATTGCGTAGGCTTTATGAGGATGAAATCCGCGAGATCGTTATCGTGAGATCACTGATAAAATCAGGCTCAATTAATAAATTATTATAAAAAATGCAAAAAAAAAAATTTTCGTTGTCTCTGATAACATTAGGCTCAATACGTTGAAATAGATGCCACACTGTGGCATGTTTGGTCAATCGAGAGCCGGAAAATTAAAAAAGGTTACAAGCTATATTATGTGACGCTTCATTCCAAACGGGACGGGCCTCCTCAATTGAGGTTCATAACAATTTTCTTCCCTGCAAAATGCAAGTTCCCGTATCAAAAATGTAATGGAAATAATACTTTTTAAGCATTTTTCCAACTTTTGGATCATTTTCAGTTGACATTTTTAGCCATTTTCAGTATACAATCACATAGACGATAAAATTCAATTAATTCTCTCATAGAAATTACGCCATTTTGCGTGAAATTAGGAATTTTAACAAACATTTTCAAGTATCAAATCGTTCACGCTCAAAACTAATCAAAATCAAATAAATTTTTATGTTGTGCAATTAAAAAAACATCTTGAAAATGCGTTTTCTGTTAATAGTTTTCTGGAGTAATTCGACCCGAATTTCACAATTAACGTTAGAAAATTAAAATTTGTCATCTGTTAAATCTTATCGTTTAATCTTTATATTATTCGCAATTTGGTCTGAATTTAAAAGCTCTACAAAAACGAAAAAGGTCAATTGCAAATCTGACATCAAAATGGGTTTTATTTCCCAATAAAAATCAGAAAAATCATCAGAATGGGGAAAAAGTTCTAAAATAATTACAAATCTGGATAAAAAAAACCAATTGCCATAAAAGCCCTGAAATATTTTACATAATGATTTCCAACAGCATTTTCCCATCCCTTAGTTAGGGTGCTCATATTTATTTTGGTTTAAAATATTTATAGATGCCCATATTTATCTGGGACAAGTTGAATGGAGAAAGGGGTGGAGGGGAGGAGAGGATACCTGAAACGGAACAAAACAATATTAGTAGGGAAAATAAAACTTGATTTGGACAAAAATCAGGGAGAAACAATTAAGAAATGTACGCCGCAGGTGAAATTTTTCAATAGAATGTGGCGCAACGATTTAAATAAAGTGTCTTGACAAGTTAATTTTTACGCTTCAAAAATAATTACGACGGAAATTGTGAAAATCTAGCAAAGAGAAATGCGTGACAGCCCAAATCTCTTGAGATAAATGCGCCGCAGATGAAAAAAATGTGATTTAGCAGAACCGTCGGCAGAGGTAGAGTATTATTTTGTTGCACATTTAGATATTGCTTTTTCTAGAAATTGTAAAATCCGGGACAAAAGTTTAATGTCTGGGACGCCGACGGGACAACATGACTATATCCGGGACAGTATTCCGGAACGTATGGTCACCCTACCTTTAGTTGATCCTTTTTCATTCTTTAATTGCGATTGGCTTTAATGAGAATCGAATTCGGTAATATAAATTGCCGATTAACAGCAATTGCTTTAAGTTGTAATAATGACCTTCGAGGGTAATTATTGAGTCTGAATACTCGCACACAGCAAAAGAAACCCCTTTTGATTTTAAGTCCACCATTTTCTTTGGCGGGGACTGGGGACAAAGATTTTTGGTTAAAGTTTTCTCAAATAATTCAATTTGAAAGAAATTTCCAAGTGCTATTAACTGGCAGAATAATTTTCAATATTCTAAAGTCTGCATACGAAGGGTTGTATGCAAAATCTTTGATGGCTACAAAATGCCGGTGGGAGTTTTCCTGTATTTTTTTTAGTGTAATACGAGGCCAACAACGATTTTGTATGAAGCTACAGTCCATGCTTGGTAATTTTCTAATTTCCATGCATAATCACTACCTAAATTGAATCCGCACTGGATTTAACTTGCGGCAAAATTCAAATTTAAGATGCGACAGATGCAAATGCAATTTTATTAAATTTCGTTTATGTATTGATTCGGTTATGAATGAAGAATGTCAACAAGCAAAGCAAATCGTCCATATAATATAAATAGGCCTGGGTTCGGTGGAGATTAGCATTTCCGGACAAAATACTTTATGTAAAAATCTATAATATATGATGCTTGATACTTTCTTAGATTTTATTTTCATATTTCGACACGCCTTTCCAACAAAAAAAAATCATACCCGCAGAGGCGTTAAAATTTTCAAATTAATGCATTTCTGTCGCTTCGGCATGAGTTTCAGTAAAATGAAATGCGCGAAATCCCCAAAAGAGAAACATTTAATTTGATTTCAATTTAATTTAATTTTGAATCAAATTTATTCGACTGCAAATTTAATTCAGACTTTCAAAGCAAAAAAAAACATCTACATATCATTTCACCGCAGAGTAAAGTCTGTATAATTTATTTCCACAATTGCAACATTAAAAACTTTAAATTGGAAATAGTTTTGAAACTGAACTTATGGTTTTTACTAATTTTTTAAAGAATATTTTAGAATTACCCTAAAACTACGATAAATAAAAGATTTAAAAACCCCACTTGGGTAACATAAAAGCAGAAAGCAAGTGCGTTATTGAAACTACAAAGGATTTTTTGAAACTAAGGGAAAACATATTGTTTAATAAGTTACATCGTGAAAATCGGTTGCCGCGTTATCGCGTTAAACATAAGAAGAGCTACAACTGCCAGGGACCAATCGTCAAATACCAAATGTTTAGTTTAAACATAACAAAAGCTATAATTGCCAATCTGGCAATCATTGGAGACCCGTATGGTGATATTCGTATCAAAATTCGAGCAGTTGTACCAAAATTCCACTTTGAAGTCAAACTTTCCAATAAGAATTTTTAAAATTTATTCCAATCGGATTTTGATGTATGGGAGTTTTATGTAGAATCGTATCCTAAACAACTTTTGTTCTTGGACTTTTTTGATCAGATGCATCGTTTTTAAGATATTCGTAAAATACGATTTCATTCGTATGGGGGGTACCCCCCCTGGTGTAATTCATTTTTGTGTGTGATGACGGGATCTTGGCGTTACAAACGGTAAGGCAAAGTTAATATACCCTTTGGTTTCACCATACGGGTATAAAAATCTATTAGTATAGGAGAGGGGGAATAGCAGTGGTCCGATTGGTTCATGATGTATGGGAAGGTTATGTAAAATCATATTATACACATATTTTGTCTTAATAAATTTTTCGATACGATGCACACTTTTCGGGAAAACAGGAAAATAGTATTCCATTTGTATAGGAAAGGGTGAAGCACTGGTCCGATTGGTTTTGAAGTATAAAAATCCTATTCTAAATAAATTTTACTAGATAGATTTTTAAATATGACTCACCGTTTTCGAGAAAATTGCAAAAAACCGTTCCGTTTGTATGAGGTAGAGGGGAAGGAATGGTCCAATTTTTCACGTTCAATAAATTAGCTGAATTTCAAGTCTGTAGCTCAATCCTTTCGAAAGTTATGGTGTTCACAGGCGGACAGACAGCCGGAAGGCCGGACAGCTTGACCGAAATGCGGAAATCAAAATCTTTTATCATCCCTAACACCCTGGTGTAGTTCATTTTGTGTCCGATGATTGGTTCGATGCGTTACAAACGGTATACTAAATCTAACATACTTCTATATGATATACAGTAGAATCCCGATAATTCGTATTTCAAGGGACCAGCAAATTCATACGAATTAGCGGGATATACGAATTATCGGGGTACGAATTATCGGGATTTTTTTCAAGGGACCAGCAAATTCATACGAATTAACGGGATATACGAATTATCGGGGTACGAATTATCGGGATTCTACTGTATAATATAGAGTATAAAAACACGGATATTTCGTTGAAAAAATATCCGACAACTTTCTTTTATTGCTTTTTATCATGTTTTTAAAATTTTACTTATTGTTAGTGATAATTGCAAAAAACAACTCTGTTACATGTGAATATTTATTTTTTAATACACTGCAAACCCTCCAAGTATTCTAGCTAAAAGAAAATTTATTTAAAGATGGGATCTTTGATAAAGATTATTTTTATCATAATTCTTCACCATTGAAATTCATTTTCAGTCACGAAGAATATCCTTGAACAATCAAGAAAAACATTCCTAGTTTTCATAAACACGTCAAAAAATATGAATTTCTCAAAAATGAAATTCTTGACGCAATGTAAACAAAACCATAACTGTAAAAAATATGAAGAAAAAAAAATTAAATCCTTAAGCCCAACTGATTTCGGGAAAAAATAGATATATAATTCAATTCACTAACATGTAAAGTCTGCGGAAAATGAAATTTGCCTATAAATTGGAAAACTCCTGTGTCAACAACGTCCTTTTTTCCCGACTGAACATCTTTGGTTTTATTTAACATTTTTTGATTTATTGATTATGTTAAACGTATCCCAAAGATGTCGCCCTGAATTTTGCTAGCGCGGTAAATAACAGAAAAAAATTCCAGGAATTTATCCTTCGAACACAAAATTTGTTTCTTATGGCGGATTGAGGGGGAAAAAATATTCTTTTAGATTGCATGAACATCGAAGGAATTCATTCTTACAATTCTTTTTCGATCAAGGAACCTTATGCTGTTTTGCTTGTTTGAAAAAAAATAGCAGAACGTTTAACCGTTTTTTTCTTAGATGTAACTACAGAAAAGAAAAAGAAAACATATCTACTATGGGAGTAGATTTTATTATGTAGGCCGTAAAAAAGAAGCAATTGGAATTTGAAGCCAAACAAAGGAATAAAAAACATAAATGGACCAAAGAAAATATAAAAGAAATCTTTACCATTAGGAAAAAAAACCTCTGTACATGTGCCAATGATTGACTCGCTCTTAAGAAATGTTTGTCAACAAGAATTTTGTAACTTTTTTCTATGAAATGTAATACGGTAGCATAGATACATATTCGTAATGCAATAGAAAAGTGATATTTTTATGTGTGTGTTTTTTTTGTTTTTTTCTGCTTTCCTTCTTTTTTTTGGAAAAATACTTCACATCTGTTGCCTTACAGTGCGGAAAATAAAGTTTCTGCACATTAGGCGTTGGCGTCAAAGGCAAACAACCATAATATCCTATGATTTCGCTTTGAAGCCTTCCATCGCTGTAAAAGTCATGAACGAAAAAAAAGGATTCTGCTCCTGAAATCCTACTCAACTGAATGAGTCTTTTTGGTGAACGCGACCAATTTCGTTCTGCGCCTACTCATAGGGAAAAGTCACATCTGGTGAGATAAAGGTATTTATAACATTATTTTATGTGGATATAAGAAAGTATGTTGTTTGAAAAACTCTTATTTTAAGTCTTGTCGGAAAATTGATTCTATGAAACAGCCGAACAGGATGAAAATGATAAACACGTTTCTAAATATTTTCATGGGAAATTACCAAGCGGTGGTAACTAAGGCTTAAAAGATTTTTTTTTAATTTCTTTAATAAATTCAACAAATATTTGCGTCGTAATAGAATGTTAAACTACGCAGAAAGTGGCTGTTTGGAACCAGTATGCGATGGCTTAGTAAACGAATGTGGGGAAAAACAGACATAGAAAATGAAGTCTTTTATTTCTTTCTGAAGTTCAGAGAATTTGTAAAAGTTTTTATTTAGCTTGCTTTTTCGTCTGTCTGTTTGTCTGTCAGGGTCAAATTTCGTGATCTAATTTTGACCCACTTACACTCATCCAATTTACTTGAAATTCTCCAGTCATATTTATTGGTACCATTCGTCCAAAAATGGCCGGGCTGATCCCGGATTTATACATGTTCTTTCGGCGTCTCGGAAACAAAACTTTTGTCCCGGAATTATGCAATCCAGTGGTGTAAATTTTTAATTACTCAACAAATTGACCTCAAAACTTAAAAGTTTTCGTAGTTTCCTCAGGAATTACTGCCTTTCGAAATTTTTTCTTAATTTCAATAATGTGATGTTTGTTTCTGAAAGTTTTGTTTCCCGCGCAATTTTTGTTGTATTTTGAAAACTTATAAAGACTTTTTATAACCAGTAATAAACAAAAATTGAAACAGACCCGTTTTCCTCTGATCGGGCTTTTAAAAATTTTATGATTAATTTCGAAGCATTCAAAATTTCCTCAAACTACCCCTCCCCCACCATCCCACCCCTTCCCCCTCTCAACCGGAATCTGTCCCGAATTCGCATACACAAATTGTCGCCACCCTACACATATGTAACGGAATGTCCTGTAAAGATACCGTAACAATCATTTCCCTCAAATTTCCTGGAGAAAAAAAAGTAAGAATAAAATTACCAGGAAAGCAAAGAAGCAGTGGTCCGATTGGATTTTGATGTATGGAACGATTATGTAAAATTATATTCTAAACACATTTTGTCTTTACAGATTTTTCGATACGATACACCGTTTTCGAGAAAATCGCAAAAAACTTTTCAATTTGTATGCAAAGGGGAGAAAAAATGGTCCGATTGAATTTCCTGTTCAAAAACCTAGCCTTCCCATTTTCGAAAAATGCAACTGGAAAAAAGTGCAGATCTCTAGCTCAATCCTTTCGAAAGTTATAGTGTTCACGGACAGGAGGACGGACGGACAAACAGACAGACGGAGAAAGAGACGGACAGGCGGACGGACGAATAGACCCAAAGGACATGCGGAAATCAAAAGCTTTTGTCATCCCAAACACTCTGGTGTAGTTCATTTTTGGCTCCGGAAGATTGGTTCAATGCCGTATAAATGGTATACTAACTCTAATAAACTTCTATATAATTCTCATATAGAGTATGAAAATCTCTACTGAGGGTTTTTGTGGCCGAGATAAAAGTGTAAAAAGTAAAATAATTAATTATCTGGCTTTTATTTCTAATACACAGCGCCCAAAAAATCATTTTTCTCTTTTTAGCACTTTTTTTTAAGAAAAAAGCTTTTTAAAAAAAATTCCAACTCTAGAACCTGTCAACAAAAATTTTCGAGTCAAAAATTCGTTTAGTAAAAGCTTTACTTCCTTGGTATAATCAATAACAATACCTAGTGGTGATTTTTATACCCGTATGGTGAAACCAAAGGGTTTATTAACTTTGCCTTACCGTTTGTAACGCCAAGATCCCGTCATCACACAAAAAAACGAATTACACCAGTGTGTTTAGAATGATAAAAAAAATTGAATTTTCCATGTCCGTCCGTCTGTCTGTCTGTCTGTCCGTCCGTCCGTCCGTCTGTCCGTCTGTGGCGCGGATTGCAGTCGCACGGATTGAGCTACAGACTTGAAATTTTACGCAGATCAGTTTTTCGTGAAATGCGAGGCCAAGTTCGTTAATGGGCAAAAATGGACCATTAGGTGGGGAGGGGGGTACCCTTATAGCTTTTGTTATGTTTTTTTAGAGAAAATTTCATTTTTTGAGAATTTTAACAAAAATATGTCTGAAGAATTAAAAAAAATTCAAATATTTTGCAAATATCTCAATCCTTGACAGAATGAAATAAAAAATAGATCTTAAACTGTAGAGTATTGTGTGTTCTGAAAGTATTTTTCTTTGATCATTTAGAATAAACATAGATTTTATTTTTAAGTACATCGCTGTTTTAAAAAAGAATAATTTTCCTTTATATTTTTCCCCATACTTTATATTTATTCGCCTGCCAAATGAAGCACAAAAATCTACTTTCGATCAATTTTTGTTACAATTCAGTTTTTTTTTACAATAACAGTCAACTGAGTGGTAAATATGCTCCTTGGAGTAGACAATAACTGAGAATGGAATATATTTCTTAATATTTATTATTCGCTATTTATTTTCTCCAAGGTCTGACCTGGCAACAAAAATTTAAGTCAATAAATCGGCTATTTTTCAGCCTGGCTCTACGAAAATATCACAAAGAAGTATTGAGAATGACTTCTGAAAAATATCCTTACCATCTGTGTGTAAGAAATCCTGAATGTTTGAATGTTTGTTGTCAAGTGTTTACTAAGTTTGGTCCTTTTCACATTATTTTTTCTTTCTTTTTTCATATATCTTTGTTACGTAAAGAGCATTTCGTTTACTTCTCGATACGAAAATAAATCAAAATCGGTAAAATCAATTTAGATATGGGCACACCTAAAAAAATATTTGCTATTTTTCCTATTCGACATTTCATTAATGATTTAAGGTAAAATTATTGAAACGTAATACTTTAACGAGATTTTTTGTGATATTTGTGTATTTAATTGATAATTTTATTGGGCCACGTGCTGGGAAAATCAATTATTTATTTTTGCTGAAATCTACGCATAATCAAGAGTGAAAAAAATATTATCAAATTACCTGAAACAATGAAATTTTAGTGAGCCAGAAGCAAACCATAAACCGAAAAGAAGATGGCCGAACCGAACCAAAAACAAACCAAACCATTATTAAAAAATATGTTCGAACCGAACCAAAAACAAACTATCTTTAAAAAAAATATGGCTGAACAGAACCACACCAAACCAGTTTTAAAACAACTATACCATAAATCTAATTTTTTTTTAGAGCGGTTTGCACCAACGAAACTTACCAACTTATGTCGAACTTAAATTTGTTAAGTGCCAGAATTTCTATGGTTTAAGAAGGCTAAGCATAACTTAAATAGTTATCAGCAAACGGTCCTTAGTGGTTTAATTCGGATAAAATTTGAATTTTTAAGATCAAAAAATTCCTATTATTTTCTGTTTTCGACCAGTTTTAAAGTCCAGCAATTTTTTACGTTAATTTAGTGCCCAAAAAAACCGCCTCCGTGTCCTGTATCTCAAGAAATATAACTAATATAATTAAAATCTTCAAAATAGGATCCAAAAACCAAAACCAGAACCAAATTTATGAAATTTTAGAACGCAAAACCAAAATCAGAACCAAGTTTTTAAATTTTATGAACCAAAACCATTATCAGAAATCCAATTCCCCTTGAACCAAAACCGAGAGAACCGTTAGAGATACGTAAAAACCGTTAAATCGAAAAATTTTGAAAATTTTATGTCCTTTAACACCAAATGGTCTTTAGAGCGAATTTACCATTTCAGGTATTTAAGTACCGAAAAGGCCCATGCAACTTCGATGCGTTGATCATGGCTGCATCAAGTGTATTCGTAATCAATAGCCCTTACCACGGACCCAGTTAAAGCCTATTGGGTATTTAAATATCCATTCCGAAACTCCGGTGAGTCAAATTCATGTTATTTACTTTTTTATTGGTACAACTCTAAAATTTTGCAAGGCGACTTCTATGGCCCATAAGGCAATCCTGAGAAAATTTCAACAAAATAGTACGACGGGATCTATAAGTCTTAATGCGTTTATCCCTTGAGACCGAGGTCTACAAATCGTGAAATGCAGAAAAAAAAAATTTATGGAGTCATTCTTAAATATGACAAAAAAAAATATTTTTAAACAAAAAATACCACTACATGCAGACCTAGTCCGAGAGTAACTCAAAAATAAATTTGAGGTATTCCTTTTCGATAAATTAGAGTTTCTGTACAAAAAACTGGTGGGGTCATATATGACCCTGCGGTCTCAAGGGGTTAAGATCCATACCCCGGACAGACCAACAGACTGACAAATCGACAGACTGACAAACCGATAAACCGACAGACAGACAGATAGACGGACCAACAGACAGTCGGACCAACAGACCGACAGACAGACTGGCCGTCTGCCAACAGACCGACAAACCGATAAACCGACAGACAGAGAGAGAGCGACAATTCGATAAACCGACAAACTGACATACCGGCAGACCGACAGACAGACCGACAAACGGACAGATTGACAGACTAACAGACCGACAAACCAACAGACCGATAGACAGACAGAGCGACAGGCAGACAGATCGATAGACAGACAGAGCGACATGCAGACAAACCGACAGATCTATAGACAGATGCAACGTAAAGGGTCTTTCAACAAGGACATAACAATTTTGTATTTTTATAAAAACGCACCCTAAAACTTTTTTTATGATCTGGCAATGCTAAAACGTCAGTCAAGGTTTACATTGTTATCATGATGAAGTTCACGAACGAGCAACGTTTGGAAATTATTAAAACTTACTACCGAAATTCTGAGTCGGTGGTCGAAATCGTGTAATCTCGAGAAATGGTCCGGTCGAATGGCCACCTCGCTCATGCGATTTAACGCCGTTGGATTTCTTTTTATGGGGTTATGTTAAGTCGTTGGTTTATGCCAACAAGCCAACAACGTTAGAGTTGCTCAGGAACAATATCGAACGCGAAATTGCCAACGTTCCGGCCGATATGTGTGGAAGAGTGGTGGAAAATTGGCTCCAAAGAATCAATCAGCAAACGTGCTCGCGGTGGCCATATGAACGACATCGAATTTCATACTTAAATGTAACATGTCCACTACACCTGGAATAAATTTCAGCCCGATACCTCAATTATTCTGTGTTTTATTTAAATACAAAATTGTTATGTCCTTGTTTAAAGACCCGTCGTAGTTTCAGATTAGATACCAAAAAACTAAATTGCGTATTTTAATAGACAGGTGCAATTTAAATTTCATACAACACTTTTAACAAAGTTCTACTAATCGCCACGTTGTTTAAAAGAACAAACACAGTGTTTAAAAAAAAACTTGAAATCCTTTATATTCTTACTGAGAGATCTTAAGAAAGAGATCTTTGCGTTGGCGGATTTTGTTCTTTTCGGTTCGATTCTCGGCTTTCAAAGTTTTCCATAATTCTTGAGAGTTCGACGTTTTATTCCACATAAAAGGAAAAATACTTTGATGAAAAATGTTCTTGGCTCTGCTACATTTAGCGGCAAAAGGTATCAAAGTACATTATATCTTATATCTATACTCAGCCGATACTATATATCAGCCGATACTACAGCGTTATACATCTTGTATACCAGCTTAATGTCTTTCCACATCATCAGCGAGTAACACAAGATGTTGTGTTTTTCTTTTTTCTCCTGCTTTTGCTTAACCGAAATAAGAAAATGATTCTCATGAAATTTACGAGGCCATAAGCGTTTTAGAAAATCGATATCAGCGAAAGAGGATATAAACAAGGCAAAACGAGCATGAGGTAAGAGTAGAAAAATATATATTTAGGTTATATTCCTTTATGCCCGTGTTTTCCAGTATTTCTTGAAAGAGAAGGTGTACTAATTCTAAGAAAATCAAACCAGATATAGACATGGTAAAGGGGCAAATAGCGGAGCGGTATTCACAGGGCGCCAAAGTGTTGTAAAAACTTTTCCCTCATAAGGTTTGGATTTTCTCCATCGTGGATATTAACCCGATTTGCTATTTGCAATTTTCGAGATTTACGCTCAGGCTATAACGTCTGAAGTGATTTCTTGTAATTTTCCCTAGCCTCCATGGCTGAATGTTCGCCATTGCCTGATTTGCACACCCATCATCCTTTCTTCCGTTTCTATACCAAGTTTATCTGTTAGATCTTAGTGAAGTACAAACGTATCTAGTAGATAAAAATATCTATTCTACGGCTATCTAGTGAGGCTTTCTGAGCCAACAGCTGACATAAAATATATTGCGGTTGTACTATGGGGCAAATAATTGATAAGGTTCGGTCGTCTTTTTGATAGAAAGAAACTCTCCTGGACAAAATTCCCATTTCCATCACTAAAATGTCTATATCATAGTATGCGATTATTTTGTGGCAATGTTTATCTGTTAAATCCCTTTGGTGGTAAACCACTGAAAAGTCAAATTAATCAGATTCTATGGTATTGATTACTTTTGGGGATTTGAATCACTTCTGTAATGCTTCTGCTATCTTAAGTTGGATTCCCGTAATCGGCTTTAAAAAAATTTTATGTTTCTTCTTAAAATTGAAGAGCACATCTTTAACATACTGTAACGATTTTACTTTAAAAAAAATATCTGATGCGAACAGCACATGATTTTCTTATAGAAAACACCCAATGAATAAAATATTAGTTTAAATAAAAATATGAATTTTTGTTTTACTAAATCTGAAATATCTCGATAACGGTAAAGGATATCGATTTACTTCTTGTTTCCTTCTCGGGTGGTTTCTCGGTCACCGAATAAAACTACAATAATTTCTTGTTGTTTGGACAATTTATTAGTGATTTACGGATAATTTATTAGTGATTTAATATAATTTTGCCACACTGAAAGAATCCTCCCACGATTCTTGCTTAAAAATGTTTTCCCAGACCCTGCTTTCTCAATCCTTCTTGCAGATATAGCAGATCTAACAACGCTAAAAGCTTTTTCCGGCTAAAGCCTCACTTCTAAGAGTTTGGGTCACATAATCCTGATATTATCACAATTCAAAATTTCATGGGATGAGCATTAGACGATTTTTATTTTTTCCATTTATATATCACTTCCTTCTATAGCTGTTTATTGCCCCATAATATATCCGACGGCTTATATTTCGTGTGTGTACCACATATTATTATACATTATGTTATATAAGATCTCTTCAGTCGAAATGTCCTTCAACGAAATCCATCCCATTTTAATCAAATACTTTTTCCACCTGTGTGCTGCTACAAAAACCCTAAATTGGCCAGTCAAAATAGTTGATGGGCTTCTTGAGTATTTCTAGATGTGTGTAGGGAAAAAGGATGCAGGAAGGAATTTATAAAAGTTGAAAAGAATATAAGATCCAGTGCGAAAATGCATGAAAACGAAACGGAAAAGAGTAAAATGGTAGGGAAATTCTAAAGAAGGTAAAAAAAACGTATAAAAAATCATAAAAAAGGCTTCAGTCAAAAAGGGTTTAAAAACCTTTTCGACACCATCAACACTGAACCGCATTTGAACTAAATTCAGCTTTACATCGTTATGTACATAAAATAGAATAAGATATTCTATAAAAAAAAACCACCTACCTTAACTTATACAAAGCGACATTGGCACTTGTGTGAAAATGTCGACCAGAAATTTCGCTCTCTCGCAAGGACAGAAAACAACAATACACTTTAAAAATTTACTAAAGACGGCATTTAAAATGCACAAAAGATTAGTAACTTTCTTAATTCTTTGCCTTAAGTATTGTTCATGGGTTCATTACAAAGAAAAAATTAATAAATAAAATAAAAGAGAAAAAAAATAAAAAAAAAGCTTTTATTGAAAAATATACTGTCATTGTGAGCAAATATTTATTTTATTTTATTTTTTATGCTTTTATCTCGCTTTTATTTCTAACTAGAATTTGGACCCAGCTTCGCCCGGCTAAAAGCGTGTGTAGAACAAAATTTAAGAAAACAAAATTCAATTGGCAATCAATTAGATAGAATAAGTTGTCCGTGCTTTTCTTTAAAAGATTCGGATTTTCTTTACCCCCTTCCCTTACTCCCCCACCTCTCGGGCTACTTTTTAATGTGTCTATGTTGAGGCTGGACCCCCGACGAACATCTGTGGCAAATTTCAATCCAATCGGTTCAGTAGTTTCCCCGCGAAGAGTAACATAGCGCAAAAACTAAGTTTCGAAATCACTTTTCCCCCTCCCCTTACTCCCCCCACCCCTCGCGCTGCTATTCCGTATGCCTATATTGGAACCAAAACTACCACAGACACTCATGCCAAATTTCAAGTCAATCGGTTCAGCCGTTTTTCCGTGAAAGAGGGACAGACAGACAGACAGACACCAACTCATTTTTATATATTAGTACACTCAGAAAAATGGAGGCTAACTAGACGACCTACATACGGCGTAATTGGCCTTGGGCAGGCGCGCGTTCGCCTGCATGTGGGCAAGTAAAACTGAGTTAACCTGTGGTCGGAGAAATTCTGAAATAAAGCCACCAGCAGGTGAAGTACGGCATTGGGAGCTGCACGAGTTGACCTTAGATAGGTTAACTCTGACCGCTAGCTGGCTTACAGACACGTCAGAGTTAACCTGACAAAAAGTTGACCTGGACATTTTTCTGAGTGTATGATAAATAGCCCCCACAAGATATTTATTTTCGTTACAGTACATTTTTTGATAACAGCTTTTTTTAAATTATTTGATTTAAATTATTTTCTATTTTATACTTTTTAGTCTCTGTATATGTATGCTTTCCTTTGAGATATCCTTATTGACTTTTTGTGTCCAGAATTGGATTCAGTCACGCCAAAAACCTACATCTGAGATTTTGTTTTCGGAAAATTTGAGGAAAAGGATAATCACGTTATCCTTACAGGACCTCTCGTTGTCCGTACAAACTTATTAACGTCAGAATTGGATTAACGCCAGAAACTGACCACTCCTTACTTCCTCCCCATACAAATATAAATATAAAAGATTTTTACGTTTTTCTCGAAAACGGCTCAATGTTTCTCCCATACAAATATAAAAGATTTTTACGTTTTTCTCGAAAACGGCTCAATGTTTCGAAAAATTTATTTAGACAAAAAGTGTTTATAATATGGTTCTACAGAACTCTGAACACATCAAGATTCAATCAGACCACTCCCTCCTCCCTCCCTCATACAAATCGAAAAGATTTTTGCGATTATCTAGAAAACGGTTCAGTTTTTCCAAAATGGCGTTCCGAAGTTAGGTTCTATGGGACGTTAACAGCTTTCGAATGCGAAAAACCGCATCAAAGTCGGTTAAGATTTACTGATAGAAGTCGGTCTGTGTTACATACGCACGAACACACACACATACAGATGGCGGACTCAACGAATTGAGTCAATGGGTATATGTCCCGGGGACGTGATTTTAACACGTTTCTTATATGTAGCAAAGGTAAAAATAGTCTGTTTAGGGAATTACAAACTCAAATACGTTACAAGTGTTGGCATTAATACCTGGATAAATTTTTAAAGTGTAACCAAATACCTCATAGTCTCCGGCAACACCAAAGGATATCGAGATGGAAGTGAATATGTGCAAGTTAACTTAAGTTCTCGTACTCAAAGATCTAAAACAGCATCCGAAGGTGGTTTTTCAGATAAAAAAAGGACACACACAAGTACAGAATTGATACAAACACCCAATACGCTTACGTTTCCAATTGCGGATTGTGAAACGTGTTGTAAACGACAAAAACAACTTCGAGTACAACATTTTCAGACCCTTGGGATAACAAATGAAAGCAACGTGGCAGAATATTTGCCCCTCGAGGGACTCAAGTTGATGTTGGGGCCAAATTAAATACTTTCCGCAGGGGCCAATAATACCGGGTCGAGAGTATGGCGATCTCCGTGTTATTACGCTTCTTTTTATTCTTTCCTATGCTACCTTCTTCTTTTATTTTAGTAATGATTTTTTTTTCCTCGTTGTTGGCCTTTCTCTGCAGCCATGAACCTATACTGGTCGTCTAGTTCAAAGCCCTTTACACTCCGTGTCTCGTGGTAATTAATGAACTCTAACTAGAAAATAGAAAAAGATTCCCATCAGAGACTAGAAATTTTAGGTTCATGAACTCCTCGCCCTCCAGGAACACAGGAGCACAAAAAAAAAAGGATTTCTTGGAGTGATGTAAAGTGGTTGAAAGACACAAATTTAAAGTGGCTAAATGGGCAAAAGAGGGAATTCTGTCTTGTTTCCTCTGAAGGATCCCCCGTCGTTCACTCGACGGAGATCTTCAGCAATATCAAGATGGACAAGGGAAGGAGGACTGATGTGGTCGAAAAATAAGAAAAAAAAAAGTAAAATTTCCCTCAACACAATTAAGACCGTCAAGTTGAAAAATTAAGGCAAGTGTACTCAATACTTGAAAGCTCACTGAATTCTGTAGTCAACGGTAAGAGCCCTAAATTAGTGACAAGTACTAGAAGGTGTCCATTATGCGGTTGTTTGGTTGAATAGACTCCCTTATTTTATCACACAGTAAGAATCAAGTTCTCCTTCCATTCACCATTTAGTCCTACGACTTTCCCTCATTGTTCGTCTTTGATGCCCTGAAGGACAACTTCACCTCATCCACTCTCATTTTGCGTATTAAATGAACAAAACCGGTTGAGTGCACTTGGCTATGAAGCTTTTAGGTAAGTAATTTCTTAGCTTTCAAGTAAAACATCATAAAACATCATTTTTATGCGATTTGACTTTTTGCGCACAAGATTTCTAGGAATTTGCCAAAACGAAATAATTAAAGTTCAACAACAAATTATATCCGAAATTTTCCCACCCACTAAATTTTTAGTTGAAAATAAACATAATTATTGAAAGGAACTGTTCCGGAGGTACTACTAATGAATATTAAATGGAAAACAACAATTTCAATTATGCATTGGACAATTTAAATGGAGAAATTATTTTTCTATTTATCTATTTGTGGTTATGGTGATCAGGCGCGATGGTAATTTAGATGAATAACGTATTATACAATCGCTAGAATGTGGAAATGAATATTCAAATTAATTACGGCACGCTGATAACAGCGAAAATTAAAATTAAATAAATTGAATTCTGTTATTTTCAGGGTACTGGAATGATTTTGTGAAATTAATTTACGTAGATTTGGTATAGAAAATATAATCGAAAACCAAAATTCTGACATATTTTTTCATAACAAATTCTAACATTTTTTCGAGGTATGCAACGAAACTTGAAATATCGTAACAACGTAGGCTGGCCGTAACTCCTAGATCAGCTGGAACAATCCCAGATTCAAGCTCGTTGCCCTGCTGTCCCGGAAATTACACTTTTGTCCCGGATTACTCAATTATGGGTTAGAATTTATTGAACACTGAAAAACGATCACTACATAATGCTACATATATTTTACCAACTTGCATACCCGTCGTTGCCGGGTCAAGTTTTTTGTCTAAGTTTTAAAATACGAAGAAAACCGGAAAGAACTTAAAAACTTTTTAATGGGTCTATTTTGGGGCTGGACCCCCGACGAACATCTATGCCAAATTTCAGGCCAATCGGTTCAGTAGTTTCCCCGCGAAAGCGTAACATAGCGCAAAAACTAAGTTTCGAAATCACTTTACCCCCTCCCCTTACTCCCCCCACCCCTCGCGCTACTTTTCCGTATGCCTATGTTGGAACCAGAACTACCACAGACACTCATGTCAAATTTCAAGTCAATCGGTTCAGCCGTTTTTGCGTGAAAGAGGAACAGACAGACAGACAGACAGACACCATCTCATTTTTATATATTAGTATGATTTACTAATATATAAAAATGAGTGCTGTGCATTTTTCTCAATATATTAAAAATTTGATTTTTTTTTTGTTTCAAAAAAATTTAATTTTTAATAGCCTATGATTTAAAAAAAAACAATTTGTCTGCGGCGCATTTTTCTTAATTGGAATTTTCATAAATTCAATTATTTTTATTTATAAATATACTTTTGTTCCGGATTTATGAATTAACTGTTATAATAACGATTTTCCAAAAATGGCGCATGTTCTCGCCTGCGGCACTTCTGTGTTCAGTGGTATTTTTAAAATTTCGTTGATGTTTCAATTCAGTCATCCACCATCCCCCCCCCCCCTCCCCCTCCCCCTCCCCACACCTGCACATCCCACACCTTTTTTTACCTCAAGGGCTACAAAGTTTCAAGTGGAAAGCCAATTTTTCCTGCTAAATTTTGCGTATACTGAAATCGTGAAAATACCAATAAGAAGATATGCGCCACATGCGAAAATGTTGGACATATTTACGCTATATTTGCACTGAACGTCGAAACAAATACACAGTATTTTCATATCAATTGAAAATTTCAAAATATCTTTAAAACTCTCCTTATCACATTTAATTTTTCAAAATTTTTGAAGATATTTTCAGGAAACAATTATAATTTTTCATTAATTTAATACCGAAATTAACTAATTAAAAATTCAAACAGATTCATTAATCAATGTTTGACTTGTTAAAATGCTAAAAGGCAAAACCCCTTGTTGACATTTTCACGTGAAAAAGACAAAAAAAAAAACCCCCGTCATCCCTGAAAGTTGGGTATGTGCCATTTGCCATTACGACTAAGTCTTTTGGGAGTGGAGTTTCGAAAAACAGATAAAGCAGATGAAAAACATAATTAATTAAGACAAAAGCTCGTGATTTGCAAATACAGTATAAATTAGGTAATTGGGGTAATTTGAATTGAGTTTCTCATAAAGAAATTCATGTGACGATTTTATGTGTCAGAATTTATTTTTTTGTGAGATTTTACTGAAAAATTTTGTCATGAACAAAGGCGGAAAAAGATATTGTTCACGCTTTTTTCTGGAATTTTGGACAGTTATGTGGTTTAACGTCAACTGGATAGCCATCACTTTTGGTCCAGCGAATTGCTTCCAAAGTAATGGAAAATAAATAACAGATATTAAGATTCTCTCTATCTTTGTCTTGTACAAGATGACCCAGAGGGCAGGCTGTGTAAAAAAACGTCTCAAACGGGACATTAACGGAACAAAAAACCTTATAGAGGACTAAACTTGATTGGACTTGATTGGGACGAAAAAGAAGAAATGTGCTCCGCAGGCGAAATTGTTCAAATAGAATGCTGCGCAATGATTTTAAACTTAATTTTTACACGCTCTTTAAGTTCCATAAATATTTGCACCGTAAATTGTAAACATACCAACAAAGAGAAATGCGCCGCAGTCCAAATTCTTTTAGATAGCACCATGGGAAATCATTGAAAAAAATGTGCCGCAGGTGAAAAAAATTTTTGTTTATAGCAACTATCAGGCAAGTCAGAGCATTTTTTGCATATCTAGTGATCAGTTTATGTAGCGTTTGAAAAAATATAACACTGAATTGAACCATCCAGAACAAAAGTCTAGTTTCCATCCAGACAACAAAAGCCGGAATTGTCCTGGTCATTCCATCACCCTAGCTTTACCGTAAATTAATAGCTTTTACCGTTGCCGAGATATTTCAGATTTCGTAAAAAAATCATATTTTTACGTAGACTAATATTTTATTCGTCGGGTTATTAATTGCGCTGGAACGTGAATTTTATACAAGAAAGTAATGTCCTGTTCATATTAGATAATAGGGGCTGCACCCCGAACCGCTTCGCGGTTCATCCCCCACATGATACGCTGTGCATATAATTTATTTATCGGTTCAGTAGTTTCCCCGCGAAAAAGTAACATAGAGGGAAAACTAAGTTTCGAGATTACTTAACCCCCTCCCCTTACTCCCTCCACCTATCATTTTAATGGGTCTATATTGGGGCTGGACCCCGACGAACATCTATGCCAAATTTCAGGCCAATCGGTTCAGTAGCTTCCCCGCGAAAGAGTAACATAGTGCAATAACTAAGTTTGGAAATCACTTTACCCCCTCCCCTTACTCCCCCCACCCCTCGCGCTACTTTTCCGTATGCCTATGTTGGAAGCAGAACTACCGCAGACACTCATACCGAATTTCAAGTCAATCGGTTCAGTGGTTTTTCGTGAACGAGGAACAGACAGACAAACAGACACCAACTCATTTTTATATACAGTAGAATCCCGATAATTCGTACCCCGATAATTCGTATATCCCGCTAATTCGTATGAATTTGCTGGTCCCTTGAAAAAAATCCCAATAATTCGTACCCCGATAATTTGTATATCCCGCTAGTTCGTATGAATTTGCTGGTCCCTTGAAATACGAATTATCGGGATTCTACTGTATTAGTATGATTTATCTTTAGAAATCAACAGAAGTTGCGCTGCAAGCAAAATTTTGGAAAGAAATATACATCATAACCAAAACGGTTTAAATTAAAATGCACCACAGGAAGTTTTTTTTAAATAAAGACACATTAGAGGAAAAAATCTATGAGAAAACTGCGCCGCAGGTGAATTTTTTGGATTGAAAGACAAAGTCAAATAATCCGGGACAAAAATTTAGATTCCGGGACGGCTGCACAACCTGCCTAAATCCGTGACTGTCCCGGCGAATCCGGGATGTATGGTCTGGTCACCCTAAAAATGGCAAAAAAAAATCAAGAACACCGTCGTTAAGAACTAACAGAATACCATTTTGACCAAAAGAGGGGGTCGTTGGACAAAAAATGAATTACAACAGACAATGGATCCCAACGTTTTTTCCACCTCGCGACCTGCTTTTTATAAATACAAAGTTCCACCTGTTGGATGGCAGATTAACAAAGAATTTTAGAAAAATCGCATATACTTAAAGCTAAATTGTATAAATTAATAGCTAACCATTTCAATACAAAAATAAATGAAATCTAAAAGATTTATTCGTTTGTAATTAATTTTGAATTATTCCAAAAACCACTTGTGTATGGTGGAATGCATACCAAAATTTTCGTGGAATTTCCAACAATGAGTGAGTGGTTAAGAAGGAAAAATTTGTATTGTGTTAATTCACAGATCCAATAAAACTTTTTGCCAAGAGTACGAAACTTTGGCCAACATAATAAAATAAAATTTCACTTGAAAACAAAATGATTCATTAATTTCTGTTGAAGTCGCTTGCATCCGCCGATTGTGAAATGAAAAACAAACCAATCTTCGAACAACCCTACACCACCCTCCCATCCATACAAACACAAATCCGACAAGAATTTTAGGAGAAACTTTTCAAAAAAAGAAAACGCTTGTCATTAATACTGTGGGAAATCCTAACGCAGTTAGAAAGGCGTTTCATGTCCCAAGTTGACCCATTAAATTTACCAAAGAATAGGAAAAACTCCAGCAAAAATAAGAAAAGATTCATAGAATAGTAAAGGAGATATGCTCGTAACAATAAAAATAAAGGAGATTTTTCATCATTTTCCAAAATTTTCTGTAAACTCACGCTTCAATCAATATTTTGTGCTTTTTTTTGTACTTTGTGCTGTTGTATTACGCCCATCTACATAACGATAACGAACTCAAAACACCCCAAAACTCATTGTAACGAACAAGTTCTACCCGGATATACATATATCGGGATTTGAGAAAAGTTTTCGTATAATGTTGTTGCTTTTATTGTTGATGCTTTTCCTTCCTCTTTTTTTTCTATTTCCATTTTTTGTTTATTCTTTATACAAATTTTAATAGAGTTTGTTGTGTTCTCATATACACGATGTTTTCATATAGTATTTGTTTTTTACTTTTTTTATATGGTTTCAAAAACAACAAGTATACATATGATTTCGTTTTTAAAAAAAATTGTAGGTTCGTGTTTACGGAAAGACATACGGCTTTTTCCCGCTCGGGAGTTAAGGGGGAGGAGGAAAATGAAAAAACGCGATTAAAAAGTAATTTTACATTTACTCCAATGGTTATATTATTTAATCCTTTTTTAAAGATTTCGGGGTTTTTCAATATGTTCCTCATACTGTCCTTAAGAAAAATAACGTATGATGTCTTCGTGGGTCAAGAATGACCCATTATGACCCATTTATGACCCATGAAAACTACAGTGCTCTTCAATGGATTAAAATATGAACAAATAGATTATTGTTTTCGGTATTCAAAAGAAATTTGTTCACAGAGCCTACACCATACAAACATTGTTCATGTAGTTGAGAAGATACTTTTAATTAAAATCGAATTTGGGTCAGAAATGACCCGAGGACAGTATGAGAGTTAAAATTTCTTTTAATCGTGGGTTTTTCGAAATTTTCAATTTTGTTTTGTTTTTTCCATTCGGTGGTTTTTAATTTTCTCACGGCTTTTTTAGTCGGTGGTTTTTCAAAATTTTTAATTTTTTTTTACTTTTTTAACCCCCCGTCTACCGAAAAAAAACCTGCTAGAACTACCGTTGGGTCAATTAGACCCCAATCGGTAATCAGCCATTTTCCTTTAGTTGTTATTGAAAATGTCTGAGTACGCTTAGAAAAAACTTCAATAATGTCAATAGATTCCAGCAAAATACAATGAAGAATTCTTAAAGAAACAATGTCAAGAAGTTACAAAGTCCAAAAACTATTACGAGTAGAATTAGAGAAAAAATTTATCGCTGTGGGGTCAAATTGACCCCAATGGTAGACGGAGGGTTAAAGACAAGTGTGGAAAAAAACTTTTAATATCCGACTAAATTTCAAGTTTTTGTGCCAGCAATTTGTATTTCTAAAAACGGTTTTTAGATTCACGACTTTTTTTTATCAAGATGGCGAAAACGATGTTGAACTCGGTTCAGTGGATCAAAAGCTATAACTATCCCCTCTCGTTAACCCTAGACCCATGTACTGGGCACTGAATGCCCAGAACGATTTTTTGGGGTTATATTTTCCCATTGTATTTCTTACTTGTTTAACGAATAAACCACATTTTTATGATTTTTAAACAAACAAGCCATACATTTTCTATTAGAATTACATCTGAGTGCCCAAGTACACAATTTATGGAAGTTTTATAGTACACGGGTCTCTGGTTAAAGTGAAGAGGAAAGCTGAATTCCTGTACACTGAAATATTCTGGTCATTATTTCCAACCCAATAGCAAATACGCGACCAAAATCGGTTTAGTGGATTAGAAGATTCAGAGAGAAGGAATTTAAAGTATGGAGGACGGGTGAAATCTTTTACCTTGAAATATTCTCTTTTACTTTCAACCGAATGGCGAAAACGGGATCAGAATCGGTTCAGTGGACCACGAGATTTAAGGAGATGGAGTTTAAAATAAGGGAGGGGGCAGTGTCTTTTTTACACTAAAACATTCCTTTTTACAATATTTTCAACCAAATGTTAAGAACCGGATCGAAATCAGTTCAGTGGATCAAAAGATATAAGGAGAAGGGATTTAAAGTTAGGAGGGAAAGGTGAAAAAAAGGAGAAACCACTAGAAAATGGAAGCCCGTGGATGGATTTGCTTCAAGTTTTCACTGTATTCAAATCTTCACTGTATTCAAATTTTCATTGTATTCAAATTTTCACTGTATTCAAATTTTCACTGGGTTTACTTCAAATTTTCACGGGCGCGCATCCAAGAAAAAATTGTTCGCGGGCGTTTTTCCTTTTTACTACATTTTTTTTAAATAAAAGCTTTTTTCAAATATTTTTTTAACTTTTTTTTTTAAATTTATTTTATACTTCCGATCCAAAAAGTATCTACACAAAAAGTATCTACGATATCGTAAACAGTAAAGGATATGCTGTTGCTGCCTGATTGCATGAGTGTGTGATTCGACTACCATTTTGTTTCATAATAGAATTATGGAAACACAATCCTTATACATATTTACAGTTTATTGAATATTGTAGAAAGGATGACTGGATCGACAAGCATTTCTGTTTGATATACAAAAACCCGCTTAATGAGCAAAAACCCTGTTGATAATATCTAGAAATCAATACATTCTCGTTTGGATATTCGATTTCTAGCATCAATTTTCCGGATGGTGTGTTTATGTTAAATTTCTGCAGACTATAAGAAAATTACGTTCCATTAACCAAATCTAACCATTGGCCTTTAACAAAATGTCGGATAAAGAAACGAGTTACTTTACTCCGGGCTTTTATGTACACTTACTTAAAGTAATGCAAACCAAAATAAATGATATTTCCAATATAACATTAGTAGAGTGATTGGGAAATTCGTACGATTTAAACATGTTTAGGCCAGTCAAAATGTTAAAAATACACATTTATACAGAAAAAAACTCATTTTGCACCGACTATGAGTGAATTTTTTTGGTCAAAATCAAGATTTGGGTCGCTGATTATGAATCCGTTGACCAATTAAAGAAAATCAAAATGGCGGCTCCAAGATGGTTGTCGAAAAATGAAAAATCGCGATAATTTCAGGAAGAATGGGAATTGTAAGGTTGCTGATTGCGAATCTGAGGTCCAAATTCCAAAATTAATACCAGACCACAGAATTTTTTAAAACCCCCAAAATATAAATGTTCATGTGATTCGGGCTTTCTTAAAAATGCGTGTCTCAAAGGGTTGAAAAGCTCTGAATAGTGAGACAGAAAGTGTGGGTTTATATTGTCTTTGAATCTTCGTCGGTTTAAGTCGGTTTTAGTCGGTTTGGGTCGGTTTTAGTCGGTTTTAGTCGGTTTAAGTCGGTTTAAGTCGGTTTTAGTCGGTTTAAGTCGGTTTTAGTCGGTTTAAGTCGGTTTTAGTCGGTTTTAGTCGGTTTAAGTCGGTTTTAGTCGATTTTAGTCGGTTTAAGTCGGTTTTAATCGGGACGGAGCACATTAAATGGGAAGTTGTTCCAATGTTTTGTTGATTAAGAATTAAATAGTTTTTTCTTCCTTTAACAGATTGGAATGAACTTCAGCGTAACCTCAATGAAAATAATACCAAAGAAAAATTAACAGAAACAGTAGACGAGTATCAGAATCTTGTGAATAGCTGCGAATGCAATATTTGTTAGACGCCCCCAGAGAATAAGAAAATTCTTAGCTATTATATTGCAAAGGATCAACATTTTTGTATAGCCTTGGAACCTCCCTTCTTTTCTTCGTTTGTATTCATTGGTGTTTTTCTTGCCCTTCGGATGGCTCTTGTTGTTTTTTTTTTATTTTTCGTTTCATATACTGTAGTAAAAACAGAAATAGCTACAATCGTAATATCCGAATAAAATTGAGCATGAGATCAGAGGAAAACACCCCTCGAGCGCAAAAAAAACCCCATAATGTGCACGGAAATAAGTAACGGAAGTAGAAATAGTTGTTAGTCCACTTACCGGAAATAATACTTGATCCAACTAACAGCAGAGTTAACCAACAGATCCTGACCTTCATTGTTTGTTGGGTAACTCCAACTTGGTGACTCTGTTTCCTGTCGTATTCCTTTTGATATCCTTGAGTATTTCTTTTACGATATCCTGAAATCGCCTTCCACTCCTACGCATCCAATGACGATGACGATTGCGATGAAGATGAAGATGACGATGATGGTGATGATGATGATGGGCACCGCGTCGTTGATATTTGGTGAAATGTTGCTGATGTTGATGGTTGATCCTTTTCAGTTTTTTGTGGCAGTAGTAGTGCTGATGATGATAGTGGATTTTCCTATTGTTGTGGACGTGGCAGTAGCAGCACTTCTTAGCCAAAATACCACTAAATTGTCCAGTCATTTAGAGTTTTACTAGTCCACTCGCTTCCTCTATTGGCCGCTATATCCCCCTTAATGCTGCTGTAACACATTTTTTGTGTAGTTCGCTATTCGCACATGCAATTTACCACAAGCTCATTCATTCACTACATAATTTTCGTATCTCGAAATCGACCAACAACAAAATTTACTCAAATTCCTTTATTCTGTGGGGGGGAAGGTTTTTTTTTTTTTGCTTCTTTCTTTCCTAATTCGGAATCCTTAAGTAACGTTTGTCCTTTTGTTGTCCGTTTTACTCGTTTAACAAGCTGTGAGCCATCAATGCGGATTGGTATGAGACCCCAACTCAAGTTCAATTTGGACGAGTTGAATAATGGAGGGATGGTCGAATTACCCCTTCACATCGTATGAAAGGGAAATTCTCTAAACTGAACTGATAGATGGGGTTGTTACAGTTTCTACAAAGTATTTCTTGTTGTATCGCTTTCTTTTTTTTTTGATTTTGTTCACTTTGTTTGTTGATACCACTGTTGTACGGATGTGATGATACCCTGAAATGAAACATTTATTAAGTTTCGCATAATAAAAGAAGTGGCTAAAGCGAATTAGATTGATAAACATCTGAAGGAAATGAACTTCAAATGGGTTTCAATTTCATTTCAACTTTTGTGAAATAATACAACACGACAGTACACTGAGAGAAATGGAGTAAAGATTTTAAGCCTGCCGCAGGACTATTTTTTTAGTTTTTCCAAAAAGCGCATAGGTTTAGATCAGGCATCATCAGCTAGTGGCTCGGTTGGCTCATCACACAGATTGGCTTTAACAGCGTAGCCACTATAATCGACCTTTTATTGTGTGCTGTAATGCTTGTGTGTACGGCTTCGGATCGCAGGAATAAAACGAATCGTGCTTTGAGTTAGAATCGGGGCATTATTAGCATGACGCATTTCATTTTAAATCAGTTCGTGTCAAGCCATGGCCGTGGAAGGTTGTGTTTCAATTAACTGTTTTTTTTATTTATAGTGGTTATAAATTTTGATTGTAAAGGTAGCGACAGTTACTTTGATGACCCCTGGTTTAGATGATACCCGTTATACCTACCGTTACTCTTCCAAAAGCAGATAGACATCTACGATTTTTGTAAAACTTATTCAAAAAATTTTTTAAGCTCAACATGTTCTCAAACTGGCTCAACGCGTCCCCTAGCTTCCAACATTCAAAATAAAAAAATCGAAAAATGTTTTACCACAGGCCAACCGTTGGCCTTTTTTCTTTTGAACTTTTTTCTGAGTGTAAATAAAATGACATAAAAAATGTCATCTCACCAACATGACCAATAAAAAATAAAAAAACTAGAAAGAAAAATATTGCTGGTCATGGACATTCGATTTATATAAAAAGGACGAAATTCATCTAAACATAAACACGACCACCATCCACATTAAATTGACAGGATGAAATTTGTTAGATTGCCTTTTATTCGTCAAGGGTTGGCTTTATATAATAATAGCCAAGTGAAATTAGGCTTGAATACGCTAGGAAGGCGCCAATCATCAAATATTATACCACCCTTTGCTATTTTTCAGCTCACAATCTTCTAGGACGAACCGAAACAAAAAATTTGAAAAGGAAACAATGGAATTTATCTTTTGTGCTACATTGATGCTAAGAAGCTGTATTTATTTTCTATGCCGAAACGAAATATCCCAAGTTCTGTTGGATTTATGTAGAACCATTTTGATTGTTGAAAATGCTGAGCTTTTTCCTTTTCTGGATAAAGTAGAGTAATTTCCGTCTTATAACAACATTCAATTGGCATTTTTCTGTCTTTATTCATGATATGTTGTGTCCTTAATTTCGCCACTTAAAAGAAAACTCCTAAACACTATTCAGGAGACTTTTATGCGTTAAAATGAATCATATGAAATGTTTATCAGGAGCATATCATAAATACGGTTTTCAGAATTTAAAAAACAACTACGATTATCAACGCAACTAGGAATTCCCCACCCCCTCCCTCAGCAAAAATACTTTTGGAGCCCTTTGTCTGGAAAAGAATTTTGTTCTCAATGCTGATAGCAATTTGTTGGCGATAGATGCCATAGTTGTGGTACTCTAGTCAGGCTGATTCAATTGTCTACGAAAAAAGGTATACCAGTTATCTTAATCAAATGCGCCGCAGGAGAAATTTTTTCTTACTTCCTTTGCAATACACACACGCAGGTACAGATCTGAAATAATCCGGAATCCAGGACAGATGACCAGTGACCGGAGTGGGAAGATGAAATCTATTAACGGGTTACACCAATCACAATCCTTGAAACGCTGTTAAATAAGACTATTTTGTGGCCCTGCACCTTCCCTCTTCTCCTCGACCTTTGGCCACGGATCTCTCCTCGACCTTCGGCCACGGCACCTACTTGCCACGCATTAAATCTACTTATCTGTACTGATAAAAAATCGAAAGAAATTTCAACAATAAAATTATGACACATAATAGAATTTCAGAATAGACAATAGTAAAGTCCGCACCCGTAAGGCGTCATTCCGCAAGTGTGGAGTATGAATTCAAACGAAAATCTCCATAGAATTACAATAACATTGGGATTTTCGTTTCTAATCGCATTGAATGCTTGCGGAAATCTGCCTTTGATCCCTTCGCGTTCCAACCTTACCCTACGGCTTCCGTGCTTGGTCGGACTTCAGCTTCGGGTCTGACATTTCAAACGTGTACAACTTGCAGTACAATGGTTTGGGTAGATTTTAGTGAGCGAAATTTTTCCTTGCAACATGACCTCTATATTGGTAAAAATTGCATCCAAGTTCCTTCAGAATTGAAAGGATTTTATGGTGAGAGGGTTTATAGAGAGGGCAGGGGCTAGATATTAGTTGACATTAAGGGATAGATATTGGATATTAGGGGGTATGTATTTTTCCTTGAAATATTGTCTCCCTAATGGTGACCACCGGATACAAATCCTTTCAGAATTGCAGGAATTACCAGATGAGGGGGTTTACAAAGAGGGGTGGAGGTAGATATTAGTGAGCAAAATGTTTTCCTGATTGCTTTCTTCTCTAATGCTTAAAACCAAATCCAAATACCATCAGAATTGCAGGAGTTAGCTGATGAGGGGGTTTACAAAAAGGGGTGAAGGTAGATATTAGTGAGCAAAATGTTTTCCTGATTGCCTTCTTCTCTAATGCTTAAAACCAAATCTAAATACCATCAGAATTGCAGGAGATGGCAGATGAGGGGTTTTACAAAAAGGGGTAGAGGTAGATATTAGTGAGCGAAAATTTTTCCTGAGTGCTCTCCTGTCTAATGGTGAAAACCGAATCCAAATACCTTCACGATTGCAGGAGATAGCAGACGCGGAGTTTTACAAGGAGGGTTAGAAGTAGACATTAGTGAGCCAAATCCCTTGTGCGGGTGGTTCAAGAGATATCAGGAGAGGAGGTAAGAAAAAAATTGAAAAACAGCATAGCCTTTAACCATCGCAATGATGCTCTGAACCTAATATTTAGGTATCCCAGAAGTCAGTTAACTACAAAATTTGCCCCCACCCTTGTGACAATTAAGAAAAGCTTTTTTCATGATTTTTTTTTCTTTACTTCAAAGATTTCCATTAATGAAAATTTATCTGACTTTAATTAAGTTTACCTGTTTTTCAAACACTTGTTTGTCGAAAATTCACATTACACTAGAGTTGGCAGAAATTTAAGCATAAATCAACATATAATTTGTCTATTGAACTCAAAGTTAATTGACTCATAAAAAATTTGTTTATAAACAAAATCGAGATCGCTTTGAGTGATTCAACATCAAGTCGATTAATGTGGAAAATGTTTCGATAAAATTCATTGACTTGAAGCAGCAGCGGCAGCAACATATGTTCAATGCCACGATGTTAGATTTTCCATTAAAGCGAGCAAATTGATTGTTTACACGTGCGACGAATGAAAACTGCACCAGCTTGCCAATGGATGAACGTCGGAAAATTCAAATTATTTGGAATTCCATCAATTCTATTGGAAAACTGTTCGTGAAAGGTGAAAACGAGTTATTTTTTTACCATTATTTTAGGAAATTTCATCATAGCAATCATTATTATCTCGCGTAAGTGGCATTTGATTGAATTTTCTCATTAAAATTACCGCATTCTGTTTACAGTGGCAGGACTAAATCTGTGCTAATTAACTAAAATGTTTTTACTTACCATAATCAGAAGTAAAATGGCCTGTTAGCGACACGATTTATTTTTTGGGTGGTATGAAAAAAAAAATACACAAATTTCTACTGTAGCGATCTAGCGAGAATATCTTTTATCCAAGTATGAGACAGAAAGCTTAATTAGTATATAAACGAAGCGTATAATTTGTAACTGAGCAAGGTCGCAAATTAACGTGATTCTGGGAAAGCTTCCATTTATGTTAGACAAGGATAAAAGATTAACTTTAAGTCCTATACATATGAACTGATGTTACAGAGATACAAAGTCCTATGGATGCAGATAAATGGTAGATAGCATAGTTAGATACATAGTTAGACGTGTATGATAGACAGAAATACAGCTAAGTCGGTTAAGATAAACAGTTAATTTTGCCCAAGATTCAGATAAAGTAAGACAAATACTTTTTGATAAGAAGATAAATGACTGACTTTGTTTTATATTTTCCTCCTTTTATACTAAAATAAAGGATTTCTTGCTAGTAATGATTTTCCTCTGTTGACAAGAGAGATTTACAAGATATTAAATGATTCTTAATACACCTTTCATAAATTGTACACAGCCATGAAAATTGTAGGTTCGAAAATCACGTCTATTTCATACGCAGGGCAAGTTTTGCCATGCTGCTTGCAGAGCAATCAGCAGTGGGTTTAGATGAAAAAATAAGGAACTCGTTGCCCTGACGTTTTTAAAATTAATAGCTTTTGGAATATTGTAAAACAGTATTTATTTATTTGCCCTGTAGGCTCGTCATGGTAAGTCAGCTTCAGATTTTTCTTTAAATTTATCAGCGATTGGCATAACAGGGTGGTGAAAATAGCTATATTGGGCTGTAAAATTAGATTATTCTGTTCCATGATGGAATTTGAAATTTCCGGGATTTTATCCTGCGTATGGAATAGACGCACGGTAATCACACTGTAAAAAATAAAATAATAGTTTAAAAAAACATGCTTTTAAAGTGTACACTCAGAAAAATGTTCAGGTCAACTTTTTGTCAGGTTAACTCTGACCTTACAGAGGTTTCTGTAAGCCAGCTAGCGGTCAGATTTAACCTATCTAAGGTCAACTCGTGCAGCTCCCAATGCCCTACTTCACCTGCTGGTGGCTTAATTTCAGAATTTCTCCGACCACAGGTCAACTCAGTTTTACTTGCCTACATGCAGGCGAACGCGCGCCTGCCCGAGGCCAATTACGCCGTATGTAGGTCGTCGAGTTAGCCTCCATTTTTCTGAGTGTATTATAACTGAAAAAAAAAAAATGTGGAGGCATTTGGAATCAAAAATTTATTTTGCTTTTAAGCAATATAAAAGCGTTAAGAGTTTTTGCATATTATCTTTTATTATGCTTTTCTTTTTGATGCCGAATTCCTCCATAATTACATTCCTCTTCAAGATTATTGTACTTGCCTACTCTCAGAAAAATGTCAGGTCAACTTTTTGTCAGGTTAACTCTGACCTCTAGCTGGCTGACAGAGGTTTCCATTACATGACATCACATCCTCGAAATGCCTATCTAAGGTCAACTCGTGCAGCTCCCAATGCCCTACTTCACCTGCTAGTGGCTTTATTTCAGAATTTCTCCGGCCACAGGTCAACACAAGTTTTACTTTCCCTCATGCAGGCGAACGCGCGCCTCGCATAGGCTAAATTTTCCTGCCCGAGGCCAATTACGCCGTATGTAGGTCGTCGAGTTAGCCTCCATTTTTCTGAGTGTATTCTATAGAGGGAAAGTATTGTATTCATGATGGAGACCGACTTGAGAACGGTGGCAGATAGAAAATTTCTGATCAGTACGAACTCTGTTTCAGACAAAATGAGGATGTCAGTGTATTTGTCTGTCTGTCTGTCCGTTGGACGTATCTTAAATAACTCGAGAATGCGTTGACCTAGCGAAATTTTGTGTGAATAAGTTTCTCAGAAATCGTAGTTCTCTATCAATTTTTGGAAAAGATACGGTAGCTATAGTGGGTAACTCCCATACATTTTTTTTGAAAAAATAGCGTTTTTTAAAAATTTCTCGAAATCTGGGTGCTTTCATGAAAAATGTATGTAACAAAATTTAAAGGAAATAAAATTTTCCACATTTTTTTTTGAGAGACTCTTTGGGCTTTGATATTTTCAGTTTTTTGATTAAAAATATCTTTCTGCAAACGTCGCTTTTGATCATTCAGAGGTTCAAAATATAGCAGAAGGTAAATTTACGACCAATAAGAGAGGATTGGTTTAGAAAACAAATAAAATAATTTTTGTGTGGAAAAGGATTTAGTAAATAAGACTAAAAAAATATTGAGAAAAACCCACTGCAGAAAAATTGTTTTCAACCCTTAGTAACTTTCTAAGTCTATCCCATTTGAATGTTTCTCATTTTATTTAAAAAAAAAAATATTATTTTGGAACTGAGGGAAAATGTTCAAATAGATATAAAACTTCAAATATCTCTGTTAAAATAATATTTACATTAGTAGTAGCAAATATCTAAATAGATACAAATATCTACAAGACCCAAAATTTTAATTATGAATTCATTAGAATTTATCAAAGGTTTTTTCACTTACGTTATACTCTGTGTTTTCGAATAAAACATAAAAGACAAACTTTTATAAAAATCATGCAGCTTTAAAAGTGCTTTTTAAGTAGGGTTACCATATTGTTTTTGAATCCATAAATCCACGGCGGAGTGGGGGCGGGGGTGTGTGTTCGGATGGCTAACACAGAACACCAATGAAACAACAAATTTTATTAGAAAATTTTACGGGTATGCCAGCTAGACCCGCCGTTGCTGGGTTAAAGTTTTTTGCATAAGTCTTTACGCATCAAAAAACCAAGATATAACATAAAAACGTCTAAAAAATCGTCATTCTTGCAGGATATCCCGCAATCTAAATATTTTGAAATACAAGCGCAATTAGTGGAAAAACATTGATAAAATGTGCCACAGGCGAAAAAAAATATGATTTTCAGCAACCCACGCCCAAACCCAAAATAATTTTCTTTTTCCATATTCAGTGGTCGTTTTTTGTAGCGTTTGATAAATTATAATACCAGTTTGAGAAATTCGGGACAAAAGCTTAATTTCCGCCTAAAGTCGAGACTGTCTCAGCTATCCCGGAACGTACCCAACCCAGAGGCTAAATTTTTTAAACGAGATGCGGCGGAATATTTTTAATCCAGAGCTACTCATTCAAAAATATACTTTTTTTTCAAACTGTTTACTTCTATAAATAATCTCTGCGGCAATCGTAAAAATAGCAATAAAAAAATGCACCGCAGGCGAAATAATTCGCAACACATGCTTCCCTGTGGAAACTTGTTGAAAAAATACGCCGCAGACGAAAAAATGTAATTTACGGGTTACTGAAGTAGAGTAAGTTTTAAATATTAAGAAATCGTTATTTCTTATGTTTGATAAATTATAAGAAATTGAGAAAAAATTTAATTTCCAGGACCCCGGAACCACACATGCCTAAATCCGGGACTGTCCCGGCAATTTCGGTCACCCCATGAGGCTTCTGTTAATATCTGTACGTTCGTTGTACAAATTAGCATATTTTTTGTTATACGCATGATTATGAACCCTGACTGGAAAAATATGTATACAAGAACCCTAAGATATATTTCAAGAAAATTTAAAAACGAAAGGCATAAAAAAAACGAAATATTAAAGGGATAATCACGTTGGAATATTCCTTTACCATAATTTTTAATGAAAATTCAAAAAAAAAATTCTTCGTTTACTATGCAGAACGATACTAAAAGCGTTATTACAAATTAAAAGAAATGAATGTTTTTTCCTGAATTTTAATATGGAGTGGCGCAACATCAAGACGTGGGAAGATATGTTAATGATTATTTAAAAAAAAGGTATTACAAGTACTGCGTCTAAGCTTTATTAGGGTTTCACTCTTTCTCCCTTGTCAGCTTTATTAGCTGCGTAACAAAAGGCACATCAGCAAAAAAATGCCTTTTTAATTGTTGGATTGAATGGAACATCTTAAGACTAACGAGCAAGATCATTTTAAGAAAACATCAAAAAAATTGTTCTCGATAAAAAAGTTACTTGAAAATTAAAAATCAATAAAAATACGGCGTCTACAAAATAAATATTTAAAGATTGATGAAAAATGCCACGGTATGTATTTCAAAAACAATCCGTGTTTTAAATGTAAAAAATAGGTTTGAAATAAATTTCTTTCCACTTAAATACTGTAGACTTCCTATTATTAACCCGGCCCTTACACGCGTCTGTAGAGCTGACACAGTCGCTGACACAGTCTCGTGTAAATGCACCGACTGCCAGTTCGCTAAATGTGTTTTAATTCCTTGTGAGTAATTTTATATTACTGACAGACTTTACAGTCGCGTGTAAAGGCCGGGTTAGTGTAGCAAATCAAACCAACCAATTTCGATCCAATCTGTTCGACGTCTTTATTAAGAAGAAAGAATGCTTTTACAATTATTATCTCTATAGGCTAGGACAGCTTTTGAGGCATCACTTTTATACTACTGTTTATAGCACTATTATAGGCTCTCTAGCTGTTACGAAGTAGTATGATCATGTTAATTGTGCGAATACAGAAGTAAATATACTACAATACGGTCACCATTTGTTCAAAATGGCCGGGATAGTCCCGAATTTGGGCATGTTTTCCCGGTATCCCGGAAACAAACCTTTGGTCCCAGGTTTTTCAATTTAGTGCTATAATTTATGAAACACTAGGAAAAACTACCACTAGTTATTCAAAAAATACTAAACTTCGACTAATAGTCGATGTAAATCACATTTTTTTCGCCCGTGGAACATTTTTTTAACGATTTTCCTCAGAGTTGCATTTGTTGTGAAATATTTTGCCTGCGGCGCGTTCCTCTTTGCAAGCATTTTTACAATTTGCAAAAATTAAGTTAATTTTCGCTTCAAAAGTGATAAGAAAAAAATTTCAAAAAAAAAAGTGAAAAAAGCTTTTTTTATTTAAAGAAAATGCACTAAAATGGAAAAACTAATTTTTTGATCAAAGTCAGTCAGCGACCCCAAAAACCCCCAAATGTGTTTTTTCCCGGGAAAATTTGAGGAAAGGAACTATTACGTTATCTTTACAGGATCTTCCGTTATCCCTACAAGGTGTTGTAATTGGACTTACGTATGTATGCAAAATTTCAAGTCAATCGGATGAGTGGAAGTGGGTCAAAATTAGATTGCAAGATTTGACCCTGACAGAGAGACAGACAAACAGACGGATATGAAGGCAAGCCAAATAAAAGCTTTTAAAAATGATTTTTTGTGTGCCTGGAAATTTTGAATGAATGACCATTGAGGGAAGATTTGTCTCAATTTTTCAGGTATTAGAAGATCTGAGGCGGTTCCTGTCATCACGAGGGCAGGCGCATGATTCTCCGCCACTGAATGCAGACCCAGCTCCCCGCTAAATTTGTGGGGGAGTTTTCGGACAGTTCCTTAGATAATATAATTTAATTAACCATTTTCCGATCACTTTTATCCACGGTGCTGGAATGTCGCGATTTATCAGAGGATTCTATAGATATAATTTAAGTGGTAAGAAATTTTGAAAATTCGCAATATTGAAAGATTTCGTTTAGTGTTTTTTCAAGTTTCCACAATTAAAATTTTCCATGAATCAAAATCCCACAAGAATTTTTAATGGCCTTCTGAAATAAAATTTATGAAAACCACCGAAAGTCATTCAATGAATGGATGCACAATGAATAAATTGCATGAAGCGTAATTCGCCATGGCCAATCATCTTAAAGTTTTAATGTTCTCAATTATGACTTGGAACCAATTCAATAATAATGTCTTTTCGGTAGCGACAACTTGCATCTAATCAATTCGACGCTGCTGGTGCAATTAAGTTAATTATAGATTCGGCACGGCGCGCGGCGTTAAAATGAAACAAAAGGCGCTTCGATTGTTAGTATTTCGCCCAGTCGTCGCGACGACGTCTTTACGACGTCTTTTTATGCGAAATCCTGAAAGTAAATTCCTTGTCTTCATCCTAACAAACTTTATAGTCTACGTAGTAAATCAACGAAGCAATATTGCATCAATTTAGCTCTCTCAGTTGAGATACGACATTTTATTTATTTTTAGTAAATTTGAAATCGAAAAGTCCCCTTCAATTCAGGTACATGTGGGGAAAGTGAGAACGCAACCTTTCGCAATTTTTGGCATATTGTCAACGGATTGTGTGGCTTTGCGTTGAATCGGGTTGGGGGGATTGCGGTTCAACGTGATTTTTGGGCTAATGATGTGAATGTTCGACAAAAAAATATGTGAACGCTTCAAGTTGGCATAGAAAATCTCCCTTTTTCCCGGCAATTTTGGGTAATGCTGCGTAGCTATTTTGGCTCTTAAGGTCAAATTTCTTTTTCTTTTTTGATGGTTTCTTGAGTAAATTTCAAATATCTTAGACAGACTCGAAGTTCTTATGGAATACTCTGCGCTCGGTGATCATTACACAAATTGAATAATTTCAAAAATATTTCGTAAATTGTCGGTCACAGTAATTATCCACTCTATATTTTTGGACTATCTAGCGATTGTATCTCAGGAATTCTTTGACGATGTTCTAGAATAGATAAACAGCGACATTTTCAAAGTCAACTCAACTGCATCGTGTTTGCTGATGCGATCATAGATTCTCTATGGCTTCTATTTTATGCTTTGGTTGATGGTTTTTTTTTTCTCGTATTTTCGTAAATACATTTTAATGTTTAGTAACTGCAGCAGCTGGGATATGATCTTGACTTGATCATTTTCATGTGTTCACTATGCCATCATAATATTTAGGTTTCTAGGTCTTGGGGGTAAAATCTCTGGCCATGTCGAAAATTTTCCTTGTAAATCGGTTTTTTTTATTTGAATTTTGTTTATTTTGATTTTGTTGAAATGTTTTCGAGTATCTGTCGATTGATTTGCTTTTAATTTACGGAAACGATAATTTGTATATTTTGCTAATATCGTTAAAATTTTAAAATGTTTACTGAAAAATTGTAAATGCTTGAATTATTTGGAGATTATTTACGGGGAAATGTGATGTAATGTAAACAAAAGTTACATGATTTTTTAATATTTTTTTCTATGCGGAAGTTTTAGAAAATCTATTTGTAAAAAAAAGTGGTTTTTGGATGTAAATAGTAGGATCTTAATTATTGTGACCATATTTTTTTATGTGATTCTGGTCCATATTATCGTGGTCGAGCGAGGGAAAGGGAGGGTGACGAGGCGTTAGGAAATTTTGAATGATTCGAAACTAATCGTGAAAAGTTTGATCGGAGGAAAGAGGGTTTTTTTCAATTTTTGTTTGTCATTGTTTAAGAAGTGTTATTTGTGCATACTCTACTAGTTTGTATACCTATCGTTGTTGGGTTCAAGTTTTTTTTCATAAGTTTTTTGCAGCAAAAAATTAAGATATAACTTAAAATCTTTTGTTACGCCTTCAGCACTTCCCGCTCCAAATTCTGAAATTCCATCACCAGATTCGTGATTAGCCACCCCAAAAACACCTAATGTCAGTTTTTCTGAGGAAAAATGGGAAAAGTGATATTTTAGTTATTCTTACAGGCCCTTTCGTTTCGAATTTTGAAATTCCATCACCAGATTCGTGATTAGCCACCCCAAAAACCCCCTAAAACCAATTTTTCCGAGAAAAAATGGGAAATCGGATATTTGTGTTATCCTAAAAGGAGTTTCCGCTTCGTATTTCAAAATTTCAATACCAGATCAGCAACCCCGAAAACGCCCGAGTGAAATTTCTCAGCCCTCTAACAGGCGGGCGGCATGGCAAAAAATCAATGTTTTTTAACACCAACCCCTTATCGACCTCTTGTTTACCCCCTTTGTAATGGAATTTTGAAAAAAAAAACGTTTCTTAGCGAGTACCTATGAGGTAAGATGAATCTGTGTGCCAAATGAGTGAGTGAGTGGTATTTAGCTGTTATACAATACTAGCTTGCATACCATTCGTTGCCGGGTTAAGTTTTTTCAATTTTTTTTTATGGTCTATGTTGGAGCTAAACTTCAGGCCAATCGGCTCGGTAGTTTCCCAGCGAAAGGGTAATATAGAGGAAGAGCTAAGTTTCGAGATTACTTTACCCCCTCCCCTTACTCCCCCCACCCCTCGCGCTACTTTTCCGTATGCCTATGTTGGAACCAGAACTACCACAGACGCTCATGCCAAATTTCAAGTCAATCGGTTCAGCCATTTTTGCGTGAAAGAGGAACAGACAGATAGACAGATAGACACACAGACAGACACCAACTCATTTTTATATATTAGTATGATTACTATGATAGATATGATAGATATGAGAATGACATAGCAGTATATTAATGTTAGAACCAATAGTCGGACACAATAGTGTTTGGGATGACAAAAGATTTTGATTTCTGCATGTCCGTCCGTCTGTCCATCCGTGAACTTCAGAACTTTCAAAAAAAATTGAGCTAAAGACTTAAAATTTTGTACAATTGCCACAGAGCTTTTATAAGAACAGAGGTTCAAATCATATTGGGCAGCAAAATATGGCGTGAAATTTGGGAATTTATCATTAGCACAAGCAGAAAAAAGCTTTCGTAAAGCTTTCGAGCTAATGATAAATTCCCAAATTTCACGCCATATTTTGCTGCCCAATATGATTTGAACCTCTGTTCTTATAAAAGCTCTGTGCAATTGCATTTATGGTAAATGGCTAGACCGAGTAATTGAACGGGCAAAATCGGATCACTCCTTCCCTCCTCCTACATGCAAATGAAAAGGTTTTCTCTCCATTTTCTCGAAAACGGTGCATCGTATCGAAAAAATTTTAAAAGAGGCAATGTGTTTAGAATTTGATTTTACACAACTCTTTCATACATCAAAATCCGGTTACACCACTCCTCCCCCCCCCCCTCGCCACCCGCCACACTAGTCTACCAGACAAATGAAATATATTTTCCTGTTTTCTCGAAAATGGCGCACAGTACACTCAGAAAAATGGAGGCTAACTCGACGACCTACATACGGCGTAATTGGCCTCGGGCAGGCGCGCGTTCGCCTGCATGAGGGAAAGTAAAACTTGTGTTGACCTGTGATCGGAGAAATTCTGAAATTAAGCCACCAGCAGGTGAAGTAGGACATTGGGAGCTGCACGAGTTGACCTTAGATAGGCATTTCGAGGATGTAATGTCATGTAATGGAAACCTCTGTCTGCCAGCTAGCGGTCAGAGTTAACCTGACAAAAAGTTGTCCTGGACATTTTTCTGAGTGTATGGAAAAGGGATATCAAACACTAAAATCATTGCTATTAAATTAAAAAAATATATATTTGTAGATTCACTGATGTCATTTTATTAACCCTAATCCGCATTCGCGGTGTCTTTGAGACACCGATGCAGTTTTGAGAGTGATTGTTACGAATGTTAAAAAAGTTGTTGCATGCATGCTCCTTGACTTTGTTTTTTTAAGCCAATACTATTTAAAAACGAAAAAAAAAATTAATTTTTTTTACTACAACAATAATATTTCGCTTTTATGAAATTTACCCTTAATCCACGCAGGCGGTGTCTCAAAGACACCGTAACGGTTTTACCAGCAAAGAAAGGTTATTTTGGTATCACTTTGCTTCTATTTCGCAAAATATCGGACTGTAGTAGGCGATAATAACTGTAGCACTTCCCAAAAGAGAAAACGTTGCTTCCTGTGTCCCCATTTCTAAGGTCGCGCTTTGAAGCAGATAAGTGCAAATCCAAGAAAAATGTTTGTAACGAAAATTCTTAAAAATCAATTTTATGCTACAATTATAAAAAGTACGAATAATGTATATACAAATAAATAAATATTATTAACTGAATTAAAAAATGCAAACTCAAAAAAAATTTTTTTTATTAAATTATTCTATTTTTCCGGCATGGTGTCTTTCAGACACCGCCTGCGTGGATTAAGGACAAAATTAGCCTGAGCTGATTAGGGTTAAATGCGTTTGACATAATATCCTGACCGACTTTAAAACTCACAAAGTCAGAACTCCTGGAATACACGAATTCCGAAATTATTTCTTTCCGTTTTGTAATACGTTCTATGCTGTGAACATATAACATATAAATATAAATATTGGCTAAACCCAAGCTTTAGAAAGAACCACCACTATCTTCAATAGAAATATTACAGCTTACGGCATCTTTCTAGAATTCTAGAATTTCAATTCACTTAAAATCCAGAGAAATTCTTGGATTTGAAATTTTCATAAATTTGAAAGTTGAAAGGCCACGAAAGTCAAAACAATTCTCTATTTCTGGTATTTAATATGTATTACTACATTGCATAGACTTCATATTACTAGATATTGTTTTCGTTGCACAACTTCCAAATAATTTTGGAATTGCAAGGAACTGCAAATATTTCCAGCCTCTTTAAGTTCAAACTAGCTGGTATTTTAATCCAGAATAATCTCGTTTAATCTTTCAGTGTTCTCAAATGAATTCGAAGACTTAAATTCAACCAACGATTTTCAGTTAAGCTCTTCCAACAAGAGATTCTATTAAGAAAACTATAAATGTTGAAGAATACATTTTCAAATTATGAAAGCTCATCGAGAAGGAAATGCAGTTTGTGTGTTTTAATTGTTACAGTAAACAACGAAAGATGAGCACAATTAATTAAAGTACAATCATCTTGTTAAGCAAATTGTCTCCTTGTCAGGTATTCCCAGGTATGTTGTATTTTATCACCTGTGTAACAATAATCAAACAGCATTGTTTGTATATAAATTATTACATGAATCTTTAGTTGGCCTTGTGAACCAAATTTTGTCAGATTTAAATTTTATGTTCAAATTTTGCACCCGTCGGCATCGCCTCGTAGAAGGGTTGATGTTATACGATATTTTGGATCTAAACTACAATAATATCATCAGACAATTCGCTTTTTCGTCTTGTCTTCATGGTATTCTCTCGAAAATATCTTGCACAGTAATTCTTTAAAACCCAATTGACCAAATTAGTTGGAAAACCAATTGGATTTTCAATTATCTTGTACCAAGTACCGAAGGTACGATTTATGGAATTTTGACTGGAAATCCAAGATTTTTTCCTGTGAAAATTGTCCTTTTTGTACCAAAAGGTCCATAATTCCAAATGTTCCCACAAATATTCTTAAACTTTATAAAGGAAAATTGCGTGGTACATTTGGACACGGTACAAAAATTCCAACATTGGTCAATTGGGAAGTAATTCTTTAAAAGTCGCTCCGATTGACACTTTTCATTCATTAACCACACATGGTAGGGACCGAAATTCCGATAAATTTAGGAATTTTCACTTAAAAAACAACTAATCACAACACGTGTTACAGAAACCAATTATCACAGAAAAAAAATCACAATCAGATAAAGCCAACCGATTCTCAAGGCTTTATTGAAAAAACCTCTAGACATGCAAAAAACCGAAAGAAATATTATCGCCATTTGACTCGAATATAGGAAAATAATGTGAAAAATTCATGGAGAACATATGCTTATCCATCCAATAAGTCAAACTCTAGACATTTACATGTATGAGAGATCCACAAAAATCTACAAAGGATAAGAAAAAAAAACACCAAAGAAAAGCTTTTGCATAAGATGGGAATGTGCCATTCCGGGCCAAAGATCTTCATAGCAAAAGCATACTCATATTTTTGACAGTGATTAATCGTGTTGAAATTTCCTCCATTCTTCTGTTTTTTATTTATGTATTTTTTACTCCCTCATCGTCGCCCCCAATTTCAGAGAAAAAATTCGTAGCTGGTTTATTTTTATCTTCCAAGTGATGGCATAAATCTGACATATTGAGGACCAACACAGAAAACAGCAGCAACATAAAAAAAAATCAGCATTAGTTCAAACATTCCGAAGAGGAAAATCCATACAGAACCGGAAAATTCCAGTGCAAGAACAACAGGAAATTGATGTGAGTGCGATAGGATTTTTAGCACTTTTAAAAGATCGATTGTTTTTTTACCAAAATTCAAATTTTAAAACACTAACTCTTTCATCATGATACATAAATCGATATTAAAAACGAATATGGCAGTGTGTTGACAAATCTATCTGTCGTTCATCATTTTCGAGATTATTAATGAATTGATGTCATCGATTGCTTAAAGGTGTCCTTGATGTGGGCGATTCGGGGCAGATGATTTGAAAATGATTTTCTCGGTCGAAATGCACTCAACTGGAATGGGGGGGGGGGGAGGTTTAAGCTTGTGAACTTTAAAACAGGACATCATCACAAAATACGAAACATAATCTGCCATATAATGTGAATATAATTTGCGGTCATGAATCCCCCATGAAATCGATACTTTCAAGTGGCACTTCTGGAAACTTTCCAATGGAATGGTCAATGGGACAACATCACCAGCAAAGGGATGATAATTTCAACAAAAGCCCAAATACAAATTGAGTTTTATACGGATGTGAATGTGCAGACATGTGTATGCCTCGGCTGGGTAGAGAGATAAGAAATGTCCCTTGAGGCAAAATGTCCTCGTAATGTCGGATGGCGGATATCTAACCGTTATGTTTTCATCTATGTCATATAGATATCAAATGAGGATCAAAATTTCAGTAATTTCGAAATAGTTTAGTAGACCCTCCGGGCACAAAATGTAAAATTATTTCAGTAATAAACTGACGAAATATGAAACAAGGTTTTGAGTGGCGAAATTCTGATATGAGCGTTTTAAATGTCAAAAGTACAGCATAATGATGAAAGGCTCCAAGAATATACAAAATTTCAAGGGAAGCATTAGTAGCAGTTCTTAAGGGTAAATTTTTCTTCATTAAAATAAAATATTGACAGATACTGTTATTTATGCTGAAAGTTTATGAATATATGATGAGGAATTTGCCATATGATATATCATATAGAAGTATATTAGATTTAGTATACCGTTTGTAACGCATCAAACCAATGATCGGACACGAAAATGAATTACAACAGGGTGTTTAAGATAACAGAAGATTTTGATTTCCGCATGTCCGTCGGTCTGTCTGTTTATCTGTCCGTCTGTCTGTCCGTCTGTCTGCACGTCTATCTGTCTGTCCGTTTGTTCGTCCGTGAACACCATAACTTCCAAAAGGATTGAGCTAGAGACATGAAATTTTTTACAGTTGCTATTCCTGCAAATATCAAGGCTAAGTTCTTCAATGGGCTAATTCAGACCATATCCCCCCCCCCCATACAAATCTGCACAACGTATACCAAAAAGAAATTTTCTCGAAAACGGTTAATCGTACCGACAAGTTTATGGAAACAAAATGATACTGAAACCCCAATTGGTTCAAGAGGCAACCCGGAGGCATAAAGAAAGTCGAAAACTGTATGGAAAAATCATTGCGTCAAAGATGGCAGATGACCGACCGGGCCTAGAGCAATTTACCTTTCCAATGCAAGTACAACGAATGTGAAACCCAAAAGTTAGTCAAGGGGCATTTTCGTTCATCGTTTATACCAATACGTTTTGGAACTCTTAAAACTAGAACAAAACAATCACCAATCAATGATCTACATCGAAACTTTCAAAAATTCATGTACAAACTATTTATCATGAACAAGCAACTTAAAATTTTAGCATAGTTGATTAAAAAAATTAATTGGTTTAGAATTCACTTAATTCATTCCCGCAGCATAAACAACATGTCGATATAATTTTGCAAATTTTCCAACACTACACTAATAGAAGCCAAGTATCGCCTTTAAACTATTCGAACTTATAGCAGAGTATGTTTAAATGGTTAAAACTTTTAGTCGTGCTATAATAAAGCCCAAAAGTGAGTTAATTCAATTTCTGAAGAGTGCAATACAAAACTAATGTACGCCTATAAATTATGCAGAAATTATGGTGTTAAACCGGTAAGTTTGCCGGATAATTCTTCAAACGCCACCAAAATATGTATAACCATTTCGTACACATGCAAAGAATATTGTATCAAATACTCAGCGAATGAGGAACTTGCCGAAAACTTTTCCACAGACAAGTTTTCGTGAAAATTTGAGTATCCCAAAAAGTTCAACTTTAAGGAAATTCTCGTATTTCGAAGTCAGAAAATGCACACCAGAAATCTCTAGAAAGGATTCTTTTTAGTTGTGGTACACAAGAAAAAAAAACAGCAACACAAAAGTTTGCAGTTTAGCTTGGATTGTCATAAATTAACGATCAAATTCAGTAAAACAAAAATGGTTAAAAAAAAAATATCTCATGTCAGCAGCACATGATTTTCTTATACAAAATGTACGTTACAGCGTAATTTATAACCCGACGAATAAAATACATTGAAACCTCGATACTGTATATCGTCAGTACTGTGTACCTCTCGATAGTGTGTACCTAGAGTGACCATACGTCCTGGTTTGGCCGAAACAGTCCATGAATCAAACATATTGTCCCAGCAGTCTGGGAACAAAACCTTTTTCTCAGAACTTTCAATTTAATAATTTTCAATTCATTAATTTTCAATTATGTCCTGGAATTGTCAATTAAGCCTTATAATAGTGTTATAATAACCATTTTCCACAAATGGCGTATGTATTTCAAAAATTTCGCCTGCGGCCCTATTGTCTTCATTGCTAGTTTTACAATTTCCGTCGCTTTTATTTATGGAATCTAAAGACGGGAAAAATTTAGCTGATTTTCGCTTGGGATTGTGTAGCTCTTGATTTAAATCTTTGCGCCGCAATCTGTGTGTGAAATTTTTCCCGCGGCGCATATTTTTAGTGGCGTAAGTGCCTGACCCTCCTCCCCCTACCTCTGCCGACACCCATGCATAAAACTACCGAAAAATTCGTGGTTTTTGGAATAACTCGCAGAAAACAAAATTTCGATTTTCAAAAAGCCGACATTTTGGTTGCTTCCGGTTAACGGATTTTCACCAAAAGTTGATAGGATCGTGCGATTCTGGGATCAAACATGCCTGTAAAGCTCCGGTAGTTTTTGAAAAGACTTTACGCGACCCATACTAAGACTATGGGCCTTAATTCGAGTTTTTGTAATATTACTCCAATCAGCCCAGGAGGGAAATATTTTTTAGGCAAAATTAGGGGTTGAAATTTTTCATAAAGACAATACTTTATTATACTTCGTATAAGAAAGTATAAACGGATGAACACAGAGATTTACAGAGCAATATTTGAAGTTTTTCCATGCAAAATAGGTCAAATGTGTTGAAAGCATCAAAAAATTTCTATTGGAATCCTTTCTCACCACAATAATTTACATTTTTCTTTCCGTTGCCCTTTGGTTCTTCAAAGGAAATGGCAAAAATAATCGGAACAGAAAATGCAGACTTATTTTTTGCTATTTCCAGTTCCATTTGGTGGTTTTTGCGGAATGAAAATTTGCGAGAAAAAAAAACCAAAATCTTAAAAACTCAAAGTAGTTTTGCATAAATAAAAGAAAAACTTTTCTCTGTACTTTACTTAATTCTTTAGTAATCCGAAATATTTTACATGTTTCTGGCGTTTTAGTGAAAAATTCACCATTTTAATATTGAGCCATTTAATAAAATGGCTTTTGTTTTGTAGTATTAGAAACAGAATTTTTTTTTCGTGGTCGATTAAAGGCCAACCCGAAGGGTTTAAATCTATTCAACTTTAATCGAAAAGAAATCTCTCAAAGCGGTTTTCTCAAGTGAATATGATATCTTTTACATTTTTTTCTAGTGAAACTAAATATTTTTTCAATTCATTTTGAAAGAGAAAATATGCTAAACTACTTTTAAGAGTCATTAAAAATTCTATAAAGGTGGTAAAATAGTGTGTGTGTGAAGAAAAATCCAAACTCACTTGGGGTGATTTTTCCGTTTTACCTAGGGTGGCCATACGTCCCGGAGTGGTCCCGGCATGCCTGGAATCTAAATTTTTGTACCGGATTTTTCAATTCAGTGTTATAATTTATCAAACACGAGTAAAACACCATCTACTTTGATTGTGAATTACTTAAAATTCCCCTGCGGCGCATTTATTCCACGATTTTCCACAATGTGTCCCAAAAAAGATGTTGTTTTTTATTGATATTTTTACAATTTCCGTTGTAATTATTTATGAAACGTAAAGTACGCGAAAAACTTCGTCCAAGCCAAGGTTTTTCATTCGATATAAAATTTACTAGATATTCGCTCGGCTAAAAGCATGAGTAGAACAAAACCTAGGAAAACAAAATTCATTTGGTTATAAATCAGATAGCCTAGAGTAGGGCAGTCCGTGCTTTTCTTTTAGTGTTCGGAAAATGGTTTTAAAAAATTAACAAAAAGACAGTAAATTCGTGTCTTCGGATTTAGATTCACTTTACCCGCTCCCCTTACTCCCCCACCATCCGGGCTACTTTCCAACAGGCCCACAGCGAACCTCCATGCCATATTTCACGTCAATCGGTTTAGCCGTTTCATCTGAAATAGCAACAGACAGACAGATACCAACTAATTTTTTTATATTAATCTGATTGTTTCGTTGGTGTTCTGTTTCAACCATTACACCCCCCCCCCCTCTCCCACTCTTTTTTATAATGTCCCTGATTGACCCAAAATAAGTATGGTCACCCTAGTTTTATCCCAAGACTATTGTAAAATACATTCATTTTCAAAGTCATTTATTCATTTAATATTCAAAAAACCTTCTTTGTTACATTTAACATCAATTAAGGATCTCCTTTTTAATATTATAATAATAATAACGATGATGATGGTTAACTTAGCGTTGGTTATTCACAAATTGATGTTAGTGGGGCTTTATAGTGCTTTATGGGGCGTTTTAATTAGGTAACATGACCGTTTTAGAGGTATGATAATTAAAACAGGTCAAATGAAATTATTATGGAAGGGCAGAAAATCCCTTTTTCATCCTCGTTACATGATGCTAATATCCAAATCCCCGCTACCAAGATGGATTAGTTAAAGAAATATTAATAACATTTGACCTAAAATGTTTATCTCTGCAGCCTATGTAAAAATATCTGAACCCGGAAAATTTTTGTGACTATATGTGTAAGAAAAAAAACTAAAATATGGCCTCTAATAGAATTATTCATTTTATCCGAACGAAATGTGTAAGATTTAACATGTAATTAAAAAGTTTATCCTTGGATATTGTGGCGACTTCCTGGGTATTTAAACGTGCATTTAAAACTCCACAAAATTTAATTTTTTAGCCATAGACGGAATATTGTTTTAAAATGTTTAGTTCCTTGGTAAATTAGGTTGGTTTAGGATTTTGGGTGTTTTATACCTGAATAAAATATTACAATGTGCCTTTTGTGTGGTTTTTATAGGAAATTAAAATTATTTTACGCCCAATTTTTTTGCTGGTTTTTATTTTATTTGAGAACTGAAAAAAGAACTTTGAACCAGAGCCCTACCATTATTGTGCCCATAGCAGACTTTGAATGTCTTACAAATATTTTTACCTTTTTGTACGAGGTATAATAAGCTTTTGTATTCATGAAAAATTTCGGCCTTGTTATTTTGCCTAAACATAACAAAACCTATAATTGCCAATTTGGCAAGTATTGAAAACCCGTATGGTGATATTCGTATCAAAATTCGAACAGTTGTACCAAAATTCCACTTTGAAGTCAAACTTTCCAAAGAGATTTTTTAAAACTTATTCCAATCGGATTTTGATGTATGTGAGTTTTATGTAGAATTATATCCTAAATAACTTTTGTTCTCGCACTTCTTTGATAAGATGCACCGTTTTTGAGATATTCACAAAAAACGATTTCGTTCGTATGGGGGGTCCCTCCCTAATTGTTCATTTTCGCCCATTAACGAACTTAGCCTTGCATCTTACGAAAAACGAATCTGCGCAAAATTTCAAGTCTCTAGCTCAATCCGTGCGCCCGCAATCCGCGCCACAGACGGACAGACGGACGGACAGACGGACGGACATGCAAAAATTAATTATTTTTATCATTCTAAACACACTGGTGTAATTCATTTTTGTGTGTGATAACGGGATCTTGGCGTTACAAACGGTAAGGCAAAGTTAATATACCCTTTGGTTTCACCATACGGGTATAAAAAACATTTACCGAATATTACAAAAATATCTTTCTGTCTGTCAGTCAGTGTGCCTATTAGTCTGTTAATATGTGTACAAGATTTCTCAAAACCTCCTTGAGCTAGACCCATGAAATTTTACTGGGATAATTGATTGAAAAGTGGAACGATGCTATCAACTTTTATTGGAAATCCCTTAAACGGGAATAACCAAAATGGCAACATTTTAAAAATCTCAATTTCGATTGTCGCAATTTACTTCGAAACAGTGCCAATTTTTCCCGGGGAAAAGGAAATTCGCGTTATCCTTACAGGACCTTTCGTTAGGATTTTTTGAAATTCTAACACCGGATTCGTGATCAGCGATTCCGAAAACCCCCAACTGATACTTTTCAGCCTACTAATGAACAGGATTCATGGCGAAAATCAAGGTTTTAAAACCCCCAAAACACTCTTTACCCCTCGTTTACCATCTTAACGGTAAAATTTCGAAAAATCCAGCATTATTTACCGCCTACGTGTTGAATGGGACATACTGTGTAAATCTCAAGTTTCTAGCTTGAGTCAATCAATCAATCAATCAGTCAGGTTAAACGATTTTATATATATAGATTTTTTGCAAATTGTTTGAAAACTAAAGTTTTTTCGAAAAAATATTTAAAGACAGAATTAAAGATATTCAAATTCTTTCCATTTTTGCCGACACTTTTGCGACAACACAATATCAAAAATTTACCCACACATTTTGTTTTTTTTTTTTTTTTTTTTCAAAATTTGTTAAAAAATTAAAACGCAATTAGTGCATTTAGAAATATATACATTTTCTAAATGCAAACTTGTTTTTTACGACTATCGAGAATTTATAAGAAATCTTGAAAAGTCACTTTTTTTTAACTTAAGTAGTATGAATTGAATTCAGCCAATAGTACACCGTATTATTATTTATTTTTGTAGTATTTTATTTGTGACAGAATATTACATTATTTGCAAATTATAACGAGTTCAAAACGAATAAACTTCATAGTAATAGTGTCAGTAACAAAAATTACTTTGAGTTTATTGCAATGGTATAACAATCCGCAAAACATAAATCTTATTAAAATACAAAATCATACTTTATTCTTACAATTCAACTAGGGAGCATTTTGATTTTCCTGGACATTTTACTTTTATACTGCAAATGGGAAAAAAATCTCGAAGAAAAGTTAAATCCCTTTCATTGAAAATGCGGTAAGTAGATCCTATTAAAACAAATTCCAAGATGGCATTTATTCCAAAGAGAGGAAATAGAATAAAGCTTCGAGACAAGTATAAAATCAAAATGAACTAAATTATTCAATTCGAAAAAAACATCTTATGCCCGGGACAAATCTTATATTACATGAAAAGGCCAAAGAAAATGAAAATGAGCAAAACTTTTATGAGCCTTTCAGTTTAAATTTTCATTTGTCACCAAAAACAAAAGTTTTTTTTAGAAACATTTCCTCAATTTAGCCTTTAATCGATTGAAATTAATTTATTTCAATCAAAAAGTCTATAATGAAAAACATAAAAAAATCATATTTTCATAATTATAAGTCTTTACTTTTGAGACCGTAGGAAGTATCTTTGGCTCCGTTGAATACTAGGGCGCGGTTTACACCTCCGCGAATTTGTTAATCTTCGACACTAAATTCATGTTGCACAACCGTTTACACTACGACACAAAATTCAGGAATTTATTCCTGAAAGACGTCCGAACTCGAATTTTTTCATATAAAACCGTCCGAATAAATTCGAATTTTGTCCACTTTTGCTAAGTGATTTTATTCTGCGATAGCTGAAAAATCGCGAAGAAATTCAAGAAAAAACCGCAAGTGTGAACGGGTCCTAAAAGTTTTTTAATTATTCAAACTAAACTGAAAGGAATATCGATTTTTGTATTAAATCCCAAACGTTTCCAATTCCTGTTAACAAACTTTAATCCTAATAGAAAATAACTTTGGAGGTCATTGTCACAGTTAGTGGAACTATCCTGCAAAATATATGTATATAAAAATAATTCCAGTAGAAGCCAGAAAACTTAGATTACAGACATAAACCAACCGCAAAGGGAATATTCCGCCGCCGAAATTACTTTGTGGTTAAAATTACTTTCGTATACACACACAAATGTAATCTGTATAAACTTTGTGCTATTCAAAGTCATATAGCAGGGGTTTTTTTTTGCAGACAAATACCAGATAAAGATACACATGGCTTTAAAACGCCATCATATTATATCAGCATTTGTTGTTTTAACTGAAATGAGAGTTTTTCCAAGTTTCGTATGTGGAAAAATTTAATTATAATAATAAAGATATTAAAGCCCAGCGGGAGGTTGCCAAATTGAGATTAAATTGAAGATTTCTCGCTTGATAGAATAATCAAAAATTTGAAATTTCTTCTTAATGTTGATTAAAAAGTTTGTGTATTGAAAACCGTTTCATTATACTAATAATAAATCTGGGAATCAGAAATAAAAGCGAGATAAATATTTATTTTATTTTTTATGCTTTATCAAATTTGTTTTCCCTTTTAGAGCATTTTTTTTAAATAAAAGCTTTTTTTCAATTTTTTTTGTGATTGTTTTTATTTTCTCCTTTTTAGTCATTTCGTATTTCATTAGTATGACTATAAATCTTGAATTACTTCACGCTTGTTTAAACTTTAAAGTCTTCGAAAAAATATCCATGTTTTTGAGTCATTCTTACGGACCTTTTGACTCTAGAATCAAATTCAGCGATCCCAAAGACCCCTAGATGAGATTTTTCCCCGGAAATTTCAGTACATATTTTTGTTCTATGGGGGTTAAAAATACTCTCTATACAAATTAATGATGTTCAAGCTATTAATATTCATTTAAATCAAGAAAAAAAAAATCAAAAATTTTAATTTTTCTTAAATTACGTCCACTGTAGTCCAGCTTTTTACTCAAAAAATCAAAATTGGGTCACAAATGCATTTAACCCTTTCAGTCACCACGTACACTATAGTGTACACACTTTCTACCAAGTCAAGTTATGAGTTATGGCTTCTGAAAAGTGTGTACACTATAGTGTACGTGGTGACTGAAAGGGTTAAGGAAAAAGATAATCACGTTATGCTTACAGAAAGTCCCGTTGTCCTTACAAACTTCTTAACATCAAAGTCGAACTCAACGCCCCCAAAAACCCCCAGATGAGATTTTTTCTGGAATGTTTTGAGAAAAGAGGTAAACACGTTATCCTTACAGAACCTTCCCTTAACCTCACAAGGACGAAGTGGAGAAATTATTGAATTGTCATTGGACTTACGTATGTGTGCAAAATTTCAAGTCAATCGGATGAAAATTGCAAGATTTGACCCCGACATACAAGCAAGCAGCTGACAAACAGACAGGCAAACAGATAAGAAGGCAAACAAATAAAAGCTTTTAATGAGTTGGTGTCATCTGTCTGTCTGTTCCTCTTTCACGTGAAAACGGCTGAACCGATTGAGCTGAAATTTCGGATGAAAATTTGCCTGGTTCCAACATAGGACTATTGAAAAGTCGGTCGTGTGAAGGGGGAGTAAGAGGAGGGGGTAAAGCGAATCCGATACTTAGTTTTTCCTCCATGTTATTCTTTCGCGGGAAAACTACCGAACTGATTGGCCTGAAATTCGGCACAGATGCTCACTGATGGTCAGGCTCTAACCTAGGCTCATGAAAAATAAGGTTGTTGAGTGCGGGGTGTAGGGGGAGGTAGTAAAGAGGATCCGAAATATAGTTTTTCGCCTATGTTACCCTTTCCCGGGAAAACTACTGCACCGATTGGCCTGAAATTCTGCACAGAGGTTCCTCGGGGTCCATCTCCAACATGTCAACATTCAAAACTATATCGACTGGTGGAAGAAGTAAGGGGAAGGTGTGAAGTGAATCAGAATCCGAATGATGGAATTTGTCTTGTTAATTTTCGAAAATCCTTTTCCGAAGACAAAAAAATTTGAAAGAAAATCTCAGACCACCCTACTCTAGGCTACCTAATTTCTACTTACGCTTTTAGCCGGACGAAGTCGGGTCCAAATTCTAGTTAGGAAATGAAGATGAAATGTTTTTATTTGAAAAACTTTTAATTCTTCAAAACAGCTTTGATGAAAGAAGAAATTTCACAACTTCACATCCCCATAGACAACAACATATTATCAATTATGCCAACACATCACGTAGCACAGAATTCGATGCCAATTTCATCCTTAAAGTGCTGAGACACGGAAACGAATCCCATTCACCCCTAACTAGGTTCAATTACTGGTATTGTGACTAAAAGGCGGATGGGGATTATAAATACGATACCTCTATTAGATAATTGTATGCGGATTGAAGGTGGCCCAATAACCAAATGTTCGCAAATGTGTATTTTAGGGGTCACTTTTGTGTCGATCTCTTTAGGGTTGGGTCGAACACTATCAGAATAATGACCAGAAGAGGTGATTCAGGACAAATCAATATCGGGATAACAATTGGATAAGTACTAAAAAAAAGTTCGATTAACTAACAGAAGGACGAAAATAAAATGAAACCTTATGGAGGGCAAACAAAAAAAAAAGCCCCTAATATACAAGCAACGTGACAGGAATTCGGAAATATTAAGTAGGATTTCGATTAGTAGAAAAATCTTCGATGAGTGTTAATTGCGACAAAAACCCCAAAATTACCAGAAAATAAATCCCAATTTCCTACTACTGATTAACATTATGTGCTCATCTAACCCGAATTATAATAATCGGCTAATGAAAAGTATTTTGTTCGTATTTTGTTCGTATTTTGTCCGTAATTTCCTATGCTAATACTGAGTGAAAAAGAATTTTTATGGTGAAATCTAGCTACTATTATAGTAATTAAAAGTGTTTTTTAACCGCTGTGTGAATAATTTCACCAGGGTAGCAGGGCATCCACTTTTTCAAACAGGAATTGCTTATGATAGTCTTATCTGGTCAAAGTTTTTATACCCGTATGGTGAAACCAAAGGGTATATTAACTTTGCTTTACCGTTTGTAACGCCAAGATCCCGTCATCACACACAAAAATGAATTACACCAGTGTGTTTAGAATGATAAAAAAAATTGAATTTTCCATGTCCGTCCGTCTGTCCGTCCGTCCGTCCGTCTGTCCGTCCGTCTGTCTGTCTGTCTGTGGCGCGGATTGCGGGCGTACGGATTGAGCTAGAGACTTGAAATTTTGCGCAGATTCGTTTTTCGTAAAATGCGAGGCTAAGTTCGTTAATGGGCAAAAATAGACCATTAGGGGGGGTACCCCCCATACGAACGAAAACGTTTTTCGCGAATATCTCAAAAACGGTAAATGTTATCAAAAAAGTTCAAGAACAAAAGTTATTTAGGATATGATTCTACATAAAACTCCCATACATCAAAATCCGATTGGAATAAGTTTTAAAAAATCTTATTGGAAAGTTTGCCTTCAAAGTGGAATTTTGATACAACTGTTCGAATTTTGATACGAATATCACCATACGGGTCTTGAATAATTGCCAGATTGGCAATTATAGCTTTTGTTATGTTTTAATTGTTATTCTTGATTAAATTAGACAAAGGAAATCGGATTTTTGGAAATTACGTAATAAAACATAAGAAAAGCTGCAATTGCCAAGGGGTTTATTGTCAAATATTCTATATGACGGTAGACAAAATTTTCGTGACAAATCCCATTTGTGTGGGAAGGCGGGGAAGGGGGTGATCGTGGAAGAATTCGTCCGATTGGATTTTGATACATGGACCGGTTATGTAAAATCATATTCTAAATACATTTTAACTATCAGGTCTTTCAACACGGACATAACAATTTTGTATTTTAATAAAAACGCACCCTAAAACTTGTTTTATGATCTGGCAATGCTAAAACGTCAGTCAAGGTTTACATTTTTATCATGGTGAAGTTCACGAACGAGCAACGTTTGGAAATTATTAAAACTTACTACCGAAATTCTGAGTCCGATGAAATGATAATGAAAATGATGAAATGAAATGATTAATGAAAATGATGAAATGAAATGATTAATGAAATGATGGTCCGGTCGAATGGCCACCTCGCTAATGCGATTTAACGCCGTTGAATTTCTTTTCATGGGGTTATGTCAAGTCGTTGGTTTATGCCAACAAGCCAAAAACATTAGAGGAGCTCAGGAACAATATCGGCCGATATGTGTGAAAGAGTGGTGGAAAATTGGCTCCAAAGAATCAATTAGTGCAAACATGCTCGCGGTGGCCATATGAACGACATTGAATTTCATACTTAAATGTAACATGTCCACTACACCTGGAATAAATTTCAGCCCGATATCTCAATTATTCTGTGTTTTATTTAAATACAAAATTGTTATGTCCTTGTTGACAGACCCTCTATATAAATTTTGAGAAAATTTTAAAACACCTGTTTCGTTTGTATGAGGAAGAAAGGAATTGCCCAATTATGCCCGACAGACCAAAACACCGGTAGACCAACAGACCGGCAGATCGACAGACCGACAGACCGACAGACCAACAGACCGACAGACCCACGGTCCGACAGATCTACAGACCGACATATTTCCTGAAACGGATTTCGGCATGATTAGAAAGTTTCTATCTGCCACCGTTCTCAAATCGGTTACCATCATTAATACAATACGTTCCTTCTATAACCAAACACAGGAAAGTAAAAAAATCATCTTTAAGGTTATTTTCCTTGCTATTAAACCCTATCGTTCAGTAGCACTTTGAAAATATTGTAATCGACAGACTGTAAACACGAAAATTTGAAACAAAACATAAACGAGAAAATCTTTCGTGGAAATATCAAAATCCAGGTGGAAATTGTCATTATTTTTCATATTTAAAAATTTAAATCTCCTTTTCCTGTTACCAACGGTTTCCTCTTATAAACTTATGGATCCCATTGGATTGTGGAGTAAAGTAGAGTCCCCAGGCCCCCAAAGAGACTTAACGCAAAAATGTCCTTTCAGCGTTCCATGAATTATGACCCGCCGCCGCCACCGTGTTGAAAGTGTAACAAAAGCACAATGAACTTGGATCCAGTAGGAATTTTGTTGCTCGCAGGAAACCCAAATGGAGGAAAAGGATATCTGGAAATTGTTAATCTCTTTTATTATTCACCATACCATTTACAGATTGTCAGATTAATGTTCCTCTTTTGTTTTGCAATGCTTTCCTCCTGCTTTACATTCAAATAACCAAATGTTTTCTATTTTAGGATTTATCTTTTGACATTCATCTCAAAAAATCTGATTAAATTTGGAGTCAATGGACAATGTTTTCTTATTTATTAATAAAACAAAAGTATGAATACAAGAAACGAACAAAAAAAAACGTCTAAAATGTAAAATCAAGAAAAATTACAATCAAACGACAAGCAATAAAAGCGCGTTAAAAGCACTTTGTAGAAGATATCAAGGATAATCAAAACTTAACCGACATTCTGACCACAAGAATTCGACTAATGGTAATAAAAACAATAATAAACAACTGAGTCACTAGTTTTATTATAGCAGGAATAACTCCCTATTGGCTGTGGTTGTGTTATTAACACACAACGAGGAACATCAATTTCACTGGATAAATTTATATAATTCCATCTATATAAAAGGATATTCGGTAGCCATTTGATTCCTTTTGTTGTGGCCGATATTATTATTATTATATTATACGCACTCCTTGTCTAACAACATTATTAGCTGTAGCACAGGAATATCTGAAATAACTCAAGTAATAAATTATATATGATAATGTTTACTGCATAGAAAGCTAAAGATATTCAGGGATAAAAGCAAAATACAAAAAAAAACGTGCCGAATCCCGAAAAAAACAAAACAAAAATCCTGCAGGCAGTGGAACGACCTTCGAAACAATAATAATATTTCACTTGGCTCAATTGTGCTCCGAATATTTATGAACATTTGCAAAACATACGTAAATGAGTGACAAGAGCCACAACAAAAAAAAACATTAAATAAATAACCAACGGAAAATAACTACAGGACTTTTAAGATTTAATACAGATGCCTATACAGATAACCAAAAAAAAAAACTTAGATGAAATGCTGGAGAAGAAGAAAAAATATCAATTTCCCGACCATCATCAATCTTTTCCCAATTTACCATCCGGGTAATAAGTTAAAGTTTCCAGTTCCAACGAAAATATGAAAAAAAGAACATTTTCCTTTTCAGAAACATTATCATGGTTATTATCATTGTCAAGTCACATTAAATTCAACGATCTATTCATTCATCTATACTCAGAAAGCTTCACTAATATTCAAAGAAAGGAATTTTTGTTATGGAATGACATCAGTCGGAGAATTCTAAAAGAAATACATGAAAGCATCTTAAAGATGAAAAATTCGCCAAAATATTTTTTTTAAGGAAAATTAAGTCTTTAATTCAAGATTTTCTAGGAAATGTAGAGATCTTTCAAGCAGCAAGACATCGAAAACGACAAAAAACAATATAAATGAAAATTCTTTATGGAAACCACAAAAAGTGGTTTAAAATGTCTGTCAGAAAAGATGAAATTTTTCTTGGAATTTAGAATATTCGAAGCATAGAATTTTAAAGTTTAAAAGCATTTAAATAATTGCTTGGAAAAATTAGGCCAGGCTTTTTTTTAGAATTAAAAGAAGCTTTCATGGTCTAATCTGAAATGTGGTAATGTTTTCGCGTAGGACAACCTTTTAGTTGAAAAAGTGCCAGTTATTTGAGCTACAAACTTAGATACAACCTATTAATGTTACATCTTAAGATATGTGTTAATGCCCGGTTAAAAGGATTCGAATTTTCTAGTGCTTCCTTGCCGCAGTCATTTATAGGTTTAATTTAATCAATTTTTTAAGTTTTAGTTAACGTTTTAAATTTATTTGGTTTGGTAGAAAGGCTTTAAAATTCCTAAATCATATCATCATATCATATCATATCATACTAATATATAAAAATGAGTTGCTGTCTGTCTGTCTGTCTGTCTGTTCCTCTTTCACGCAAAAACGGCTGAACCGATTAACTTGAAATTTGGCATGAGTGTCTGTGATAGTTCTGGTTCCAACATAGGCATACGGAAAAGTAGCGCGAGGTGTGGGGGAGTAAGGGGAGGGGGTAAAGTGATTTCGAAACTTAGTTTTTGCTCTATGTTACTCTTTCGCGGGGAAACTACTGAACCGATTGGCCTGAAATAGATGTTCGTCGGGGGTCCAGCTCCAACATAGACCCATTCAAAACTACTGAACCGATTGGCCTGAAATTTGGCATAGATATTCGTCGGGGGTCCAGCCCCAACATATACCCATTAAAAAGTAGCCCGAGTGGTGGGGGGAGTAAGGGGAGGGGGTAAAGTCATCTCGAAACTTAGTTTTCCCTCTATGTTCGCGGGGAAACTACTGAACCGATAAATAAATTATATGCGCAACGTATCATGTGGGGGGTGAACCGCAAAGCGGTTCGGGGCGCAGCCCCTAGTGTACAATAAACAGGATGACCGTACGTCCCAGAATGGCCGAAAGAGTCATGGATTTAAGTATGCTGTCTCGGTGTCCCGGAAACTGAACTTTTGTGTCGGAATTTTACAATCTACTCCTATAATAATAAAAAATATTGTAATAAAGCAGTTTCAAATAAACTTTTTGGCAAGTCAACTCTGGCCTGTAGCAGGCGGACGGATTTACTTCGCAACATGAAAATGATCAAAATTTTCTTCCATGATTTGTAAATTTACTTTACTAAGCTAATCGGCCAGACATTCAAACTGGGTTGTTGTAGCATAAAGTCACTCACCTATGGCGTTTCTTTTTTCCAAGCCGGTGAAAACGGCACTTTAGGAAACATTTTGAGACATTTGGAAGCTTGCCGCGTCGAATTCGGATTCAGGAAGGACAAAACATGAAGATATGCTTCTCTGGTAAATTTTTTACATAAATTTAAGAGTGCGTTTGACCTTGGCACACAAAAACTTTCACCTGCGGCGCAGTTTTTTTTTTTTTAAATTTCTGCATATAAGGCATTTTTATTTTATGTTTTTCCAGCGGCGCGAAATTTGTTGTATACACTGGGAAAAAAAGATTAAATCTATGTATTTTATAATGGGTATCGTACCCCGATAATTCGTATATCCCGCTAATTCGTATGAATTTGCTGGTCCCTTGAAAAAATTCCAATAATTCGTAATCCCGCTAATTCGAATATCCCGATACTTCGTATTTTTACGTAGCTCCCTTGAAATACGAATTATCGGGATTCTACTGTATAACTAAAATAGTTAATTTCAATTGAAGGGCTTTGGGGGTAACTCATTTGTGGTACTTTTGGGAAATAAAAAAAAAACGTTTTCAAGCTGCACAAAAAAAAATTTCCTACTTATGGTGTATGCCTTTACACATATTTTACCACCATAATCATACAGTAATAGCTATCCGGAACGGAAGAATTTTTTTTTTTTAATTTTGGAGTTACCTGCAACTTGCAAATAGTCAATTTAACCACAAAAATAGTAAATTTTACTATTAAGAAGTTAAATTTTTTTTGGAAAAATTGAAATTAAGGGAGGGGACGCCAAACACAGGTTTTGCCCTGGACGCCGGTTTGCCTTGGTACGATCCATTCCTTAATTGTTTTCCACTTTTAAGCTTTCTGACGCCACTTTTTTTTTTTTAATGAAATCCACTTAGCCGTTAATTGCCCAATTAACACCTACGCTACGAAAAGCATTTTAAGTGAAAGAAAAAAACGGAGATGCTGAGATTCTTTGTCTTAAAGAGGATGTCGATTGCAACAAACCCATAAAAATGTCTCCAACCATTCCAAAAATTCACTCAATTTTCTTTTAGTCGATGGGTAAAAACTGCGTTAGCGTGAAATTAATTCCACTTTCCTTAAATTTCACATCATAAGTTTTTTTTTCATGGCATTGTTAAACACTCGTATAGTTAAAATAAGTGAAATTTTTAATAAAAATTACTTAATTTGTTCTAGGAATAAGCCGTAACCGCCCTTGTTAAATATCGTCTACATTTCGGTTTAAATATTCTATAAATCCTCATACGTATAACATGTGCTATTATTATGTGTTTTCATGACAGACCATAAATGAAACCAGACGTAACCAGACAGAAGTAGGCATGACATAAAATGAACAACATAACCGAGCATCGCCATAGACAAGTCAAGTACATTATTTGGCTGCCATCGTCAACACCGAATCCACACATTAAAGGTTAAATCGTAACATAAATGGGACTTTCTAAAAATACACACAGAGGCGTAAAAATCCCCTCAAATTGGGTTTGCGTATCGCAAAATTCTTAAACAATATACGAATATTTTAAGTAAGTACGTACAATAGAATAATAATATGATCATATTTTAATTGTCTTACGTTTCAAAAATAATGATTTTATGCTGGGGAATATTGCTCCAAAAGCTTTCTACACGTCGACACTCAAAAATTATGCTGATGCTAATGATGATGATGGTTCTTTTAAGTCGGCTAATTGACATGTACTGCGTAAGATGCTCCTTGAATTCTTATTTTGTTCTTGTAGCTGCCAAATGCCAGACAATTTTCTAATGAACTTTCTGCAAATTTCTCCTTTCATCAAATTATTACATCAAAGCACTGCGAATAACTTTTTGTGAAATTTCCTTGAAATTTTCATTTATCAGGAACACAATAAAATACACTCGTAAATTTCATTTAATTTTTATTTTTCATCAATTTCTGTATAACATCAGATAGATGAACACTTTTCCAATAAATATATTATTATTTACATTTGGCAGCACTTTATGTAATATCAATAATAATTTATTTTGAAAAAATTATAACTTGAGAAACTTTACAAAACACCGAATATAAACAACATCTATATTTAAAGCTTATATAGCTAAAGTTTATTTTTAATGTAGATTTCCTACTTCGATTGGTTGAAAATGTATGAAAAAATTTTCATGTCGCATAAAATATTTATGAAATATACGAAACATCACTTGGCACTGATGTTGAAAACTTCCTCTCGGCGGCCACATAAATTTAATTCGTGGGAAATCTTTAATTCCTATTAAATTCCATTTGCTAAAAATTAATGATCTACAAATAACATCACCTTCGATATTATGTTAACATATTTCAGATATTTCTTTTTTAAGCATTTGATTTACTCGTCCATGAGTTAAATTTCACTTAAACCGCCACATTCTCATGCTTGCGAAAGGTAAGTCGATTCCATGTGATTCAATTTTGAAGCACAAAAATTTCCATGAATGTTTTGATTTTCACGTGCACACAATTTCTATCAAAAAACCATTAATTTTGCAACTCCACAATTTCTTTAACAAACAAAAAAAACTTCTTATCCATTCGTTTTTAAGAATTCGCATAGAATACGCCTAAATCCCGATCACACGTTTTTGTCCCGAAAGCAATGACTTTTTACACACGAAAAACATTCAGGAAAATTTGTCATCGAAACGAGGAAAAATTGTAAAAGAAAAATTCTTTTCGCACCACTCACTTCTCACAATATTTTCAAGATAGGTCAACTCACATAACAATAGCATTAGTTTTGCAAAACTACCGGACCAACTGAAAATAAATGGAAATGCGAAAAATATAGAATATTTTCTATTATTGTTAAGCTTTATAATATTTAACAATTCTTTGCTTAGGATTTGATTTTTTCTTGTTTTTTTTTTACTTGTTCGTCGTATTTTCAATTTTCTTCTTGGGTGTCTTCAAGTAAAATTTCGCAAATTCTATTGCACACACATATAGAGTTTTCCCGGCGACGGACGTAGTGAAAATATTCGCATCTATCGACAGATGGAAGCCTAGTCGACGACTGAGAGTTGACTATTTTCAGCATCCGGCAATATTCAATGAAGAAGTTTTCATGAAAATCTTTTAGACTATGGGAAATTTTGGGAAAATACCCAGCGTAGCGACTGCGCATGGAGCCATCAAAGAACATGAGGAAAATCTCAATTTTAATTTTGGTGAGTAAGGAAAATTGCGACCAACCACCAGGGATGCTGAGCTATCCACACAGTGGAAGAGATAGAGAGATATGGAGAGTTTTCCCATTGAACGGTCCACTGAGATAATGTTTGGGAAAGCTAAAGATCACGATTTATGCGAGATTAATGAAAAATAGTGTTACCGTTCATGACGGTTTTTAATGTTATATGTATTACTTTAGTTTATGCGGAAAACTTCCGATTAGCGATTTTTAATAACATAGTAAAATATGGCATAGTGTAATTTCATACATAACCACTTGACAAGCCCGCCATTGCCGGGTCAAAATTGTTTACAACAGTTTTTGCACCCCAAAAAAAACTTTTGAAAAAATACCCTGACCTTTACAGGGCCTCGCGTTTCGAATTTTGAAATTCTAACACCAGATTCGAGATCAGCGGCTTTTTTCGATCAAAAACGGAAAAAAGGTATTTGTGTTACCCTTACAGAACCTTGCGCTTCAAGATTTGAATCTCTAACGCCAGGTACCAGTTTTTCCGAGGAAAAATGGGGAAAAAAATATTTGCGCTACAGGACCTTACAGGTAAAAAAAATTCTTGTTGTTCGAGGAATGAAGGAACAGTTTAGGGAAAGAACCTTTTTTGTAGGTCTTTGTTATTAATTGGTTGTTTTTTTTTTTTTGCTTTATTCTTGTAATATTTTTATTGATCCTTTAACGGATATTATTTATGCTTTGACACTTTGAAGATATTTTGACGAGGCCGCAGGCCGACTCGTGGGTATGGTTTGCAACGCGAAGCCCTTAGTTGTGAAGTAAAGCAAAAAAACCCCTAATTCAACACCAATTTAAAAGTGTGTTAACAAAATGCCATTAGATTAACCAGTTCTTTGTATCCTAGTGTTTTTTACATTTTCCTGTTTAAAATAATTCCAAATTAACATAAATAAAACCAAATCCGAGATAAATCCGACGAATTAAAAATATTTTTTCAGCTGGCAAACGCCACATAGTAATTTTTCCACCTGAAAATTGAATGAATTTTCACTTCAATTGTTTCTGACTTAAATCAACAGGAATTGTTTACACACCTGGAGAGGTCCGCCAAATATGCACGAATTTCCCAAAAAAAGAGTCCTTGTATGAAATCCGGACTACTTTTTCCATTGTCAGTCACATCAAAAAGCAACAGCAATCGACCACCACACATGCACAGATTTTCCCAATAATTACTTAAGTGCAGCATAAATTCATGTTACAAAAATCTGTCTACGAAAGGTTTCTCTTAAATGCTTATCAATAATTTCAGTACTTTCTCCCTATCTCTCACTCTGTCCCTCTCTCTTAATCTCTTCAGGGTCCTATGAAAATCCAGACAAAAAGATACCAATTTCCCAGAGAGCAAAATTTCCGCGCAATCGAAATTCCAATCAACTTACAGGATCGTCTGCGAGATTTTTTTCTAGTCGGAACTATGAAATCCTTTTCTGATACCCGTCTGCGGGATTTCTTTTAGTCTCAATTATGTTTTACTGCAAGTATGTTGCGTATTTTATGCTAGTGGAGTGGATTCCTTACTTGATTATTATGCTTTACCGATTTAAGATTTTCGACGGTAGCTGAGAAATTGCCACAGGAAGACTTGCACAAAAATACAGGATTATGGGATTGATTTATTGGTCCAGCCGTCTGGGAGTTGATGTGATTGTAAAAGTTAGTGCGATTGTGGCTATGCGAGTGTTAATGTTTTATTATATAAACATATAAAAATGTCTTTAAGGTTATTTTGCTACATAAATGGGGTGACCAAATAGGGTTTTTTTTGTGAATCCGGGACAAATTACCGGTTATAAGCGGGAGCGCGGAAGGGAGGGGTTTATCGATGATTTTTATTGCTTGGTAATTAGTTGTGACATTTTCGAAAGCCCGATAAAAGGGAAGAGGGTTTTTTTCAATTTTTGTGTATGATTATATCTGTGGGCACAAGTCATAAAGGACTATGTCCATTTTTAGGCTAAAAGCCAATTTGCAAGTAGGTTTAAAATCGACTTTGGTCATTTTCACTTGTTGTCACAGAGATTAAAAGTGTTATGGGTGTTTTATGCTTTCAAAATACACCAAAACCTCGATTTGCGTCGTTAATTGGGACCAGAGGAAGACGACGGAAATCGAAATATCACCAACGTAACTTTGAAACCACGAACATTTTGAAACGCCGCAACTACGGAACAACGCAAATCGGAACGACGCAAACCTAGGTTTTTGTGTACAACAAAAATTGCGCCATGGGCAAAATTTTCAGAAACAAACATTTCACTATTTAAAATTGTTGAATGAAACCCGCCACAGGAAATTTTTTTTAACGGAAAATTGCACTAGATCCAATAATTTCTGAGGGAACTGCGCCGCAGGTGAAAATTCTTCACTTTCGAATAGTCATTAAAAAATTACAACACTAGAATGCATAATTCCGATACTTTCTCGGCTATTCCGGGACGTATGGTCACCCTATTCATAAATGACAGATAAATAGATATAAAATATACAAGTATTCAGATACAATATTCTTGTATACATGTTTTTCGCCATATATTCTAGTAAAGAAAATCTTTTATTATTTTTTTTTTTTGCAATTTGTTTGATTTTCCTGGCTTGGATTTAAGCAGAGACAAAGTCAAAAGAAAAAAAAACTACATAGATAACTCTGATTCATAGATAAAATATCATAGATTATTTTTGTTTTGTGGTACTGATGCGAGATTATGGCGGCTATTGTTGTAGTGGACAGCGATTGTTGAACGCCTAGAAAATGTGATTTTTTTCCCATGCTCGTGTATTTAATGGACACTGTTCAAATGTTTATTTATTTATTTCTGTTCCATAGTCCTCATTTTATTGTTTATCAATAAATTTTCCTGGCTCTAAGGAATTATTGATGTTTAGACACACAATTTTTGACAATAAATAAGAAATGCTCGAATTAAAATATGGGATTTAGTTGTTTTATATGTTCACCCATTTTTCCCCAAAAAATTTTGTTCTCTCTTGTGGAACTTATTCGGTTTATTTATTTATTTATTTATTTATTTATTTATTTAGACAACAGGACATTTTGTCCATTTTCTGTACTGATACTGAAAACGTTTGTAGCCAACGTCCGTCTGATTTTTCTATATAAAAAAGATTTATACTCGTGTAATTCATTTCATTTCCTCTCTGTTTCACGTTTCAAATATTTTTGCTTTCTGTCCCGGAAAATTGCTGTGAGATCCTAGATAATATCGAACAACGTAGATTTTCACATCACATCTTGCTTTCGACTGTGGCTACTCATTTTGTGGATTCTTCTTTTCAAAATTTTCATGCCCACATCAATTTTTCTGGATTTTAGTTTTCCAACAAGAATCATATTTGCTTTAAACGCTTTAATATTATGAAGGGAAACTTTGTGAATTTCTACTTCAAGAAAAATACAAATATGTTTCTTATTTCGTCATTACACACTTTAACCAAAGATTAGGTAAATACAGATAGGAAACCTAAAACTAATTTTTGGGGCTCAAAAAAATCCGCCATTTTTTTTTAGAAAGAAAGAAGACGTCAAGTAGAAATTTTGCTTCGGCCGCTGCTCTGTCTTGGCACGGCTCAGGTTGAGACCGTTTTTTACATTTCCCATGCAAATATCTATAGAATATGCTGAGTACCCCAACAGAGCGACGATGCTCGAGAGACGGTAATAAATCTGTGAAAGACTTGTCTCCAATCAATCGGATCGCACGTTTTTGAATTCGGTCCAGCAGTTGCAGGACAGTTTTTGGGGCTCCCGGCCAAATGTGCGAATTGTACTCAAGTCTCGGTTGAATGTAGGTTTTGTAGATGCTGAGCACGGCGATTGGCGCGAAATATTTTTTGCAGCATAAACTTATGTGAAAAAATAATAGACGGCCTGGGAAGCATTTTTATACCCGCATGGTGAAACCAAAGGGTATATTAACTTTGCCTTACCGTTTGTAACGCCAAGATCCCGTCATCACACATAAAAATGAATTACACCAGTGTGTTTAGAATGATAAAAATAAGTAATTTTTGCATGTCTGTCTGTCCGTCTGTCTGTCCGTCTGTCTGTCCGTCTGTCTGTCTGTCCGTCTGTCTGTGGTGGAATTTTGGTACAACTGTTCAAATTTTGATACGAATATCACCATACGGGTCTCCAATGATTGCCAGATAGGCAATTATAGCTTTTGTTATGTTTTGATATCCGTTCTTAGTGGTTCTGAATATATTTGTGTATATATTCTTAGTATATACGTAAATTCAATGCTCCGCGACTTTCAACCACTTCGCCTGATATCTTATTAACAGTTACAGTAATTTTGACGTGGTTCCCACCATTCGGTAGGTCTTCTGATAAGGAAATTTTTCTCCCACTAATATTAACCCTTCCCCTTGAAATCTATCTTGAAAGTCTATCTGTCCGTGAACACCATAACTTTCGAAAGGATTGAGCTAGAGACTTAAAATGTTGTATAGTTACGTTTCTCGGAAATGGATAGGCTAAGTTCTTGAACGGGCAAAAAATGGACCATTCCGAAACAGTTTTTTTTTGCAATTTTCTCGAAAACTGTGAGTCATATTGAAAAAATTATTAAGGTTAAATGGATTTAGAATAGGATTTTGCATAACTCATCCATACATCAAAATCCAATCTAAGTGCTTGCCTTGCGATCCAAAGAGCAGTGGTTTAAATCCCACTCAGGGCAAAATAATTCGGTTTGAATTTGGAACTTCTCTGCTCATGGACCTAAACACGGACCAGTTTGGTCTTTGCCTCCCGCCGCCTGAATACTCCTCCAAGCTCTGTAACAGGACACAATGGACGATAGGGCTATGTACTGTCGCTCCAAGTCTTCGTTGCAGTGTGATGAGGAGTATTCAGAGTGTGAATGGATTGTATGAATGGTTGAATGAATGTCTTGAGCTGTGCTTTGGCATTCGAGGCAATTTGCCTAAGCTCCTGGCATAAATATAAAAAAATAAAAAAATCGGACTTTTTCTCTCCGCCTTTTCAATACAAATGGAATACTTTTTACCTGTTTTTTTTTTCGAAAACTATACATCGTATTGAAAAATTTATAAAGGTAAGATGTGTTTAGAATATCATTTTACATAATCGTTTCATACATTAAAATCCGATCGGACCTTCCCAATATTTTGTCTGTCATCATATAGAGTATTTGACGATTGGCCCCTGACAATTCTAGCTTTTCTTATGTTTTTAAACTAGAATCTAGAATGGAAAACCATATTGCTGTTACCCGTCGTAGGACGAGCTTAATTCTACTAAATAAATAAACAGATAAGTGCATAATCAAATTTTTTTAAAAATCAATACTCCTTAATATATTGTGAAATATAGATTAAAATTTAAAACTTTTGTCCAATTCAGGACGTTTGGATTTTTTTCACTGTAATCACAAACTTTGCATGTGTTTTTAATTTAAGTTAATTTATTTTTAATACAATATTTCGTTTTCAAAACTTTATTCAATGTGGAACATTTTGTTTATGAAAAACATTTCGAGATACTTAACTCCATTTGCATAGAAAATAACATCAAAAGAATAACAAATGCGATGGTAAAAGTTTCATAGCAAAACAGAATTAATAAAATTAAAAAATTTTGTGTAAACAAATTGATTACATGATAAAAAAATGAATTTATGTAAATGTTTACCTTTCAATATTTTTGTTTCAAATTAAAATTCTGTGAAATTATGTTATAGGTAACAATTTATTTATTTTTTACAATATGCAATAATTGGTTTTTATTACAAAGGACCAATTCAAATAACAACTTTTTTCAACTTTAATTCTATCACGTATTCGAAAATTGTTATATCACGGAAATTTATACAGAATTGGAGAAAAACACGGAAACCATAAATTTTAAATTGAGTTAAAGTTTTGCATACTTTTAGGAAAACCACATGAAAGTTTTATTAAAAATTGGACACTTAATGATAACAAGTCGGAAAGTTTGAAATTGTAGACGGTTTGTTTATAATTAGTTTAAAACAAACAGTTGTATTCAAGAATAGTTTATTATACATAGATAAAAAATTTAAATTGGTTTTCGTTGCCGGTTGTGATGAAATTATTATATTTTTTACCAATACATTAAATTCGCTGAAGTGACACAAAAACAAATGACATCTTTTTACAAGCTTTCATTTAGTTTCACTTGTTTGTTTGTCAAATCTTGTAATCTAATTTTGAACCACTTCCACGAAATAAAATATGACTTCAAATTTGGGAAAAAATCCTATTAAGAAATCTGCGCCGCAGCAAAAACTTCTTTAACAGAATGCGGCTCAATGATTTAAATCGAAACCTATACAGTTTCAAGTAAAAATTAGCTCAATTTTTCGACCCCTTCATGTTCCACAAATAAATCCAATTGAAATTGTGAAAATGCGCCGCAGGAGAACACCTTTGACATACATATGCTGTAGATAGAAATTCGTGAAGCAGGCGAAAAAAAAGTGATTCACAGCATCATACAGCTGAATATTTTTTAGTAATCGTTTTTCTGAAGTTTGAATAAAATCTGGGACAACAGTTTTGTTTCTGCCCCAGCTAACTCAGGCTTTAAAAGAACCCCCAACGATAACAATTACTTTAGAAAGGAATGCATTTTCGAGTAAATTTATATGTGGTATGCAGCATCGTGCCATGCGGGAGGGGGCGAAAGGGTCGGCACTTTAAGCGACATGTTGAGACATTTGAAAGGTCGCTGCAAAGAACAAAACATATAGATGCACTTCCCCAGCAACTGTTAGATTAGTTTAAGGTAGGGTTGATTTCCCGTCGTCTTTCCCCCGGACATTGTCCACTTTTGCAAACGTACGGTCGAACTTTTTCAAGGTATCCGGAGTAGGTACACCGATTTTTCTAGGGGTGCATTTTGCTGCCTTAGGCGCATTCCAAAAAAAACCACCCCAGATGACCTTAAATAGAGGACAGCTTCCGGAGAAAGAGAGATCGGGATGGCAACCCTAATTTAAGATTATATTTTACATTGGCATTTAAATTTTTTCACTTGCGGCGCAATAATTTCTACCTGTATGCGTTGTGTAATAAATATTTGCCTGCGGCGCAATTTTTATTGCATACCGAAAAACTAAGATACTTTTTAAATCAAAAACAAAAACTGAGACACACCTCTTCTTTCTGGTCAGTTTTTTCAAAATTTCCAATCACATTACATAACTGCGTTTCATCATTTTTTAGCGGGGGACGGAGCCCCAAATACAAGTTTTGCCCCAGGCGCCGCTTTGCCTTGGTACGGCCCTGGTGGTTTATGACTTTAAAGTCTATTTGTTGTAGAATTTGTCTAGATAGGCTGTACCGAAAAAAACCTCTTATAAAATTTACTACAATAATTTTTTTTATGGTTTTTAAAGAAGTTTTTTTTTTGGGTTATAAACACAATGGTTAATTTATGAATGTAAAATATAGATTTTTGTGTCTATCTAGCAGTTAACTGTCTACATTTATAGCAAAACTGATTTTACTTTGATCTACGAATAAATTTTACATGCCGTGCTGAAAAAAAAACCTTAAAGCTTATTCTCACATAAAATTTCTTGAAATTAATTCACCTTGCAAAGGACAAAGTTTCTCTTACTAACAATCAAAAATCAATTACCGCATACAACTTAATTAATCATAAGGTATATGAATTACGAACATAATTATTGTGTATTGAATTTAATTGCCAGATTCTATGCTTGCCTCCAGAGCATAAACGATAAAATTTTACCACCATCAATCAAAGAAAATTGCCGTTTTTATGCTGCTTTAAAAGTACAAAAAAATGAAAATTACCAAAAAATATGCTTCTTATGCTGAAAATTTTCTTAAATGCTGATAAAATATCGTAATTAATAAACAGCAAGTGAACAGGCGAGCAAGCAAAATGCCAAATAGAAGAAAATTCTGGAAATTTTCAGCCACTGCAGATGATTTTTCCGGTTGATCACAGGTGCGAACGAAAACCTAAAAAGTTTAGTCAACCTTTTAAATTTTTCATCCAAATATCAGCGGGGAAAAAACGAACAACGAAAGTTTTAATTTTCACACGAAAATTGGGCAATTTTCCCCCGCAACAAAACGTCTTAAGTCGGAATCGATTTTTTCCCCTAAAATTACAGAAACTGGAAAATTCCGTCACATTATTGCTGTAAAATTTAATACTTTATCACGAACACTTTTTAACGGGGGAAAAAATCACAATTTAATTTGAAATGATATTTTTGGGGTCGTTCTTCAATTCAGTAAGGGTTGCGAAAGCGCAAAAGAAAAATTTTGAATTATCAGAATTTGTCAAAGAAAACATGTAAGAACAGAAATAACAAAAAAGGGAAAAGGTCGTGATTTTATTTAATTCCGCAATGTTCTGTGAAGTGTATTTGATTTCTATCACGAGCGGAAGTTTATTCATTTCTTGTTGATTAAAAAAGTTTTCTTTATGTCGCAAGTATCAAGTCATTTTCTATCCTCAAACCTGAATTTCCATTTATTTTTAGATTGAAAAAATCACAACAAAAATAATTCACTTATCATATTTAAAAATCGTATTGAAAAAAATAACTTAGAAAAATCCTCTTTAAAAAAAATATTTTATTTAAAAAAATGCACTAAAAAGAAAACATAATTTTTTGGTACTGTGTATCAGAAATAAGAGCGAGATAAATATTTATTTTATTTTATTTTTCATGCTTTTATCTCTTTTTTTCTGATACACAATCCCAAAAACCCCCAGATGACATTTTTTCCGAAAAATTTGAGGAAAATGATAATCACGTCATCCTAACAGAACAAGAGTGTTACTCCAGTCCACAAAAGTGTTGCTCCAGTTAAAATCTAAAAACTGGAACGAAATCATATAAAATACTGGAACGAAATCAATAGTTTTACAGCAAAATTTACTGTGTTTTCAGTAAAATTTACTGGGTTTCTGTAAATTTTAGTGGAAAAACAGTAAAAAAAATATTTACTGTTTTCCCCAATAAAATCCCTGTGAAATTTCGATGGGAAAATTACTGGAAGATGGGAGTCTGGTTTAAAGTACTCATATAGAGTACTTGACGATTACTCCTGGTTGAAAAAAAAATTGTCTGTCCTTATATAGAGTGCTTGATGATTGGACCCTAATAATTGTAGCTTTTCTGATGTTCTCTTTAACTTTTCCTCGCAAAACCCTCAAATATCCATTTTTTTCAAAAAGTTTCAAATATGGATAATCAAAACGAATTTCTGTTTGATTTTTCCCTCCAAAAACAAAGCTTTTTGTATGTATTTCTCATAATTTTTTCTCAAAAAAAGGGGATCCAAAATTGCAAATCGACACAATGCTCAGTTTTGGCTAGCTACGGCCCTGCCAGTAAGTATCGATTTATTTTGCTGAAAATGGAACTGATAACAAAATTATGGCATTTGGAACACTGCGAAAATAACTGAAACAAGTGATTTTATCGTTTAGTTCGATAAACCATTGACCTGATTAATGCTTAGTGTTGCTGCCCAATTCTCATTCAATTAATTATGCCAATTTAAATGTGATGGATAACATCACAACGTCCAGAATCGCCAGCAAAATGCAACGAAATCTAATTTTTGTTTTGCTCTAGTCAATGTAATTCATATTGACGTCGATAACATAAAACAGTGCAATAAATTGACACGAGAAAATATCAATACAAACATTATATTGTACAAATGGCCCATATATCAACATATGTTGATTTTCTATGCGCATTTATCATCATACCTCATTCAATTTGTGTAGAGTGTGTAACTTCCAGTCAAACACATAAATAAGCTTTGCAATGTTGGCAACGTTGCTGGCTGTGTCGCAACAAATTCACCACAAAAGCCTCGAAAGTCACGTGCCTGCAATAATCGAACTCAACTGAAAGCATATTTGAGGTTATCCGTCGCAATGTGTTTCAGAAAATTGGAAAAAATGTCACATTCTTCTTGCCAGTTCCCTTTTTTTTTGTTATTTCTTTGAATTTTTGCCGCAATTCCGATTAAATTCATGCCGATGATGAATTGCAGTTTCGTTCATTCGTCCAATAAGGAAATTGCTAGGCTAAATGGGAATGTTTTCAGGACATTTTGTGTAATCATTGAACAGATTTTGCAATCATCCATCCTGTATCACTCTAGCTTGGCGATAAATTGACCAATCTAAAGGCTAATTGCAATACTTGAATGGGATATTTTCCGGTTTACTGTAATACATTTGGAATTTATTCGATGATCGAAAATGATATGATGAAATGCGCCGCAGGGGAAATTCATTTTTAACAAAAATTCGTTAAGGCTGGAATTGGCCTAACACAATATTTACGCCGACAGATTACGGCGACAAAGTTCTCCTCCAAATACACTTTGTTGTTCTAAGCGTCATTTGCTTTTCATTTGATTTTGACAATGGGACGGTGAGACACATATAACTATAACGGGTACCTTCCATCCAATTTTTTTTAAACACAGTTTTTGAAAACCAACTTCAAAGAGATTAAAATTTCCTTTATTTTTTCTTTGAACGGTTTTTACGGATCTTTAACGGTTCTCGAGATATTTGAAAAAAAATCGTTTTTCACATTTTTTCGAAACTAAATATTGCGGAGGAAAGTTTTGTGTTGATCACAACTAAGATGGCCAGATTCCTGTTTTTGTAAAACTTGAGATTCGTCGTGGTGAAAAAAAAAATTAATGGGACGAAAAGCGATAGTAATCACTCAAAAATATTGGAACAATCTGGACAACAACTCCCATAGAACCATCCGTCATTTGTGATATTATAATACATTTCTCAGCCTATCACAGCATGTGAAATAGTTCCATATAAACATAAGATGTTATGCTCATAGAAAACCAAAACAAGCAAGTAATTTTAAAAGTGTATGGCGAGCGAACAATTGGCTAAACGCTAGGTTCTATAACAAGACAGAATTTATTCTTAGGGTAAAGTCGGGAGATATGGCACCCCTTTTTTTAAATCGGCATAACTCAAAAAGTAAAAGAGATTTTTAATTCAAACAAAAACGTTTTTATTCTTAAAATCAACTAGTAAAACAAAAATAAAAAATAAATAGGATTTCACTCCTAAAAAAGTAAAAATTTTAACAAAATATAAATTCATTGAAAAAACCATATCCCCCAAAAGTGTAGGGGATACGGCACCCTACTTAGGTGATATGGCACCCTACTTGTTTTTTAAGTCCTTTTTGCCACACGAGTTGCAAGTGTTGACAAATGATGTGCATGAGTCATGGGACCACAAATGGCAAACAATGCATTTAACCCACTCGTCGGGTTTAGTGGTCTTAGCATAGTCTTCACCACATCCAGTGCAAATGTTTTCCTCAAAATCTTCAAACCTATCGGAGTCGTCTTGTAATGCAATATTTTCTTCTTCAGATGTGGTTTCATCTACCATCGCTCGTTCTTTCGTAATTGATTTTTTTTTTGATTAGTTACGTTTTCTGAGGAAGTAAGGATTGGAGCCTTTTGTTTTCTCGGGTTTGGCACCCGTTCCATATCACCTCAGACATAGGGTGCCATTTCTCCTTTCAGACATCGCCACTGATTTTCATATTTTACTGAAAACTCGTGCTCAATCAACTCTGTTTCATACATACAAACGAAAACAAATAAGATTCTGCTTGTTTTGGTTTATGAACGGTAAACTTGCTCCAACTGTACTTACCAAAATTCAGCCACTCAAAAAACAGCAAAAAAAATTTCGTCTGAAATTTGATTTTTTTTTCTTGTTTTGTCACGTAAAAACAAAAGGGAAAGAGCTATCGTGTTGCGGTTTTCACACTTCGTCCTTACTGGGGAAACTGATCTAAGTTTTGTGAGAATGACTTTGAATATAATGTCACCAGTGGGAGAATTTGAAAGGGTGCCATATCACCTGCGGTGCCATATTACCAGACTTTACCCTATGCATACTAACAATTACAAAAATGTGAAATGTGTATTTTGACACGGCGAGTCGACCTACTTGAACAAACGCGGAGACGAGAATAAATGAGAGTTCCGTTTTCCTTTATTTCAATCGGTGGTAATCTTGACCGGGGTTGCCAACGTCGGTTCCCCAGAAGTGTTTAATTTGTTTTTAAACAAAAAACAACATTTATTAAAAACATAAACAAGAAATAACGTGTATTAAAAACAAAAAAAAAATCAATAAAACGAAATAATTCGATAAAACAAAACAACAATTAAAAAAAAAAAACAATTTCTCCTGAGAGTGAAAGTAAGAAACGATTTTCTTAAACATTTGGCGTTATCCGGAGCTTTTGGCGTAACCCGGAGATTTTGTAACAAAACCCGGAACCTGGAGATTCGAAGTGGAAACCAGGAGACTCCGGGCCAAAACCTTAATCCCAACTTAATTTTTTTTTTTGAAATACTGGTTTTGCTAAACATGAGTCTAAATTGACAAAAAATCAATGCTTATTTTAAAATAAAGCCTGCGTTTAAATGCGACTTTGAATTCGGACCATAATATACTTCGTTCATTTTATATATTCCATGTTTGTTTACCAATAAAAATAATAAAAGTTATTGTTGAATAAGCAGAACATTTAGAAATTGAACAAAGAATGAGAAAATCTTTCTTTTTTCGGTATAAATATCATCCAATTGTAAAACATTTTCATGAAAGTATTTGCTAAAGACACCCATTTAAAATTATCGTTCCACGATGTGTATCTTTTTGTGCCGTCAATTATCCAAAAGGGTGGGTAAATGGAAAATCTGTTTGTGGGCAAAACATATCAAAGTATTTCCATAAAAACCCAAGATAAGCAGTAATTAGAAGACTGTCTTATGGAAATGCTAAATGAAACCAAACACATAGTCAGTTTATAGGGGAATCTGCTCTAGAATCTGCTCCATCCATTTATGTATGTACATTTTGCATTGTGAAAGTAGAGCTTTTCCTTTTTATGTCCTCCAAACATGTCAAGTTAATTAAAATTATGTAGGTCGGTATCGTTATATATATATTTTTAGTATGCGAATATGTTATATAAAATAAAATGAACAATACTAGAAATATTCATTGTGTATTTGTAACATTTTATTTCCACGCAGCATGGCACTGACTTCAACATAGCTTTAGTTTGTTTAATTAAGCATAATATTTGTTGCTTACATTTTTTACAGCATCACACGGATTTCTGTTGGATCTCTTCTGTATTCTACGACATTTACCAGGATTATATTCTGCTGCACGACCTTAAGCGAGGAGTTCTTCAATTCCATAATTACGAATGTGTGGAAACCTAGGCAATTCTGCATTCGATAAATAATAATAACAAATACAATTTCCATTTGAAATCATTGTCAAAAATTTATCATTATAAGAACTAAAAGACTTTTATTTTAGTCCTTATTATGATAAATTTTTCATTTTCTAAACTTCAAATTTTCAAGACATAATATAAAAGAATTTACCATTTCCCAACACATATTTTAGCTTAATTTAAATTGAATAGTTGTGCTAAAACACGACAATCATTGGAATAGAGCGACACTTTTCTAAAACAAAAAAGCTTAAATGATGATAAATTAAATTACTTTACATTTTTATTTTCGCTCTTGCTGAATTGTTATCCCACGTTTATAAGCATATTGAAATTAATAAAAGGCCGTAAATTATTTAAACAATATTAATGTATACAGTAATTAAGACAAAACGTTGAAATCATTTCGATAAATGAAGGTCCCCGGGGAAAATTCCCCTGTGGCACAATTATTTGTACAAAAAGTCTCTCATACTGAACCGTGATTTTTTTATTGCTTTTTTTCTATAAAAAAAAGTCATGCTTTTTTACCACCCTCGATTTTCTGCCGTACTTATCAAAAATTGACCCGAAACAATAGCAAGAGGGTAAATAAAATTTAAAGAAAAAAAACACCATTTATCATACAATATGCAGCAGAACGTAAATGGAATGGATATTTTTCATTTGGAATATGTCTGTATATCAACCACATTAATTACATAAAGCGCTCAAGATTTTCTTAAATTAATGTCAACAATTTCGGTGAAAGACTACCTAACCATAAAACCTTTTAAGAAATAATTTTAAGTAAATTACTCGGGAGCAGCGAAGGAAAAATTCACAAAAATAAAAAATGTTTATAGAAAGAGCAAATTTAGGGACAGATATTTTCCATAAACCACAAACCGACTCCAGCATTCTTACAGTTTAAAAATACTGTTTACTTAGGGCTTCCGCAGAAGATTTTAAACTAATTGAATTATAATTTTTATTTCGTTTCTTTTTCAAATAATTTGTTTACCTTGTATTACTTGAAATAATATTGAGTTCTATGTACAGAAATTTATTATGATAAACAAGTCAAAAATGTCTTCGGTATTTAAGTTTTGAATTGAATTTTACTTATTATTTTTTCGAGAGACGTAATTAGTTTATTAAATTTTTAAATGGCCTCTAATTAACCGGAAAATGTCTCTCAATCTAATAAGCTGTGGCCTGTTTTAAATTTCTAAATTTTTTTTAATTTAATTTTTATCAAAAAAAATTCAAGCATTTCAAAATCCGAGTTGTTTTCAGTAGAAGATGTGAGTAATATTAGTAAAAATTACAAATTAGCTTTACAAAAAATATAATTATACATAGCTCTTCCATAGCTCTTCCATAGCTCTTCCATAGCTCTTCCATAGCTCATCCATAGCTCTTCCATAGCTCTTGCATAGCTCTTCCATAGCTCTTCCATAGCTCTTCCATAGCTCTTCCATAGCTCTTCCATAGCTCTTACATAGTTCTTCCATAGCTCTTCCATAGCTCTTCCACAGCTCTTCCATAGCTCTTCCATAGCTCTTCCATAGCTCTTCCATAGCTCTTCCATAGCTCTTCCATAGCTCTTCCATAGCTCTTCCACAGCTCTTCCACAGCTCTTCCATAGCTCTTCCATAAATATACAAAAGCTTCCTCCGCAATATTTAGTTTCGGGAAAAAATATGTAAAAAATAATATTTTCTTCAAATATCTCAAGAACTGTTAAAGAAACGTAAAAAATATTAAAGAAAAAAATGAAGAAAATTTCATTTTCTTTGAATGTGGTTATATGCACTTTTTTTCAAAAGCCCATAGTTTACGAGAAATTTTCAAAAAACTTATTTTGTTTTTCAAATATGTTGAGAACCGTTATAGATACGTAAAAACCGTTAGAGCAAAAAATTAAGAAAATTTTATTTCCTTTAACACGTTGGCTGCCATGTCGCACGTTTTCGTGCGACACCCAAATGTTACCCTGAGGCCGCGTCGCACATTTTCGTGCGACGTGGCCCCACAGGATGTTTTATGTTCTCCCAGGCACGTGCGATGCCTTGACGGAAACGTGCGACACAAAAAAAACCGTTATAACTGCAAAATTAGGACCAATAATAAAGTCGCGAGTAGTCAAAAATGATTTTTAGGCACAAAGAAACAAAAAATAACAAAAAAAAGTTGGCCTCAGGTAACCAAAATCGTGAAAAGACGTTGGCACTGCACGATCAAAATCCTGAAAAGGCTTTGGCAGCCAACGTGTTAAATTTTGTTATATTCATTTTTCCCCAAAAACTCGTAGTTTTCGACGAATTTTCAAAAAAACGGTTCACCCTCTCTCACCTGTCATCTGTCCCGGATGCAAACAAAAAAATATGGTGTCCCTACATTTATTAAACATTCCAGTTTCAAACTAAATCAAAAGCAAAAAGTACAACAAACATAATATTCCTGTAGGAACAATAAATCATCAAAAACGTGAAAAATAAGAAAAAAATGTATTAAAAAAACGGAACTCGTTACAAAATATTTTCGTAGCAATTAAAAATTTCCCATATGTTCTCTGAAACTATGCGCATAAATACTAGACTCGCATAATTAACCCAGAAAAGTCATCTCACATAAATTGTCGCCGAGAAGAACAGGAAAAAATTCCACAGCATTATCCCTTATTTAGTTGAGTAGAAGAACTTTCCGATGGAACGGAAGACTTTCCACCGTAAAATACTTTTTTTTCGTTTCATGATTTTTTTTCCAACAGTTTATTTTTATTTTGTTTCGCATGGTAACTGTATATACTTGTAGTATAGTGAGTGCGAATAAAGCTGAAATGTAAAATTTTTCATTTGGGCTCAAAAGATATAAAATATGGCATTACTTTAACCCGTACCCGGATGAATTGTGCGGCTTTTCCTTTCCTGTAGTCAGGAGCATGGAAAAAAGATTGAAAAAGAATTTTTAAGCTATAAGAACTTTGCAGTCTCAATAAATATTAACGTAGCTCCATAATTATATGAAAATTTCTAGTAATAAATTTGGGGTTTAGGGTATGCGCGTTTGGGGTAAGAGTTTGTGTGTTTGTTTGTTTGTTTGTTTGTCCTTCCTTCATAACTTTTGATCCATTCAACCGATTTCGGTCCTGTTTTTGGCATTCGACTGAATATTGCGGAAGTAAGGTTTTAGTGTAAAAAAAAGTTTACCAGTCCTCCTCACTTTAAACCCTCCTTGTATTTTATAATTAGGGTGATCATATTCATTTTATGTCAATTTGGAACAAGATGAGGAGGGGGAGGGGTGACTAAATCGGAACACCAACGAAAATGTGGAAAATTTTATGTCCTTTAAATTTGGTCATACTCATTTTTTCCCATAGGCTACGAGAAATTTCAAAAAACCATGTTTTTTCTAGGTTAATCTCATAGGTTACGAGAAATTTCAAAAAACCGTGTTTTTTCTAGGTTAATCTCATAGGTTACGAGAAATTTCAAAAAACCGTGTTTTTTAAAGGTCAACGCGTTCTCGAGTTATTTAAGATATGTACAACGGACAGACCGGCAGACCGTCAAACAAATGCAAGGACAGTCTCATAATTTTGCCTGAAGCGGATTTGTCAAAAATATTATAATGTGGACCGATTTTTGTTCACAAAATAGCAGTACAAAAATCGAAAAACCCAGAATCTTAATTTTGTTGGTTGTTAATTTCTTAATCTTGATTTTGTTGGTTGGACCCATTTCGTTCCCAACGCCTCATTTTATTCTATGCAAAGATTTTTTATTTTATTTTGAAGTTTCTCATTATTTTAAAGATTTTTTTTTTAATCTGGGGGTTTTTCAAATTTTTTTCATATGATAATAAGAAGTCGTCCATACATAATAGGATGTTTTATCTTTACCACACGAACGTTTGAAAGGGAGTTTTAGAATTAGATAAAATTTCTCAATTCTTTTTGAAAAACTTTTGAATATGCCATTAGTTGAACTTCTTTATTAATTCAAGCATCAAAGGCTAATTTGTTGTCCACTGACCGCACAAAATTGAAAGAAACATCCGAAACTGGGATGTCATTCTCTTCCTTGAAGGTTTCTCAATCGAAATATTTATCCCATTTATTTAACTTTTGACCTTTTATGGCTTAACTATGCTGAATGCGAATGACAAATTCGTTTGCTTGATTGATATCAAAGGGATCAAATTCAGTTGATAAAATTTAATATTAAAGTGAAACATATTTAAATTTCTCTTTCCATATACCTACGTTTTCCGTACCAAATTCCTAATTTATATGCACTGCTATAAATCAATATCATTTCATATGGAAAGAAACAACTTTTTGTGACATTTTTTCAACTGTTTTGATATGGAATAGACAGCTTTCAGCTATTTTGAATTTAATTTATTGCCCCTAAAATTTTTTCTGCTGAAATATTTCTTCATACGAATCGAAAAATCCCATTGTGTGCTCACAGAAATAAAAATTCTTTTTTAAAATGAAACATTCGACAACAGCAAGAAAACGATATTTATGTTCATTTAACATTACCCTTGGCAGACATTTAACCTTGGTTGTCATTTCAATCTGGTTGCCAAATGATGCATACATACTTTGTAACTTTCTGCCAATCTAACGGAGAGCATAAAATCTACCCCTATTCCTGAACCGCGCCCCATCCATTTCTTCTTGATTTCATCCAGATTTTCCGGCTTGAATTGGAGACAATAGGCAATGCAGGAAAAGTCGTACTTCAACTGAATCTCGAAGTCGAACCAAATGCCAAAATACATATATGTCAAACCGTCAATTTATCAACCACCCCTAAGTGTTAATATGTTGGCATGTCACATGTCAGGACAAAATATTTCGTTTATCGTAGACAAATTGTCACCATTTTGTTGTCGGATGTTTTTAAAAAGTATCCCGGAATGCGAACTAGAAAATGCTCAGAAAAAATATCTGAATTTGGCTGGTATCAGTAGTAAGAAACGGAAAAAATCAAGATATCTGATGTGAACAGCGCATGATTTTCTTATACAAAATCTACGTCCCTTTGCCAAATCTTGTAATCCAATTTTGACCCACTTCACCTTACCCGATTGACTTGAAATTCGCACACATACGGAACTTTGATAACAATGTAATATGCGTGTACGCATGCCTGAGAAAAAACAAAATAACGGCCGGCCGATGTCATATCAAACAAAACGAAGTATCCATCGTGTAAGGCTCAAATGAAAGGGATTTGGAAATTAATAAAATCATGTACTGAAAACTTGCGGGCGCATGACGCCATTTTTACGCGATTTACCAAAAAAAAAGAGTATATGCGTAATGTCTTTCTGTCTGTCAGTCTGTCACTCAGTCTCTCAGCCAGTCTCTCAGCCAGTCTCTCAGCCAGTCTCTCAGCCAGTCTCTCAGCCAGTCTCTCAGCCAGTGTACAAGATTTCTCAAAATCTACTAGAGCTAGAGCCATGAAATTTTATAGGTATGTTTGAACATGGAATGGTGGAAATCCGTTAGCCGGAAGTGACCATAAAAGCGGCTTTTTTAAAATCGTAATATTAAAATTTTCTACATTTTTGCCTTTTCCCATAAACAGATATGTACATGTTACCGTTATCGAGAAAATTCATATTTTTATACTAATATTTTATGCGTCGGGTTACAGTGTGAATTGTGTGGGAATGTAGATTTTGTATAAGAAAGTCATATGCTGTTCACAACAGATAGTTTAAGTTTGTTTTTTATACACTTGTTATTTGTTGTTTATGCCTATTATTTAATTGAATTTTTTTGGGAAACAAATTATTTATAAAATTATACGATCTTTTTGAATAAAAATGAAATATAATTAATTAATAAGAATGAAAAATAAATAAACAACTCTTAAGGACCTAATTTAATTTTTATATATTTTGTATGAAATTCGAACTCAGCCATCCCCATTTAGTATCGAATAAATCTCCCCGGAATTCTATGGAAAATCCTTAAATCTAAGATATAAACATATCGTTTTTCCCTGAAAATATTTATTTATGTAATTTCTCAAATCAAGATTGAATTGAGCCTCGTTCAAGCATATTCACCTTCTTCCCACAAATGTTATTATTGTCCGTTAATCCGAAATTTCGATTTTCCTAAGGGAATAATACGTAAAAAAACCCTCCCTCAATCGTTCGTTTTACTTGGAGGCGGTTATTCCGTATTAAACTTCCGTTTTTTTCTATAAGATTTTCGTTATTTTGATTTCTGTTTCCTCCTAAGCTTTCCCTCCACAGAATAGGTAGTCAAAAACAGAAAGTTTTAAATCAGAATGAAATTGACAAAAAAAAATGTGAAAGGAAAATCTCCTTAAAATTGTTTATGTATTGCTTTTATGCTATTAAATCGACATGTCGAGATGATAAGCAAGAACCGACAGAAAGCGTGTTTTCTCTCCAATAAAACGCAATCAAACAGAAATGTGGGGAACATTGCCTCAGGATCATAAAATATGACGCATCTTCTCAGGCAAGAGATTTTACTTCCCGTAAAAAAATACGGGAAAAGTACGGATATATCTCAACGACCCCAGGCATAGCGAAAAAAAAGTAAAAATATTTCAAGACGTTGGAAAAGTCAAGGGTGGAAAATATGAAAAATCCCCAATAAATCTTAACATATTTGCAGTCAGATTAAATTTGGGCCAAAGGCGGAAACCCAGCATGGGAAATTTTCAAATGCCGATATCCCGATAAAGTGTGAGACTATGATGGCAGAGAGGTTTTTGGGTGTTGAAACTTGGGACAAGAAATGGTAGAGTATGCCAACGTAAATTGGGCAGAGATTTGTAATCCGTACCACCACGATATCTGCTTTATAGCTAATAGACGACAAGTGACTGGAAGTAGTCCTATTTTATTATACTTGTAGATATTTTCCGTATTGTAAAATTGTGAGTATATTTAAATTGTGTAGAAATACAACGAGAATACAAAATACTTTAAAAACTGCCAAAATAATAGAGGGTTGGTGGGGATCTGATGCTGAGCATGGTTGAATTTGATCACAACCACCTTAGTTACTGGTTCTTGTTTTTTTTTCTCTCTCTCCGTGATGTTGACGGGTATTTCCGAGCTCTTGCCCAGCCAAAAGTTCAATATTAAGATTGATGTAAAGTTTTAGGGGACAGTTGATTGGAATTGCTTTTTAGATTTAAGTATTTACGAAATGGAACGGAAAATAATTGAAGTTTAAAACTAAGAAGCTCAAGGGAAGTTTAAATACGTTCCATTTATTGTACTTTTTGCGTCATCATCATCTTCTTCTTATTATCGGAACTTAATTGAATTTAATTTCGCTTCATAGTTGAGAAATTTTCGCTACACACCAAATATTTTATATTACATTACTTATTTTCGTTATTACCGGAAAAATATAATTGTATACGGTCTAAAGATGGAGTAAAAATGAGTGGTTGTTTTTAATGTCCTCAAATTGGATTTTGATATGAGGAAGACATGTTTGCTATCGCTGTGTTAAGCCCAATTCAGACTAACTATTTTGATTACGATTGAAGGATCTCGATCAATAAGATCAAAGCTTTCAACGATAGGGACATGAAAGCTTTGATCTCATTAGTCGAGGAAGCTCAATCGTAATCGCAATCGTAATCGTAATCGTAATCGTAATCGTAATCGTAATCGTAATCGTAATCCTAATCGTAATCGTAATCGTAATCGTAATCGTAATCGTAATCGTAATCGTAATCGTAATCGTAATCGTAATCGTAATCGTAATCGTACTCGTAATCGTAATCGTAATCGTAATCGTAATCGTAACCGTAATCCTAAGCGCAATCGTAATCGTAATCGTAATCGCAATCGTAATCGTAATCGTAATCGTAATCGCAATCGTAATTACAATCATAAGTCTGAATTGGGATTTAGTTTATTTGTTAAACAAATCGGCAATCCGACAAAAGATTTTGATTTTCGCATGTCCGTCCGTGTGTCTGTCCGTCTGTCTAACACCATTTTAAAAGTCCAACACCATATTCGTTATCACTGAGCTCGAAAACCCGCGATGGAGATTTTATAAAAAAATATTTTATTAAAACAATTTCTGTTATTTGATTCCATTTGCTGCACAAGCATTCAACTTGCATCATAAAACAAGATTATGTCACAATTATTTTAGGTAATTGACTCTGATATTACTAAGCGTCAAATGTCAAAATTCGGTTACTATAAATGACATTATCCAGAACTAACAAATTCGATTGGTTCATATTTCGTATTTTATATACACAGCTTAGATTTGAGTTCATGTGTGATATTATGGTTGTTTTAGTCCTTGTTTTAGTCACTGTACGTGCCGCTAAATTTAAATGTATAATGATGGTGGGAATTAAACCAAACAAATCCCAAACCACCTTTTATTTAAACACCAATTACAGGTGAAATTCCATGTTTTATCAATCAGAGTGTAATAATTGGTTATTCAGCCCCGACATTGTGATTTACATATCACTACGATGCCATTTTAATTACTTGTGCAAAACAATCAATTTGAATATATACTTTTTAAATGTTACATTACCCGTTATTGTTGGCGCTAGAATAATACACAATTAACCTCAGGTACATCGACCAATTTCAGTTTACTTGCAATAGGATATTTAAATTGCAAATTCGATATTCCTGAATTGGAACACATGTAAATTTGTTATTTGAAATTTATATTTCCGGTTTATTGACTTAGTTCGTACTATTCGAATCATATTTAATTTGTAAACATGAGCAATTTTTTGAAAAATCATCCATTATGCTGGTAGATATTTCCGTTTATGTTTCAATTTCAATTTTAAAAAACGCTTCATTCCAGAAATTAAAAAAATATCAGCTGTGATCAACACAAAACTTTCCTCTGCAATATTTAATTTCGGGAAAAAATATGTATTGAGTTACATGCATTTTTTCACAATAGCGCATAAATTTCGGGAAATTTTCAAAAAAACCGTATTTTTTCAAAAAAAAAAAATTGTATGGGAGGTACTCGTTATTGCTACCGTCACTTTTCCAAAAGTTGATAGAAAACTATGATTTTCGCAAAACTTACTAACAAGAAATTTCAAGTCGCTAGGTCAACGCGTTTTCGAGTTATCATACTAATATATAAAAATGAGTTGGTGTCTGTGGTAGCTCTAGTTCCAACATAGGCATACGGAAAAGTAGCGCGAGAGGTGGGGGGAGTAAGGGGAGGGGGTAAAGTGATTTCGAAACTTAGTTTCTGCTCTATGTCACTTTTTCACGGAGAAACTACTGAACCGATTGGCCTGAAATTTGGCACAGATGTTCGTCGGGAGTCTAGCCCCAACATAGACCCATTAAAAAGTTTTTAAGTTCTTTCCAGTTTTCTTCGTATTCTAAAACTTAGACAAAAAGCTTAACCCGGCAACGACGGGTATCCAAACTAGTTTAAGATACGTACAACTCACAAACCGACGCTTGAACTCACTAAAGAAATTTCGGATCAATTATGTATCATAACAACAGAACAAAATTAAATCACCCCCCCCCCCCCCCCCCCCGACCCTGCCTCTCCTTCCCACAAACACGTCTATACCGGCGTTGCGAATCAAAAATTAATTCCAGCATTTATAAGGTTTGTCGTCCCATACTATTGAAAAAAAAGTTCCTGGATACAATCCTATAAATCAAGCAAAAATTTAATAAAAAAAAAACAAACATCAAATAAACTTTTATTTGAATAAAACTTTGATTTCTTTTGTGCTAAATTTAGTTTTAAGTTCAACATTATCGGATATCAAAAACTTTTACAGAAATAAATCAATGAAGAAAAGACCTAAATTGAAAAGCGATTGAAATCTATTCAACCTGGTATTTGAATAATTCCTCATAAAAACGAGTACCTACCTATAAAATAACTTTAAAAAGTCTGGAAACCAATCAAACATAACCAAGGAAAAATACTTTAGGTTAAATCTTTAACCGTAAAAAATCATTCCTTTTTCGGAATGCTTCATAAAACTTCTCTGTGCCTCTTTTACTTAACAATTTCGGTTAACCTTGAGTCCTCTAAAAGTTTTTCATTTTCCTCTTTTATTTTATTTTATTTTATTTTTTTCTGGTTCGCCAAAGTAGACAACCCAGCAGACCAAATGAATGTCAAGAGATTCACTAGTGATTCGTTGAAATTCACTTGTATGAACGAAACGTTCACTATAGTGAATTCACCTACGACTCACTAGAGGTACCTCTTGTGGTGTCAGATTTTCTCCACCAGTGAATGGAAAAGTGAAGATTTAGTCAATTATTATGGTGAATATTAGATGAAAATCAAGTGAATGTTAAAATAATTATAGTCAACTAGCTTGCATACCCGTTGTTGCCGGGTTAAGTTTTTTCAATTTTTTTTTTATGGTCTAGGTTGGAGCTAAACTTCAGGCCAATCGGGTCGGTAGTTTCCCCGGGAAAGGGTAACATAGAGGAAGAGCTAAGTTTCGAGATCACTTTACCCCCTCCCCTTACTCCCCCCACCCATCGCGCTACTTTTCCGTATGCCTATGTTGGAACCAGAACCAGAGAACAAATAATCTAGAGAATAAACTCTTAGAACAAATTTTTAGAGAAAATTTTTCCACTGTGAGATGAAGCAAGAGGATCCGATGTAACACACAAAAAATTATCCATTCGATTCCTCCATCTCATTGAATAGATACGACGAGAAATGTTCTCTCTGCTTCGTGCTCCCTAGTCTAAAAGTAATTAACTTTTAGGCCGTAGCTAGTAAATGATAGGGACATTTTTCCCCCCTTCGAAGGGGAAATTTGTCAAAAATTTGTTCGGCAGAGTTTTTTCTATATATTCCTTATTCTATGCCAGAACTACCACAGACACTCATGCCAAATTTCAAGTCAATCGCTTCAGCCGTTTTTGAGTGAAAGAGGAACAGTCAGACAGACAGACAGACAGACAGACACCAACTCATTTTTATATATTAGTATGATTATATTTTTTTCACTTTGGTAAACAAAAACTGACTATCAATTAATTTCTCCCACGATTCTCAGGAACACCTTTATGGCATTAAATTTCCGCTACTAGCGAGTTATCCTGGGGAATCCTCGGTGACTATATTTGATATTTTTGTTTTGCCGAAACCTGAAAAGGTAAAAAGATCATTCTTTTTTAGTAAGTTCTTAATTGTCAAATTATTATCGCCAAATCAAAACATTTGACTTTCTTAGCTTCGATTACTTGCATCGCCTTCTTCATATGAATCCTATTTGCTTACTTTTAATAGACTTTCAGTTTCGGATCACTCTTCCTTCTTCACTACAGCGATATTTGTTATTGCGCCGTTTGATCGCGTATATCTTTTTCTTTGAATCATTCTGAACTGCTCAGGGAATGTTCACCTGCATTGTCTACAGGTGAACATTCACTTGCTGGTCTGCTGGGTTGATATTCGCATGAGAAAGCTTCAGTTAGTCTCATATAGAAGAGCTTTAATTTTGTTAGTCCGACATCCTCTCCAAGGAAAAACCATTAAAAAGTTTTCATGTTCACTAAATAAAAAAAGAAACTGTTTCTGTTTTGGTTTTTGTTTTCAATCTCTCTTCATAATATCGTTCAGAATTCTTTTTTTTTGTTTTTTTTAGGTTATGTTTAACAAAGATTTTTTTAACTCTCAACAAACAGAAATAAATATTCCATCGTGTTTATAACGAGTTTCGGAAGTTCACCGTAGTTCTGATGACTTCCTTTAGTCCTTTGCCAAGACGCTAACCTTAATGCCATCATTGTACCGCTATTTGTGGTAAATGTTAAGTGCTTTGCCATCAAAAAGTGAAAAGCGACCTGTTTTCCTCAAGTACGGGACAAGAGAAAAAATAGGATACCATATCTATAAAATACTTTGTTTTTATTTCTGTTTTATTTCCTTTTACTCAATTCACTTATTTTACGATAAAACTCGTATTGTTCTAAGAAAAAAGTTTTTTTCCTTTTCCTTGTGTGGTGTATTATAGTATTTTATTATGGATTTTTCGAATCCATGTAAGACAGTGAAAAAACATTAAAAACGTCTTCCCCCGAAGATGCTTTAAAATAAAATCGAAACGTAGTGAACGAAAAATTAAAACAAAAGTTCTATTTTGACACCAAAATAAAAGGTTTTTATTTGCACTAGAAACATTCCTAAACTGACTGGGAAATATTGCTAAATTATAGTATAGATTTGTTCCCATATTAGATTAAGTATACGGTTTTAAAAAACTAGGTTTTTAGAAAATTTCTCGAAAACTATGCGCTATTATGAAAAAATTCATATAAACAGATTCAAAGGAAATAAAATTTTCTGCATTTTTTCCTTTAACGGGATTTATGTATCTTTAACGGTTCTCTAGATATAGTTTTTACATATTTTTAGCGAAACTAAACATTGCAGAGGAAAGTTTTGTGTTGATCACAAGTGATATTTTTTGTTCGAATGTGTCCTGAAAATTTTGACTTCAGTATTTGGCCACGACGACGTTTTTCCCATAAATATGGGACTGAACCATGAGATTTCGGGGGAATGGCTCCAATATGTTTTTTCCGCGTACAAACATTTTTGTAATAAAGTGTATTTATCTGATACAAAATCTCATGTTGTAATTAAATTCTAGAAACCCTTGATACATTTGATAATAATTAATAATTGCAATTATGAAGTTTGCCTGATTGAACTTCAATATATTCTACATTAAATCTAATTGGAAACCTAATATTCGAGAAAAGCCAGAAGAAAATTTTCATTTTACCTAATTTAATTTTACCCCATATGCAAAACATCCTGCGTAAAGAATTTCGTAGAAATTTTCCGTTAATGACAACATCGTGACAAGTAACAACATCCTTAAATTTTATGTAAATCCTCATTCATCATAAGAAATCAATATTCAATGATGTACGAACATAAAGGACATAAGCAAATTGAAGAATTACACTACGTGATTGGCATTTCAATGAATTTAATTATATTTACATAGAATACGATCATAAAAAATGTATATAATAAGAAAAAGATATCTTTCACGAAAAGCATTGAAACAATTTTGAAAAAACAAACTTCCATGCAAATATAATATGAGATGGAAAAGGAGGCAAAACATACAAAACAAATTTTAAAAACCTGAAAAATTTAAAAAATTCCGAAAATTTGAAAAGCGTTTTGTTAAATTGAATTTTATGAGGAAAAAATATCCTCCAAAGACATTCATCAATTTATGCATCTACAAAGCAAATTGAATAATTTAATCATCAGAAGCAATTACGTTATTTCATGCTGTTTCAAATTAAAATTTCTTGGCATTTTGGGCCATTATTGATTTTACTGACAGTATATTAAATTATCAGATTCACAAAAAAAATATTTCATCATTTTTCCACGTCTAAATCTTATCCGATGTCAAAATGATTGGAAACGTTATTAATCTTGGCATGCGATAATCGAGGAGTCTCAGGGAATGAATATTCATTTTTCACCAAGATCTCCATGAATCTTCAATGAAAATTGAGTTTTTCACGAGAAAAATGTGCCACAATTTTGATAGTCTGCTTTAAAACTTCAAATGAAATAAAGTTTTAGTTGAATTTACTCCGTTTTTCATCCTGAGCACGAACGAAAATCTTACACAGATTCGTATTTTTGTTTGTAGAGAAACAAACTTTTTAGAAAATAAAATTTCCTGGTTTTATATTTTTAGCCCATGTGAAAGACACACGCAAAACGACTTTTGACGTACAAGTCACGTATTTAAGGTGCCATCTACTTTGATCCAACATGGTGTAAAAAATTATGTTTTGAGCCTGATGGTCTTATGTTTAGAAATTGTAGATTATTTGGTTACAACGTGTACAATGATTGATGAAATATATACTCCTATATGATGATAAATCAAAGTTTTAATACCTATCTTCGTATGTGTTATAAAGTTTATCGGAGATTTTTTCTTCAAGTTGTGTGAAGAAATTATATTATTAGTTACAGGCAAAAAGCTAGATTTATGCAAAAGGTAAAATTTCAGCCGTCGATTGTCGCGAGATTGCAACAATCGAATGTCCCAAAAAAAAAAACATCCTGGGAAAGCATGTTTACGCTAAAAGGTACTTTTTTTGACAAAGACTCGACCGATTTTGGAGAAATTTATTACGTTTAGGTTTTTAGGGACGAAGAATCGCTTTTCGTGACATCGTGTACCACTGATGGTACATGTACAGTTTTTTAAAACCGCGCGAGTAAATAGTGCGGTATTTTTTTTGTGGAAGTAATATAAAAACACAACAAAAGCTATAATTGCCAATCTGGCAATTATTCAAAACCCGTATGGTGATTTAAGTGAATGGCGAACAGTTTTATCAAAATTCCACTATGAAGTCAAACTTTCCAATAAGATTTTTTAAAATTTGTTCCAATCGGATTTTGATGTATGGGAGTTTTATGTAGAATAATATCCTGAATAACTTTTGTTCTTGGACTTTTTTGATAAGATGCACTGTTTTTGAGATATTCGCATGGGGGGTACCCCCCCTAATGGTCCATTTTTGCCCATTAACGAACTTAGCGTCGCATTTTACGAAAAACGAATCTGCGCAAAATTTCAAGTCTCTAGCTCAATCCGTGCGCCTGCAATCCGCGCCACAGACAGACGGATGGACAGACAGACGGACGGACAGACAGACAGACAGACGGACGGACATGGAAAATTCAATTTTTTTTATCATTCTAAACACACTGGTGTAATTCATTTTTGTGGGTGATGACGGGATCTTGGCGTTACAAACGGTAAGGCAAAGTTAATATACCCTTTGGTTTCACCATACGGGTATAAAAAACGCGCACCGGGTACTACCGATGGCGCACAACCGCCAGAAAACAAATCGCTAGTGTACCACCCGTGGTACACGATGTCCAAATGTAAAAAAAGTTAAAAAAGCAAATGTCACGAACGTACTGGGGCTCAAGGGTGTCAAAATTCATTTATATTCCATAAGGATAGCGGTGAGATTAACCACATAACGGTAAGATTACATAATTAAATCTTATAGCCCTTTTAGTACATTTTTTTAAATAAGAGTTTATTTGTATTTGACTAGTATGACTAAAATTCAAAATGACGTCTGCCTTTCGCCACGCTTATATATACTTTTTAGTCTCCGGATATATTATATCCTTGATGCCTTTGAGATATTTTTACGGGCTTTTTAACTCCAGAATCAGTTTCAGCAACCCCAAAAATTTGCGGATGAGGTTTTTTATCCTGAAAATTTGAAGAAAAAGATAATTACCTTATCCTTTCCGTTATCCTTACAGATTTCTTAATGCCAAAATTGGGTTCCGCGACCCCAAAAAACCCCCAGATGAGATTTTTTCCGGAAAATTTGAGGACGTTATCCTAGCAGGACCTGGCGCTATCCTTACCGACTTCTTAACATCAGAATCGGACTCAGCGCCCCCAAAAACCCCCAGATGAGTTTTTTTTTCGGAAAATTTGAGGACGGTATCCTAGCAGGACCTGGCGATATCCCTACAGGGGATCTTAATTTTTTTTTTAGAAATTTCTAGGAAAACTACCACAAACTCTTATGTGTTTCAATTACACTTGTATATGTATCAAGGCATCCTGATGTTTCAGTGAATATAAATAAGTCTCTAATTTGTTTCAAGAGGATCAATTTGTATTTAATGGATAGTATTTTACACAATTTTAAATCTATACGGTAGTCATTAGTGAATACGTAAAATCCCGCCGATATCCTTACAACGCATTGATGACTTTTAACAAATGGACATGTGAAATGTAAATAAATTGATGGAGATACTCCGCTATTATAGAAAACTTTGTGCAAAATTAATCTATAGTTTAGTTGCATCCACTTTACGAAAGTGTTCCTGGCATTTACATTCAAATTCTCTACAACTAAATAAAATTTATGTGCAACGTAATCCTTTACGGAGCAACATTTATCGTCCTTTGAAGAGATTTACAACATTTAAAAGCCAGATGGTGTATTTGCGGTTCTCACATACAACATAACGTAATTTGGCCAACAATTATTGGAATTTATTGATACTGTGGTCTAAATGAGTTCGCATGCCTTAAAGTTTATAATTTCGACTTAGATAGCACATTGAAACTTTACAACAATAAACAGGAAAACCGATTTTAACATTTTATTACTGTTCTTATTCATGTATTAAGACTTTAAAAAAACCCTTCCTTGTTTGTTTTTGCTATCAGGTAAGATTGGGGTAAAGTTTTAAGGTAAGATTAAATGTTTTTGATCTAAATATAATTGAAATAAATGGATCAGAAAATAGTTTCAATTACAAGTGCATTGAAATTTATCAACCGTGTAAATGCAGTTTGTTTCACATTCAAATTTTACAGGAATTTTTAAGCAATTGGGACGCGCATCTAAATCTTGCTCTATTTTCGAATGTAACCCCACTCCTTCTCTCACCAACCGACGAGCTTATCCCAATATCACCTAAGCGTGCCTCCCTCTGGGCTGAGAAGTTTATCACATATCAGAACAAGTCATAACAAGAGACCCAACTTCAAATGGCAAGACGGCATTGACCAGGAGCGAAGGATATTGACCTATGTGAACTTGGCTTGCGAAGTACGGAAACTCGAAATAAAATTTACATGAAAAATTTGTACTAAAATTGTACTAAATTGTACTGCATTTTAAAAAAATTGTACTCGAAAGGATTCGACAGAAATTAAAAATTGAAAAAAGACCAGCCCGCAGTGTTTTCGGAAGAAATTTTTTTTGATGCAGAATAATTGTACTAAAATTGTACTAAATTGTACCGCAAAGAAAAGAAAGTGTACTAGTACAGTTTTCTCAAAAATCGGAAGAAAAAAATTTTTTTGGTTTCGGAAGTAATTTTTTTTCGTGGAATAATTGTACTAAAATTGTACTAAATTGTACCACAAAGGAAATAAGTTGTACTCGTTTAGGTTCCTCGGAAATTGAAAAAAAAAACGATTTTTTTTCGATTTTTGAGAAAACTGTACTAGTACACTTTTTTTTCTTTGCGGTACAATTTAGTACAATTTTAGTACAATTATTCTGCAGAAACATTTTTTCTTTCCGAAACAAGACTGTCGATTTCTCACGAAAAATCGTTTTTTTCGATTTTTTTCAATTTCCGAGGAACCTGAACGAGTACAATTTTTTTCCTTTGTGGTACAATTTAGTACAATTTTAGTACAATTATTCTACGAAAAAAAATTTCTTCCGAAACCAAAAAATATTTTTTTTTCGATTTTTGAGGAAACTGTACTAGTACACTTTTTTTTCTTTGCGGTACAATTTAGTACAATTTTAGTACAATTATTCTGCAGAAACATTTTTTCTTTCCGAAACAAGACTGTCGATTTCTCGCGAAAAATCGTTTTTTTTTCGATTTTTTTTCAATTTCCGAGGAACCTGAACGAGTACAATTTTTTTCCTTTGTGGTACAATTTAGTACAATTTTAGTACAATTATTCTACGAAAAAAAATTTCTTCCGAAACCAAAAAATAATTTTTTTTCGATTTTTGAGAAAACTGTACTAGTACACTTTTTTTTCTTTGCGGTACAATTTAGTACAATTTTAGTACAATTATTCTGCAGAAACATTTTTTCCTTCCGAAACAAGACTGCCGATTTCTCGCGAAAAATCGTTTTTTTTTCGATTTTTTTCAATTTCCGAGGAACCTTAACGAGTACAATTTTTTTCCTTTGTGGTACAATTTAGTACAATTTTAGTACAATTATTCTACGAAAAAAAATTTCTTCCGAAACCAAAAAATATTTTTTTTTCGATTTTCGAGAAAACTGTACTAGTACACTTTTTTTTCTTTACGGTACAATTTAGTACAATTTTAGTACAATTATTCTGGAGAAACATTTTTTCCTTCCGAAACAAGACTGCCGATTTCTCGCGAAAAATCGTTTTTTTCGATTTTTTTCAATTTCCGAGGAACCTTAACGAGTACAATTTTTTTCCTTTGTGGTACAATTTAGTACAATTTTAGTACAATTATTCTACGAAAAAAAAATTCTTCCGAAACCAAAAAATATTTTTTTTTTCGATTTTTGAGAAAACTGTACTAGTACACTTTTTTTTCTTTGCGGTACAATTTAGTACAAGTTTAGTACAATTATTCTGGAGAAACATTTTTTCCTTCCGAAACAAGACTGCCGATTTCTCGCGAAAAATCGTTTTTTTCGATTTTTTTCAATTTCCGAGGAACCTTAACGAGTACAATTTTTTTCCTTTGTGGTACAATTTAGTACAATTTTAGTACAATTATTCTACGAAAAAAAAATTCTTCCGAAACCAAAAAATATTTTTTTTTCGATTTTCGAGAAAACTGTACTAGTACACTTTTTTTTCTTTGCGGTACAATTTAGTACAATTTTAGTACAATTTTTTCATGTAAATTTTATTTCGAGTTTCCGTACTTCGCAAGCCAAGTTCACATAGGTAGAATATTGGGCTGTTAAATTGGAAGACATCGGCACGCGCGTCAGACTTCTGGCCGAAAACTGATTGCAGGGCCGAAAATGAAGATGAAGAATAATTTATAAATCATTTTATTGACATCAATAATATTTGAAATATTATGTATTTCAAATAGTAACGATAGATAATTTTTCACAATACAGAAAATCAATTGAAAGAGTGAATGTCAGCAATATTGAAATAATATTAAAATTCTTAGTGTCATCTGCACCTTGGCTGACAATAGAATCAAATGTTTTCAATTTAGTGCACGTTCGGTTGTTATTTCATCGGATTTTGCTATAGAATCCTGCCAAAGGCACATTTCGTATTATCCTTCCTTAGGTTTCACTACTTCCATGATCTCTAACTGTGACTAAGGAACTTCTATCCATCTATACATCCTGTATAAAAAACAACTATCCACTGAGAGAAAATCCAGTAGTAAAATAGTTACTTTCCTCCATTATATAAGGACAAAGAATCCCCCGCTGACGGTGTGTAAATGTGTGATTTTATACACGTTCGGGTCTTGAGTGAAAGACGTGTATAGATGAAAGTCAAACACTTGACTAAAAGAAGAGTAAGAATTCAACACGAGAAGCTTCAAGATTTTATTGATTTTCTCGATAATGGCTGCTCACATCGTTACAGGCATACAGAATGATTGCAAAAATCCTGAACGTGATCTTTTAATGCAGAAAGGATAATGCTAGATAGAAGTGTGTGAAAACTTAAAGTAAGGCTTTAATGGTTAGCAGATTTTGGTTCATTCTGTAATTAAATGTCACCTCAATAGGGAAATCACCGTATCGAAAAATTTATAAAGATGAAATGTATTTAGAATATGATTTTACATAACTTATCTATACATCAAAATCCAGTTGGAACAGTCCTTTCCCCCTCCACCCTATAAATTGAACAACTTATTTTCTATTTTCTCGAAAACGGTGAGTTGTATTGAAAAATTTATTAAGGTAAAATCTGTTTAGAATATGATTTTACATAAGGGTAATCATATTTTTTTCTGTGAATCCAGAAAAATTACTATAGTCGAGAGGAGGCGGAGAGAAAAGGTGCTTACGACCAAATGTGTGTGGGAACTTTGACTGCTTCGAATTTAATCGTGAAAATTTTGAAATCCAATTTAGATTTTCGTTTTTTGTTTGTAATTGTGAATATAAACAGGCTTATGGCTGTTATATGGTCTCAAAACATCACAAAAATTGCACCGCCGACGAAATTTCTCGAAACAAACACCGCACTATTAAAAAGTAATCTTATTAATTCCGCTGCAGTAGATTTTTTTTAGAACAAATGCTCAACAGGAGGTAGTTTTCTGGGAAACTGCGCCGCAAGCGAATATTCTTGAGTTTCGAGGGCATTTTTTTAAGTGGTCAAGAAATTACAACACTAGATTGCATAATTTAGGGACAAAAGTTTGGTCGGGACGACATGCCTAAATCCGAGATATATCCGGAATATCATATCCTGATTTTATTCATAATTTTTTTCTGTTACAGAACGTGCAACCAATATAATAAGAATTGAAAAGCGTGGATAAGGTTGCAACATTTCAAAATTGTCAATACCTGATAATTTTTTTTCCAAAACAGAGACAAAAATTTGGATTTTTATGTTAACACATGGAAAGAAAAATCATTGGTTTATTCAACTACGTTTCGTGATTAACAAACAATACAATCAACGTTGTGAAATTAACTACGAAAATGTTTTAGAGAACACAGAAATTGTTGATTTTAACACAAACGTAGCGCATTTAAATACGGATTCGTGATACAGTGATTAAAAACATGTTAAATAGTGAAGCCATTTTTCATACCGTCGTCCGCGCATCAACCCGGGCAACACAACACAAATCAAATCAAAATCATGAAATTAAACCATATTCTCTGTATAACTAAATCTGTACCAGTCCCACATCTTTGCAATGGCAATTTTAAAAAAAAACTCCACATAAAAAAAAATACAAATCCAACAAACCACTTAAAATAAATCTTAATCTTTGAAAGTTCAAAAAAGTTTCCACTCGTTTCGCTAACACTTTTTTCCCCTAATTTTCTGGATTCTCGGAACAAATACATTAAATATCTTTTTAAAAAAAATTATCAAGAATTTTTCTCGTTATCTCTGACACCGAAAAAGGATTAATCGAAAGGATAATTAAGTCGCAGCTTCATTAAAAGAGTTTTGCACTTTTCATATTTAATTAGGATCATTTTAAGGAGACGTTCGCCTAAGGCAAAGAAACAAAAAGTACTTTCTCTTAATTTATTGTTTTTAGGATGAAATGTTGAAAATTATGAATTATTTAACCCTTTTGTGGTTGTTTTTTTAATTTGAAGTACTTCTCATTTTGTGTGATTTTTTTCAAAACGTTTTTCTTTTGTTTTGAGAGCAAAAAAGGGAGGTTGATTGATTTTTGCATGGTTTGTGAGATAGGGGCCGTTAAATGGATGGGGGGGGGGGGCTATTTCCATACCGGATTACCGGTATGGAAATATTAATCTGTCCTGGATTCACACAAAAAATATGGTTTTTGTACTCTACATGATTTTTATACTCTATGAGTTAGGGATGACAAAAGATTTTGATTTCTGCATGTCTGTCCGTCCGTTCGTCCGACTCCCCATCCGTCTGTCCGTCTGAACACCATAACTTTCGAAAGAATTGATCTAGAAACTTGAAATTTTGTACAATTCTGTTCCTCGTGAATAGCTAGGCTAAGCTTTTGAATGGGTAAAATTGGACCATTCCATGTATTTTTTTTTAATAATCATTTTGTCTATCATCATAGAGAGTATTTGACGATCGGAATTCGGGCAATTGTAGCTTTTATTATGTTTTAATCTAATTTTGAATTTGATCTGAAGAACTCCAGTTCTATGCTAAATATTGCAGCCATTTTGATTTTCCTAAACTTTTCGTGTGTATTTATTTATAGCTTAAAATGCAAAACTTTAACAATTTTATTTCATTTGAAAAAAAAAGAAGAAAACTTTACAAATTTTTTCCTCATCATTATTTTATTATATTTGATAAACATAATATCTTGGTTAAGTTGTCTTAATCTTTTGAAAATATTATGTTCAAGTTGATTATCGACATCAATAACAGGAACAACAAATCTACTTGTATACTTATTGCTCCATCAAAATCCCTTAGCAAAGGACTCAAGATGCTACTAATCCTGTTTATCTTAAGTATTAGGTCCGTCACTAAGTTACAAATGAGAAAACTTCTATCTTGTAAAGCTCTTCAAACTCTGATAGCTTCACTTTATGTGTTTTTCTTCAAGTATAGATACATTTACTCTATAAAAAGCTTTTACCGAGTTTATTTATTCTTTTTCCTTGCATTTCCTGCGTAATACATATAGACATATATATATATATATGTTTAATGATACATAAGTCATTAATTAATAACAACACAAACACTATTAACAACCCGGAAGAAGAGCTTATAAGAGGTAGGATTAATATTATTTTATATTAAAACTTGTGCAAATATTTTTTTAAGTATTTTCCAAGTACTTAGGGGCAAACATAAAATACTATGGCACAACTACAAGTCGAGGGTCCCTTTTCTTATTCTTTACTTCGTTTACTGTACTTTGTCTGTGAATAAAATATCCACTCTCTGAATTCTCATACTTCATTTATATTTCGGTCAGTCCTCAAAGATAATTCTTCAGATTATATACGAACATTTGTAGCAAACATAAAAATAAAATTATGTTCCTTTTTAAAAGCTTTTATTTAGGTTGTCCTTTGGTCTGTGTAATCTAATTTTGACTTGCTACCACTCAACCGATTGATTTGAAATGTTTACACATACGTAAACCCCGTGACAATACTTCGTCAGAAGATCCTTAAAAGTGTTTATGCTGCTCCTCAAATTTTCCAAAAAAAAATCTCATTTGTGAGATACTGAAGTCACTGAATTCAATTCTGACGTTAATAAGTCTGCGAGGAGAACGGAAAGTCCTGTAAGAATAACGCCTCAACTTTTCCGGTAAAAAATTTCGTCTGGATGAGTTTTTTGGAGTCATTGAGTCCGATTCTGATGTAAAAAGTCTGTAAGGATAACGGACGGTCCTGTAAGGACAACCAGATCGTGGTTTCCCCCATATTTCGGGGAAAACATTGCATCTGGGGATTTTTGGGGTCGCTGAAACTGTCTTTGCAGAAGTCTGTAAAGACAACGGTAGGTCCTGCAAGGATGCTTTTCATCAAAGTTACCGAAAAAAAAATCATCTGGTGGTTTTTGGGGCCACTGAATCCGATTTTAATCTTTTTACCAAATATGGTGCTAGTAAATAGTTGATACTGTTTTTGAGTGATGAATCATCAAAGATTTCATATGTTGTTGTTACTGTTTTTGATAGAGCATCAAATATTTCATATATCGCGGGTCCCATATAAGAAAAATATTTTTAATAGGTACAGCTTAAAAACTTCAAAGATATATTATGGCTAATACTTTAATGTTGCTTTTACTTTGGAAAAATATTGCACAAATTTTTGTTTCTCCATTTGCAGTACATTCTAATAACGTTTGTAGTTAACAAAGGTTTTTTTTTATTTTCGTTTTTACAATTTTTCACAAATAGGTATACCTACATTTCCATGCGACTTTTATCTTAAAGAAATTTAATGTAATTGCAAATTCCTGACTGTTATATACTTGAATGTAACTTCGTTTTATCAAACTAGCTGCTTTTTTCATGCGAGAAAAATCTTTTAAAACAGCTGGAAAACAAAGAAAAACACAAATAGGTATCTAGGTAAAAATTCTCGGAAAAACAAAAAGCCGTTTTCCTTTTTTCTACTTAGTTGATCACAATTCTAACCCCATCGCTGGGGATATTTCTCTGGGGTATGAACTCCGATGAATCAGGAGCAGAAAAAAGTGACAAAAAAAAACCCCCCATCGCTAAAATTGTAACACTCACAGTTTGCAGCTCTAGAGGCTTGAAGCAAAAGGATTTGAATACAAATTATGTTTACCAACAGAATTTTTAATGCAAATATTTTTCCTTTTTTAGAGGGAATTTCCACCCGATGACGGTGGCAGCTGGCACCGATGGGGCTGCCGGGTCTCACCAATCCGTAATGCCAGTATTCGCATAATTCTAACCCTTTTTTTTCGTGTGACAGTTTGTTCTTACAACACCCTTTCCTTCGTATTTTCAATTCTGCTTCCGTTTTTTCGCGTTCAACTAACGCCATTTCCATTCCAACCCCGGTATTACTGATGTCAATGTTTTAGGCTTTTAACAGGCTTATAAAAAAGGTAAATTTGTTCGTTCACTTATGTGAAAATCTCTAGCCATACAATATTTTGCGCGGATTTTTTTTTGTGCGTTCATTATTTAAATTTGGTTTAATTTTTTACTCGTTTTAATGTGGTTAGGTATTATTGCGGGGAAATTTTACATGTAAAATTTGAATCATCTAAAAGGGAGAGAAATGGAACATTTTTCCAAAACTGTTAATTCAATTTTTAAAATCTTTTTTCATTAGGATATACCTCAATTGACGATAATAAGCAAAAGCTTTTCCGCGAATATATTACCAAAAACTCGATATATTTAGCTTATCTTTCTCTTGAAATATTCGTTTTTTTTGTATTTGTTTAAAATTGTCTTTAATGTTTTTGAAGTAGAAATTATTAAGGATTATCAATGTTTATTAATTCGCTTTGAATTTGGAAAAAAAAAATCATATCAGTTGTGATCAACACAAAACTTCCCTCTGCAATAATTAGTTTAAAAAATATAAGCAAAAAATAATACTTTTTCAAATATGTCGAGTATCTTTAAATCTAAAGGGTCTTTCAATAAAAACGCACCCTAAAACTTTTCTGGCAATGCTAAAACGTCTTTACATTTTTAATGTTTACAGGTTTACATTTTTAACATGGTGAAGTTCACGAACGAGCAATGCCACACAGCTGGTCAAACATTGAAGGCGAAGTTCGGTAATCGTGTGATCTCGAGAAATGGTCCGGTCGAATGACCACCTCGCTCATGCGATTTAACGCCGTTGGATTTCTTTTTATGGGGTTATGTTAAGTCGTTGGTTTATGCCAACAAGCCAACAACGTTAAAGGAGCTCAGGAACAATATCGAACGCGAAATTGCCAACGTTCCGGCCGATATGTGTGGAAGAGTGGTGGAAAATTGGCTCCAAAGAATCAATCAGTGCAAACGTGCTCGCGGTGGCCATATGAACGATATCGAATTTCATACTTAAATGTAACATGTCCACTACACCTGGAACAAATGTCAGCCCGATATCTCAATTATTCTGTGTTTTATTTAAATACAAAATTGTTATATCCTTATGGGAAGACCCGATACATGTTTTTTTCGAAAAAAAAATCGTATGGGAGGTATACATAACGTTACTTCGTAAAACTCATTTCCAAAACATAAGAAAAGCAACAATTGCCAGTAACCCATCGTCAAATACTCTATATGAAGGCAGACAAAATTTTTATGAAAAAAATCCATTTGTATGGGAGAGGGGGGAAGCAGTAGTCCGATTGGATTTTGATGTATTGAAGGGTTATGTAAAATCATATTCTAACCACATTTTACCTTTATAAAGTTTTCAATACGAGTCACCGTTTTCGAGAAAATGGCAAAAAACTGTTTCGTTTGTATCCGGGAGGAGGGAAGGAATGATCCTATTTTGCCCGTTCAACAACTTAGCCTTTTAATTTATGAGAAACGCAACTTTCAAGTCTCTAGCTCTATCCTTCCGAAAATTATAGTGTCCACGGACAGACAGACAGACAGTGGGCCGGACGGACATGCGGAAATCAAAATCTTTTCTCACCTCGCACACCCTGGCGTCATTCATGTTGGTGTCCGATGATTGGTCCGATTGGCGTTAATATTGGGAAAAGAATTTTGCTGATTTTAGAAGGAAATTGTTCAATCTACAATTGTGAATCCCTAACACCTAAAAAAATTAAATGAGTTTTCTATAGTGAACTGAAACTTCAACATTGAAGAATGTCGTAAGTCAAATTACGATAGTCTTGTACGGAGGCGTCGATATAGAGTATACAAATTTCAAATCGCTAGCTCAACGTGTTCTCGAGTTATTTAAGATACGTAAAACGGGCAGACCGACTGATAGATGCACAGAAATCTTCATAATTCTGCCTGAATCGGATTTTGTACTGATGAGGGAGTTTCTATCTGCCCCCTTTCTCGATCCGGTTCCTGTCATGAATCCAATGCTTTCCCTAAATAGAAGAGGAAAGTAAAAATTTAAAAACATTGGCGAAACTCAAACATTAAAATAAAATCCAATTTACACCACTAAATTGGATTTTATTTTAATGTTTGAGTTTCGCCAATGTTTTTAAATTTTTACTTTCCTCTTCTATTCTACCACTAAAAGCAAATCATCCAAAATCCTGGAAACCGCATATTCTCTAACTGGATGAGATCCACTCAAATGCCATCCAATCCAAGCCTGATGGAGCAAAGAGGATCTAATAGCATTATCTGCTACACATTTTTTTTTTGCCATTTTCACTAAATTGGCATAACAGGAGAATGGAAACAGCTCTTACCTATGCATTGCGGCACTGTGATAAAAATCGTGGAAAATGTGGAAGCGGAAAACCTAGTGTGGCAAGCAAAAAGTCGGAAAAAATGGACGAAGGAGGGGGTCATCCTGGTCAAAAATTACGAAAAATTACGAATTTGATCAATAAAATTAAAATAAAATTCAAGCATTGGAAAATATCATCATTTTTCAAAGTCTTTATTTCACATTCATGTCACTAAAAACTAGTTCCAAAGATCCACAGCTACAGTGAAAAATGAGGGTGTTTTATTTATTTTTTTGTCAAAACAACAGAAATCTAAATCCACCGCAAAATAACGAAAATACAATTAATCCCTCGAAGAAGACAAAACGAAACGATTTTGTATCATAAATGCACACCACATGCAAACATAACCGAAAACTACTTACGCGAAATTCATCACAAGATTACCATCTTAAATCGTAATCTCCAGTGCATATATTATCAAGTGCAAGAGAGCTTGTTCCAGGATTTATCAAGCTGCGTTGGGAACAACGAGTTTGCCCCGAGTTCAGAGATTCCATTGGGTAGAAATCAAAAACAACACCAAAAAAAATACCGACTATAAAATCTGTTTAGTAGAACTGGCAAAGGGTACATGAAGTGCCAAAGGATAGCATGAGACTCCCTGAAGGACTTTTAAATAACATTTTTCGCCAGTTTTCCCCGGTTGCTGTATGAAGGAAAATTGCAAATAGAAGCGACACTATTATGAGGCCACACACTCTAGTCTGGGATAAGGGCGACCACCCACACACCCAGAAGGGCGCATACACACGCTTGGATAAGAAAGAATGAATTATTGCATGTAAAGGGATAACGCGGAAGGAAATCCTATTGTACATCTCTGGCATCTCATGAATATTTATGAGAAATAAATTTTAAGTGTCATTACATCCTGGATAGAATATAGGAATATCAACAAGAAAAAGAAACACGCTCGACTGTCACACAGGCATTGGGAAGCTAAGAAAGCGACCAAGCGCGCAAAGAGCAGCTTCCAAAGATGTCGAAGCACTCGTGCGAAGAATTACTCCACAAAGTGATGATTTACAAGGCTTGGAATATTTTGAAGTTTTTAGAAGGAATTAAGAAGGAATAACTTTCTGTCCTATACGATCGTATATTTACTCCATTTGGATGGAATGTTTTTCTTTTAGTTCCACTTTTAAGATATTTCACGCAAACGAAATTCATCAAACGTTTTATATATTGCAGAACTCCGCAAACATTTAAATATTGTCCTTAAAATTTAAATATTATCCCTTGTAATTTAAATATTGCCCCAAAATATTGTTCCTAATTAATGTGCCTTACAGATTTTCAAGAAATGACGACTTCCAAAATAAAATTTTAAAAAAATTAAATTAAAATTAAACTTTTTTTAAACTTAAGAAAAGTTACAATTGCCAGGGACCAATCGTTAAATACTCTATATGAAAACTGACAAAATTTTCGTTCCATTTGTATAGGAGAGGGGAAAGGAGTGGTCCGATTGTATATGGAACAGTTATGTAAAATCCTATTCTAAACACATTTTACCTTTATAAATTATTCAATACTAGCTTGCATACCCGTCGTTGCCGGGTTAAGTTTCTTAAAAAAAATTTTTTTTATGGTCTATGTTGGAGCTAAACTTCAGGCCAATCGGCTCGGTAGTTTCCCCGCGAAAGGGTAACATAGAGGAAGAGCTAAGTTTCGAAATCACTTTACCCCCTCCCCTTATTCCCCCCACCCCTCGCGCTACTTTTTCGTATGCCTATGTTGGAACCAGAACTACCACAGACACTCATGCCAAATTTCAAGTCAATCGGTTCAGCCGTTTTTGCGTGAAAGAGGAACAGACAGACAGACAGACAGACAGACAGACAGACAGACAGACAGACACCAACTCATTTTTATACGATGACTCCTACTTTCGAGGGAATTGCACAAAACTGTTTCGTTTGGGAGGTGGTAGGAATGGTCAAATTTTGCCCGTTCAAGAAGCCTAGCCATTTACGAGAAATGTAACTATATAAAATTTCAAGTCTCTAACTCAATCTTTTTGAAAGTTATGGTGTTCACCGAAACCGCTAAATGGATTTTCACCGGGGTTTCGGTATTCAATAGTCTTGCCTTAAAAAAATCGCACTTAAATTAATCATTCTCCTATTCATTAAACCCCTTCTCCGCTATCCGCTGAAACGATTTTTATCCGGTGAAACGATTTTCACCGCTAAAAAGATTTTCGCCGAAGTTTCGTCTTGGATTGAAATTTAAGGTCACCGGATTCCATACTATGCTGAAAACCTATTGATTTTACAGATCAAGTTTTAAGAAAACATTCTATAGATAATTAGATAAATGTGGTTTACAAAAAAAAAAAATTTTGAAAATTTTAACAAACCTTAAATAACGATATAGCATCCAAAAAATACAGCATTAAAATATGTTGTATATAATTTCCTCATATTAGAATACTGTCCCATCAATTGTTGGCAATGAAAATATAAAATTAATATTACTCCCTCTCCGGAAAAGAAAATTTGTTCCTAATAAATAAACACGGAAATAAAAAACAGACATATTTTATAGCTTAAGGACATTTAACGATCTTAAAAATAATATCGGTCCATATTTTAATTCAAGCCTCTCACAAAAACAATTTAAAATCATAAACATTTTTATGGGGCATTGCCAGAGCAAATGATTTCTTCTTTTTTTATTGTTTTATCAATGTCTGTTTTTTTCTCAATTAAAATCGTGTCCTTAGTAGTATTTCCAAATATAATTAAATTAATGAATCACGTTGAATAAAATACTTATTATTTTTTAAACGCTTTCATCTGATTAGCCAAATTTGTTATTTAAGTAATATTTAGGGTTTTTGCTGCTATCAAAAACATTTATGGCAACACTGGTCTCGTGGCGGACAATCATAAATTTCCACCACCCAGTCTCGGTCGATAACCAAATGTCTACAAATAATCATATCATACTCATACTAATACTTCTAATATATAAAAATGAGTTGGTGTCTGTCTGTCAGTCTGTCAATCAATGTGTCTGTCTGTCTGTCAGTCCGTCTGTCTGTCTGTCTGCCTGTCTGTCTGTCTGTCTGTCTGTTCCTCTTTCACGCAAAAACGGCTGAACCGATTGACTTGAAATTTGGCATGAGTGTATGTGGTAGTTCTGGTTCCAACATAGGTATACGGAAAAGTAGCGCGAGGGGTGGGCAGAGTAAGGGGAGGGGGTAAAGTGGTTTCGAAACTTAGTTTTCCCTCTATGTTACTCTTTTGCGGGGAAACTACTGAACCGATTGGCCTGAAATTTGGCATAGATGTTCGTCGGGTATCCAGCCCCAACATAGACCCATTAAAAAGTAGCCCGAGCGATGGGGGAGTAAGGGGAGAGGGTAAAGTGATTTCGAAACTTAGCTCTTCCTCTATGTTACCCTTTCGCGGGGAAACTACCGAGCCGATTGGCCTGAAGTTTAGCTCCAACATAGACCATCGAAAAAAAAAATTGTAAAAACTTAACCCGGCAACGACGGGTATGCAAGCTAGTTCTGAATAAAGTAAACTTTGCCTGTTATCTTTTTAACCGTTAATTTTAAAACGGTTATCGCCATTGGGTAGATTTTCTGCTACGGAACTTTTTCGCCCACTAATATATACCCCTCCCTTGGACTGTACACCCCTCTCCTACTATTTCCTTAACCACTGGAGCCATTTTGATGCGGTTTTCGCCATTAACTTATGCTAAAATTAAAGCCCGTAAGACGGGTATCCGCAATCTTGGTAGGAATTTCGTAAGGTCACAACCGACTGTCAATTCAAAACCCCGTAAGGCGATCAAAAACCCCTGTCAAAATCGGGCACGAAAGGTAAAAATGTGCTAAAAGGGAAAAAATATTTCTAGGTAACTTTAAAATTCTCAAGTGTTTAGGACGCTAATAACACGATGAATATACTCAATTTTGTGAAAAAATCAGTTGAAAATTTCCATGAAAATCATTCTATTTGTCGCCCAAAGGCATACGGAGAAGTTTACTACATTTAGAATTCGACATTTTGTTGCTAAACAAAAAAAACATGATTACAGAATAAAGGAAAAATGAAATCATCCGATGCGGTCCTTGAACTGGCGTTAACAAGAAAACTTTCCCAATAAGTTACCAGGTAAAAACTTTTTGCCATCCTTTTAAATAAAATAAAAAGGAACCCAATTACAATGGAAATATCTTGTCACAAGCGATACAGCAAAAAATTGTTACTTAAATTGACTTTAAGCTTTGTAAGGGAAAGTCGCCTCGAATTTTGGTCTTTTAAGTCGACTTGAAAAGGCAATTTAATGGTTCTGAATGTGATAGAAAATAGAGTACAATAAAAGTTAAATCGATATAGAAATATAGAACTAAAAAACCTTTGCAAATGTAAAAAAAAATATGTAACCGATTTAAATGTTTAACCCTCCGTCTGGCACATGTCCGGAAAGTCATATTCGTAACACATGAGTCAGGCCAGACCCACTAACAATTTGTATGAAAAATGATGCAATTTCATGTATTTTTGGTGGTGTTTCATGCAAAACGCAGAAGTAGAAAGCACCTGAAGAAATGACGCTAGACGAAATTTCCTTTCAGCGTTATCCAACACATTGGTTCTCCGAAATGTCGAAGAGCGAATAAACAACATTCAAAAGTAGATTATGTTTGCACTAGACCTGCCTTACACGGTCAATATTTTTGCTTCAATATATTGAACGTGTAAGGTGCCTATTAGTTGCGACAGTAAATAAAAAAATCAACTGCAAGGTATAAAAATGTGTTTGAACACATGCCAAAAACGAAATATTTACATACAAATGTACTGAAATGTAAGGGAGTCTGGCCAGACTCATGTGGTACGAATACGATGTGTACACCAAAACGTCCTTATAATTATCCTTGTACAGCATATTTCGTCCTGAGCTTTTTATAGATAGATAGCTAAGAACATTTTAGGAAGGTACCTGGAATTTCAAGTCCATATCTCAATTAGAAATATCATTGAATTAGAAAATAAAATCGAAAAAGTCTGGCCAGACTCATGTGTCAGACGGAGGGTTAACTTTCAATTTTTTGCTTGAGATAAAAACCGGTTTTTGAAGCGAGCCAAAAATCACTGAACCACTGAAATTTGGGTGAACCAAAATGAAACCATAATCTGAATCACTCTAAAAAAAAGATGTCCGAACCGAACCAAAAACAAACTATTTTTAAAAAACTATTGTATATGTTTTTCGAAACTAAATATTGCAGAAGAAACTTTTGTGTTGATCACAAATGATAATTTTATATTAATCTAAGTATCAAAAAACATTCCGCATGTCCTAGTCTTTTGTAAGAACACAAACCACTACAGCGTTGAAAATTCAGTAAACCAAATCCAGAAACAACATAAAAATTTTTCAAATTTTAGAAACAAGAGCTAATTTTTTGGAATTATATAAACCAAAACCTGAGCCAAATGTTTGAAATTTAAGAAACCAAAGCCAGGAACCAATTTTTGAAATTTAAGAAGCCAAAACCAATTTTTTTAATTTTTTGTAGAAATTAACTTATTTGTTCACAATTAATTTTTTGAATCCACTCGTTACAAAATTGTATATTCAAAATTTCACCTTTGATCACCTTGCAATATATTTCTAATTAGCAAAAATTCCACACATTTAGTGGCAAGTTTTTTTTTTGCACTTTCCATCAATTAACAATTTTCTGTGACTGCTACAAAATAGATAAAGTACTCAAAAAATACGAATTTGTCCCTAAAGGTTTTGCTTCTTGATTCCTTGCCAACCTAAGCGTAATTCAGTTAAATAAAAATTTTAATTGGACAATTTGGAAGTGGTCTTTCACTTCACATAACTTGCTCACATGCATTTTTAATAGAAATCATGTTCTTGTCGTTGTCGTGTAGAAAAAAATTGAGAAAAATGAAGGAATTTACCTACAGTAGAAATAAAGTACAGAAAAAGAATCACTTGACATTTTACATATAGGGTACGGTGGGATCGAAACTGCCACTTTTTAGCTTTAGAATACCGTTTGTAACCCATCAAACCAATCGTCGGATACAAAAATCAACTACACCTGGGTGTTTGGGGTGACAAAAGATTTTGATTTCTGTCTGTCCGTCTGTGAACACCATAACTTTCGAAAGGATTGGGCTAGAGCCTTGAAATTTTATAGAGTTGCGTTTCTCGTAAATGGCTAGGCTATGTTCTTGAACGGGGAACATGGGACCATTCTTTCCCTCTTACCCTATACAATTTTCTCGGAAACGGTGAGTCGTGTTGAAAAATTTAAGGTACTCTCTATGCGTGCACTAAAAGACAGATTGTCGAGCAATTTTGTGGTCTGCCGAACCTAGTTAGATTTAAATTGCTCGTTTGAGTTTAAGGCGTGTCGAATCCAAAATGGCAAATATTTTTGTATTTGATTTCTTAGATTCCTCTTCATCTAGTGAAGATGAATTTCATTTGGTCACAAATATATTATGGCAGTATCAACGCGAAAATCCCAAAATTAATTTTAATTTATTTAATTCTTCTTCTTGGTTTTTAAGATATGCTCTATTTACAAGCAGAGGATATCGAGATCTGCTCAAGACGTGCTCAAGACGTGCTCAAGACGTGCTCAAGACGTGCTCAACACCTGCTCGCGAATACCTTGCTGTACTCTGCGACAGAACTTGCTCTGAATTCGCCAATCGAAAACGCCGATGATCGGATCATAAAAAAAACAGATATTATCTTCACTCTAAAGGCCCCCTTCAATCCATATTTACAGGTTTTCTAACCGACTTTTAGTTTTCAAAAAACGGAAGCTGCCACTTTAAGGCCAACCTACCCTACTTTGATTTTATTAATTACACTTTCCGCTTTAAACGCCAAAACGCAGAAAAAAACAAGACAAAGAAGAAAGATAGCCACAACTCTTATGCTACAATTTTAATATAATTAAAAACTTTAAATTTAATTTTCCTGCACCATGCAACCTGAGTTGCCGACGCTGAACAAGTTTTAGAATTTCCATAGACTTTTCAATTTGTTGCTGCAAGTTTCGGGAACAACAAAAATTTAGGATACGATCATAATAATATACAGCTTGAAAACTATGTTCAAAGTATGCTCATAAAGTTTTGTTTACTTTCTTAGACGTAAAAAATTCTCCGTTGTGTATGTATTTTATAATTTTTTCAAGTTAAACGTTTTTAAACTAGATTATGCTTTCAATGCTAACAAAAAAAAATAAACGGAAAACTTTTCGATTTTTAAAGAAAATATCAAAAGCCACCATCGGTTGCGAAACTTTCCCAAGACTATTTTAAAAATTAAATAAGAGTTAGCTATTTTTAATAGCTTTATAAATAGAAACTTTGTTGTGTACATAATATGGGGATTTAAGGGATATTAAGTATTGTTAAATAATTTATAACTTCTCCCAACATTGTCTTCAATTTAAAGCAACCAATTTCTTTAATTTTAGCCAAGCGTTTATGTATTTTCAATCATAGATTTATTTGTCTCATTTCCAGTATATTTTGGTATCAAGAAAGTGTTTCTTCATTCCAGAGAAATGTTTCAATCTTACGTTTTTCAAATAAAGTTCCCAGATGTTTCAAGTGTGGGTTTTCTGTCAACTATAATTGTGCCCTAAATGTTAAAGAAAATTCCCAGATCAAAAGAAATTCCATAGCTAGCTTATATACTCGACAAGACTTCCAGCAGATAACTTCGAGCATCAAATAACTTCGAAGATACATGCGGAGAAAAAATAGTAAATGTGGCTATTTTATGATGCGGAATCGTAACTATTACTAAAAAAGTCAACTTAAAATACAAAATAGTTAATTTTAATTCAATAAAAATTGTCAATTTAACCACAAAATCGTAAATATTGCTATTAAGTAGTTAAATTTTGTTTCAAAAATATCTGATTTTGACTATCCTTGTGAATGAAATTAAATATTTTAGTTTTTTTCCGATTTCCGATTATAAGATATTTAGATTTACTATTTATTTCTCTGCGTGTAATAACCAAGGCTCAGGGAGACTGGTGGGCTGGGGGCAGTTGATTTCTTATCGAATCTCAAATAAGTTAAAAATAGCGAACAGCCGATTACAATAAATTTGATTTTTAAAAGCTTTTATTTAGCTTGCCTTCGTATCTGTCTGTTTGTTTGTCTGGCTGTATGTCTGGGTCAAATTTTGTAATCTAATTTTAACCCACTTCCACTCATCCGATTTATTTTGCACACATACGTAAGCTCGCATGACAATACAACATTTTTACTGATTCGTCCCTGCAAGGATAAAGCAAGATCCTGTAAGGGTGGCGCGATTATCATTTTTTCCAAATTTACCGGAAAAAATCGGGTTTTCGGCGTCACTGAATACGATTATGACATTAAGAAATCTGTAAGGATAACGGAAAGTCCTGTAAGGATAACGTTATTATCCTTTTCCTCAAATTTTCCGGGAAAAAATCTCATTTTGGGGTTTTTGGGGTCGCTGAATTCGATTCTGACGCCAAGAAGTCTGTAAGGATAACGGAAGGTTCTGTTAGAATAATCAGGGTATTCACAGTCGTCTTTTAAATTGCGAGTAATTTTACCGCTCGGTGATTCAGTCAAATTTAACAGATTTTTACCGAGACGGTAACTTTGTTCATGTAAAAATGAATTACCGGATTCGGTAATTGTAGACATGTCTTGAGTCGTGTTTTTCGGCCCGGGTATTCGGTATCAAGAATCAACCGTGAGTGGCGCTAGTAATGTTTTTAGTTGTCAAATTTTCTCGCTGGTTATCTCATCGGACTGCAAATTTTTTCAATTTTGATAGCCGTTGCCACCATAGAAATTCAAAAGAATACATCAAACATGGATTTAAAGGTATGTGACATATTTTACAATCAAATTCGCAGTTCATGATTTGGTCACGTATCCAATAAAAGCGCTGTTCTCAAATCTGTGCTGTGGGAAGTTCACAGCAGAATATTTTCAGTCTTTTAATATTACCGAAAACACCGAATACCGAAAATTAAAAGAGGACTGTGAATACCCTGAATGTGATTATTCTTTTAATTTTCGATTTTTTGTCATACAGATCAAATACAAAATGACTAAACAGATAAAATTTAAAAAAAATTAAAGGCTTTTATTTAAAAAAACGCATTAAAAAAGAAAAAAATAAATTTTTGAGCACTGTGTATCAGAAATAAAAGCTAATATTTTTCTCGCTTTTATTTTTGATACACAGTGCTTGAAAAATAATTTTTTTTTTCCTTTTTTGTGCATTTTTAAAAAAAAAATGCTTTTTTCATATTTTTTTTTTTATTTTTTTAAATATTTTTGTTTTGCACATGTTTTAAACATGATACTGATTATAAACATATCAAACTTTACAAAACCGACCTGCAATGTAAGAAGATTAAAATTATCCTATAGATTTGTTTAAAAAAAAATCTTTCGTTAATTTAAAATAAGGTTAATTTAACTTTCAGTTAACATGACATCAACTTTTTCAATTTTCATAAAAGCTTTTCATTCGAATCAACGAACGCGCAAACGAACAAATGAGAAATAAAATTTCCAAATACATAACACTATCTAAGATATGTAATGTAGTCTGAATATATTTACAATATATTCTATGAAATAATAGTAAACGGTTTCTGGCTACAAATAACGTCTGTTTTTTTTTTTGATTTTCGAATGCCTTTACAAGTTTAACGCACGACTAGATGATGTTAAGGCAGTATCACTATAATATGTAGCACAAAGACAACAATGAATTTATGCAAAATACTCAAAGAACGCGAAATCCTTAAATTCGCTTCCTTGTAAAAGACGTAATGACATTCTTCAACTTTTCATACTGTTTTTATACTCTATATGAGAATCATATGGGAGTATATTAGACTAGCTTGCAAACCCGTAGTTTCCGGGTTCAAGTTTCTTTGCATAATATTTTTTTTTAATTCAAAAAAAAAATCAGAAAGAACTTAAAACTTTTGGAAAAAGCCATTATCCTTTATGAGCTTCCGTTTCGAATTTGGAAATTCTAACACTAGATTCGGGATCAGCGAACACGAAAGCCCTCTACGTTTTTTCTCTATTTTTTCCAGTTTTTCCGAGGAAAAATGAGAAAAAGGATATTTGCGGTAGCCTTACAGGACTTTTCATTTTGAATTTTGAAATTATAACACCAAATTTGTGATCAAACCACGGAGTGAGATTTCTCACCCTCCAAACGGGCTTTGAAACACCATCATGAAAGGAACATACACTCAGAAAAATAAGAAAGATGATCCAAGTCAACTTTTAGACAAGTCAACTCTGGCCTGTAGTAGGCAAACGGAGATACCTCCGTGGGGTCAACCCGCGCACCTCCTCACGACCTACTTTACTTGCTGCAGGTTTAATTTTTGAATTTATCCCGCCACAGGTTGACACATTATTGTTTTCCCTAACGCAGGTGAATTTATGTTAAATAAAAATTTTGTCTGTCCTCATATAAAGTATTTGACGATTGGCTCCTGGCAATTGTAGGTTTCCTTATGTTTGTATTCTGAATTCAGACAGAATATATTAAGACTAAATTTTTCTTTAGACATACATCTATCCGGATATACAAGAAGGATTGGATCATACTAAAAGTTGTATCCTTGTTCGTTCACTTTAACTTCTCAAACGGAGCGAAAATGGTAGTGTACGAATAATAGCTAAATAGATAATTTCATATTCAAAATGAATCGAGGAGAAACGCAAATTGTATGTTTTTACAAGCAAACAGCTTTAATTCCAAATTACAAGATATATTTTGCATTTATTGTGTGTATAATATAACAAAATTTAATTTTCTAGTCTTTTAAACTTTTATCTAGTTTTCTTTGAAAATATTTTTCTTCAACCGCGTTTTATCTATTTTTGTGATTTTTTTTATCTCGGGGATTTTCAATTTTTTTTACGGTTATTTAGTCGGGGGTTTTTCAAAATTTTCAATTTTTTAAAATTAAAAATTACACGACAAAAAACAAACTAATGAAATAAGAGTGAAAAACAGTTTTAAAAAACACGAAAACAAAAACATAATTATAAGAATTACTCGAGCGAATCATACCAATATATGAATATCAGTTGTGGTCAACATAAAACTTTCCACTGCAATATTTAAAAAATATGTAAAAAATAATTCTTTTTTTCAAATATGTTGAGAACCGTTACAGATAAATATAAATCGTTAAATCGAAAAATATAGAAAATTTTATTTTCTATAAATTTGTTTATATGCATTTTTTCATAAAATTTATAAAATTTATTATTTTATTATGTCAGTATTTGCAAACATTATCTTTATTTCTGCGCACAAAAGCGATGACAAATTCTGTTGTTGATATATCCCGGTATTTTTTCTGTATCAAAGTTTTGTATTTAAAAATTAGGTGTATCGTTCCCTTCGGTATTATAGGAGGAAATTTCGCAATATCCGGATTAAAGTTCAATCCCTCATAATGACCCTAAAATGAAACCAAAATCTTAGCCACTTTTCAGCAAATAAATAAAATTCTCATACCTTTCTTATTGGACACTCATGCGGTAATGTTGGGATATTTTTTAATTCTTGAATCCAAACCATTCTATAGAAATCGCTGTGTTGAAATTCCTCGCAAGCGTCAATCGTTCGATTTATGAAAACGGTTTTTCGTCCATAAGCGACAATAAACGCAATTGCATCATTTTTTAAAGAATAAACATCTTGCAGTACATCTAAACTAATGTTAAACATCAAGCCGTCATTTTCTCCTTTTGAGGAGAATGAAAAATTTCCATATTTAGGATCTGTCCAACATTTTAATGAAGTTACCTTGCAACAGTAATTTATCTGCAGTGACTCCTGCAATGAAAGAAAAATTGAAAAAATTCAAGAGAAATCAAATTAAAATTGATTAGTGTTTGATAATTACAGGTAAAATAACTAAAATCAAGGAGTAAATAAACAATTTTATTGCTGTCATATTTCTCAAAACTCTAGCACTAATGTTTCAAATATTTTCTTTTTAATATGTTTTGGTAACAAAAATGAATAAACTTGAAATTAATAAAGCGTAAAAAAAATAATTTTCTTTTAATTTTAGCATCATCACAATTATACAATAATATCTACGATAAATAAAAAATATCTGGTAATATGCGGAGTTTATTTCATAAACATTTTCGATAGCGAGATTTTTTGTCCAACGCACTTGAGCAGAGTTGCCAGACAGCAAGGAAATTTTTCCCTAAAAAACCTCCTAAAATTGACGATTTGAAAACAAAAAATTCCCAAATTCTTCATTCGTGTTGCAACAATTGTTTTAGAAAAATATTATGTAAAGAAAAATTCTCGAAGAAAAGTGAAAAAATTTTCACGGCGGCAGAGAAAAGTTTCAGAATAAAAATCATGAAAACGTGATTGAAAAAAGGGTTTCTGGGAAATTCATACCAAAAAATAAGAAATTTTCCCAAAATTATGAGAAAAACAAAACGCCAAATCGGCATGTTCGGTTGCAAATCACAACACATATGAATGTTCGTGAAAATCAAAGTGTCGAGAAAACAAAACTCTTCTACAGAAAAACAGAAAAAAAAGTTCTTTATTTTGCTTTAATATTCTTTGATTGCGTACGTGTACACGTTAACCCATATCAGTTGTCTCCTATCAGTTTTTGTTATTGTTTTGCTTTTCCTGAAGTTTAAGTCAAATGAAATTTGTTTTGGGACTAAATCCTGACACTCCAATATCACTGCCAAAACACAACAAAATCGTAGGGAACGCAACAAATTATCCCTTTTGAGTTGAGCTATCACATCGTAGTAATGAGCGTTCTTTGTATATCTCACCTAGTTTTCCACCGACACTCACCTCTCGACTCCCCTTTTTCCATTAGAAACAATGCTCGCCTCCTCGCACTCAATCAGTGACTTATTGTCCTTCAGGATATACGCGTCCTTACTGCCAGGATATGAGTGAAACGATGTCTTCTCTTCAACTTTCGGCTAGGTAATTACAAAAAATATCTTGCGGCACGACGTGTCTAGTAGAGGACAGTTTATTATTACATTTTTAATCTTTGTGTTGGTTTTTTGTTGTCGTTGTTGTTGTTTTCGCTGTCTTTGGGCTTTTTCCCCCATTTCGGCATCATTAGAATCTCCGTGTTTTGGGCTCCAAGCCCCAAGGATATTCTCTGGGGAAATTATAGATTGAGCGATGCATAATAAATTGAAAAACTTATTCCCTAAAAATATACATAACTTTACGTTATTCCAATTATTTCCAAGAAGTTATTTTTATACACTTTTTTTTTGGTAAACCATTAGGAGATTGGACAATTTATTTTGCTCAACAGAATACGCCAAACTTGGGAAAATATTTTTTTAACTGAAAAAAATTAAAAAAAAACAATTAAAAAAACCTTTAATTAAAAAAAGGTACCAAAAAGAAAAAACTTATATCTGAAAAAAGAGAGATAAATATTTATTTTATTTACTTTCCTCTGCTATAGAGGGAAAGTATTGTATTCATGACGGAGACCGACTAGAGAACGAATGGAGCCAGATAGAAACTTTCTGATCAGTACGAAATCTGTTTCAAACAAATTATGGTCTGTCCGTTTTACGTATCTCAAATAACATGAGAACGCATTGAGCTAGCGACTTGAATTTTTTTGTAAATGAGTTTTGCGGAAATCGTAGTTTTCTATTCACTTTTGGAAAAAGTAACGTTAGCTATAACTAGGGCTGCCATGGAACCTATTTGTGAAAAGAGAACCTTTGGGTTAAAAAAAGAGACATTGTATAGGAAATTAACCAAATGAAAAAAGAGAACTAAAAAAGAACTTTTCTTGAATGTGAAAATTACAGAACTTAGAATGACTGCACAGAATTATTACAAAAAAGTGTAATTTTTCACGCCTGTTATTTTCCGTATCTATCGAAAAAAAACTGAAAATGTCAAAACTACAATATCAAATGTCAAAACCGGCTATTTCCTTAACCGCACAATTTTGATTTGTTTTGATTTTTACAGCAGCTGATCGTGGGAGAAGAAACTGTTCTTGCTGGCGCATACAATAAATAGCTTTACGTTGCAATTATAATGTACAGTTTCGCACTACACACAGAAAATTGTAGAGTAGAGTACTACTATACAATAAATAACGCGATCATTTTAATTCATAATGGAATTTTCGTGGAAAAATCTGTTTGGTTTTTTACGCATAGTATGAACCAAGAGTTTTCTGAAAAAAGAGAACTAAAGAGAACTGGCAAGGAAAAAGAAAGAGGAAAAAGAATGGGGTTAAAAAAATAGATAAGGTTCTCTTTAAAAGAGATATGATGGCAGCCCTAGCTATAACGGGTACCTCCCATACATTTTTTTAAATACAGTTTTTTTGAAAATTTCTCCAAAAATCAGATTCAGCGACCCCAAAAACATCTAGCTGAGATTTCCCCCGGAACATTTGAGGAAAAATAAGCCTCTTTATCTTTACAGGAATTTTGAAAGAATTTAACACGAATTTATAAAAAAAAAAATGCCGACGTAAAGTCAACCAGAAGTAATAAAATTAAAATAAAGAAAACCATCAAGACTTACTTTAAAGTTAAATATCTATGGAAAACCAATAAAGAATTCTCCATTGCGAATACTTTGAGTGGAAAATTCTTAAAACAATCCAATTTGCATATTCAATTTACTATGAACCGAGTATTTATTGTCTATACGGTACAAGTTTCCACACATTTTCCGCATAAATTTCCAGGTTGTTTTTCACTGAAATCCTTATTTACAATTTCCAAAAAACTACGGTATGGAAATTGCACCTGCTTACCGTAAGCCTAAGACAATGGATTCTACATTTATTTCTGTATAGATTTTGTAGAATTACAACTTACAGCATTGCCAGATCTGTTCTAATTTTACACACTCGAATCGGTTTAACTTGAAAACTTTCGTCTGATACAAATAAAACTTTTTCCCAACATATTTTCAGCTCTAACGGACGTGATTTGAAGGTAATTTAAAGGAACTTTGAATGCGACAAGTACGAGAATGAGTTTTCATTGTTAGGCATACTTACTCTACAGACAATAACAGTTGCTCTACAGGAAATTGCATATATATATACACACACGTCTGCTAATAGTGTTCCATCGATATTCCTGCCTTCCATAAGGACTTCTATTTTTAGATCGGACAAACCTATTCACGACTGTGTCACCAGAAGAATCCTTTTGGGAGTTCACATGGAAATTGGAATAGGTCGGAACATAGAGACGCTGCGACGTGATGTCGGCCACTTATTTGTCGTGAATTATTAATTTTTTTGTTTTCTCTCTTCCTGGGATTTTTGCAGCCTTTGGTTGTGGAATGCGGCATTAAGATTATGGTCATTATGGCCATAAATTTTGTCTAAATTGCTTTTTATAGAACCGATTATAGCAAGTCAACGCAGAAAACGAAGAACACGGTAAAAGAATATTACCCTCCTTCGTACTCAATGATATTTAGAGTGCCTCAATGTGCAGGAATTATTCTGGCTAACGTTCTGGTATATTCTGTGAAATATAATTAAATCGTCTAAGGGCCCCATCAATATTCCAGCAATGTTCGTTCGTACACAATAGCCAACATATGGAAAATTGGGGGAATTCGTAAACGAACAGCTGACAATATTTTTATGAACTGACTGAAATAATTCAGATTCCAAATTGTTTACCAGGAAATTGTGGAAATTCTATTAAAATTGCATAGATATTGAGTGCTAATTTTACTACGTGATTGATATTTAGTTAGAGCTTATTTCAAGTAGATTTCTAATTGAGTTTTTCAAAGATTTTTTTTCTCAAAGTGTGGTAATTTTGTACTAGATTTTGATATCAGTGAAATTTTCCTTCAAAATTCAATTTTGATTATAAAAACTGAAATTTTTCTATGTTTGTTTTCTAACAAATTCCATAGAAATTTTTTAAACTATTTAATTTTTCGTATTTAGTAAATCCAATGATTTTTTAATGTTATTTATTGTGGACTAGTGATGATGATGAAAACCGAAACCCAATCTGTCAGTCTGTCAGCCTGTCGGTGGCGGACAACCAAAATGGCGGCTTTTTAGAACTCGTATTTCTGTTTTTTTATTATTTACTCCGAAACTACACATTTTTCAGTAGTCTTATGTATCACTAAAGTTGGAGACGATAAAATTTTCAACGTCTTTGTCTTTTAATAGAACTCCGTATCTCAATTCTTTATCGAGATATACCGTTATTTCTAAAAAATCAGTTTTTTACGATTATCTCGAAAAATCACGGGTGTCTCGTGGTTTATTGTATGAAATGAATTGAAGAGAATAATGTTTGCCACAATTTTGTCTTTTACCGTTATCCACTATTTCTTACCGTTATCGAGATATTTAAGATTTTGTAAAATAAAAATTCATTATCATATTTTATCATCATACTAATATATAAAAATGAGTTGATGTCTGTCTGTCTGTCTGTTCCTCTTTCACGCAAAAACGGCTGAACCGATTGACTTGAAATTTGGCATGAGTGTCTGTGGTAGTTCTGGTTCCAACATAGGCATACGGAAAAGTAGCGCAAGGGGTGGGGGAGTAAGGGGAGGGGGTAAAGTCATTTCGAAACTTAGTTTTTGCGCTATGTTACTCTTTCGCGGGGAAACTACTGAACCGATTGGCCTGAAGTTTGACATAGATGTTCGTCGGGGGTCCAGCCCCAACATAGATCCATTAAAAAGTAGCCCGAGAGGTGGGGGAGTAAGCGGAGGGGGGTAAAGTAATACTGAATGCAAGTGCTGGAATTTTTGATTAGTTTGTTAATCATTTTCCGAAGAGAAAAAACTAACGAACAGCATGCAGGCTACCTAATTTTTAACCAACTGAATTTAGTTTTCCTAAGTTTTTTTTCTGTTTTTATCCGGGGAAGCCGGGTCCAAATTCTAGTAGGTATAAACTAATATTTTATTCGTCAGGTTATAGTGTAAATTGTGCAGAAGCATAGATTTTGTATAAGAAAGTCATGTGCTGTTCACATCAGATGTTTTTTCAGAGTGGTTCGATTTTGGGTCAATTTTAGGTCGATTTTGATTCACTTAAATTTTTATAGTTCAGTGGTTTTTGGTTTGGTCCAAAAATCAGTTTGCATCTCTGCAAATTAATTGAATAAGATGATTACCATAATTATACATTCATCAAAATTGTCATTTAGTTAATTTAATTACTGTCCATACTTACACATGACAATTAATTAATTCAATTATTTGAATTTCTCATGCAAATATTATGAATTAGTTTCCTATGAAACTGATTCTCATAAGATATAAATGATTTCTCATATGCATCTTTCCAGATTTTAATTTACAGCATAGATAAATCAGAAAACATATCGGTATCCTTTGTCATTTTTTCTGAAAACGATTTTACAATGGATGTTGGTAGAAAACACATTTCATAATTGGATTTATGCACCACTTCTCCTTTAGATTGATGTTTTGTTACCTCAAATCTAACTACTTTTATTTATTGTTCTGCAGAAAACCTTGCCAAAACCACAACAAATTGTATTGATAATGTTGTAACATAAAAACATCATAGCACCCGATGTGAAAAGAATATGTTTTTATGGCACTCATAAAAGGTTATGGTTGATGGCTGGCTGTTGGTTGGCTGTTTCATTGCTTTCAAGTAGCAGTCATTAAAGGGAAATATAAGTGGCATTTCGAAAACCCTTATGGAAAAACTAACGTCCTTTTTGCAACATGAAAAATAGAATACACAGTCTTTGTACAAAAGTGTTCCTTTCTAGAAAAAAATCTAGTAGTGAAGTAGTTGTATAACCCCTCTCCCCACACACACACACCATTATTTTGGATTCTGATGATGGCTTTTGCTGTTTTGCTATCCTTGCTATCAATACATTGCCAGACACATTTTTTTTGCTAGGAACCTTTTTTGCAGCGGGAAAATTCTTTTTCCATTAAAGCAGTCTACTTGCATTTCCTTTTTACTAATATTGTGCTTTTCCCAGTTTTTCTTTTTCGTCTCGTACATGTCGATTGAAAGCAACATTAACATAATGAAAATACATCTCAGGCGTTAATTCCTACAAGTATCATCACAATAAGGACCTTTCAAATTCTTATAATTGTTATTTACGTTCTTTCAGGTGAGGTGCCATTTTTGCAGATTGCAAATTAATGTTGATAAAACAATTTATTCAAGCATATTTATATCAAACAATTGCCATATTGCAAGTTACTCAATAGTACCAAATCATTTTAATTGTGTGGCTTTGAAATCTTTTGAGATAATTCAAAAGGAGAATACTACACATACAATAATATATCTTGTGGTTTCATTAAGAAATATGGTTGGTTTTGGGGTTACGAAAACTTAGTTTAGTTTTCTATTCATTTCTAAAAAAAATAGTTACTTTTCAAAAAATGTTGCGAGACCAAATCTCAAATTTTCATAAAAAAAATTATTTCCCAAATAGCACTAAAGGTTGTAAAGTGGTCGTCGCGACCATAGAGTCACAATTTTAAAGTCGCGACGACCACTTGACGACTTTTTGTGCTCTTTGAGTATTTTGCGTATAATGGTTCAACCACAATGAAGGCGGCAAGCGGCAGCGGCGACGGCGGGCGGCATGGCGCCGCCACACATACCGCCGAGCCAGCTACAATGATAGCGGACCTATGTGAACTTGGCTTGCGAAGTGCGGAAACTCGAAATAAAATTTACATGAAAAAATTGTACTAAAATTGTACTGCATTTTAAAAAAATTGTACTCGAAAGGATTCGACAGAAATTAAAAATTGAAAAAAGACCAGCCGGCAGTGTTTTCGGAAGAAATTTTTTTTGATGCAGAATAATTGTACTAAAATTGTACCGTAAAGAAAAAAAAGTGTACTCGAAAAAAAAATATTTTTTGGTTTCGGAAGAAATTTTTTTTGTAGAATAATTGTACTAAAATTGTACTAAATTGTACCGCAAAGAAAAAAAAGTGTACTAGTACACTTAAATAATGATACGGTTACAAAAAATAATGATACGGTTTTACAATTTTTCTCCGTTTTCTGTACATGTCGTTTTTGTATTTTCTTCTGAACAATCTGTATTTTCTTTTGATCAAATCTTTAACCAGTGACGGATGCAAAAACTTCAGTCAAGCATAAAAAATTGAAAAGTTTTTAATTCAATTTTTCGTAGTCTAAATGTTGAGCGCTAAATTGAGGAAAATTTTGATTTATTGAACCGTGGATTCTAAAATACCCTGTGGATGAAATTGGTTTACCCCTTTAATCACACGTCAACGTTAAAATAATAGAGCACATGAAATTGAAAAATCACAGGAGGAAACGTTGCTGATCAAAGTGATACATTCATGTCTTCAAGATATTTTACTTTGCCAAACAATGAATAAAAAAAAAGTAGTCCAATATTTTCTAAACTTGATTTGCATGCAAAAATATTACAGATATTTACACTGATAGTTGGTATCAATTCGTGAATAGTTTACATCAGCAAATATGTCAAGTGATATTACATCCCTCTATCAGAAAATAAAACATCCTGTAAATTTGTTTTCCATGTAAAATATAGTAAGTCGTCATAGGTAAGATACACACATACTATGTTGATTCAGTTCTGTTCTATTCTCTCCGTGGAATTTGATAGATCCGGTACGGATGCTACCAAAATGTATCTCATGAATAAGAATATGATGTCTTGGTACAAAATAAACATATCTTGATGTAGATTTCATTTCGCTACCCCCATCCCCACAAAAAATTTGATATTCATAGCAAAACTTAAGTTTACTGAAGCATTTCACAAATCTATTTACTCAACTCGACAGCTACCAATGATGAATCGTTTGTGGTTGTTCTTTATTTTTTGATATCATAACCATCATAACGTATACCGTATTGGGTTTATACTTAACGGGACGAAGGTAGCGGATCAAGTACCCAAGAAATCAGAGGCGTACCCCGTGAAGAAGAGGGGGGAGGAATGCATTACTATTTCCTTCCCGACAACCCCCCAAGCCGACAGAAAACATATAAGAAAATATTTAATGAATGTATTTTTGCAAGCACTATTGAGGTACTTCTCCCTTTTTGTGAGATTTGGGAGATTTTTCTTTGATATAGTATATCTACAAAAGTTTCATTCGCTGAGAAATACTTCAAAGACAAAGGCTTAGTGTATGTATGACCATGGCAAAGGAATCGAGCCTTTTTAAAGCCATTGGTAACAAGCGATGCAAACTGGATCACGTATGACAACATAGTGCGAATAAAGTCCCAACTACGATAGACATAGGAGCGCATATGTAGCTGCATATGTCATTTCCAAAAAAAAAGAAAGTCACTGTTATTACCCACAATAGAGATGTGCCAATTTCAAACCTTCGTTAAACTTTCGTTAAGCATGATTGATTCGATACAAATAGAACTGACATATGAAAATAGTAAACATAACCTAAAATTTTACTGTGAATTTAATTATATTGCTGCCATAATAATTTCCACTTGTGGTAAAATGAAAATTAGCTTTTATGTTGACAGCTATGTATGTCAACATTCGTTGGGGATTTGACATTAACATATGCGCTCCTATGTCGATCGCAGTTGGGCCTTAAGACAGTGGCCGAAGCGACGTGAAACTGCGGAGACATTGGCAAAGCCAACGCCAGTGCCACACCTTGATGTTCTTGGAATAATATTTAGTATCTGGTGACCCAAAATAGCAGTAGATTAAAAAAATTAGTGTCATTGATCAAATTTTATAACCTATATGGTGTAACCATAAATTTTATTGTATTTTTTAGGCTAATTGTATTCTCTACCATTGCTACTACTATTGGAATCTATTGGAATGCACAGTACCGAATCGGACAAAAATAAATAATTGAATAAAGATACTTAACACGTTCGTGACATTTGCTTTTTCAACTTTTTTTACATTTGGACATCGTGTACCACGGGTGGTACACTAGCGATTTGTTTTCTGGCGGTTGTGCGCCATCGGTGGTACACGGTGCGTGTTTTTATATTACTTCCACAAAAAAACTACCGCACTATTTACTCGCGCGGTTTTAAAAAACTGTACATGTACCACCAGTGGTACACGATGTCACGAACGTGTTGACATAGAATGCCGAGAATTTATGTATATTCGTATACCCGTCTGTGAACACGATATCTTGAGAAAACAGTGAGCAAGAAACTTAAAATTTGATATTTACCCATTTTATTTGTATTACATCTGTTTTCTTTTTTTCAATTGATTCCCCCCCCCCCCCCCATCCTTCCCATCACCGTATCCTTTAAATAAAATCCTGGGTGCGCCACTGCAAGAAATTTTATCAAATTTATCACGAAATACCGGAATAGTTCATTTCAGTTGGTTATTTATACCTGCTTATTTCACTCACATATAAAATTAAGGTTTTGTTTATCTGACAACCAAATAGAGGATACATCTTTTGCGGTTAAAACATCATAATTATAAATGTCAAAATTTTGATAAGGACAATATTTTGTTTATTCTGCTACTGAATTGATGATACGATGCTAGGAAATGCCAGAATAAGTTTTGTTTATCGTATAAGCGTGATAAATAAACAAAAAGCCAATAATGTTATTTTGGTGTTTAACATTTTAGTGGTTTTATACTAAATCCATAAACACACGACTCTATTTCAATTGTTTATTCAAATGTCACAAAAAAAAACTTTTAATAAAACTCAAAGTGTCTTGTTTTTGGAATACAAATTAAGACCATATAAGTACAACAAAATGGGTTAAAATAAATAAACATGTTAGGGTAAAGTGAAATAAAATCTTTTAACAACAAATCCTCACATCACATTTAAAGCCAAGAATGTATTTTTCTAAATTTATATTTTTCACTCAAGGAAAATTTTTGTTTACGTTATTATTTTGTTTCTAAATTTTCGAATAGTCTTCTAACAACTAAAAATAATAACGATGTGTGGATAGGGATGCCAACATATCGTTGAAAAATATCGAGTTTTAACCTCGATGTTGAACAGGCCGATATATCGAGGTACCGATGTTGTTATCCACGATGTTAGAACATTAAGCTAGAGCCTGAATCGTACGTCGATGCGTCCGTCCGGTTGACAGTTTTATGCGGTGACAGTTGGGTACGGCAACGAATCTGAAGTTAATTCATTGTTTTGCACTTCTTCTATTAGTTTATCGTCGAAACAATTACTTTCAATTTGTTCCATACTTAAATTGCTTAAATCGTAAACAAACTTTTTTGCGAAATGACATTTCCGTGCGTTGCCGCATGTAAAAGTAGAAATTCGACCTACTCTATGCGGTTGCCGCATCGAAAAACGTATTATTAGGGGAGTACTCATAGCAGCCCGTTGATTCTACTCGAACTGTCAACCGGACGCACGCATGACGGACGCATCGGCGTACGATTCAGGTTCTAGCTTTACTCTTCATAAAATTAGTAGAGAAACTAATTTTAGGACTAGAGGGACTAGTTTTTAGATAGATTTAATATAGCCTCTCTACTTAAAGTTTTGTTTAAATTTTGTTTGGTATCAATTTTCGGTTTCATCTTTCTACAAGATTTCGCAAAAAATACGAGAGCTAGCCATGAAATTTTACAGAGAAGTTTGGTCCTGGTGTGGAAATCCGTTAACCGGAAGTAACCAAAACGGCGGCTTTTTAAAAACTACGATTTCGTTTTTTCCAGTAGTCTTATGTATTACAAAACTTGGAGAGAATAAAATTTGCTACATTTATGTCTTTTACTAGAACTCCGTTATGAAGATATGCCGGTATTTTAAAAAAAATTAGTTTTTTGCGAATATCTCGAAAACTAACGGGTTTTTGGTGGTTTTAAACCGTGTTAATTCTACATGGGTGCACTCCACCCATAGTAGAGCATCCGCCAGGTGGCTAAATTATTTATTAAATTTACTACAGTAAATAAAAAAAAATTTAACTTTTTCAAAACATCGGAGAAACATTGAGATATTGGTGTTTTCAGGACGATGTTTTTTGACATCGATCTCGCCTTAAAAAACATCGATTTTCGATATATCGAGGTTTTATGAACGATGTTGCATCCCTATGTGTGGATAAAAACTCAAATTATCAAATCTCAGCCTAATTATTTTAAACTCGTTTATGTAAAACTTGGGGCTTTGGAAGGAAGACTTTTACCAAATTTTATAGATCGGTTTAAAAACTTCCTAACGCCAATATTTGCGTTATCCTTACAGGACCTTTCGTTAGGATTTTTGAAATTGTTGAAATTGAAAACGGATTCGTGATTAGCGACCACGAAAACCTCCTCATGCCAATTTTTCCTGAGAAAAACGGCAAAAAAAGGATATTTGCAGTGTCCTTACAGAATTTTGGACTTCTAACACCGGATACGTGATCAGCGATCCTAAAAATATTTCTCTACGACACATGTCATTAAATATATTCATAAAGTGTGGACGGGGGAGACGGTGGGGGGGGGGGGGAGGAGGGTGGTTTTACTGCGGCGTAATTTTTGTTGTGTTTTGAAAACATTAAATACCTTTCAAAAAAAAAATTATATAATCACAAACAAAAATTGAAAAATACCATCGTCCGTCTGGTCGGGCATGCAAAATTTTCACGATTCGTTTTCGATATAGCGTTGAAAATTTTCTTAAACTTCGTCGTGATTGCTATCCACCCGGGGTAATCTGTCCCGAGTTCACACAAACAAAAGATGGTCACCCACTTTTACTCAATTTTCATAATTGAAAATTCAATTTTGATAATTGAAACTTTTGTTGGAAAGTCGAAAAATTTTCGAAAAAAAAAGTATTTAACTACTTTAGTACGGCTTCATTTCAATTTGAAAAAAATCCCTTTCTAAATTACTCATAACAAACGCTTGAAAGCATTTTCCATCTTTAATTCTTTGTCCCCTTTAGAAAAAAAAAGTTATATATCTTTATTTTCATTCTGCAATGAAATACCTCTTTCAGCCACAAAATCCGCATGCAGCCAAATGTTAAAGAATGACTAACCCACAAAAGAAAAAAAGGACGAAAAAAAAACTGTTGGTGGTGTACACACATCTCACAGCGGTTTACGTAAACGAGGGATCATCCTTTATGGCTTTGAATCTTTTATATTTTTTATTACTATGGGAAAAGTTCCTTTCGTTCAGGCATTTTTCTAAGCGGAAGGAAAGTCAATCTTTTTTCATCAAACCTAAAAAATACTAATAAAAAAACACTTTCTATTGAACTAAGCTCTTTCGGTCTAGGCTTTCGTCATTTATAGCGAAAAGTTAAGGGCGGAGGATAATAGAAACGAAATCAACTACTGTTGTTGAACTACAGCGGGTTGAGGTCAATGGGGGTATCAGTTGGCCACAGAAGTATGTTTGACGCGTGCTAGCCATAAATTCCAAAGGAAAAACGTAAGTGAAACGTCGGGAAAACTCACTGCAGTAAGCTAGCTTTCAGTATTACGAGTACATACTTGTGGATACATTCTATATCTAATAGATATTCTCTGACGCCAAAACAGGATACTAGTAGACAGCATCATAAGCACTATGGACCCCTAGATATTGTAGGCACATTTGCCTAATATTAATTTTGTATGCTGACTACGTTCACCTAGATTTCACATTTAGATGCGAATAAATGAAATTGAATGCAAGCAAAAATCCATGTATGGCGGTCGTGATTACAGTAGTATTTCACTTGATTTTTATTTTTCAGTTCGAAACTATTTTTTGTTCGTACTGGAATTTATTTATTTATTACGTGATATCGTTTCGTGTATTGGCTTAAAATTGTATAGAATCACGCAAGCAACATTAATTTTAAAGCAAAATACAAAAACCTTATTATTTTAAGAAAATACAAACATTTTACTGAAACAGTGATATTTTTTTGCATGAATGCCCTTTGCATATTTTTTGCACTGGTATTAAATAAAAATCCTGAATAACCAAAAAGGAAAAATATTTTATAATAACACCAAAAGTTTTTGTAAATCTTTTCGACAGTGAACTTAACCAAAAAAAAATGTGGATGTTTCTTCTTGTCTGTGAACAATTTTCAGAGAAAAAAATAAAAACAAACCGCAAAACGTATACACTGAACAAAAACAACCGAATTTTGTTTATTTGGAAGAGCAAAACTTTCGCTCTGCCAGCCAAACTTTTCCTCTTCCAACCAGACCGTTTAATTTATCGAACACTAGAAAAAGCAACCACCAAGTATGCAAAAAATATTACACTTCTTCTATTTTTTCGCCAGCGGTGAATTTTTCATGCGATTTTTCACAAGGCCGCATGTTTTTCAAAAAAGTTTGGCCTTCGGCGCATTTCTCTTTATTGATATTTTTACAATTTGTGTTTCAATTATTTATGGAACGTAAAGAGCACAAAAACTTAAGTTGTTTTCGCTCTGGAATGTATAGCTCTTAATTTAAATAACTGCGCCGCATTATGAAATTTCGCCTGCGGCACAACAAATGATTGTTGATTTATTTTTCTTAGTCTTCGTCTAAATCAAATGTTATTTTCTATATCAAACTTATTGTTTCGCTGGTGCTCCGTTTCAACCATCGACTCCTCAACTCCCTTCTTATCACGATTTTGTTCAAAAGCTCATCTTGTTCCGATTTTGTTCAAAATAAATATGGTCACCCTAACTAACTTTAATCTATATAAAATTACGCAGTGGTTAGTATTTCCTGTCACCTGTCCATTGTCAGTTTTTTTTAAAACCTTACAAATGTCACACTTTTCTTTATCCGTAAAAGTTTGGCTATAACAGCCAAACAGTTTGTTTTACATGGATAAACAGTTTACTTGTAAAACATTTGCATTCACTTAAGTAAGCTATTTTTTCTCATAGTGTGAAATGATTGTTTTCAACCACGAAATTCTTTCAAGCATAGCATGATTCATTTTATTCAGAAACGTAAAAATCAACAACATTGTGTGGTATTATTTTAACTGTACAAACAATTACAACTCGAAATTAATTTGTTAGTAAAATATGTTGCTATTCAGGTTAACATTAAAAATGTTTGTGTTTGCACATTTACTCACAATTAATCTCTTTTTTTTTCAAAGTAGAATCAAAAACTATAATGGTGACAATTTTCGTTACTCGTAAAATTTGTAAAATTTAAAAAATCGCTTAAATAGATAAAAATAATCAAAAGAAAAACCCAAAAATAAAACGATTTCTTTGAAAAAAAAAAAATAATTATAAAATAAGAACCGCAATATTCTAAGTCCATTTTATATCCAATAACCTCGAGAGGTTTTTCGGTGTTTTTTTTATAAAGCCATTATAAGCCTTTGAAAGCTCTCGTTTTATTTTTGCAAGTATTTTTTTTTCTCCATTTTAAAACTTCGTATTTCTTAAGGTTACTTCTACAGAAATGAAATGATCTTACAAACGAAAAGTCCATCTCGGGTGATAAATGTTTGTTTCGAGCAGATTTATTTATAATTTCCCTTTGTTCAGTCCCAGTTATATATTTTCCTTTCATTCGCTATCCTTTTGACATTTTAAATGCTTGTGACAGAAAAATTAAATGCGACACACAATGTCAGAGCTTATTTAGTATAAAGCCATATGAGTAAGTAGTCGACTTGGAACTAACTTTATTGTACTAAAAGAAAAATCGTCTTTTCCATTACTCTCTCTGTGAAAAGGACATCTTAAAAAAAATAATACCTAGAGTAATAGCAGACAGAAGTTCTGCTGGGTGAAAAAAAAACTGGAAAAAGCAACCAGGTTTTCACCATTAATTAATAATTTCTTTCAATTTTATGTTCAAAGGACATTTCCATCATGTTTAAGCTGTTTTGTCTTAAATCTTCACTTTTGGGGTTGAATTTAATCTTTTCTATTTAAAATAAACTTCTTCTAAAAAGTGTCATACTTAGAGAAATTTGAAAAAGATAAAAAAAAAACACAAGAAAAGCTACAATTGCCAGGGAGGAATCGTCAAATACTCTATATCAGTGTTTCCCAACATTTTTCGCTGGCGTTCTCCCTAGTTTTTTCTCGCGTTCCCACTTATATCATTGTTTACAAAATGTTTACGAAATCTGCATTCCAAAAATATACTTATTAAGAATTATAAGATCAGGAGCCCTATTCTGGTGAATATCAAAATTTGGTTGCTGCCATTTTCTTTTTCAGACTTCGCACACCCCCTAGAACCAGTCGATATATTCCTCGGGGTATCTTCCTATTCAGTTGGGAAACACTGCTCTATAAGAGGGCAGACAACATTTTTACTGACCATTTGTATTTGAGAGGAGTAAAAGAAGCCGTCCGATTGGATTTTGATACATGGAACGGCTACGTAAAATCACATTATAGACACATTTCGTGTTTATAAATTTTTCAATACTGTGCACCCTTTTCGAGAAAATAGAAAAAAATATTCAATTTCTATAGGGCAGGGGTTAAGAAGTGGTCCAAATGGATTTTGTAACATTATACTCTAAACCAGGCATCATCAGCTAGTGGCTCGGCTGGCTCATCACACAGATTGGCTTTAATAGCGTAGCCCCTATAATCGACCTTTTATTGTGTGCTGTAATGCTTGTGTGTGCGGCTTCGGATCGCAGGAATAAAACGAATGGTGCTTTGAGTTAGAATCGGGGCATTATTAGCATGACGCATTTCATTTTAAATCAGTTCGTGTCAAGCCATTGCCGTGGAAGGTTGTGTTTCATTGAACTGTATTTTTATTTGTAGTGGTTATAAATTTTGATTGTAAAGGTAGCGACGGTTACTTTGATGGCCCTGCTCTAAACACACTTCACCTTTATAAATTTTTCAATACGTCTCGCTGTTTTCGATAAAATTGCAAAAAAAACTGTTTCGTTTGTATTGAAAAGAGGGGAAGGAATGGTACGATTTTGCTCGCCTGTTCATGAACTTAGCCTTGTCATTTTCGAGAAACGCAACTATACAAAGTTTTAAGTCTCTACCTCAATACTTTCGAAATTTATGTTCGCGGACATACAGACAGGCGGACATGCGAGAATTAAAGTATTTTTGCATCCCAAACACCCTGGTGTAATTCATGTTGGTGACCGACGATTGGTTCGATGCGTTACAAACGGTATACTGTATAACCGCGGATTTCGCGCGAATGCGAACTTTGTCTGTGAATGCCGCCGAAGGAGAACACCATAGAAATAGAACCCGCGGATTCCCCAGTGCCTGAATGGGGTCCAAATCTAATATACTATCATATGATATATCATATAAAGTATAAAAATACGCAGCAGGCACATCGTTTTTATGAAAAACATGCGCCATACTTTGAATTCTTTGAAGAAATGCGCCGCAGGCGAAATTTCTTGCAATTCGGGGTCAAATATACCCTGAAATTTGAAAGTCTTACGCTCCGTGTTTTGTGTTTCTTAACGGACACATTGAAAAACCCTCTCCGAATGTTCCCGGACGCTCTCGAAAGGAGGATGGTGTCCGGGGAAAAGAAGACAGCCCTACTTTTAACAGAAAAACGGCAGTCGGTTTAATGATTTCTTACGAAATTTCTTTGACAACGATTTCAATAGAATTGGCAATAAAAAAAACTGAATCAACATACCTGTATGTATCCAACATACTCCTCTATAGACATTCTCGTATGTATGTCGAGCAAACATATGACGAAAAGAATTAGTTTTGATTGAATACTGATATCATTAATCAAATGTTGTCAACAGGTATCTGTTATGACGGATAACTTTCACTCTAAATATTGATTTTCAGATAAACGAAATTCTTCATCTTATGTTGAAAAACGTCAGAGTACTCCCACTGCAAAGCATTCGAGAAAGTGGAAACTTATCGAATGAAATGTCGAAAGCGTCGTTGCCCGAAAAAAAAAAATGAATTACATGCGGTTTTTTGTCACTCAGCACGTCTTTTTGTAATTTGTTCTGGTTAGTGTAAGCACTTTCCTATTCTCGATACACCAAAAAAAACATTTCTTATAAGAAACGTAGTGAATGGAAAAAGTACCTACGAAAAAAATCCATAAATACGGGAATAAGGAATTCACCGTCAAGTCGATAATCAATAGTTGATCTGGGGTGTTGTACGTGCGATTCCTCCGAAGGAGCTCCTCTGGATGATACATCTTTTGGGGCTTAGCAACCCATAAAAAAGGTTCAGTCGGCATAGAATAATGTATAAATGTCGGTTGGCTCCCATCGTCACTTTCTCATTCATCCTTTCTGCGGTACCTCCTCATTCCCGTTAGACATCAAAGGACCTTATGTACCTACACTTTCTTGTATTCTATCCCGGGGTTTTTTTTTGTTTTCTTTTGTGTACGGCTGTATTGTGAGCATCACACTTTCTCCAAGTGTGGTACAAAAATACTCGTGAATTTATAGACAAACGTAGATAGTTAGATGCATTACCATCTGACATAATACCGTACCGTTATACCATTATTATACACTCATATCAAAAACCAATACTACAAGAAATTCCTGTATTCGAAATGTGTACGTGTTATCCCGATTTTTTTCTTCACTCGTGCGCCTCCATTTCTTGGCGGCAAAAGTTTCTTATCAGTGAGTGAAATTTATTACGCCATAAGATTCTCCTTACGAGGCGATTATTGATAAGTGTTTCTTGGTTTTAATTTTTTTTCGTATTTTTTTTTCGTTTTCCGTGTTTATGATACTTTTGTACACCGCGTTTGCCCATTACATCCCACACTTTTCTTATGCCTTCATGATTCCACGGATCATTTGAGTGCAGAAGGGGATATTTATTGATATGGGTCGAAGCATACTTGTACGATGTGAAACAAACATTAGATTAAATCTATCGTCTTATGTATGAAACAGGAATTGTTGATATTACTTCACAAATTGATTCTCACTCTTTTTTCCTAGGTAGCAGGTAGCACCATGCAAATATTGGCGTGTCATGGTACACGAGCATGTGGGTTACCAGATTTTTTCAGAAATTATTATGTTATCGAGATTATAGGGTAATGTTTTGAATATTCCTGATAAAATTGAATTGCATTTTTGAAGAGATCATTTTTTGATTCTAATTTACTCCTAAATAATGGCCAAAATAACGGCCTGTAGAGCAAAATTTATATAAAATATCTGATGTGAACTCTCTGATACTAAATTTACGATCCTGCGCAATTTACAATGTAACTCGATGAATAAAATATTAGTTAACGTGAATTTATTTTTATAAAATCAGAAATATCTCGATAACGGTAAATAATAACGTTTTAAAGACAAACATTTAGAGAATTTTGATATCTTTAATTCTTCTTGGCACTATTTGTTTCGAAAACCGTTCGTTTACAAGCTATTCGCATTTTAATGAAAACATCTCGATAACGGTAAAAGTTAGTGGATAATAAGGAAAGGCCATGTTGTGCAAAATATTATTCTACTAGAAATTGGACCCGACTTCGCCACTTTTAAAAAAAAATAAAAAAGACTTACTTCATAGTGAATGTTTGTACCTCACTGTACCTTATTATACAATAGGAATAAACGGCACGCAACCACTCGCATCCACAGCAGAAATGCTACTGAACGAATAAAACGTCTGACTCATAGAATTCGCTCATTTTTCGTCCACTGCAGTGTTGCCATTTTCAGCGACTTGTCTCATTTCTAGCGACTTTCATGCCTTAAAAAGCATGTGTTGAGATTTGAGATTTTAGTGGTCTTTTGGTGACTTTTCGGAGATTTTCAGCGATTTTCAAAAGTTTCTTAAGGAAAAAAAAACTTTGTTGAAAATTTTACTAATAAATATCATACTTTTCACAATTTTTTACATTTATGCTTATTGGGTCAACAACCTACCAAATTTATATAAATAAGTACCACAGAATCCCCCTATAAGAAAATACATGAATCACTCAACTTAAGTAAACGTCAAATTTATTTTAAATTTTGTTTGCTTTGCTTCAGGTGCAGTGTGTCTTTTACGAAGACAAAGTTGTTTTTTTTTATTATTATATTTTATTATTGTTAAAAACAAAGAATAAAACCGACTTGAAAACAAGATATATGTTTAAATATGCATTAAAAAAAAGTCTCAAAACTAGCGATTTTTGTATATAATTTCGGAGACTTTTGAGATTTTTTTTCGTCATTTCAGCGATTTTGGGCTTAAGGTCTCCGGCAACACTGGTCCACTGTTCCATACTTGCAAAATCTTTTAAGAGGTAAAATTTAAAATGTGACCCCACGGTTAGAAGTGCGACTAGAAGTCGCATGCCGAATCTCATCTCAGGGAAATCGCTCGTGTAAACGCCAGTTGCATGCAAGCGGGGAAAATCGCAACTCAAGTCGTATGTAAAAACCTCATACAATCTGAGCTGCGACTGGAACTGCAAATGATTTGACATTTAAGGTTATGTCTGATTTCACAATGGCAGAAAATAAGTTGAGTAGAAGTGAAATTTTAAAATTAATAAATTTGTGCCGGGAAAGAGAGTGCCTCTGGAAGACTGCCTCGAAATTGTATCGTAGAAACGATCTCAAGAGGCAGGCGTATGAAAAAATCGGCGCGGAATTGAAACTCACAAGCGAGGAAGTGAAGAAAGAGTTGAGAAATTTACGAACGACGTATGTTCACGAAAAAAAGAAAATCAATGCGAGTCTGGAGCATCGACAGAAGATATTTATGAGCCTTCATAGTTTTTGGCAGACTTTTCTGCGATTTCTATCATTTTTATAGCTCACTGCGGCTAATATCTTTCTTTGTTTTCTTGCGTTTGACCTTTTTCAACTGAAGTCACATGCAATGTCGCAAGACAGCAGAGCAAATCGCAACACCTGTCAAATTGAAAAACGTTGTAGGAGGGATTATCGCATGCGACTTCTAGTCGCACTTCTAACCGTGGGGTGACAAAATTTGTGCATGATTGTGTAAAATGCTCTGTCGCTATGGATGAAAATTTTAAATTTTAAGCATGTGAGGAGCTTAGTGAGCCAAAGGTGGGCAACTCTACTCTAGTTTATGAGCTCTCTAGATTTTAAATGACCAATTATGCTCTCTAGTAAAAATCTCTAATTTATAGGTTCTCTATTTATACTAATTAATTGTATTTGCACCATTAATGAAATCTGTGGCAAATTCAAAAAAAAAAGCGGTTTTGTATGAAAAAATTCCAGTTCCGAGGTTTTGTAGAAATAAATTTCAAAAAAAAATTCGACAAAAAAAGTGGCCAAAATTTTCAAACGACATCGAAGATGCGTATTTCAACACCATTAAAATAATTACTTCTAATTACAAATAGGCTTTTAAACTTGAGAACCATGAAAATTTCATCAAATTAAAAATTAATTCAACAGTTTGTGTCCTTGAAAGAAATATTTATGATCGAAAATTTCTAACAAAAACAGATTTCAAGCGCAAACAAATGTTTTCTGTGAATTAAAATTTCCCAAAACGATTAAGACCATGTCACAAGAATTATAAACGTCGCGTTCACAAGCCATTTGGTGATTATATATGCACGTATGCCATTAAAATTTTCATGAAGTTGACAAAAAGTATCTTAGCAGATATCCGAAAGCTTTGTCTAAACCCAAAAAAAAAAAACAACAACCTACACGAAGGACTCTTTAATAATAATCACACATGAATGTGTCTGTCGATCTATGAGTGTGTGCACTGCATCCTTGACTTTTACGTACTTACTTTATCGGTTTTTTCGTAAACATTCATAATTGAAAACAAATGAATATTAAGTAGCCTAACAAAAACACCGCACAAAGAAGACTTTTAATTACTTACACGAGACTTGAACTTCAGAATTATACTTTCAAGACTTTTTCGTATATTTTTTTTTTTTAATCTTTTGTGCGAGATAAACCCAGATAAAGCATACAATAAGCGTCTGCGAGGATCCACAGAGTTTTGGATAAATACGCGTAGAAAGTATATGGTGGAGGGTAAATTGTATAAAATTGGAGTCTTCTACGTCAAAGAAGAACAATATTAATTGTTATTTAATTGTTTATTGTTCTCCGAGGGAAAAGTTGATGACATAAGCGCTAAGCGCTTGATTAGGGTTTCGCATGTTTTAAAAGATGTAGAGATCCATTGTTTACTAACGAGGATTCTCGGTTGCCATTGAACTTGTCTCCTGTTTCATGATTGCTTATTATAAAAATTCGACATTGAAACCCGAGATATTACTGATTTATATAAAGCAAGGAAGCGTCGTTGTCGGGTTATAGTTTAGGTTTTACAAATAACACAAAACTCCAGATATCATTTCCTTGGAAAATTTCAAGAAAAAATTTGGAATTTCAAAATTTTGATGTGATTAGTGACCTTAAAAACCATCTAATGCCAAATTTCCTGAGGGAAAAATGGGAAAAAGCATATTGCTGTGTGGTTCTGGGGTCACTGAATCCGATTCTGATATTACGAAGTCTGTAAGGACACCGGGAAGTTCTGTAAGGGTAATGTGATTATCCTTTTCTTCTATTGTTCCGGAAAAAACCTCACCTGTGTAGGCGTCATTCTGACAACACTGACGCCACTGTCACTTTGACAGAACCGACGCCTCTGAAAGTACAGTTGGCATCCAAACTTTGTACGAAGCAGTTCATAATAAATAAAGTTGAAATCATTATTCTTTTATTTGTGAGGCCTACACCTGGGTGTTTTTGGAATCGCTTAATTCGATTCTACCGTTAAAAAGTCGGTAGGGATATCTCAAAGGTAAGGATATTTGTTAGAAGACTAAAAGGCCTAAAATTTAAAAAAAAAAACGATTTAAAAAACACTTTTTGTTTTCAAAATGCACGGAAGTGTATAACATAAAAATTGTTTTCTTTAGATTTACTCTAATTCGGCCTATTTTTTCATAGTTGAACTCGTTAAGTTACGAATTCTGAATAACGATTTTTTTTAAGCAAACACTGAGCATGTAAATCTTATGGTTAAGTGTTGTTAAAGCGCTCAACTAAAGTTCGTGATAGCAGGCCTTGTACCATGAAATTAAAAACTTTGCTTTTAATTTTTAATTTAGGTTTCTCCGTCTGTTATAACATAAACATGTAAAAACATTGAATAAAACAGCATTTTCCATAAGACAGGTCGTGAATGGCATAAAAGGTTAATGATATATGTTCCCGTTAGTAATCATTCCTATTAAAACATTTTATCTAACTTTTCACTTTAATCCTACTGTTGAATACTTGATAAACAGATATTCTACTTTACACAAACAATACAAATGTTCGCAATACAACCACCCTTGAGGCATTAATTTTTCACATATCACATATATGTTTGTAATTGTATGACCATATCTGTAATGAAAATGGAAAACATTGTATTGTAAACTTACTTTTTTGTTTACTTTAAAGTTTTTAGTTCTAGTTTGCTGAAGATATTTTCCTTCCATTTAGTTGTGAATATACAGTAGGTCAGCGCTTCTCAACCTGTGGGGCGCGCCCCCCTAGGGGGGCGCGAGTACATTTATGGGGGGGCGCGAGCATATCCAAGACAAAATATTTAAAAAAGTTTATTAATTGACTGAAAGGAAAGTACATACCCACATACAAAACAAAATACATTTCGACATAATATTTAATAATTAACTTATTAACTTACGCTTGGAGCACAATGAACGCGAAACCAGCGCGAAACCAACGCACTACAATGCTCTGAACTGTCACGCAGTGCAAAATTCTAGCGGCAGAGCACAATAGCAGCTCGTGAAGTAGTACAAGTGACATAATATAAAGTGGTATAAACTTGGAAAAATTACGAAAATGGATAATTTTGAAGCGACAATTTGCTTTGTTGGTCTTTATCTTTGTTATTTGCACTAAGGCTATCAATTTTTCCTCGAACGGCATTTTTCCAACCTCACTTTATGAACTGTCAACGCAGAATTCTGCGGCAGAGTTAGAAGTTTGCAAACTTTTGCGTTGCGGTTACGTTGTAGCTGCGTTCTATACGTTCACTGTGCTCCCTTCAAACAATTTGTGGGAACCAAACAGTTTCTGCGCCAGTTTCGCGTCGGTTTCGCGTTCATTGTGATTTCAGGGTTAAAACCCAAGAGCAATAAAAAGGCACCGGATTCTTGTTTTGTCAACGCTGAGGATCGGTGTTGCCAAATGTCAATAAATTACTGTTTTCTTGGTAATTTGTGTTTAAAATTAGGGTAGTAGTGTAGGTTTAGCGCCAAAATACTCAAATTACGTTATTATTGTATACATTTTATTGTATGCAGGGGGGCGCGATGACAATTTTGATTGAAAATTGGGCCGCGAGTACTGAAAGGTTGAGAAACGCTGCAGTAGGTACTTGTTTTCTTGCAACTGAATTAAAACTGGGAAAACGTACTCATTTCGTCGTGGTAGGTCAAATTTAAGGAAATATAAAATTGAATAGGAAAAGTCTTGTTGTTTTTGATTCGCATAGGAAATCAGAAATCGAGGTTTTTAAGAGCGCAGTGTTCCAATCATTTTGCAAGCTACTGTATGGTTAGTTTTCTGTCTGTCTTTCTGTCTGTCTTTTCTATTAGTCTTTCTGTCTATCATTCCGTCTGTCTGTATTTGGTGTCTGTCTTTCTGTCTGTCTTTCTTTCTGTCTTTTTGTCTGTCTTTCCATCTGTATTTCTTGTATGCTTATTACTAAAGCTTTTTTTTATTTTTTTATAAAAAAATCCCTGCCATTCAAAAATTTTCGTCTGCGGCGCACATTTTTTCCTAATTTTTGCCTATAATATTTACATTTTTTTAATAAGGATTTTATCTGGGCCACAATTTTAGCTTTGTTTTAGCGTAGCCCAGCCCACAAAAAGCAAAACGCTTTGAAAATTTAACCGGTTCTGTCATGCAAAGAGAGAGCTTATCTGTGTTGTAGTTCCTTTCGGTGACTTTTCTATCATCTTTGACCCGTTTAAAAGTGATGTAATTTCATTCATTACATCAAATTTTATGGGCGAGGGATGAAGTGGGAATGATTCCTAACGTCATTCCCACTGCATCTCGCACGCACAAACTTTGGAGTAACGAATGAAAAAAACATGATGTCTAAACTGGGTCTTTGCGAACAAAGACATTAAAAAATGTCTGGACCAAAGACATTAGATTAATAGACTGGCAAAATGGTATAAATTCTTGGTCAGACATTTGATAGCAGTCACCGTCGAGGACGCTGTTCGACATCACCATTTCGAATGAAAAATGGAGGAGATTCGGGAAAGCATTGTGTTGTGTACATGCGTAAAGGTGCCGGTCCACATGAGAGTAAATACGCGAGTAATTCTCAAAAACTCTCGAGAGTTACTCGCAGGAGGTTGTCCATTTGAGAGTAAATTTCCGCGATTTTTCTATCGCAATCTCCTCCAGTGATCAATATCTTGATTTTTTTGACATCTTGCTTTGGCGAGTTCTCGAGAGCGACTCGGAAAATTCAAACGCCGTTACTCTCCGAGAGTTCAGTGGAGGCGTGTCCACTAGAAAGTAGAATCACTTTTGACAGCTCGCAGAAACTAGCTCGCGAGTTTCTGCGAGCGACTCTCAGTGACTTGTCCATTTGCGAGTAATTGCTATTGAGAGGTTCTCGCCGGCATTTACTCTCATGTGGACCGGCACCTTTAGATAGTAAAAAATGCATAAACTGAAGGGACACATTATGATTAAATTTAGTTCTGAGAGTTCTAGAACCCCGTCCACAAACCACAAAACTGTTAAATTTTCCACCATTTTATTACACTCCAAGAGATTAAATAGCAAAAAAAAAAAGGGGGGGGAGGCAAGTAAATGGAAAACATGAAGAATAATGAGAACTCCGAAAATTTTTAATATCAAAATTCTTATACTACAAAATAAAAATGCTTTTAGAAAATGTTCATCGTTACGCTTTACAACTTCCGGAAAATTTCTTTTCCTCTAGATAACCCACATCTTTTTAATAATCTTACAATTCTACAACTACGACTACTTTTTCCATTACGAGTACAGTGATATCATAAGAAACAACTCACAGACGACGATGTCAACCATTTTAACTGAAAAATAACGAATCCAACTTCTTTAATTGCAGACGCAAGATGAAATTGTATTAAACATTGTAAATTCGTAAGGAGTTTTCAAAAGTGTATCGACCGAAAACGTTGGTATACAAAACATCAGCGATATAGGATGGTGGTGAAAAGTAAGTGGAAATTTCTCTGTGTAATTTCACTTTGCAGAAGGCAACATCCGGTAAATTCAATTATTCGATAATAAATTCTCAGTAAATGACATTTCCGGCTACAGTAAAATATTGATTTCCAATATAAACACGATTAAAGAATAATTCTGTTGATTTAAGTGATGGGCGAAATGAAAGGAAATGTACTTTTTTTTCTTTTTCCTCTAAATAAATTAAATAATGCCACACAATCTGCAATTTGAATTTTTTCGTTTCATTTAGGACAATAATTTAATTAAGGTTATTTTGGGTCGGAAGAGCATAATTTTAATCTCACACAAAAAGGGATTCATTGGGGATATTTTTTCGTTTGTGTGTGGATTTTAAGAGGGATTTTAATACATTTTCATCAGATATATATAAGGTGACCATATTTATTTTGGCTCAATCCGTGACAAGAAAAGAGGTGAGGGGAGGGGTGAACGGTTGAAACGAAACAATAACGACACACCAAATTTTATTAAGAAAAATCAAACTTGATTTGAACAAAAAGCAATAAAGAAACTTTCGCCGTGGGAGATTTTTTTCAAGCAAAATGCGGCGCAAAGATTTAAATCCAATGGAACGCTGCGGCTACACAGTCCCAATCAAAAATTAACATAATTGTTTTGCGCTCTTTACGCTTCATAAATAAAAGCGATGGAAACTATTAAAATACCAAAAATTAGAAATTCGCCGCAGGCCAAATCATTTGAAACAAAAGTGCCATTTGTAGAAAATCGTTGTAAAAATGGGCCGCAGGCGAAAAAAAAATCTATTTTCCAACTATACTTAGCCGAAGTAGAGCATTTTCTGCATATTTATTGATGGTTTTCTCTAGCGTTAAATAACTTATAATATTAAATTGAAAAATCCAGGCTAAAAGTATAGTTTCTGTCCCGGTCACACGTTCCAGAATGTCCCAGCCATCCCATGACGTATGGTCACCCTAGACATATATTATACAAAATGGAAATGTTTGTTTGCTTATTTAACGATTCAATGGAAAGAAAAAATTCATAAATAGGGATTCATTAAATGGGGTTTATTGCAAGCTCGTATACTTTAGCATCGTCATGGTTTTATTATTCGAATTTAAATATGAATTTCACTTCACGTAATGATTTTTTAAAGGGATTTCAATTTTTGATGTTTTTTATACACTTTCTATTAAGTGGCTTTGTCGCTACCTACGTTTTTTAAATCGCCGGAAGCTTATATTTCTCAAAACTTTGCAACCTAGGAAGATGAAATCTTGCATAATCCCAGTAACAATACAATATTTTCACCTACTTAGTGCTTGTAAGGATAACGAAAGTTTATCTAAGGAAAATGTGATCCTTTTCTTCGAATTTTCCGGGGAAAAATCTCATCTGGCAATATTTCAGGTCGTTGAATCAGATTTTGAGGTTAAAAAGTCTGTAAGAATAACGGAAAGTCCTGTAAGGATAATTTGATTCTTTTTATACCCATATGGTGAAACCAAAGGGTATATTAACTTTGCCTTATCGTTTGTAACGCCAAGATCCCGTCATCACACACAAAAATGTATTACACCAGTGTGTTTAGAATGATAAAAATAATTAATTTTTGCATGTCCGCCCGTCCGTCCGTCTGTGGCGCGGATAGCGGGCGCACGGATGGAGCTAGAGACTTAAAATTTTACGCAGATTCGTTTTTCGTGAAATGCGAAGCCAAGTTCTGGCAATTATAGCTTTTGTTATGTTTTTCTTTAAATTTTCCGGAAAAAAATCTCATCTGGAGGTTTTTGGCGTCGCGGACTCTGATTCTGGGGTCAAAAAGTCCGTAAATATATCTTAACTGCAAGGATATGTATTCGAAGACTAAAAAGTATGACATCAAAATCCAATCGGACCACTGCTTTCCCCCTCCCCCATACAAATGAAATACTTTTTTCCTGTTTTCGCGTAAGCTGTGCATCGTATCGAAAAATTTATAGTGATAAAATCTGTTTAGAATATGATTTTACATAACTTATCTATATATCAAAATCCAATTGGACCACTTCTTTCCCCGGTCCTATATAAATGTATTTTTTTTTTAAACATTTTGTCTGTCATTAATTGAGGCTATCAGAGCAAGAGTGGCCCATCCCACATTTCGAAATCGTGATTTTTTTTGTGTTTGAATCACTATTGCGAGTGAGTTTTTAGATAAAAATGTATGGATGCAGAAAAGAACATTTCAACATTGAGTAATAAAGTTCAACCAAATTTTTTTCCCAAAAATTTACTGTCAATAATAGTACAAAAGTGGAAAAGCTTCAAAAACTCGATTATGTGGCTTGGGCCACTTTTCCTCTTAGCGCCTCAATTGGCCTCTGGCAATCGTAGTTTTTCTAATATTTTTGGTTTTATTTAAACGCAAAACCTCGGTTTAATAATTTTGTCTAAATGAAGTCTTTTGATATAAACTGTAAAATGTTTGCCTAGTTTCAATTTATATTCACGGATATTTTTTTTTATGAAATAAAGAACCCTTCTATTAACTATCATTGTGTCACTCTTGCTTAAAAGGGCTCATTTTTCCATCAGTTTAAACTGTTTTCCCTTTTCAATAACTGTCGCAACTAAAAGAAGTAAAAACAAACGGGGAAAATTCTTAAGGTTTCCCCTACCGTGAAATTTATATTCATTTTTATTAATTACAATTTCAATTTCCATAAAATATGTCACGTTTTTAGGGGAAGGCGAAGGGTCTGCGGTATTGAACTCCATAAAAAATCATGATAAGTGGGACTACGACAAAAAAAAAATTATGCTGAATATACACCTAAGTACCACAAGTTAAAGTCAAGTAAAAAAAAAATAATGCAATTAATTAAAATATTTGCAAGACTAAATTTAGTGTGTACCTTTTTTTACCGGATTTTTTTGCTTTAAGGTCAATGCATTCTCATAAAATTGGAAATTTTATCTGGAATGCGAAATCACGAAAATCCATTTTACATTTAACACCGCGATCATTACTTTATTTAATATTTTTTTTACAAAAACCACAAAAATAAACAATTCTAGACAAATCGATCTGATCCCATGGCACAGACAAATCAATATTTTTATTGTTATTATTTTTTTTATCAAATATTAATAAAAAATCAACATGAAATTTTACGACTTTGTTTTCATATCGTAAATTCCCCTCGATTTCCATCGTTTTGAGTGTTTTTTTAGCCTAGAATTCAAACAGAATTCGTAATTTTTCACTTTGCCTAACCAACTATTACAAAGTTTTATTTGAGTTTTTAGGAGAATTTATTTTGTTAAAAATTCAAGATAAAATGAAAAATAAATAAAGGAAACATCATTTTTTTCGATATCAATTCGTCTGAAATTATTGGACTTTAATCTTTCGCTACGGGTAGTTTATTTTAAATGAGACTTAACTGAGATGCATTCGTCATGGATATCGAGCTGAGCGAATTTTTAAGGAGGAGACAAAATAATTGTTATAAAAAAGTCTTAGTGTTGTGGTTGAAAGATAATTGGAAAAACACGAAGAGGAAAATAATTATTTGATTTAACTACATTTCGTGATTAACCAATAATACACAATGAACATGGTTAAATTAACTACGAGCGTAATTAGATCAAGTAATGACTAATTGTTGAATACATTTTTTAGAGATCACGAAAATTGTTGATTTTAACACAAACGTAGTTGATTTAAATACAGATTCGTGATTCGTTGATCAAGAAAGGGTTACACATAGTGAAACTGTGTTTAATCCGCACACCACTGTCCGCACACCACTGTCTGCCCACCCCCGTCCGCACACCCCCATCCGCACACCTCCGTCCGCCCACCAATGCGCGCCGAGGCGCCTTGAGGCACAAGCGTCATTGTGTCGATTAAAACCTTGAATCAGAAATGATTCAATGATTAAACACAAACAGTATAACCGTTTTGGTTGACTAAGCAATTTTTTGTCTTCCCATATAATTCTCATGTGGGAATAAGTACTCAAGTCGAGTTCTTATGCCGCGTACACACGGCATTTCGCGAACAGTTCGCAGAGACGTCCACACCAAACAAAAATTAATTAATGGTTACTGGTGTTCTCCCCCCCCCCCCTCCCCCTCCTCTCACCCATCCCTATAAGCCCATAACTTAATTCAAAGCGTACACTGAAAATTTGAATCGAATCGGTCAAACTGTTCTATTCGTAAAGTGGTCATTGTCTTTAAAAACCTTTTCATACGATATACCGTTTTCGATCAGTTTCAGATATTTTAAAAGACTTAAAGTAATTTAAAATATCCTTCATTCCAGCTTTTTTAGGCTGTCCTTTTGAATTATCGTTCTTCTGATATCCTTCTGATTCAAAATTATTTTTTCATTTTTTTTTTGTACGCCCGTTGACCTATCTGGTTTTCTCTTTCAGTAACGAATTTTTTTCATGAGGATTTCATGTTATTTTAAGGGTAAATCGCTTTCGACGCACGAATAGATTAAAAAACAATGTCACAAGAACAAAAAGTGTAATAATATTTACGAAAAAGACGTCTATTTAGGGTGACCATATTTTTTTTTTGTCAGTCCGGAGAAAGTTGAGTCGAATGAATAGATGTTCTCTGAATAGAAACGAAAACACAGTTATTAATATCCAAAAAAAAAGATCCGAATTTTCCGGAATTTCTCGTTATTATGGAAAATTTAATGGAAAACATTTCCACACAGCCTTTGTGTTATTTTCTCAAACAATTTTCTTGCATTTCAAACTAAAACTGAAACTAATGACGAGCCCTTATTGTGCTAAAAATTTTGGCTTGAAGTAACCAAAAATTTCTTTCGCGATTTTCTGTGAAAAATCCCGAATTGGATTTTTTATTTTGTACTGGAATAATCACAAACTTTGTATTAATTAATAGGGGAAAGAAAGTTTTCTCAATGAATTGAATTGAGAAATTCGTTTTATTTATTTTGATATTATTTTATATAATTACATTTCGGAAAATGCTCAGAGTGTGCTCAGAACCTCCCAGACTTTAGACCGCACGCCACTGCTTAAAACAAGCTCAATATTTTAGGATTTCTTACGAAAATATCGATGGTGGATAATCCGGCTCAGGCTAAAATCCTGAAAACGTGTGCGTTCAATAATTTGGGACATTTCAGGATGCATTTCTGCTTCTGGGGGCTAATCCGGAACGTATGGTCACCCTGTTTTTAATGCAAATCTCGGCCACTTCTTCCCAAAATCCTTGGAAGCAATCAAATTAGCGTTGAACTCATTTAAAAGGACTTCCCTGCTTAATTCCGACATTGTCATTTTCGTTGTCGCGATGCTAGCCTGTCATTATTTCTGAAGGAATCAGATTAATTTAATGCCGTCCTCAACCTGTCTATCTTTCATTAAATAAAAGGCGTGTGCACTTTTTTGTATGTTCTCGACTGTTATTTTTGGACATTTTTTATTGAAATTCTGAGCAAAGGATTAAATTTCGACGCCTTTTATTTAAAATTTTCTAGCTTAATCGCATAATAAGGCGATTTCATGTTTTTATTATTGAAATTATCCCAGACATGTATCTATGGTAACAGGTTTCATCACTTTCGTTTTGTTGAATAATTATGGGAACAAAATTTGTAATCCACACGTTTTGGAGGTTTGTAGGGTTGATTTTTTCCATTGTTTTCCGTAACAAGTCTTAAAAAGCTTCGGAAAATCTAGATAAAATATTTCTAAACATAAGAAGAGCTACAATTGCCAGGAGCCAATCGTCACATATTACATATGATGACAGACGAAATGTTATTTTTAAATCCATTTGTATAGGAGAGAGGGTAAGGAGTGGTCCGATTACATTTTGATGTATGGAACGGTTATGTAAAATCATATTCTAAACAGATTTTACTTAAATAAATTTTTCAATATGACTCACCGTTTTCGAGAAAATTGCAAAAAACTGTTTCGTTTGTATGTGGGAGGAGAGCAAAAATGGTCAAATTGTGTCCGCTCAAGAACTTAGCCTAGCCATTTACGAGAAACGTAATTCTACAATAGTCCTGTAAGGATTTTTTATGCTTTTATCTCGCTTTTATTTTTGACACACAGCTCCAAAAAAATATCTTTGCCTTTTTAGTGCATTTTTTTTTAAATAAAAGCTTTTTTCAAACTTTTTTTTTAAACTTTCTTTTTTATTTGATACTTTTTAGTCATTTTGTATTTGATTGGTATGACTAAAAGTCCAAAATGACGTCTGCCTTTCGCCACGCCACGCTTGTATATACTTTTTTAGTGTTGGAATACATATCCTTGCCGTTAAGATATTTTTGATTCGAGAACCAGATTTAGCGACCCCAAAGACCACCATAGGAGTTTTTGTGCCGGAAAATTTGAGGAAAAGGATAATCATGGTATGCTTACAAGACCTTTCCTTATCCGTACAAACGTTTTAACGTTAAAATTGGAGTCAGAGACCTCAAAAATCTCACAGGACGATTTTTCCCCAAAAATTTGACCCTTTAGTTATCCTTACAGACTTCTTAACGTCAAAATCGGATTCAGCGACCCCAAAAACCTCACAGGAGGTTTTTTTTCCCAGAAAATTTAATCCTTACAGGACCTTCAGTTATACTTACAAAGACGAAGAAGGGAAAATATTGTATTGTCATCGGAAATACGTATGCGTGTAAAATTTCAAGTCAATCGGATGATTGGATTGCAAGATTTGACCCTGACAGACAGACAAAATACATAAGCAAGCTTAAACAAAAGATTTTTTATAAAAGCAATCAAATCAAATAAAATGTACCACAAAGGTACAGAACATTTTCAATTTGAAACGTTTTCAACCATTGCTTCTCAATTTTTGGTTACAAAAGAACAATATTTGCTACAAGCAAATAGAAAAACGGCTTTGAACAAGAAAACTCAAAGTAGACTAAATATAACAAAATTTCAATGCATGCATACTCTTCTATTAGTGTACAATTTAGTTTTCTGATACATAAGGACTTTGTAAATATTTTACTTACTTTTCGTAGTTCAAAAACAACATCAAACAAAGTTAAAGTTTGTTTTAACAAAAATATAGTATGGAAAATTCGTTACGTTTTAAATGTGCGCAAGCGAATTTGAGTATGAGAATGTGGAAAACTCTATTTCAAAGTTGACTAGAAACTTCAATTAAGTTATTTTAATAAAGAAGTCAAACCTACGCTAAAGAAGTTAATATCATTTAATATACACTGTCAACCGAATACAGACAAGTCGTATCTATTCAAAGTACCACATCATCGTCAAACAAAAAATTCCTTTCGTTCTTCAACAAACTCCGTATTTAAATATGGATTGATGTATGGGAAAACACTAAAAAAAAGTAACGTTAAAGGAAAGCGGATACATGCTGAACAGTGGGTGGGACGTTGAAGGGAAATTCGTAACGTAACGTATGCCTCTATATTCAAATAAATCTTTCAGATACAGACAATGTAGCAGGTAGATTTTGACATTTCAATATGCAAACAAATTCCTTTGGGCGCAAAAATAAGAAGCCCAAAAAACTTTCCAAGTTCGTTAGTAAAATAAGAAGGAAATTCACCGGCTCCGTTGAACCCATCCCCATTCCCTCACCATCCTCCTGAGCTATTGTGACACATTATTAAAGTCGGAAAATTTGAACACCCCCAAATTTGTTTTCAATTGAATTAAATTGGATCCAATTTGCCATTCACATGTGGTAACGAAACGAACCTCAAAAGATTGTATAGTTTTGTAAATTTTCGGCCAGCATACCAAAAACCAAATAGTTATGAAACAATTTCCATTGATTCTCATAATTAATCTTTCAGATTTCGGGACCTCCTTTGTGTTGGGATTTTGAAAACTTTCTACTATTATTTTCAATCGCAAATGGGTGGCTTCCCTAATTGTTGTATTCAGAATTTTAATCCATGTGTATTCAAGAATCTTTGATAAGGGTTACCGTAAAAGATGCAGTTTTGACTATCATTAGAAATTTTTGTACAACCCAGTGGCGGATTTAGAGAATCGGAATCCCGAGGCGCAGGAAAAATTTGAGGCCTCCATGACGATTTAAGGCTTTAAGTTGCACAACCTTTTGTGAATCATATTCCAACTCAAGGCTTTAAAAGGTTTATGCTTTAAAAAATCAGATTTCAAAAATAGCAAATTAATAATGCGCCGCAGAGAAGTTTTTACCTCACAAAGGACGAAACATGAAGATAGGCTTCTCTGGCAACTGTTCCATTAATTTAAGGGTGTATTTGATCTTGGCATTCAAAAATTCTCGCCAGCATTGACATTTTTTTCTAAATAATTTCTTACCATGTGCATTGGTTTAATTAAAATTTCGTCTGTGGCGCAATATTCTTTATGCAAGAATATTTTTTTCGCCGGCGTGCAAGAAAACCAAAATTTGCAGCTAAACATTACCCCTTAAATAAAGATAAGCGAATAAAATAATCACCATACAAATTTTCAATTCATTCAGCTTTTATTCTCCATAAAACGATTTTTTTTTTCATTTGGTTTTCATTTTTCAAAATGCTTGAAAAAACTTTAGATTAAATTATAACAAAAAAGTTATAATAAACTCGAAAAACTAATAAAAACTCTTTCAAGACAAATGACACAACTTAGTTTATGTTGTTTAAAAAAGTATAATTTAATTTTGAGTTTAATTTCTTGTATTTAGTTTGTGAATTATTTCGTTTTGTTTTTGTTAAAACGTTCCTTTTTCTTGTTTTAATTGAAAACCCTTCGTATAATTAACAAAATTAACCAAAACCTTCGTTATTACAGCGATTTTTTTTCGTTAAAACAAGCATTTTCAATTTTTTTTTTCAAATTCTGGAAAACAGATAACGGTTTCTTTAATATCATGGCGCTAGTGTACTACAGGAAGTCGCCATTTTTTGTGAACTAGTTGCAGTATTCTATATTTGAATATTTTTTTAAATATTTTTTTAAAATATTCAAATATTCGGTTTCAGTAATTAAAACAGGCGAAATCTGTTTCTTTTTTATTTATTTGAATCATGAAATCATAATAATAAAAATTCAGATAAAAAAAATACTGGAGATGGAAAAATTTGAAAAAAGTATAAAAACACGCACAATTTTTTTTTTTTTTTTGTATTTAAACCGAAGTACAGAAAACATTTATCAAATAAATATGCTCACATTTAAGATTCTTTACTTCTAAATGTAAGATTTTGTTAATAATAGTTTAAATAAAACAGATTAATAATGAAATCCAGTATCCTAATTACTAGGTGGAAGAATCTGCTTCTATTTTTCTCCACCGTGGCGACACAATCGGAACGGTTTCCCAGCTGAGTAGCCTGCAAGAAGCGTCAACCAAGTTGCTTCCTCACCAGAGTAGTCTGCATGTCGCGGTGCGGTTTTCCACAGTTTTTGTTCGGTGTTTTCCCACAGTGGATTTGTATTTCCGTATTTTAGAAGTCGTGCGGCCCGCTGACCCGCAAAGTCTCTCCTCGGAATGCTAAATAAAGTTAAAATTTGTGAAAAATCGATATCGTAGTTTGTCGCGTTGTTACTTTGGTGTGTGCTGTAGAAGAAAAGATTAAAAAAAAGTGCCAGTGATTGCCAAACTGAAAGAAAAATCAATTTCTAGCGTTGTTTGTGGATTTGTTGCCGCTGTTTAAAATTCGTTGTTCATTTGGATAAGGATTAGCCGAACTAGAAAAGGTAAACAAAATCACCGGAATATAAAGTGGAAAAGTTTGCTAATAGCCAGGATAATTCACTGCGATTAGATTTCACTGTTTGGTGGCATCTAAAGAGACGCCCTTGTTTTTTTTTCTTTCCTTGAAATTGTGTCGTGGTTCACCAGAAAAAAAGCAGCTCCTTTCCCATCTCTCCCTTCGCTAAAGTGATTTGGTTGCACAAAACCAGTTCTTCCGCAAATCAATTCCATTTCGATGAACATAATCGCCGCGTAAAGTTTGTTGAACCGCAGAAAGTGAAGTCGAAACGGAGACGAGCAATGATCAATGCCAGGGTCGCCCCAATTCAAAAGATTGCCTCCAGCAGCACCAAACAACAGCAAACAGTGAAGCTGCAACAAACTCAGAAGAGGCGCTTCAAATTGCCCCCTTCCTCTTACCCTAAGATTGGTCAGACGCCACAGAGATGATCAAAAGTGGAGGAAACTTGCGCAAATTAATGAAACGGAAATTCTTCTCTATGCCTTTCAACACCCAGGCATTTCCTTGAAATACGAAATTTAAATCGCAGCTGATTCACTGCTATCCAAGTCAGTGTAAATTCCCAGAAATGTTTTTCCCCATTTTCCGGGATGTTCACCAACAAACAAACGCCAATCCCGCATTCCAATGGGATTCAAGTTCAAATTTACTCTAGGGTCACGGACAGAAGCACTTATTTCCGATGATTTATGAATTAATGACGCACAGGTGTTCAGGTTTTTGTTGACACTTTCGCGGAAATCACAGACGATAGTTGCGTATTTTGCCGGTGTGACGAATTTAGTACACAATCGACGGGAACAACTTTCGGGAAGTCAACAATTACCTGTAAATGGGTTCCATAATTTCGTTTAAAACTCTATTTTGGAAGCAATTATTAATGCATTGTTCTATTTTTGAATTTTTCAAAGTTAGGGTAACACTTGTCAATAAATTATTTAATTTTTGGGATGGTTTTTGGTCATAAAATACGTCACACTTTTACGGCAGGTCTCAACTCTACATCGTAAAAAATTCGTGAAAAGGAATGAGGGGAAGGGGAAGGCGGAGGGAGCCTAAAAAATTTAGGGGGAGGAGGCCTAAAAAATACTGATCGTAGATTCCAAAAACAATAAAATATTTGATTCTTTTTCAAAAGACACCAGATTCGTGATCCGCGATTCCAAGAACACCTCAATGCGATTATTTCCCCGGGAAATGGGGAAAAGAATATTTGCGTTACCTTACAGGACCTTTCGTTATGATTTTTGAATTTTTAACACCGGTTTCGTGACTAGCCATCCCAAAAACCCACAATTATCAATATTTCCAAAAAAAATGATATTTGGGTTATACTTTCCGTTTCGAATTTTGAAATTCTAACACCAGATTTGTGATCGGCGGCCCCGAATACCTCCGACTGACACTTTTCAGCCTCCTGATGAGCAGGATTCATGGTGAAAATCAAGCTTTTTAAAACACCCAAACCCTCTTTACCCCGCGTTTACCTCTTAACGGTAAAATTCCGAAAAACCCCGCCTGCGTGATGGATGGGACACACTGAAAGTTGGAAGTTTCTAGCTTCAGGGGTTTGGGCTGGGCGTTGATGAGTCAGTCAATCAATCTGTCAATCAGTCAATCAAGCAATCAGTCAGGTTAAGTGATTTTATTAAATAACAATTACTGAACTCTTTTCCAATCAGTTTCACAGGTTTCATCGCATTAAGGCCCGTTTGCGAATACTATTCTTAAATAATTAAGTTGTGCTTAGTCTACTTAGTGCCGTTTGCACGAACGAAACTTAGCAACTCCTGAATCGATTGGAGTATTATCAAAAAAATGTCTTTCTCTCTATCAGTCTGTCTGTCTGTGTCTGTGTCTGTGTCTGTCTGTCTGTCAGTCAGTCAGTCAGTCTGTCAGTCAGTCAGTCTGTCTGTCAGTGGCGGCCAACCAAAATGGCGGCTTTTTAAAAATCGCAATTTCGTTTTTTTTTTGCTGTTTATTCCGAAATTACGCGTTTTTCAGTAGTCTTCTGTATGACAAACTTTGAAGACAAAAGAATTCTCTACATTTTTGTCTGTTATTAGAATTGCGTATATCAAGCCGTTATCGAGATATACCGTTATTTCAAAAAAAAATCTGTTCTTTGCGATTATCTCGAAAAAAAACGAATTTTTGGTGATACAATGTATGCGATGCATTGAAAGAATAATGTTTGTTTTTTACCGTTATCCGCTATCTTTTACCGTTATCGAGATATTGTCATTAAAAATTTTAAAAATTGATTTTTCGAATTGTTTGCAATCTAACGGTTTTTCGTAAAAACATTTACAGCCGAAATTAAAGGTATTAAAATTATCTACATTTTTGTGTTTTACCGTAAATCGATATATTTTACCGTTATCGAGATATTTCAAATTTTGTGAAATAAAAATTCATGTTTGTATGTAAACTAATATTTTATTCATTTGGTTGTAAAGTAAATTTAGTAGAAACGTAAATTTTGTATAAGAAAGTCATGTACTGTTCACATCAGAGATTTTTCCAAGCGATTTTAAGGTAGTATAACCTTATATGTAAAAAAGGCAAAAAAAAGCTCAAAACTAACGCAATGCGACACCACAATGTGGTCAGTATGGCATAGTTCTAAGCCCCAAGAAACTAATCAAGTTTTTTTTTTTACATATTTTGCAATGCATATTTTTATTATTCCTTAATTGCTTATTGTTCTAATTTTAGATGAAACAAACTTCATATCCACACGTGAATCTTCCGTCATTGTAGGCAACTTCCAAGTTATCTTTAATTGCCCTCGACTGTCCCTGGCAACGGCGATCGTAAAACATAAAATTCCATTTAAGATAAATCACAGCCAGAACGAAACAAATGAAATTTTTATTAAAGTAAATTAAGTTCTATTTCTCATATCGAATTCTCCTTAGCCTAAAATATCATACAGAAAAACATGTCTTGTGTCAAAGTGGGTCAAGGCCCATGAGACCATGACAGAATTTGATAAATTTTCGTTTTGTTTAAAGAACCTTACCGTATCGAAGTGTTCTTAAATTGGCAGTAAAAAGAAATCCCGTGCAATTTTATTTTAGCCAAGTCAAATGTCAACGAAAATTTTAAACAAAATTTATGCAAACTTCAAAGTTATTTATAAGACTTTTTGTAGGCATATAAACGAAGGTCGTCACAGAGCAATGAGTTTTGTTTAGTTCCTCAGGAAACTACACAGAGAAAATCATGTTGCTGGTATTTTCTGGTTTTCCGGAAAATACCGGAACTTTTTTTTTCTTCAACAGAACGATAAGATCTACTTATAGTACGATTCTAAGAAACTGAGAATGTTTTTTTTTATAAATTCTAGATGTGTTTTCTGTGAGTCTTTACCTAAGCCAATTTTTATTTTAGTGTTGAAATACTAGATTCACCTGGCCTAATTTACGTGGTCGATTAAATCTTGGAGGAAACCATCATCACGTCAATGCCGTGGTAAATATTTTTTTTTAAAGTTAAATTATTGTTAAAAAAAAATGTTCTGTAAAAATTCAATTTTCACGCAATTAAACTTAGAAAACTGGTAAATGATTTATTTTGTGATTTTATTAAAAAAAACATCAAAGCTTCACACACAATTTTGTTTCAATTGAAAGAGTTTTCAAGATTTTATGGCGAATTATTTTCTATCCTATGTCGTCATTTGAATAAGAAGGTGGATTCTTAAATACTCGAACGAGTCAGCAATAAGAATTCTGTCATTTCTTAAATACTCTTTATGATTTTTAAGTGGGAAATGAATGTGGAATTTGGTGAATTATTCATAAGTTTATATCAAATGCAAAATGCAATTGTGAAAAGTTTGCCAAGAGTTGAAATCAATACAATTGGCTGGAGTTCAAATTATTTTTGTTCAGAAAAATTAAACAAATGACGGCATATTTGCCAAGTTAAAAAAATAACTTGTATGCAGAGATGCTAACCGGTTTTTTGAACCAAAACAAAAACCACCGAATTATTGATATTTAAGTGAACCAAAATTAAACCATAATCCTAAAAAAATATGTCCGAACTGAACTGGTTTGGTAGTAGTAGAAAGATGACCGGTTTTTACATTTGATCGTAAAAAGTCAAATAATAGGGTAAGGGACCTTTTTTCCATCCCTTGTCAAACTGATTTTTTTTATATTTCACTAGCTTGCATACCCGTCGTTGCCGGGTTAAGTTTTTTTCAATTTTTTTGTGATGGTCTATGTTGGAGCTAAACTTCAGGCCAATCGGCTCGGTAGTTTCCCCGCGAAAGGGTAACATAGAGCTAGGTTTCGAGTACACTTTACCCCCTCCCCTTTCTCCCCCACCGCTCGGGCTACTTTTTAATGGGTCTATGTTGGGGCTGGATACCCGACGAACATCTATGCCAAATTTCAGGCCAATCGGTTCAGTAGTTTTCCCGCGAAAGAGTAACATAGCGTAAAAACTAAGTTTCGAAATCACTTTACCCCCTCCCATTACTCCCCCCACCCCTCGCGCTACTATGCCAATGTTGGAACCAGAACTACCACGGACACTCATGCCAAATTTCAAGTCAATCGGCTCAGCCGTTTTTGCGTGAAAGAGGAACAGACGGACAGACAGACACCAACTCATTTTTTATACACTTTCTATTAAGTTGGATTGTCGCGACCTGGCTACCTACCTGGCTATGTGTCTATCTCTAGAATCTTTGGAACCTTATATCTCCGAAACTATGCAACCTAGGAAGATGAAATTTTGTCACCTTGCGTAGTTCCGGTGACAGTTGAATATTTTTACTACTCCATCCTTGTAAGGATAATGGAAGGTCCTGTAAGGATAACGCACATATCCTTTTCCCATTTTTTTCCGGGAAAAAATGGCATTAGGGGGTTTTTGGGGTCGCTGAATCCGATTCTGACATTTGAAATTCTGTAAGGATAACGGAATGTCCTGCAAAGATAACGTGAGTTTCCTTTTGCTCAAATTTCTCGTTTTCTGGAGGTTTTTGGTAGGCTAATTCAAGACTAAAAAGTATAAAATAAAAAAAAAAACACTTTAAAAAACAAGTTTTATAACCTTATACACTTTCAAAATGCACTAAAAAGTAAAAAACAAGTTTAAAGTTTCACAAAAAAATGGTTTTATAAATTACGTGTTGTTGTGAAAATATAAAGTGTGTGACGTTGCATTTGCTCTTGAATCTGTAAAAGCAGTTTCATACTGTGCAACGCAGCACACTTTATATTTTCACAACAACACTTAATTTATAAAAACATTTTTTTGTGAAACTTTAAACTTGTTTTTTACTTTTTAGTACATTTTGAAAGTGTATAAGGTTATAAAACTTGTTTTTTAAAGTGTTTTTATATATTAGGTAGTATGATTTTGGTTCACTCAAATATCAATGGTTCGGTGATGCAATTGAGATAAAACCTCAATTTTTTCTCTTATGATTTTTTGCGGTATCGTCAATATTTTAAGTAAAACTTAATATTAAAAATTCAGTGAAATAAAACCAGACTATCTTTTAAACCAGACTATATTTTAAACCAGACTATCTTTTAAAACCAGGCCAGACGTCTATCTTTTTTAAACTGAAGTAAGACGTCTATCTTTTATCAAAAAAAATCGAAAGTGCGAATTTTATGTACTATCGCACCATCATAATCTACTACTGCCGCCAATTCTACACTCCTAGGTAATCAAATACCTTAAAACATAATAAAAATTTCAACATAATCTCCTGGATATCAAAACATAAAACACGCCTTCCACAAACTATTCCAGATGGCATTAAATTTATCCTCCCGTTTATCAGTATCTCACAACAAACTCATTGTAAAACATATTGCAAAATGTCATGTTGGGAATAATTTAAATTGATCACTTTGCGTATGGAATCTGCCCGTTGATTGATATCGTGTGCAAACACTTTAATAACCAATATTATTATGGCCATTGTCTGCTAATATATGGTTGTATTTCCGGCCGTCTATCTGTCTGTCTGTCTGTCCATTGGTTTTAACCCCTTCTCATTTTAATTTGATTATTTATTTGTTTTGTTTTTATACTTGCTTTTTATTTACAATTGTGGTAAATGAATTTTATTAAAACCTATAGCTAAACCACGTGGATAGACGTAATAAAAAAATTAGTTGTACGATCGTTTCATTCGGAGAGGGGGCGGGGACCACACATTGTAAATGATTCACCGTGAAAATGTAATTCAATAAGCTTAAAATTCAATCGCTTTTACGACAGTTTTTTTTTATGGTTTCAACACATTTCTCTCGTGATTTTACAAGAAATCAAGAGCAAATGTACTTAGATAACCTCAAACCATTTGAAAGTTGGATGAAAATATTTTTTATGCCGTATCAAATGTCTATTTTGGTTTCACTATTTGCTAATTTAATATTTTTCGCATTATATCTGTGATTCACCGACGAATTATTATGACTGAAGCTGGCTTTTTTAAGTTTTTTTTTACTTCTCATCTAATCTGATTAATAGGTATATGTGAAAAAGTGAAGAAATTTATAATTAAGTCGATGATTTCTTCGCTACGGATACTTAAGGAAGCTTTCTTTAGTCATATTTACCAAATAAAGATCATAAAAATGAATTCATTATTTTAATTTTGTCCAAATTAAATTCAAGAGACTCAATAAAAGTAATTAATTTTGCATTAACGGGTAATGCTACTCCATGGATCCGAATCCAAGGAATAACTAGACATTTATACTTTCTTAAACGAAGTATAATAAAATAAAGTATTGTGAGCATAAAAATTTCGATTATCTCGAAAAATAAGACAGACTGACAGACAGACACATTGATTGACAGACTGACTGACAGACTGACAGACTGACAGACTGACAGACTGACAGACTGACAGACTGACAGACTGACTGACAGACTGACAGACTGACAGACTGACAGACAGACTGACAAACACACAGCTTGGCGGCCATTTTTACACGTCCCATTGTCCACTCTCTAGATTATAGAATCCCTAACTGAACTGAAAGTAAACAAAATGGCGACTGTTTCAAAATTCCACTTTCGTTTTTCGCGATTTACTCCGAAATTCCGCGTTTTTCAGTTCCTTATATCAGGCAAAAGTTGAAGACAGTAAAATTACCTACACTTTGGATTTTTACCAGAATTCGATAACTCAAACCTGTATCAAGATATACCGTTATTTAAAAAAAAAATCGGATTTTTGCGATTTTTTCAAAAACTAACGGGTTTTTGGTGGTTCAATGTATGAGATGAATTGAAGAGAATCACATTTCTCACAATTTTGTGTTTTTCCGATAACCGCTATCTTGTACCGTTATCGAGAAATTTTCATTAAAATGTAAAAAAATTGATTTTTGCGAATTTCTTGCAAACTAACGGTTTTTCGAAAAACAGAGAATTGAAGATATTAAAATTCTCTACATTTTTGTCTTTTGCGGTAAATCGGTAGCTTTTACCATTAGCGAAATATTTTAGATTTTGTGAAAAAATTGATGTTTTTTTGTCTAAACTAATATTTTATTTATCGGATTATAATATAAATGGTCTAGGGACGCGATTTTTGAATAAGAAAATTTTGTTCTGTTCATATCAGATATTATTTCCAAGTAAATTAACTGCACTTGATATAACGCAAACTGCATCCGGCAAGAATAGGAGCTCCCAATCGCTTGCGTCCGCGTTAGTAATTTAGCTATTTGCCCACTCTGTCAATTACCATGTGTTGATTTTATAAGCCTTGTACTCTTATCTTATCACCAAGTCGATAAGCCTTTAAAATTTTAAGTGTTTCAAAGCGTGTAAAATAAATAAAATATAATAGCTTTTCAATACTCAAATTAGACATTAAATAAGTCACAAAGTTTATGGGTTTTTGAATAACTCCGTTAGCGATTCAGGTAAAAACTACTGCGCAGTACTGGCTAATAATTTTCGTTGGAAACGCTGTTTTTACATGGATCGGGAACGTAACTATTAATTTATTGTTTACACACAGGATTTTTTCCTAAGAAATTACATTAAAATACCAACTTTTGGCACACAGAGTATTTTCCTACCTAGAATGTATTTTTTAACTTAATAGAATTTAAAGAGATAATTAGAAATTTCAATATTCGATCATAATTACATGTGTGAAAAAAAACTACAGTTCTGTAGAATGAGACAAATTAGTGTAACATTTATGACCTCTCTAATGGCGAAAACCAGATCAAAACCCATTCAGAATTGCAAAAGATAGCAGGTGAGGAGATTTACAGAGAGGGGAGGGCTCAGATATTAAGCGTTTTCCATTGGACACTACAGAACGTCCAGGGGTAGATCGCCACAGGGACACGATCTAACCCTGATCGCTCCGAGATGCACCGGAGTGTTCAATGGAAAACGTCTATTGTGTGCATAATTTTTTTTTGAGGGCTGGCCACTTTTATGGTGAAAACCGGATCCAGACCCTGCAGCGGTTCAAAAGATATCAGGAGAGGGGATAAGAATGAAGAGGAGATTTGGAAAACAGCATAGCCTTTAACCATTTCAAATGGTACTTTGAACCCAATTGTAAAGTTTCATTAAAATCGGTTCAGTAGTATTCGAGAAATCGGGTCACAGAAAAAAAGACTTTTCTTTATAATTATATAACGGATTGAAATTGTCAATGGAAGTGTGAAGGTTTAGATTCGTCACTCTCATCTGAACTTATAAAACCATAGAAATAAAAAAAAGTTTTTATCGTTCACTCTTATTCAATACTTCATACATTTTTTGCTTATCTTTGATAACAATAAAATCAATACTTAGAGAAAAAAAAACCCATTCAAATGATTAGAATTATCGTTTCCTCAATTGGTTACGTAAAACTTGATAAGAATTTGAATTATTCATCCGATCCAAACTTGAACAAAAAATCGTGTTAAATTGAAACACCCTCAGTTAAACTGATTAACATTTAATTAAAATGAAAATCATTATTTATTATAAATGTTTTGAATTCACTTAGAATTTTCATTTTTTTTACTTATATTTCGTATTAAGTATTTTTGTATAAAATTAAGTGAATCATAAGTTGAGGCGGTCTAAATAAAAAATGTCTAGTGCCCCCTTATCGCGATAAGAGACTGAAAACAGCTCTTGAATGAATCATTGTTGAAAAGTTCAACAGAAATGAGTAAAAAAGTTCATATATTTGTCAAATTTTATGTAAACAAAACTATTTGTTGTGTGGAATTTTTTTTATAACCTAAGAGTATTTGAATTGTAAGGGCAATTTTACATGGAACACAGCTACAGTTTTTGAGGATTGCGACATTTGTAAGGTCTTGTAAAAATCGATATATCTTGTGCTGAAGCAGCAACTATTAAGTATTTAAACTGGTCACGACTGAAAAAATGGAAAAAATATCGATTTCTTATTGCACATTACTATTTTACACTAAATTGCCAAAAACCGCAAGTTTCTACCTGTTCTAGAAGTTTGTCTATGATGCGTCGGACTTAAGAAGGTCGGAAAGCTTGTAGAATGACGCAGGCATCGCAAGCCGCTGGGTATGGTCGGCTTTACAGTGACCGCCTTAACTATCCTCCCCTCTAATTTTTACATAGTACTCAACTAAGGGCTGCATCGTGGACCGCTTCCTGCGAGCTGACCACTGTAATGGTGAAAACCGGATTCAAATCCTGTCAGAATTCCTGGAAATAGACGCTGAGAGGTCTACAGAGAGGGGCGATTTGTTGGTGAAAACTTTCTTTAGGGGATAATCTCGCTGATGGGGAAAACCGGATTAATTTAGTTACTTCGGTTACTTTGGTACCTCGGTTGTAAAGAGTTTCATGGATATACCTCCCGCCCCTCAAATTTTGAAACGTTTTTTTCAAAAATATTTTATGAAATTTTTAGATTTTTTTTTGTGTTTTTGAAAGTTTTGTGAAAAAAATTAACCCGCAACGACGGGTAATAAGCAAGTCTCCTACAAACAGGTCTTCAACTTTTCGGTCGCCTGAAACGACGATCCTTAACTTTCGATCGTTGAACGTCAATCATCTTAATCAATTCTGCAATTCAAAAGTAGCGGGTTAGAAGTTCCGAGGAAGGGGAGAAGGTCGAGATAAAGTACTATATTTGCTTTATTCTGCAAGAAAATCTGTGTACAAAATTGCTTGGCTACTTTTACTACGCAGCATGACAAAAAACTGTACTACTTGTATGCTGCAATGCCTAAAGCCCTCTGCAACCCAGAAAACTGCACATTTTTTGGAAACATCATCATCGTCGGTGTCACAGCTCTCAAAGAGCCTGGGCCTCCTCAATTGAGGTTTCATAACAATTTCTTCCCTACTTGGAAACAGCCGAAATAAAAAAAATAGCTACGTATGAATACTAAAATTGAAAAGTAGCCGTTGGGGAAAAAAAAGTATCTGCAAATATCGACACTTTGAATCGGAGTTCCAAATTTGAAAGCAAATACGATAAAGGGGAAAAATGTCAAATACCCTATATGATGGAAGAGAAAATGTTTTTTTTTAAAAAATCCATTGGTATAGGAGAGGGAGAACGGAGTGGTCCGATTGGATTTTGATGTATAGATAAGTAACGTAAAATCATATTTTAAACAGATTTTACCTTTATAAATTGTTTAATATGACTCACCGTTATCGACAAAAAAGGTATTCAATTTGTATGGCAGAGGGGGCAAGCAGGTGTCCGATTGGATTTTGATGTATGGATTAGTTATGTAAAATCCTATTCTAAACACATTTTGCCTCTAAAAAATTTTCAATATGACTCACTGCTTTCGAGAAAATTGCAAAAAACGGGACAGACGAACGAACGGATTTGCGGAAATCAAAATTCTAAAAAAAAATCTTCCATCAAATCTTGACCTGTCACAAAATTTTTAAAACTTTTTATAAATTACTCAATCGGACATTTTTATTTTCCTTCTAACCCCCTCTTTGACAAAAACTCTGACCTTACGAGAGTTTTTCTTAATTTTCTTCCCCTGATTTTCCACTTGCCTAATAATAAACTTCCCATAATAAACTCAAAACAATCTTATGTGATGTTGGCCCACTAGACAGAATTCTTGATTGAATTTTTATTTAAAGTGTATTCCGCTTTTCTGATTCTTATCACGATTCAGTGTTCATCACTGTTCAACATATAAGTAAAGCATAAATAGCATAATCATAAATAGAATTTGACATGACGTCGACAAGAAGATAAATGTTCAATGCGTGATCTTAAATTAGCTTTCCATGTAGCAAAAAAAAGAAGAAAAATCTAAAAACAAACCATTATCTCTCTACATGAACATTAAAACCACACGTACACATGTCCGTGTTGTGACAATAATAAAAATAGACAAAACAAAAAGAAATAGGTACAAGCGAAATATCATACGAAATTCGAATAATGGTCGCGTTAACATTCGTACAACAGGAAATATGTGTAACCATCGGATAACATCAAATAATATAAGACTGACGGTTTCTTATGATTTCTGGTACCGTTTAGGTTGCCGGTCTTCTGTCATTCATTGATTTGCCACGCGAATCGCGAATATCTTTTCTCCTCCAGATCAAGTACAGTTTCGTATGCTAGTCTATACACACCTGAACGTATTGCGTCACTGCCAGGGGTAACATAACCCCCTTCGCCAATAGACGTGGGTCAATCGAGTTATTCTGGGCGAAATCAGGGTCAAGGTAACACTTTCGTTGGCTCGCTTCATTCTTAAATCCTTCTAGATACATGCATAACACGGGTATCTGCTAGCAACCAGAGAAATCTATTTTTATAGTGGTTCCCTATTCATTTCATTTCAATTGCCAATACAGACGGACCCGACTTAGAACAACCCCTGCTCAATAGTAAATCACTTTGATGTGTGGAAATTAAGAAAAAATCTCGTAAGGTCAGAGTTTTTATTTAAAAAAGTGTTTCAAAAAATAAAAATGTCGCTTTTAAATTAATTAAAGTTTGCACACTGATTAATTAATAAAATATACAGTCGAACCTTGATATCTCGAAATATTCGATAACTCGTAACTTTGTTACTTCCGGTTAACAGATTTTCACCAAAAGTTTATAGAATTATCCTATTCCAGGACCAAACATGCCTGTAAAATTTCAGAGCTCTAACTCTATTAGTTTTTGAGAAATCTTGTACAAAGGCATCTAGACAGACTAACAGACAGACTAACAGACAGACTAACAGACAGACTGACAGACTAACAGACTGACAGACTGATAGACTGACAGACTGACAGACTGACAGACTAACAGACAGACTGAAAAACTGACAGACTGACAGACAGACAGACAGACTGACAGACTGACAGACTGACAGACTGACAGACTGACAGACTGACAGACTGACAGACTGACAGACTGACAGACTGATAGACTGACAGACTGACAGACTGACAGACTAACAGACAGACTGAAAAACTGACAGACTGACAGACAGACTGACAGACTGACAGACTGACAGACTGACAGACTGACAGACTGACAGACTGACAGACTGACAGACTGACAGACTGACAGACTGACAGACTGACAGACTGACAGACTGACAGACTGACAGACTGACAGACTGACAGACTGACAGACTGACAGACTGACAGACTGACAGACTGACAGACTGACAGACTGACAGACTGACAGACTGACAGACTGACAGACTGACAGACTGACAGACTGACAGACTGACAGACTGACAGACTGACAGATTGACAGACTGACAGACTGACAGACTGACAGACTGACAGACTGACGGACAGACAGACTGACAGACAGACAGACTGACAAACTTACAGACTGACAGACTGACAGATTGACTGACAGACTGACAGACTGACAGACTGACAGACTGACAGACTGACAGACTGACAGACTAACAGACAGACTGACAGACTAACAGACAGACTGACAGACTGACAGACTAACTGACAAACTGACAGACTAACAGACAGACAGACAGACTGACAAACTTACAGACTAATAGACTGATAGACTGTCAGACAGACAGACTGACAGACTCAGGAGTGCTCGGATACGTTTTTAGGCAAAATTAAGAGGTCGAAATTTTTCATGAATACAATACCTACTTTATTATACTGAGTATAAATAAAAAAATGCAAGGTCGAAAAGTGTTTAAAATACAATTCTACATAGAAATTATAGGTTAATTCTTTGACTCGTAGCTAAAAAAAACGGTATAGTTGCAAAATAGTGTCTTTCCAAAACGGACACGTCGACTTTTGACTTTCTTATCCAGTCCACAACACCGCGTCAATCAATATGTTGAACATGTTACGTTCCTCTTATGCGACTCTATTTCAATAAAAAAAACAGGAAAAATTCCAAATTAATAGCACCATTTATAAATGATTAGTGTTTTGTGGTTCTCTTGAAACTTCTTAAGGTGAACACGTCCGTGTTTGAAACCAATTGCCACATTTATTTATCCATGATTCACTGTATTTTGAAAATTACAGTTCAACTCACTTTCTATTCTCTGTTCTGTACTCCACAGTATGCAATTCTTACGTCTTACACTTTACAGAACCCACAATAAAATTTTCAGTGATTCTTGGACTTTATCTGCTTAATAAACGATTCTTATTTATTGTTGTAAGAAACGATTTTATCGCCTTGTTAATGAGCTGCTGGCATTTTCGCAAAGTGCTTGTGAATTTTGTGAGAAACAAAAAGAAAAGAAATGCAATTTCCCGCAGAAGAAGGCGGTGGTCAAATGGGGCACTATAGTCATAGTGGTTGGTAAACAAAAGGAAATTGATTTTCCCCCCTGGCTTAAGTGAAACAATTACTTTTAGTACTTTGGCTACGATTTGGTCTGCGGACGGCAAAACAACAAACGCGCCAAGGAAATTGAAAACTATAAAAGATCTCGTTGAATGCTTTTGCGATTTTCTTATAGTAGATATCTTTGTATACTGAAAATATTGTATCTGGGGCATATGTTGTGAATTCTGGCGCTTTGGCAGTAGCTTGGAAAAAAAAATTGCCCGTTAATAATGAAATTTTTCTTTCGTTTTATATGTTCGAAACTTTCGCTGAATTTCTGATTTTATTACAATATTTTCTTTCGTTGCTTAGCGAATTATCATTCTTTGCAAAATGTGTGTGTTTTTAGTGTCGATCGTTCGATTGCACATTCGCCCAGGTGAGAACATAAAATGTGAAATCGATATTAACCGTAGAATTGAAATGAATTCACTTTAAATAAGTCATGCATCGCCACGATAAATTAGACAGCAAAACGAGCAGAAAGTTTCAATTTTCAATTCATGAAAAATTCCACAAATTAGTTATTCTGAATTAGATTTAACGTTTCCGGCTTTTAATTCTATATTGTGGCAAATTTCATCCATCAACAGCTTGCACGGCGTTTACACGTAAGACTAACAGCCAGATTTTGACAGTCGTGTCGTTTTCGACAAAAGTCGTTTTACGTGTTGTTGTTAGTGCCTTTCTACCAAGAAAAACACGCAAAATGAGTTTTGTCGCAAACGACACGACTATCAGAACGGGGTGTAAAAATCGTATGCGACTCTCCCCTCTACGGCGGTTTACGATTTGACAGGGCTTGTGATTTGCTGTGCTGTCCTTTCGAATCGCTTGCTTGGAATATGCCAGAAAGCACTGAAAAGTTAGCAAAAAAAATGAAGGTTTTTGTAAATAATTTCCTTCCAAAAAGAGAAAATTTTAACATCAAACCAAATTTTCTGAAATATCTGTTCTGTGAAAAAAATGGCGACCACTTCAAAAACTTTTGTCGACCTTTTTTTCGTATGCCTAACGCTTCAAATCATTTCGGCGATATAAGTTCAATGAGGTTTTCCATAACCACCAATTTTCGCTGTATTTAACATGTTCATAACCTCAAATGTCAAATTAGTTGTAGTTCAAGTCACAGCTCAGATTTTATACGACTTGAGTTGTGATTTACTCCGCTTTCATGCCAATAGCGTTTGCACGAGAGATTTTGATGAGATGAGATGAGATATCGCCAACAACTGTTAATCTTACGTGTAAACCCCGTGTTACAATGTATGGCAATTGTGTAAAATTACGAGTGCTAAATCGCTTTCTATCGGTTTGTTTAGTTTCGTTCAATTCGGATTTATTTCGCTTAATTGAATTTATTCTGTTAGCGGCTTCTTAGCTCACTAAATTGAGCGATAAACAGCAGGTGAATCACATCGAAGGTCATCTATTTTTGTAGGGTTTCGACTTATTGGGTCTAAATTTGTTATTCGTATCTCGACGACAGATAATGTGGTAGGGAATTTATTCTTAGTAAAAATTCACGTTTCAAATGAATGCATTGTTTACAAAGATATGAAAGATTCCGCGAATTTTATTCAACAAAAAATTTAATTTGAATATTCATGCCTATTCTGGAATCCGATATAGTTGTAAGTTTGTTCGATTTGGATTCTTGAATCCGCAGCGTTTTACTTCTCTTCGATTGCGTATGATCTAGCGACGTTTTGAGGATAGAACTACTCGTTGCAAATACCAAAATACCAATTGAGTGGCGAATTCAATCGACTGAGTTTAATTTTACGTATTAACTTCGGATTCCAGAATAGCCATGATTGTTGTAGGAAATAAACAATGACTATTCGGGGCAAGATTCGAAAAAAATATGGTAAATCAGTCGAAGCTGATGGCAAAATAGTCGTAAGTTGTTACTAAAAATTTTGACAAATAGAAATTCGTCACCACAAGCAAAAAAAAATTGTTCCACTTCATGGACTGGGCGAGTTTTTATCATGGTTTTTTGGCCTTGCGGAAAAAAACATACCACAATTTTTCAAGCCGTTCATTGTGCAATACATAAACAAAAAGTAAACAATAGTAGCCGTTTTAAAAATTTAGAAAAGAAAATTTTGATTGAGAAATGTATAAAAAAAAATTATGGAAATAGTTACTGCTTTGTGCTAGCGACACTAACTGCCTAAGCTGCCATCGCCACATCTACTGTCCATGGATGTCAATCTATATAGCTGTGACAGAAAGGCAAAACTTCTTAAGGTGATTTTCAGACGAAACCAAAGTGATCTGTATTTGCACTTTTAGACAGATCACTATGGCTTTGTCTGGAAATTCACTCAAGATGTTTTGCCTTTTCACCACGGATATAAAAGCCAAATACCACTCACTAACTCCACTCATCACAGTTTCTCCAGAACCACTGAACCGATTGCCATGAAATCTTGTGCGCAGAATCATCTTGCCTTTTAGCTGCTCTCTAAGAAATGGCTTTTCAAAATTCCACCCCTAAGGGGGCAAATGAGAGGTGGGTAGGAGGTCAGTGTTTTAAAATATTGATTATTGCTATGAAAACTGCCTGTTACGAGGCTGAGAAATGTCACTCGGGAGTTGTCGGGGTCGTTGATCACGAATCTAGTAATGGAACTTCAAAATTCGAAACGGAAGGTCATGTGAGGATATCGCAAATATCCTTTTTCCAATTTTTTCTCGCAAAAATTGGCATATGGGGCCGCTGATCACGAATCTAGGGTTAGAATTTCAAACATCGAAACGGGAGGTCCTGAAGGCAAAACAATTTGTTTTTTCAAGTGTTTTTTGGTGCAAAAAAAATTCACCAATCAGAGTTGGAGCTGTAAAAATCTTCAGAGAAAAATTTCATAAATGATTCCATTGCTAAAATCATATCATCATACTAATATATAAAAATGAGTTGGTGTCTGTCTGTCTGTTCCTCTTTCACGCAAAAACGGCTGAACCGATTGACTTGAAATTGGCATGAGTGTCTGTGGAAGTTCTGGTTCCAACATAGGCATACGGAAAAGTAGCGCGAGGGGTGGGGAGAGTAAGGGGAGGGGGTAAAGTGATTTCGAAACTTAGTTTTTGCGCTATGTTACTCTTTCGCGGGGAAATTACTGAACCGATTGGCCTGAAATTTGGCATAGATGTTCGTCGGGGGTCCAGCCCCAACATAGTCTCATTAAAAAGTTTTTAAGTTCTTTCCGGTTTTCTTCGTATTCTGAAACTTAGACAAAACATAACAAAAGCTATAATTGCCAATCTGGCAATCATTGGAGACCCGTATGGTGATACTCGTATCAAAATTCGAACAGTTGTACCAAAATTCCACTTTGAAGTCAAACTTTCCAATAAGATTTTTTAAAATTTATTCCAATCGGATTTTGATGTATGGGAGTTTTATGTAGAATCATATCCTAAATAACTTTTGTTCTTGCACTTTTTTGATAAGATGCACCGTTTTTGAGATATTGACAAAAAACGATTTCGTTTGTATGGGGGGTACCCCCCCTAATGGTCCATTTTTGCCCATTAACGAACTTAGCCTCGAATTTTACGAAAAACGGATCTGTACAAAATTTCAAGTCTCTAGCTCAATCCGTGCGCCCGCAATCCGTGCCACAGACAGACGGACGGACAGACGGACAGACGGACGGACGGACGGACATGCTAAATTCAACTTTTTTCATCATTCTAAACACACTGGTGTAATTCATTTTTTTGTGCGATGACGGGATCTTGGCGTTACAAACGGTAAGGCAAAGTTAATATACCCTTTGGTTTCACCATACGGGTATAAAAAACTTAACCCGGCAACGACGGGTATGCAAGCTAGTTTCATATAATATTTAGGACTTTTTCTTTTCGCCAGCTATTTTTTGCTTGTTGAATTTCATATTTTGCATGGATTGCAACTTCAAAGGCATGTGATGAAACTTTCTGCCCAGCTGTCAAAAAAATATCTTTCCGGTGGGATATTTCTTGGCATAAAAATTCGGAAGTGTAGTGGCCTGGTAAGAAAATTATCCTTAAATCGTCTGTTAAAGAGGAACCAGCAAATCAATCGTTTTAACTGATGCTTTTCGCTATATTCTGTCACCTGTTTATAATGCGACTATTACGCAGTACCAAAAAAAAAACTCATTCATTCCATCAAAACACAATTTTTGTCATAGATAGCAAAATATGTTTACCGATTGCTTCAAAAACTCAAATATTTACTTTTCATTATTTTAACGAATTCACGTGTAAAAAGGTTTCCCAACAAAACATTCCATTTTCATATTTTTATTTCTTTCGTTTCCTCAGTGAATATAAAAAAACAACAACTTTTTTTAACAAAGTTTCTTTAACAAGTAAAATAATTGCGAAATTACGCACAAATGCTGAGAAAATGATTTACCTAAATATAAGAAATGTAAATACGTTTTGCTTAACGTCAATATAAGAAGAAAAAAAAACTAAGAAGTCAATTTAAAGCAGTGTGATTTCCATTTATCAAGCATTTTCACAATTGCTATACTAAACAAATTTGTAAGACGGATAGCTGAAGTTCAACTACAAACGATTCTGTTGTAATTGGAGGTAAAAATCGCTATTGCCGTGACTGAAGGTCGTTTTTAATTCATTCATAATCATAAAATAAAATAATTCCGTAATTTCCCTAAAAAGCAGTCATAATAAAAATGGAGGCCAATCGAAAATTGTTGGAATTTCACGGTAAACTAAAAATTCGATACTAATTTTTGTCAAGTAAATTTAATTAAAGACACATCCCCCATTCGAATGGAAATGTTTATTGATTTTTGGGCATATATAATTAGTCACCATTTTAATTACAATTCGTTTCAATAATATTAGTTTTAATTAATTGTTCTACAGAAATTTCATTCTTGGCTGTCTCGTAAACGAACATATTTCCCAAAACTATTGAATTCCAGGAATGAGCACAAATTATAGATAAACACACCACGTTCAAGCATGGAATTTCAAAGGTAGATAACTATGGTTGTTGTACTAGAAAAAATTGTGGTGTTGATCAGGGTTGCCAGGTTTCCAGACAGTTGAGTCGTCGAAATTTTAAAAGTATCGAATCGTCACTCAAAATCGCACCTTTTCAAGTCGCTCAATTTGAGATAATAATTACATTACAACAAAAAATAAAACAACAGCAAAAGCCTTTATCCATGTTGTGCAGTTGATCCATTTTTAAATGTCAGAGGTTCAAATAACAAATTAGAAATTAGAAAATGAAGTCGAGAAAATCGAGGACTTAGGAGCCAAAAATGTGGCAATTCATACAGTTATATCACATTACATTGTCTTGCATTGGAAAATAATACCTTAACCCTTTGAGGTATACATACAGAGAAAAGATAGTAGTTTTTAGTTTACTATTTTATAAAGAAGAATCGTGACTGTTACTAAAATAGTTAATTTCAATTACAAAAATAACCAAAAAATAGTAAATTTTACTACTCGGTAGTAAATTTATTATAAAAATGTCCGATTTTGACTATTTTTGTAATCGAAATTAACTATTTTAGTTATCGTCCCGATTCCCCATTATAAAATAGTTAAGTCTACTACTTTTTTCTCTTTATGAATTTTGTCCATGTTCGCATTTATAAAATTACTTATTTTTAATCCATCGACTTACATTTTACACCACACAGCGGCAGCTAACTAGAACTAAAGCGCAAATAACAGCGGGTGCTTGCAAGCTACTTTTTTTAGCCATACAAGCAAATGCTGATTGTGAAAACTAGAAAGAATTACGCAAATGAAGTACCGTTCTAAAAGGAAGGATATTTTTCAAAAATACCCCAATATTGTCCAATCAATTTTTTCAAATCCGCCAATTTTAGATTTGCGATTTTTTCAAAAAAAAATTGTCGCAAAACCACGAAAAAGATACCCCAATTCACGATAAATCGGCCAAACTGGCAACCCTGGTGTTGATAAACCACTTTCATTTCTGTTCTCTTTTTTGTTTCAGTTGCATATTCTTCTGATAAAAAAAACAATATGTGCTGGTGGTGATTAGAAAGACGGGGCGGAAAAACCCCTAAGCAAGCACTCACAAATTCAACGTTAAATAATAGCAAAGTGCCAATTCTGATAATGGGGCAATGCTGTTGTTTTTACAATTTTTATCTATTTTTTTTTTTTTGTTTCTTGAAAAATGCCAGAAAACATGGACTAGGATGGCCTTTAATGGTGTTACTGCACCCAAAATGTACTCAAAAATTTTACGCTGTGAATTATTGAGTAAATAAAATAATCATGAATTAGTTTTATTTATTTTCAGTTTTGGCTCTTCAAGGTTTAAGTGGTTTTCTTGAACATTTAATAACTGAGTTTTGTTTGTCAATTGGAGGATCGATAAATAAACTGTTTATAAAAATAATTTAACTATTTTACAATTTTAAAGAGGACTTTTGTAAGAAAAAAGAAATTTTCCAATCGATTTTTTAAACATAGTTTTACACTGGAATTTTTAAAGTATTATAGTTTTTTTTTTGCTTCTGTAATTCTAATAATTGCAATATATTACATTGAAGTTGGAGGGTTGGAGGGGGTCACAAATTGGTGGCTGCAACGTCCCAGCAACCGTTTTTGTCTAGATTTTTTCTTACTATATGTAGTTACAAAGTAAAGTTTGCACAACGGTTTCTGCAAACCCCTTTTGTGACGAAGTTTTACAGAGTTAAAGGGTGAGGGGGGGGGGGGGGAGTTACCCTCCAACCTCAATGTAAATTTGTATTCCAAGTGTACATCAGAAAAGGCTTATGTAAGATTTTCTTCGATACCATTGTTTGTAAGTGAATTATAACCGAGCATCGAAGAATAACAAATTTCCGATGTCCCAAAGTAGCCGATTTGCAACGGTTTTTTTGTGACCGGTTACAAAATAACCAATTCGAAACCTAAAACGGAACGAGACAACAAAATTTTATAGAAAAAGAATCTTTTTTTTGGCGAAATCAAGGAATTAAAAATCAGAAATATGCTAGAAAGTTTTTTTTTCGTCTGGAAAATTTTCTGAAAAAGTTATTCTTACAGAATCTTCCGGTCTGAATTTTAAAAATTTGGCGTCAGATTCAGGTTCAGGAACCTCGCAAATATCTAGAAAGTATTTTTTCCTGGAAATTTTTCCGAAAACTGTATATGTGTGTAAAATTTCAAGACAATCGGATGGGCGGAAGTGACTCAAAATAAGGCTAGAGTTTTTGAAACTTATCTCCCCAAAGTGAAGTTAGTAGAAGGTGTATAAAAAAGGTATTGACTAACAGTCGAACCTGGAAAAGTGGGAAACCTCTCTAACTGAGATTCGTGGACGGTCCCATGAGATGCCACATATCCAGGTTCGACTGTAATTCTAATCATACTAAATGAGTTGGTGTCTGTCTGTCTCTCTGTCTGTTCCTCTTTCACGCAAAAACGGCTGAACCGATTGACTTGAAATTTGGCATGAGTGTCTGTGGTAGTTCTGGTTCCAACATAGGCATACGGAAAAGTAGCGCGAGGGGTGGGGAGAGTAAGGGGACGGGGTAAAGTGATTTCGAAACTTAGTTTTTGCGCTATGTTACTCTTTCGCGGGGAAACTACTGAACCGATTGGCCTGAAATTTGGCATAGATGTTCGTCGGGTATCCAGCCCCAACATAGACCCATTAAAAAGTAGCCCGAGTGGTGGGGGAGTTAGCTCTTCCTCTATGTTACCCCTTCGCGGGGAAACTACCGAGCCGATTGGCCTGAAGTTTAGCTCCAACATAGACCATAAAAAAAATTGAAAAAAGTGAACCCGGCAACGACAGGTATGCAAGCTAGTAATAAATATTTCTACTTTTTAATAAAACTCTTGTCTCCAATTCAACACATTTTATGTATTCTAATAATATATACTACCCGAAAATTATCCAAGAATATAAAATAGTCTATTCGAATTGAACAAAAACAACGCTTAAGTAATAAAATTTCAACAAATTGTCGTCGGTTTTGTTAAATAACCATTAATTCGATTAAAAGATCGTCCAGATCAATTCAAAGATTTTCATGTTCACTACAAAAAGCCACAATTGCTTTACTTCTCCTTATCTTGCATGGATGGAACAATCGAGCCAATTATGGGACGCCCGCATCTATTTGTTAATCTAACCGATAATTAATTAAGGATAGACAAGTTGCCTGTATAGACACAATAAAAAAAAACTTAATATAAAGAAAAAAAAACATGTTCACTCAATTGTAAAATATCGACACGGGGAGATAGAAAATTCGTTTCACTTTTATAATTTTACAGACACAATCTAGACAAGAAAAAATTGTTTACCATATGTCTGATTTCAAGAAAGATTTTTAGATTAGCAGAAAATAATCCTATTTACAAATCGCTACCATTTTGTTTTTCTAATATGTGTCAAACCAACAGATATATTTAGTTATCGTTCAATTTTTCAATCATTCTGGTTAATAACTCCATTGAACTTTTTTTTTTTTTGAAAAACAGCTTTTCTAGATAATCTTGTTTTGAGAATTGGTTATCATTTGTATTACTTCAGATTGGTCAGATTATGTTAAGAAAAGTCAATTTAAAGATCAAAATTTGACTTGCAAGATATGAACGTAAGTAGAAATCATTCTTACTAACGCAAAGATAAAATTACGCATTGTGTATTTTTATGCGGAGTGTTTCGTGAATGCACTCTTCAAGAAATTTGTGTTAATCGATCAGCTGTTGTACAGTTTTCTTGCATATCAAAATCATCGCGTAATTTTTACGACTGACGCGTAAAAGATTTTCCATTCAAATTTTGACAGTCCATTTAAGAAGTGGTAAATTTACGCAGTTTTTGCGATTTACGAGGTTTGTATGCGATTCCATGAATACCCTTATGTATTTCTCAAAGGGGCAACGCGAAATTTTTATACCCGTATGGTGAAACCAAAGGGTATATTAGATTTGCCTTACCGTTTGTAACGCCAAGATCCCGTCATCACACAAAAAAAAATGAATTACACCAGTGTGTTTAGAATGATAAAAAAAAGTTGAATTTAGCATGTCCGTCCGTCCGTCTGTCCGTCTGTGGCGCGGATTGCGGGCGCATGGATTGCGCTAGAGACTTGAAATTTTGCGCAGATTAGTTTTTCGTAAAATGCGAGGCTAAGTTCGTTCATGGGCAAAAATGGACCATTAGGGAGGGTACCCCCCATACGAACGAAAACGTTTTTTGTGAATATCTCAAAAATGTTTCATCTTATCAAAAAAGCTTAAGAACAAAAGTTATTTAGGATACGATTCTACATAAAACTCCCATACATCAAAATCCGATTGGAACAAATTTTAAAAAATCTTATTGGAAAGTTTGACTTCAAAGTGGAATTTTGATACAACTGTTCGCCGTTCAATTAAATCACCATACGGGTTTTCAATAGTTGCCAGATTGGCAATTATAGCTTTTGTTATGTTTATCTGCCAAAATGGTTCGATGGGACGATAACAGCTTTAAAGTGCGAAAAATGGCATCAAAATCGATTAAGATCCCGTTGACACCTCCGATTGTTTTTATACCCTATATGATATATTATATAGGAGTATATTAGATTTATTATAACGTTTGTAACGCATCGAACCAATTTTAATATTTTTCTGATATGTAAGAAAGGTAATATACGTAAGAAAGGTAATATATGTACAACATGTATTATATGTAAGAAAGGTAAATTTGTAAGGAAAAGTAAAAATCATTATGTAACCCTGTAATATTTTGTTCATTACACCTATTGTGTATAGATATCACTAGTTGTGTCACTAACAATTATTCAAACAAAATTTTAAAGACTTTCATACGATTTTTCACCATAAAATTTGTATCTAAACAGAAAATAAACGTGTATTGAGCGAGAAAAGTGAAATTAATCAAAAATATTTGTGTTTTTCTTTTCATTCCACCGAGGTATATGCTGTACGTTTAATTGGAAATGGATATTTTTAGGGCTAATAACAATAACACAAACGATAGCAACATTCCTATCAATGTAAACAATCATTGGATTATTTAACTAAAACCCAACAAAGCGTCCAAATTTATCCAACATACACGGAGAAAAAAATTATGGTTGAATATCATTGGGAGTACTATAAGAATTATTGGGGGAATCAAAATATATTCAGACGAATCAAAATGTTATCAGACGATGAATTCCAATTAGTATTATGTTTAGTTTTCCAATCATAATTATGTTCCCCGACAAGGGAAATTTTGAAAATTATAATGTAATTGGAAGGACAATAATATCTAACCACTATTTGAATGGAATGAATAAAAATGTGTTTGCATGTCAACATATTGTTGTAAATTCTGCGTCTAAACATAATTATGATTGATTAACACAATAAAAGGGGAAATCTGGAAGCGGCCGAATTAAACATATGATCCCTCAGATCATATCTTAATTAAATGAAACATATTATGTTCAACTTTTTTTTCTTCGCACATAATTCGCATGAAGTTTGCAACATGGGAGTATAAATACCTAAACTTAGTTGAAAAATGTCAAGTTTATGAATACTGTTAGAAACAGGCCTCCAGCGGGATAGCAGACATGTGCTTAACCTGGAAGGAATTTTTCGGATGTGGAAATATCCATTCATATTATTTTTATTACAGGAATCATAATTATGATTAATATAAGCAATATTTGTTTAGATTAATCATAATTATTGTAGCGCCAACCATATTATGTTCGCCCCAAACATATGATTGAACAAACGGCAAAAAAATTTGGGAATCCAAACATATTTTGGTTGCCCCAAACATAATATGGTTGGTTAATTTGAAAATATTGTTATACAGCTAAACATAATGTAATCAAAATATCAAGATTTCTCCTTTCAGCTTTAAGCATAATATGGTTGGAATCACAATGTCTGCAATCATAATTGTAATGGCAAAAATATCCCCAAGGGGAAATTTCAGCCAAACATAATTGTAATAAGAATCCCCCAAACATAATTATGCTGGCTGCATTTTATGATTGGGGGAATCATAATTTTTTTCTCCGTGTAGGAATAGAACAGGATTTTTTTTTTTCAAATTCACTAACAAAGGCCAAATAGGCAACAACAACAAAAAAATTGGGAAAAAATATTTACTTTGTAAAGAACCAATTAACAAGATAGAAGCGTTAGCCATTAGGAATTAGCTTGGATAAAAGATTTCCAGCAATTTATTTCGAATTAATGTTTTTTTTCGCCTCAATTTTCCCAAACGCTTACATTGAAGGTGTTAGCGCGATTTATTCTAAATTCGAACTTAGTAAAAAAAAACATTTCTCACTACGCAAATCCACAGTGATGTCCACAGAGAGTGAGACGAGAATGGGGGCGATTGTATTTGCAATGTATCTGATTTTAATTGCTCTACACTTAATTAGTTCTGAGCTTTATGATATACCAGTCGCCGTGGATGATTTTGCGCTCGGGTGGCTATTAAAAAAGTTTAAAGTCATGCTCAATGATCGACAATGCAGAAAAAATCAGACAAGTTTCACTCATTTTCTATTAAACTTTAGACTTTATTGTAGAGACTTTATTTAATGTGGAGGTTCATCGCTTGAATTAATTACAAAGCAGTCTTGTTTTTGCGCTTTCAGCAGGAAAAGTTCTTATCTAGACTTTTGCATAATTAATTTTTTCCAGTTCTTAATAGGAAATTATTCTAGACATTCTCAACCTACACACGATTTTCATATTGGAATCAGAAATGCAAAGCAAAAGTTTTATGAAAGTGGTTCGGCTTTGATTCAAGAGTTAATTGGATTTCTTGTTTTGATTTTGGTTCCTAAAATCTCAGAATTTGGTGCTGGTGTCTAAAACTTCCTAAAATTTCAAAATCTGGCTCTTAAAACTTCAAAATTTGGTTCTGGTTTCTTTGGTTTCTAAAATTCCAAAAAAATGGTTCTGATTCCTAAAACTTCAAAAGTTTGGTTTTGGTTTCTAAAATTTAAAAAACTTGGTTTTGGTTTCTAAAATTTGAAAATTTGGTTGTGGTTTTGATTCCTAAAATTTCAGAATTCAATTCTGGTTTTTAAAATTTCAAAAATTTGGTTTTGGTTTCTAAAATTTCAAAAATTTGGTTTTGGTTTCTAAAACTTCAAAAATTTGGTTTCGATTCTGGTTTTGGTTCACTGAATTTTTAATTGTTTAATGGATTTTGTTCTTACCAAAGATTGGTAGAGGGCATGTGGAATAGAGTGGGCCGAAAATGTATGGAGCAATTTTTTCGAATTTCAAATGCGCCCAGTACGGAAAAGTTGGGAATCTCGATAATCCTGACAAAATTTTGAAAAAAATGGGAATCTCGATGGGAATCTCGATAATTCTGACAAAATTTTGGAAAAAAAACTTTAACTGCGTCTTTTTAGGTCCGATAATTCGGAAATTTTGTGTAAATAATTGGTCAATTTCACGTCAAACCATAAGCATCTAAGCACAAGTTGTCTGCATTTTTCTTGGATGGTGTGGCACTTGGAGAGTGCAGGGGAGAGGGTCAAAGTCGACGAAAAACAGAAATAATTTATTTATTTATTACTTCTGAACGGCTTGACCGGTTAAAGGCCTGTGTCCACATGGAAGTTTATTTGCAGTTAGTGTTTCCACGGGAAAAACTTCCAGAAGTCTCTGCTAAAGCAACTTCTGCAAATAAACTTCCATGTGGACACAGGCCTTTAGGTCTAATTGACCATTTTGGAAAGGTGATTGCATATTCTTTTTAAAAAAAAGTTTTTAAATACTTTTTTTTTGTTTTTTTTTTAACCCCTATTAGAGGGGTGGTTTTTTTTTATTTTTGGATCTTTTTTCTGCTTGTTGAGCACATTCCTGTAAAATTTTAGATCAAAATTCGCAAAATTTCCCGAATTCGAAAGTTCTGGCCGAACACAGAAAATATTAAGAATTTTTCGATTCTAAAAATTCAAATTTGAATCGAACTTAACCCCTAAAAAAATTTCTGGTATTTGGTTTGGTCACAGCATTTGTTTTAAAAACTGTTTTGGTTTTGTTTCGGCCATCTTTTTAAAAACTGGCTCGGTTTTGGTTTTGTTTCGACCATCTTTTTAAAAACTTGTTCAGTTTTGGTAATGTTCGGCCATCTTTTTTAAAAAAAGTTTGGTTTTTGTTCGATTCGGCCATGTTTTTTAAAAATTATTTGATTTTGGTTCGATTTGGCCATATTTTTTCAGTGATTTGGTCTTGGTTCGTTAAAATTGTATATTTTTCTTCTACCCCTAAATTTAGAAAAGATAAAAAAAAATCAGTTGTGGTCAACACAAAACTTTCTTCTACAAAATCTACGACCCTGCGCAATTTACGCTAGAGCCCTGTCGCGTTGTCAACCTAAGACGACCTCCCAATAAATTCTTGGTTTATTCAAAAATATCAAAAACGTACAAAATTTGAGATAACTTGAGAACTGTAAAAGATATCAATTTACGGTAAATGGCAAAAATGTAGAAAATGTTAACATCTTTAATTATTCTTTGAAGTGATTTGTCGTAAAACCGTTAGTTTGCAAATTATTCGCAAAATATGATTTTTTACATATTAATGAAAATATCTCAATAACGGTAAAAGATAACGGATAACGGTAAGAAACAAAATTGTGCAGAATGCCATTCTCATTAATTCACTTCATACGTTCAGTCAGCAAAAACCCGTTAGTTTTCGAGATAATCGCAAAAAACTGTTTTTTTTGGAAATAACGGTTTATCTCGATAACAGGTTGAGACATCGAATTATAGCTAAAGACAAAAGTGTGGGAAATTTTATTTTCTCCAAGTTTTGTCATACTTAAGGCCACTAAAAAACGCGTAGTTTGGGAGTAAATCGAGAAAAACGAAATTGCGATTTTTGAAAAACCGCCATTTTGGATACTTCCGGTTAACGGATTTCCACCAAAAGTTGATAGGATCGTCCCATTTCAGGACCCAACATGCCTATAAAATTTCATGGCGCTAGCTCTATTAGTTTTTGAGAAATCTTGTACACAGACTGACAGACTGACAGACAGACTGACAGACTGACAGACTGACAGACTGACAGACTGACAGACTGACAGACTGACAGACAGACTGACAGACAGAAAGACATTTTTTTAAATATGACTCCAATCGACTCAGGAATGATCGGGAAATGTTTTTTAGGCAAAATTAAGGGGTCGAAATTTTTCATGAATACAATACTTTATTATACTCCGTAGAAGAAAGTAAAAACAGGTGAAACACAATAACTTTATCTGCAAGTATTTCAAAGTGATTCACTCGTATTTCATTGAAATTCTTCTGCTATCATCATAGATATTCATGTGGCGCTCATTGATTTCGTTATCTCGCTGAATTTTTTACAATTTCGTCTACAATTTTAACATTTCCGACACTTTGTGAGTATGAAGTCATGATCGAATCATTCATTCTTTTTAACCAGATCAAATATGTGAAGAGTATTTGATGTCAATCGAGGTTATGTTACACAATTAAATGGTAACAAGTGACGGGCGACTTTTCAACTATGATGTGTTTTTTTTTCGGAACGTATCCCATTAGTAATTCAATTGGAAAAAATTTCGCTTAATTAGTTTAGGTGCTATTAGACTTGTACATTCGAATATAAAATGTAAAAAAAATTAATGAGAAAATAAATTATTACTTTAAAAAAAACCTAATTTTCTATTTATAAAAGACGTATTTTTTTTACTGTTCTGGTGTATGCAGAGTACGGAACATAAAAAAAATGATCCAGAACAAAACATGGAATTTCTTTTTAATAAATCGTATAGCCAACTTCACTCTGTCACAATTAACTGCAATCATACTAATATATAAAAATGAGTTGGTGTCTGTCTGTTCCTCTTTCACGCAAAAACGGCTAAACCGATTAACTTGAAATCACGCAAAAACGGCATGAGTGTCTGTAGTAGTTCTGGTTCCAACATAGGCATACGGAAAAGTATCGCGAGAGGTGGGGGGAGTAAGGGGAGGGGGTAAAGTGATTTCGAAACTTAGTTTTTGCGCTATGTTACTCTTTCGCGGGGAAACTAATGAACCGATTGGCCTGAAATTTGGCATAGTTGTTCGTCGGGGGTCCAGCCCCAACATAGACCCATTAAAAAGTAGCCCGAGAGGTGGGGGAGCAAGGGAAGGGTGTAAAATGATCTCGAAACTTAGTTTTTGCGCTATGTTACTCTTTCGCGAGGAAACTACTGAACCGATTGGCCTGAAATTTGGCATAGTTGTTCGTCGGGGTCCAGCCCCAACATAGACCCATTAAAAAGTAGCCCGAGAGGTGGGGGAGTAAGGGGAGGGGGTAAAGTGATCTCGAAACTTAGCTCTTCCTTTATGTTACCCTTTCACGGGGAAACTACCGAGCCGATTGGCCTGAAGTTTAGCTCCAACATAGACCATCAAAAATTTTTTTTTTTTTGAAAAAACTTAACCCGGCAACGACGGCTATGCAAGCTAGTATTTATCATAAAACACAATTTTTGGCACGGTATTTATACAGCTATAAATTATTTGCTACATTTAATTTAAAGTTTTTCTTGAATGTCGATTTTTTTTTTTGATTCTTATGGCGAACTGTCAAAGGGAAAATTGAAGCCAACTGAAGCAAAGATTAGATAACCAAAGATAAGAACTTTTTAGAACTGCAGAAAACGACAAAATTTGTTGGATGATTGTTTTCTCCCTTTCTATCCCAGCTGTCTTTGCATAGGTGCATCTCATACTTTTAACAAATGAAAAAATCGGCTGTATGGAGATCGCACTTTATGTATTTATCAAATCCACCGCTGTGGTTTTACTTACCTCTTACCTGATATATTTCGAATCATATTTCCGCTATTGATTAAGGCATTTCCTTTCATAGTTTTCCCCCCATATCTTCAATTTGTTAAGCCTTCAATCACTGATTTGTAAAAATCTTGCCACTTTGACGTGTTTGTCTAGTTTTAATCAAATTTTACATTAGTCATCAATTCTTGGTTAGTCATTCAAAGATTTGACGTATTTTTTTTTTTAATAATTGATAATTTTCACTACTAAAACATGACGATAGTTTCATTGATAAAAAAAAAACAATTTTTTGATAATAGCTTTCTTATCTTTTTTTTAGAATTGGAATGGAATGAAATGAACGAAAGCAAACATTCGGCATCATTTTGAAGTCATCACTCAGGACAAACATCACGGGCACCACCTCATCACGGGCCCAGGGATCTTGGATTTTATTGAAATTTTCCCAAAACGAAAGAAAAATTAAGCAACAATTTTGATTGTCCAATCAAATTTGTTTGCACATCACAATTCGACCATCGATCGCTACAAAACTTAGGGAAACAATAACTAAGATTAAGTGATAAAGTTGAAGTCGTTGCAAACGGTTAACCAATTTGCAAAGTAGCCATTAAGGAAACTTTAAAATATATAACCAAAAAGTATAGAAAGATAAAATAATATTAAGCTATGAACTCAACATCAAAACATTTACTGCATTGCGGTCTCCTACTATTTGTGATAATCGCCTTCGAAGTATTCTCTGGTGGTATTAAGATCAATGAGAATTCATTCACATTGGTCGATCCATGGACTAAATATGGCCAAATACCAACAATTTTACTATATTTACTACGATTCCTAACGTTTCTAACATTGCCGCAAGTGCTGTTCAATTTCTGCGGTCTGGTCTTCTACAATGCCTTCCCCGAGAAAGTCGTGCTCAAGGGCAGCCCCCTATTGGCTCCATTTATCTGCATTCGAGTTGTGACGAGGGGCGATTTCGCCGACCTAGTCAAATCCAATGTACTGCGAAATATGAACACCTGCATTGATACGGGGCTGGAGAATTTCCTGATCGAAGTCGTCACGGATAAGTCGGTAAATCTGGCCAAACATCGACGGATTCGAGAGATTGTCGTGCCCAAGGAGTACAAAACGAAGACCGGTGCTTTGTTCAAATCGCGGGCGCTTCAGTATTGCTTGGAGGATAACGTGAATGTCCTTAACGATAACGACTGGATCGTTCATTTGGACGAGGAGACGCTGCTCACCGAGAACTCGTTGCGAGGAATCATTAATTTCGTCCTCGATGGAAAACATCCATTTGGCCAGGGTCTCATCACCTATGCGAATGAGAATGTCGTCAATTGGCTAACAACACTGGCGGATAGTTTTCGTGTTAGCGATGATATGGGAAAACTAAGACTGCAATTTAAATTGTTTCATAAGCCGTTGTTCAGTTGGAAGGGCAGTTATGTCGTGACTCAGGTGAGAAAAGTTTTTTTTAATTGTTAATAAATTTCCACTGGCAATGAAATTGTGGCGGTACACGCAGCACGCGAAGGTCTCAAGTGTTACACGGCAACGAGGATTGGTAAATTGATTGTGTGGAAAATGTTTAGGTGGCATTTAAAAGGTTCCAACGTGTCCATAAAAACTCTTCACTAGGGTCCTCAAAGTATTTCCAAGTTTCTGAATTGAAAAGTGGAACTTTATAGCCAAAATTTTGCGTGTCCGTCTAAATTGCTAGTTGAACACGGCCTTTAAACATGATATATAAGTGAGAACTATTTATAAAATGCTAGCGTACGTACTTCTCGCTGCGGGGTTAATGTTTTTTGTATAAGTTATAGAATAACAAAAAAAAAGTACGTAAAAACTTTTGAGAAAAATTTTATCCTTGCAGGACTTTCCGTTTCGAAATGTTCCACCGAAATTTCCCAACTTATTCCTCCAAGGTGTGTTTTCCCTAGACCCTCTCGTGCAGCTGCACGCGCGCACGACTTCTTCCTTGAGCCTCCCCATTTTCGTACACTAAAGTTTAGGAATTCCTTCATTCCGCGAACAACAAGACTTTGGAATGATTTACCATCCATTCAAACTGTAACCCGCAGAAGTTCAAGGAGAAGACAAACCGACATCTTTCGTTCTTCCCACCATCCCGAGCTGTGCTTCGGCATTAAAGGGTCTTCCCCTAAACTGGCTGAAGCTATAAAAAAATACCCGAAACTATATTGATTAAGTCTGTCTGTCCGTGAACACTTTCGAAAGAATTGAGCAATTTTGTGTAGTTATATTTTTCGTAAATGGCTAGACTAAGTTCTTGAACGGGCAAATTTGGACCATTCCTGCCTCCCTCCCCCATACAAAAGAAACAGTTTTTTGCAATTTTCTCGAAAACTGTGCGTCATATTGAAAAATTTCTAAGGGAAAATGTGTTTAGAATAGGATTTTACATAACTCATCCATACATCAAAATCCAATCGGACCACTGTTTCCCCCCTCTCACACACAAATGGATTTTTTTTTAAATAAACATTTTGTCTGTTGATTCGCCCTTGGCAATTACAGCTTTCCATATGTTTATTTTATAAATATTGTGTTTGTTGTATTTATTTATAAAACGTATTCGTTTGTTGTCTTGTTCAAAGCCATTATTTTTTTTATTCCAACTAAAAATTCCGGTTTACAAAAAGGTAAGAAAAATATTTAAAAATTTTGTACTGCTAACATCATTTCACATATCATCTGACAATCAATCGGTGTTTGTTTGCATTATGAGAAACAATGGAAATTACAAGCAAACCTCACAATTAAATAAACAACCGGGTAAAAAAAATGTTATGAGAATGTAAATGACTCGACATTGTTTGCATTTCCAAATTGAATTGAGTTCAATGGAATTTTCAACAATTTAAACAATTTTTCCAATAAACACCTTTCACAGTGAATGGGAAAATTTATTAATTTCGAAGATATTTTTTTTAAATTTCATAGATTGGAAATTATTCAGAGATATTTCATTGAATTTGGTTATTTTTTAGTATGCACAATTCGATTTATTCATCATTGATGGACGTAATTTTTAGAGTGCCTTTTTAAAACGCTGCGGATTCAAGAATACAAATTAAGAGGAAATCGAACAAACTTAAGGCTACTTCGGATTCCAGATTAGGCATGAATATTTCCTAATCTTTTACTAGAATTCAATACCCCGAACCGGTATAGAGATATTATTTAGAAAAAATCAGTTTATTCTGAGCACCAATCATGTATTCCGACGCGTCTCTGATTTTCGACTTCGACGCAGCTTTTAACTCTTGACTTCGCCATATCAGCATCTTCAAATTTCCTGGAGTGACAGTCAGAATCACGTTTCGATTCATAGTGACGATTCCGCGAAATTTCAAGCTGCAGATATGGCGAAGTCGAGAGTTAAAAGCTGCGTCGAAGTCGAAAGACAGAGACGCGTCGGAATACATGATTGGTGCCCTGATTCTCTCGAAAACTAACGGTTTTTTTGTGTGAGTCACTGTGATATTAATTAAAGAGAATAACATCTCCTACAATTTTGTCATTTACCGTTATCTGACATTTTTAACCGTTACCGAGATATTTCATATTTTGTGAAAAAATTGATGTTTTCATATGAACTAACATTTCAATCGTCAGATTATAGTGTTGTAAATTGCGCAGGGACGTAGATTTTGTATAAGAAAGTCATGTGTTGTTCACAACAGATTTTTTCCTCAAATAAAACTTTTAAATAATCTTATTGCAGGGAAAATTATGCCATTGGAATCTTTAGAATGAAATTCTTCTGGCTGTAAAAATAAAAAATATTTGAAAAAAATTCTATTTATATTTCCAATTTACCATCAATTGACATAAAATTTTTAATTTTCAATGATGCGATAAATGATGCCGATAAATCATTAAAACTCTTGAATTTGTATTCATATTTCTTGCTTTATATTCCAATTTGAAATAATTTTTTGTTCGTGACAAAAATCACTTTGCATCGCTCGATAAAGTTTTATTATTCAACACTCGCGCTCTTATGGCGTTCATTGAAACCATTCGATTCACACTTCAATCTTAGCCGATGAGATTAAGTGGAAACAAAATTTTTTTTTGTTGACTTATGTAAGATTTTTTTGCTCAACCTTTTTGTTCTCTATATGAGAATCATATAGAAGTTTATTAGATTTAGTATACCATTTGTAAGGCATCGGACACAAAAATGAAGTACACCAGGGTGTTATGGTTGATAAAAGATTTTGATTTCCGCATGTCCGTCCGTCTGTCTCCTTGTCCGTCTGTCTGTGTGTCTTCTTGCCCGTTTGTCTATCTGTCGAAAGGATTGAGCTAGAGACTTGAAATTTCGTATAGCTACGTTTTTCGTGAATGACTAGGCTAAGTTCTTGAACAGGCTAAATCGAACCGTGACCTTTCCCCTCGCCCATACAATTGGAATACTTTTTTTCTATTTTCCAGAAAACGATGCATCGTAAAGGCCTGTGTCCACATGGAAGTTTATTTGCAGAAGTCGCTTCTAGCAGAGACTTCTGGAAGTTTTTCCCGTGGAAACACTAACTGCAAGTGAACTTCCAGAAGTTGTGACACCAGAAATCTCTTCTAGAAGCGACTTCTGCAAATAAACTTCCATGTGGACACAGGCCTTAACGAAAATCTTGTAAAGACGAAATCTGTTTAGAATATGATTTTACATAACCGTTCCATACATCAAAATCCGATTCCTTCCTCCCTCTTCAACACAAATGTTTTTTTTTTAAATAAAAAAATTTTGTCGATCCTCATATAGAGTATTTGACGATTGGCCCCTGGCCATTTTAGCATTTCTTATGTTTCTTATTGTGTATTAAAATAAGTGCTGAAAATTCAAATAATTTGATCACATTTTTTGGCTATCAGCAGTGACAAATTTTTGTATACAAATTAAATTAATCTCAGTAAAAAAAATGGAAATGTTTTGTCAACAATTTTAACAAATTGTTTACGCGATGTCATCAGAAGGGCATCCAGATAAAAAAAAATAAAGTTTTTTGCCATGACTTTAGTAATTCGTTGTTTTGGGCAAGTCTGAATAAAAATTCTTATTTTTTTGAGAAGAAAAACAGAAATCTCTGTTGAATGGGTATGAAAAGTTTGAATTGTTCTTTTTTTATCGCTGCGATATTAATTTCGCAAAAAAAAACTTGATCAGGTTTACAAAAACAATCTGTAAACAAGCAATAAAACAAATTATGAAATGTTGTTAAAAGCTTTTTGTAAGCCGAGGCAACACTTTTGATGGAATAATCATTTTTTATACCCGTATGGTGAAACCAAAGGGTATATTAACTTTGCCTTACCGTTTGTAACGCCAAGATCCCGTCATCGCACACAAAAATGAATTACACCGGTGTGTTTAGAATGATGAAAAAAGTTGAATTTAGCATGTCCGTCCGTCTGTCCGTCCGTCCGTCTGTCTGTCCGTCTGTCTGTCCGTCTGTCTGTCTGTCCGTCTGTGGCGCGGATTGCGGGCGCACGGATTGAGCTAGAGACTTGAAATTTTGCGCAGATTCGTTTTTCGTAAAATGTGAGGCTAAGTTCGTTAATGGGCAAAAATGGACCATTAGGGGGGGTACCCCCCATACGAACGAAATCGTTTTTTGTGAATATCTCAAAAACGGTGCATCTTATCAAAAAAGTCCAAGAACAAAAGTTATTTAGGATATGATTCTACATAAAACTCCCATACATCAAAATCCGATTGGAATAAATTTAAAAAAATCTTATTGGAAAGTTTGACTTCAAAGTGGAATTTTGGTATAACTGTTCGAATTTTGATACGAATATACGGGTCTCCAATGATTGCCAGATTGGCAATTATAGCTTTTGTTATGTTTTATTTGTATTTTTGAATGAGGTCATCTCTGGCTTAAAATCAAAACTCAATGAACTCTAAAAAAGCTTTAGATAAACTAATTTTTCTAATTTCGGGGTAAGAAGCTATCAAAAAAGACGTCCCGTTCCTTTCCGTCTTTTGGAATCCGCTCCCATTCAGTAACAAAGCGTATTTTGAAGGGATTAACACGATCAACCAAACAAGCCTTGACTGTCAACAATCAACTCGTTGACCGTATCCTCGCGGCAATAGATTGTCTAAAAAATAGTAAGAAATACTTTGAAATGTTTATCGGAATATCAACCGTTGAAGACAGATTTCGTTGACGGTCAACGTTTGTTGGGTATCTGAATTAATTTGATTGGTTATCTGGATTCGGTGTTCAATTTTTTAAGAATAGTGGGCACAAATGGGCCCTAAAAACTCCAATCCCCGACAAGGTTCTATTGAAATTTTTTTATAAAATTCAAGTCGGCAGTCTTCCGTTTTGCCAAGAATTTTTATTTTTTACATCATAATTAAAAAGCATTTCCTCTGATTTACACAAATGAGTTTTGATCGAAACAATTTATTCTTGAAATTTTCCAATCTAAACGTAATTTTATGGATAACCTCAATTATTTTACCCTCCATTTTCCAATAATGAAAAACTCACGTTTCTCGTATCGATTTACCTCTCAAAAAAACCAATAACCGCCGTTAAAAGGCATGTTTTCTCTACTAAGCACTTCCGAGCAACGACACCAACACAAAATGTGATTTACCTCAAACGAAATACTTAATTACATATTGATAAAATCTGATATTCCAATTTCCGAGTAAAAACAAAAATGCTTACGATGTGTGACTTTAATACTACTTTTTGATTACTGGTGAACATTAAATTATTGTTAATCGTCTACTACACGAAGCGTAAATCCAATTCAATTTCTTCAACCATTGTGTGGTCGATCGATAGTCTAGTCACTTGGCTTCTGAACTTTAGTTGTGTCCTGCATAGTTAGGGTGATCATACGTCCTGGGTCAGTCCCGGATTTAGATCTGTTGTTCCGGCGTACTGGGGACTAAACTTTTGTCCCGGAATTATATATTCAAATGTTGTAATTTCTTAATCATTAAAATAATTCAGAAATTTTCACCTGCGGCGCATTTTCCTCAGAAATTACTGCCTCTTGCGCAGTGTAATTTTCAATAGTGGAATGTTATTTCAAAAAGTTTTGCCTGCGACGCAATTTTTCTTGTATTTTGAAAGCATTTATAACACTTTTTATTTCTAATCACAAACAAAAATGAAATAAACCCTCTTTTCTCTGATCTTTCTTTCTCTCTCTCTCTCTCCCTCTCTCTCTCTCTCTCTCTCTCTCTCTCTCTCTCTCTCTCTCCCTCTCCCTCTCCCTCTCTCTCTCTCTCTCCCTCTCTCTCTCTCTCTCTCTCTCTCTCTCTCTCTCTCTCTCCCTCTCCCTCTCCCTCTCTCTCTCTCTCTCTCTCTCTCTCTCTCTCTCTCTCTCTCGGCACTACAACCGGTTTCCGCTCTTGGCCTGCCGCAATGTCTCTCGCCAGATATCCCGGTCACGCGCCGATGTCCTCCAGTTTTGCATCCCAATTCTCTTCGCGTTCTGGTCAACGCCATCTGAGGTTGGGTCTCTGATCGGTCTTTTGAAAATGCCACGATTAATTTCGAAATATTAAAAATGGCCTTACACTTCGTCGCCCCCGCCCCCCTCCCCGTCTATGGTCTCCACCGGTAACCGGTCCCGGATACACAAAAAAAAAATCCGGTCACCCTATGCATGAAAAACCATAGAACTGTGAAGTTTGATATCATCATGTAATTTTCTTATCATGCCAGGAAGTCAGATATGTGGGGAAGGGTCGAAAAATAAACAACAATGTTTTTTATTGTGTAAAAAGCTAAAGAAATCGAAAGAAAAGTGAAGAATTAAATTCGATACAGTGAGAGCCCAGTATAACGAATGCCGATATAACGCACACTCATATCTTTACTCCCGACGGTTTGGGGTTAGAATTCGTTTGTTTGTCCTTTCCTCATTTGATCCATCTATAAATTGATAGGAGCAATTTGAAAAGCTCTGCCCGACGGCACCAAGGTGCCTTGAGTCGAATATACTTTTCTGTAATACGGTTTTGATTGACCCTGGAATGCTCGGAAACTTTTCCTCATGGAAAATAATCCGAGTTTTTTTTTGTACGTCGTATAAGAAAGTAAAATCAGCATGTGTTTCTAACAAAAAACTTACAAATATAGGAAAATTTTCTTCTTTGTTTTCGGAAAATTTACTCTTTTAAAAATTATAAGGAAAAAATTCCGCTCACAAATGCGTATAAAGTAACTGACTTTTGATGAAAATAAGAATTATCCCTAAAGACCATTTCTGGGTATAAACAATTTGATATAAGTAGGGAAAAATTAAAAGCATACAAAAAAATCAATAAAAATGCAATCACAATGGATTGAATGAATATTTCATTACTACTCCATTTGTCCATTTATTATAGTAAAACCTGTACAAGGTGGATTCTGGATAAGGCGGAAATCTTTCTAAAGTCCAATTCAGACGGAAATCTTTCTAAAGTCCAATTCAGACTAACAATTGCGATTACGATTGAAGCTTCTCGACCAATGAGATCAAAGCTTTCAACAATAGGCAAATGAAAGCGTTGATCTCATTGGTCGGGGAAGCTCAATCGTAATCGCAATCGTTAGTCTGAATTGGACTTGATGCCCGTAACACCGTGTCTTCACTTGGGATTTTTCATCGCAGAGATCTTGTATTGACCAATCAGAGCTCGAGTTGATGACGATATCGCCGTCAACTCGGGCTCTGATTGCTCAATCATAAAATCTCTGCGATGAAAAATCCCAAGTGAAGACACGGTGTTACACACTGACTATTGCGATTGAGGTCCTTCGACCAATGAGATCAAAGCTTTCATGTCGTAATCGTTGATAGCTTTGAACTCATTGATCGAGAAGCTTCGATCGTAATCGCAATCGTCAGTGTGATACGGGCATAAGGGGTAGATCCTCGATAGTGTTTCTCGCTCGGAAGTCAGAGTTGCGAGCTAAATTTCCATAAATGTCATACACGAAGCATGTCTCGCGCGATAGCATAATCACAAGTAAAATTTGCTGTCGCAGAAAGGCTGCCGCAAATGAAAGTAACAGCGAACGTAACCTCACATTTCAATGAAAACTTGTCGTTCTTCTTCACATATTTTAATTGAGCCTGATTATAGAAAATCATATTTTAGCGCTTTTTTTTTGGATATTTTGAATGAGTCTGATGATTTTCTGTCATCATCATGCTCAATTTAAATATGTAAAGAAAAATGTCAAAATATTTTAGGTTATGTGTTCATATTCAGCACATGTGCTGTGTCAAAGAAGATTACTACCTAGTAGTTTGCTATCGAGAATGCGGTTATCCATGGCAATCGCAAAACCCCCAAGTTTACTAGTCGCAATTAGCGATTTTCCTAGTCAATCGAAGTTGTATTCCTAAGCCGGACAAATTTCCTGGTCCCTTGCGTGTCCGGCTTATACAGGTTTCACTATAATACCTTTTTATTGTTGACTCTTACATTGACTTTCATTCCGATATAATTTCGTTACTAATTTATTTGATTTGTCCTTTCTATCCATTTTAGGTGAATGCCGAAAAGACGGTGTCCTTTGACAACGGAATCGATGGCTCAGTGGCGGAGGACTGTTTCTTTGCGATGCGGGCATTCAGCCAGGGCTACACATTCAACTTCATCGAGGGCGAAATGTACGAGAAATCACCATTCACGCTGCTTGACTTCCTGCAACAGAGGAAACGCTGGCTGCAAGGCATCCTTCTTGTCGTCCATTCGAAAATAATTCCACTCAAACATAAACTTCTGCTAGGGATCAGCGTCTATTCGTGGGTGACAATGCCACTATCGACATCGAATATTATTTTCGCTGGTTTATATCCGATTCCATGCCCAAATCTCATGGACTTCACATGCGCCTTTATAGCCGCCGTCAACATTTATATGTATGTGTTTGGCGTGATTAAATCCTTCTCGTTGTATCGTTTCGGTTTAATTAAGTTTTTGGCGTGCGTTTTGGGCGCCGTGTGTACGATTCCAGTAAATATCGTTATTGAGAATATCGCCGTTATTTGGGGATTAGTTGGGAAGAAACATAAATTCTATGTTGTACAAAAAGACATTAGAGCAATGGAAACTGTCTAAAATAAACAGTTTATTTTCCTATTGCTATCTTATTATTTTTCAGATATATAGTTTTTACTTATTATAATTTTAATTGTGATATGAATTCTTTTTCAATTCATATATTCAGAATTATTAAATAGTTTTTTTGTCCTATTTTATTATTAAATTAAAATTATTAATTTATATTAATTAATAGTAGATTACATTACGTAGTCAACCAAACATATTTCACGAAAAAAAATAATACAAAAAAAATTTCAATTAGATAAAAAAAAAGATTCATGTTTATTTATTTTTGATTACAATTTGTTTTGTTTAAGAAAAATTCGTTACGAGCATTAAATGGCCAAGGAAAGCAAGTGTTGATCGGTTTATTTTAAATTTTCGAAATAAATTTTAAAGAAGAAAAAACCATGAATCAGAAATCGTTTAAAATGATTCAACATCAAGACATTTTTTTATATTGAATTACGGAGAAAAAATGTTTTAAGGTGCCGCTCCACATGAGAGTAAATGCCGGCGAGAACCTCTCGATAGCAACTACTCGCAAATGGACACGTCTCTGAGAGTCGCTCGCAGAAACTCGCAAGCTAGTTTCTGCGAGCCGTCAAAAGTGATTCTACTCTCTAGTCGACACGCACCCACTGAACTCTCGGGGAGTTGCTCGCCAGATACGAACGGCGTTTGAATTTCGCTAGTAGCTCTCGAGAAGTCGTCAAAGCAAGATGTCAAAAAAATCAAGATATTGGTCTTGAAAAGAGAAAAATCGCCAAAATTAACTCTCAAATGTACAACCTCCTGCGAGTAACTCTCGAGAGTTTTTGAGAGTTACTCGCGTATTTACTCTCATGTGCAGCGGCACCTTTAGGGGCTGTACACGAAAAACATTACACTTTTACGGGCAATGGGGATCTGCCGTAGTCTGATGGTGGTTCTAAACTACATACAAGACATCACAAAAACGTATTATGAACCCACCTTAAGACTCCTAAAACATATGACATATTTTAATATGACATTTGAGATATTAATAAACATAATTGAAAGCTCGTCTCGATTAGACAGAAATTGCGATTTTTTTTGTCATGGCCCGCCATTGAAATGTCACATGCAGACATTAATTGTCAGATTTTTTTTGATATCTTGATCAAAAATGCTCGGATAAAATCTGCAAATGTCAGTTTAATGGTAGGGCGTGAAATAATAACAATTTATTTCTAATCAAGACCAAAAATTTTGGACAGCCCTAAAACTCAGGGCTGTCCATAGTCTGAATTTTCATTTTCCTCAAAATTGCGATTTAGGGGCTGTCCATAAAACAGTCACCACGATTTTCGCCTTTTAAAACATTGCCATCCTGAGCTGTGCTTCGGCATTAAAGGGTCTTCTCCTTAACTCTTTGGCTAAAATTATCGCTCCACATCACGTATTTTCCAATTTTTTTTCTATGAGATTTAATACCGTCATCACTGTACCCGCGAATACCGCAATTGCCCCTAAATGGGCGACTTATTTTATAGACAGCTCCTTATCAAAAAATGTTTACTCTAAATAAAGAAAAACTACGTTCCGCGTTCAACGAAAACAAATGGAGAAAAACCCCTTATTTTTTTGATCTCATATTATCGATCACATACTGGCTCATCCTTGACTTCTAATGCTCTCAATTCAAAAGTTAGTAGAAATTAAACTCTAGTTAAAAATTATTCAAAAAACAATATAAAAAAAACACACAAAAATAAATTCATACAAAATTGATTAGGGTACCTAAAACTGTGTATGTTATTAAGAATTTACCTAAATAAGATTTAAAAGAAAAAAAACTATACTAGTAAAGTATAATTTATAAAATAAAAAACAATGTGAATGCACCAAATACTATTTTTAAGTAAGTTACTTAAGTTTATAGTGGAAGACTTGTTTCCCCTTGATATTGGAGTGTAATTGTTAAGAAATCTATGAAAATCATTGAAAAATTGGGTTTTAATTTTTTCAAAATTTTGGTTTGAATTCCTACTAGTGTTTTCAGAGTAATACACGTGTTTAAAATGCCGTTTACATCTGACAAAATTCTGTAAACGTTATTCAGAGATAAAATTCTGTAAACGTTATTCAGAGATAAAATTCTGTAAACGTTATTCAGAGATAAAATTCTGAATAACGTTTACATCTGACAGTGTATTCCGCGAATTTTATTCTGCGACACGAAATTTAAAGTTGCACAGCCGTTTACATTACTAAACAAAATTCTGTTTGTTCTGATCGACGCCGGAACTGAAATTTTTTCATATAAAATCGCCGGAATAAATTCAAATTTTGACACTTTTGTTCAGTGAATTTATTCTGCGATAGATGATTAAAATTAGCGGAATAAATTTTGAATCAAAAGTCGCACAGAAATTTTAAGAAAAACATGCAAGTGTAAACAGAGCCTAATATAGTAGCAGATACGTGTCAAACACGAACATCGCTAGTACGCATTTTTATTTTAATATTTTTTTTTCAGAAATTTGGATTTTCTATTATGTTTTCCTGTAATTGCCTGAGATCGGATGCAAAATCAACCCAGAGACCTATTTCTCCAACTTACAAATTTGTATTTACAAGTTTTTTTCAAGTGATTTTTTAACAAAACTTGTAAATTGTTGGCTTATTTTGCTTTAGTACAAATTTGTAATTGTAATTTGTAGTTTGGTGAAATAGGCCACTGATTTAAAATCAACCCAGATGCAAAATCAAGCAGTTTTTTTAATCGTTAACTTAAAAAAAAATTCAAGCTTCACCCTTTAATTGACTGAAGAGATTTTTTTTAAACCAATGTAAAGTAGATCCTCGTCTTGCGTGATTTCTGAATGTTCAGTTTCGCAGCCACATTCGATTTTTGTTACAATTTTCGAAATTTTGTTGAAAATTTGAATCTACACGATTGAATTATGCGAAGCTGTCTTTTGGAAATAAACCTACCGCGCAGAATGTGCCTCTACTACACTCCAATTTGAGGGCGTTTTTAATTTTACCTTTTAGTTTTTCGATTCAAATTTAATTATTCTTGTCAAAAAAAAAATTTACTCAATCGATTGGTTTAAATTTTTTTTAGTCAAAAATCGATTCATGTGAAGACATTTTAATGGCCAATTCAGAATAGGTCAATTTAATGAAAAGTAGCAATGATTTTTACTCATAGTTTAGCACATTATCATCAAAATTTGGATTCTTAAAGAATTTATTAAAATTCTTTTAAAGTTTTTAAAGCAAAATTAACAAAAAAACGGATTTCTTAACACTAATTCTACGGCTGGTGTCAAAAACCACTCCCTAATGTCTAATTGACATTATGCTAGTTGCCAGGCGCTTATTAACTAGTACACCAGTAACTTTTTCCAGTTGATATTACCAACACAAAATTAAAGCTGGCAAAAAATTTAAACGCGATTTTTATAGTCTAAAATTTGATAATTCTGATAACTTGAATTATTTCAGTAGAAAAAAAATATGAATTTTACAAGAAACGTTATTAGAACTGCTGCCAAAAAGTTTAGCAATTCTGTTAAATAGATAATTAAACTTGTTAGATAAATATTATGAAAAACCCTTTTAAAAAAAATTTAAACCTAGAAAATGAAATTTTATTCAAACATCAAAATTTATTGTATTAGCTTGGCCGCAGCTTGCTCACCGCTTGGTCAAATAGTCGGGGTTTTAGTGCGGAACTAGCCTATTCTATAGTTATCACGTCCACGCTGTTACTTAAGTTTATAGTGGAAGATTTGTTTCACTTTTTTGCTTGTGAAAAGAAAAAAAAGGTAAGAGAAAAAAAGGTGTTAGGGGGTCGGAAAAAAAAGGTAAGTGCTAGTGGGCCGGTGTACTCGTCGGGATAGGGAATTCTTGTACGGCCTTCTAACGCTTACGTAGAAGGACGTAAAAAACTTGGCCATCCCGAATAGTACACCGGCCACCTAGTACTTAGTTTTTATTCTTTCCACAAGCAACAATGCGTGGCATAATACCTTTAGGGTAGGCTCCGTAGAGGCTACTTGGGCGCTAAAAACTCCACTTGTTTGGTCGACCTTATAATTGATTCATATTTCAGTTTTGCGTTTGATTAAAATTTAATCACTTTTATGGATCGCCTATTGTGATACAGCAAAACCAGTATAAATTGGACTCAGGATAAGCCGGAAATCTGTGCAAGCCGCACACCTTTCAAAATCCAATGTTTTTTCCTTTAGTAAATGAAACTGTGTAAGTCGGAAACCTATCTAAGTCGGGTTGATTTCCCAGTCCCGTGCGAGTTGGGCTTATACAGATTTCACGATACTAGGGTTGTGTGTCTGTATGTCAGTATCTTCGCGGAGAACTCGAGAACCGTATGAAAAATATTTTAGAAAAGAAATCGTAAAACAAAAAGAACTGGGCCTTTATTCTGGAACTCGGCACGAGTTACTCGAGTTGCAAATTCAATGTTGTTGTTGATATAAAAACAATGACAACAACATTGAATTTGCGACTCGAGTAACTCGTACCGTGTTCTAGAATAAGACACCTGTTACATAAAAAAGAAATTCTACGATTAAAAGTATATTTGCGACTTGTATTTCACTGATAAAGGCAAAGCTAAAAAACAAAACAAATGTCCATTCATTTGAAGAAAACCATTCGCATTTTCAATAGAAAATGCGCAACAGAAGTATGTTTGCCCTTTTTTAATATAGAATTTGCCACTTTAATTCTTTGCACATACGACAAAAAAATTCTAGGTCAACATTGGGCCTACCTTGGATACAAAATTTACTTTTGGTACCAAATTTCATTGATTTATATATATAAATGTAATACGGGCATAAAATAAATTTGAATCGAAACTGCTTCATTGAAAAAATAGAACAAATGGAAGCAATCAAGTATTAAAGATACTTAAAATATTTTAGAATGTTTAAAATCTATTTTTTTTTAAATTAGTCCTAAGTTTATTGTTTTAAGCAACGATTTGTAAATAATATTCGCTTATCTATCACTTTATTCATTGATTTTCACAATTTCTGTAATGTCGTGTACACATTTTTAATGGAGCCGGTTTTGATGTGAAATTCTGGTTCAAACTCAGCCGAGGAATCAGAAATTTTAAACTCAGCCGAGGAATCAGAATTTTCAGTAATCCCTCGTTTGGATTAAGGTGGGCCGCTTTTAAAATACTTTTTTTTAGACAAAACGTTGGCAAAATTTTCATTAAAAATTTAATGGAAAAACGTATTAAAAAAATCTTTTATATGGAAACCCCTTACAAATGCGCAAAAAAGAGTTTAAAACTGGTTCATCTCAATTTAACACGTTCGTGACATCGTGTACCACTGGTGGTACATGTACAGTTTTTTTTAAAACCGCGCGAGTAAATAGTGCGGCAGTTTTTTTGTAAAAGTAATATAAAAACACGCACCGTGTACCACCGATGGCGCACAACCGCCAGAAAACAAATCGCTAGTGTACCACCCGTGGTACACGATGTCCAAATGTAAAAAAAGTTGAAAAAGCAAATGTCACGAACGTGTTAAAGAGGAAAAAGAACTCACACTTAATTACAGTTAAAAAATAAAGAAAAATTACAAAAAATAATTTACAACAAAAATTTTCATGATCAAAGCTTTTTTTAACACAACACACACACACAAAGAGAAGCTTACGCCGTAATTTTGTATATAACCACAAAATATTTTACAAAACACAAAAAAAAACTTTTGGAATTTGTTTTTTCTATAAAACTTTTTGTGCAAATATTAAAAACTCTGAGTTAGCGTTTAGCGGTTTGATAGTTTACACAGTCAAGAGTGAAAATACGCTTATAAAATACATCTACATTTTAGTTGCCGCAAGTATAAATTTAAGTCCATAATTGATACATATGTTTTTTTTAAATGAATAAAAATGAATTCTTTGTTGGAATTATACAACTTTTTTTGTTTATTTTTATATTATTGTATTATAGTTTTTTTTTAATACCTTATCATTTGCGACAATTGTGATTTTGATGTTTAATTACACAATAATATAAAAAAATGAGTATTTAAGATAATTTAAAAGTCTACAAGAAAGGAAAAAATGTTTTTTTATGCTATGCAATTTACAATTATTATTACTTTTTAATACAAATTTAATTAAATCAATTGATAATAATAAAAACCACACGAAAAATATGTGTTCCCATAACAAAAAAAAAATAATATGAAAATTTTATTAAACTAAATAAAAAAGAATATTTAAAAAAATTACTAAAAATTATATTTAAAAAAAAACATACATATATATAAAGTGACGAAATGTGAAACATTTTTGTATTTGTTGAAATTGAAACGATGTGAAAAAGGAATAAATGTTGAAAAAATGAAAAAAAAAATCGAAAATCTACCGAAATGGAGAGATGAGCTTTTTTTTTGTTTCTGTAGATTGCCATTTTTTTGTCGTTAAAAAGTATTCAATAATAATAATAGAAGAAATCATAATAAATGGTGTTTTGTTTATAATACAAAAAAGAAATGAAAAATAAAATCAAACATATTTAGATGAAATATTTGATGTGTTTTCCTATTTATAGTTTTTATTGAAACCTCGTCTTCATTAGACATAAATTGCTATTTTTTTGCATTGCCCGCCATAGAAATCTCCCGAGGAGACAATCGCCTGCCAGATTTTCTTTAATTGAGACCTAAAATTAGTTTGCTTTTTGAAAGCTTTTATGTAGCGTCCTTTTTTGTTTCTTTATTTGTCTGTCAGGGTCAAATTTTGTAACCTAATTATGGCTGACTTCCACTCATCCGATTGACTTGAAATTTCGTACACAAACGATTTTTTTTTGAATACTTCGTCCTTGTAAGGATAACGGAAGGCCCTATAAGGATTAAGTGATTATTTTTTCTTCAAAATGTTCAGAAGAAAATCTCATATGGTGGTTTTTAGGGTCGCTGAATCGGATTCTGACGTTAACAAAGCTGTAGGAATGACGGAAGGTCCTGTAAGGAAAACGTGATCATGCTTTCCCTCTTTTTCCGGAAGAAAATCTCGTCTAGAGTCCCGGCGTACCAGAAACCTCAAATTTTTCGAAAGAAAATCTCGTCTGAAGTCTCGGCGTACCAGAAACTGAATTTTTGTCCCAGATTTTTTAAATTAGTTTGAAAATTTTTCGAACACAAGAAATATTGATCAGTAAATATGAAAAATGTACTCTATTTCGGCTGGAGGTTGCTCTAAAGTACATTTTTTCGCCTGCAGTACGTTTTTTCAAACATTTTCCATGAAAGGTCATTATCTGAAAAAATATGGCCTGCGGTGCACCTCTATTGTGTTTTTTATTCACAATTGCCGTTGCAACTATTTATAAAACGTACAGAGCCCAAGGAATTAAGTTAGTTTTTGCTTGAGGCTGTACATCTCTTGATTTACCTGCGCCACATTCTGTTTAAAAAATTTCGCCTGCATCGCACATTATTGATTTTTTCCTTGGTTTTAAGCTAAATCAAGTCATTTGTTGCTCATCTTGTCCCAGACAAGCGATTTTTAAAAAGCCGCCATTTTGGTTACTGCCGATTAATGAACCTCCACTAAAAGTTGATAGGATCGTCCCATTCCAGGATCAAACATTCCTGTAAAATTCTCAAACACAGCTCTTACTCTAGTAGTTTTTGAGAGTCTTGTATGCAGACTGATAGACAGACAGGCAAACAGACACACAGACAGACAGACACACAGACAAACAGACAGGAAGACATTTTGTAATCTGACCCCAATCGACTCGGCAGTGCTCAGGACATTTTTTATTTTTGGTAAAATAAAGGGATCGAAACTTTTCATAATACCAATACTTTGTACACCCTACATACTTCGTATAATTAAAAATAGTTCATTGATTTATTGATAGATGTTTATTGATTTATATTCCATTAAAATTCCATTACATTTACCATTCAATTAGTACAATTATCATATATCCACTACTATTTTTATGATCATATTTTTTTTTATCGTGAAACAACATTAATATAGTAAAACCTAAATACAGCTAGACAATGAGATTTATCCATCGAAAATGTATTTATCTATCGACAGGAGACGAAAGGACACACAAAATACACTCAATCAATTGAATAAATCTACCCCAGAGCCTTCTGGAAGGCCTTTAACGCCATCTGCTTCATGTGTTCGCTAACAGGGCCGAAAGTCACCTCTTTAACCGGCAGTCCACACAATTGCCGCCGCATTCGCAGATCTCGACGAGCGCTCAAAGCTTTCGACGTACCTCCAGCCGCACCGAAGATAAGACCTTTTCGCCTTTCCAAGCGACGCCGGTGCTCCACCTGCAAACTGGCCACAGGATTCAATTCCAAATTGCTAGGCAAGTTCGGTTTGACTTCTTTTTTAATTGCCGCGGATTTATCTTCTGCGGTTTCTGTGGCAGCGACTCCATCTTCGTTCGGCTCCTGCTTTACTCTGATAGTTGGTGTCGGCTCTTCCGGTTTTATTCCGATCTTTAAGCGCTCTTCCTGCAATTTCTGTTCAGCTTCGCTCAGTAGTTTCGTTGCGAATTCAACGCCGGCCAACTTTAGCGAAATCCCAACATCCAGAATGACTCGATGTGGCTGCCATTTCTGTTTGGCTGTCGTGTGATGTTCCTGTGGGATGCCACGGACTTTGGACTCCTCGACCAAGGAAGCCCAGTCAACGCCCAGAGCATCACCAAGTGTTTTAACGCGAGCGTCCTCTTCCAGTTCCCCATCGGAAATCTCCTCAAAGTCTAGCAAGTCGTCGTTGACGTCCTTCACGTCAGTCGTGTCTGTTTTCTGTGTTGGCTCAACTGGAATTCCAGTTTCATCCTTGGTAATGGTCGCAGCTTCAAGCTGAGTGGTAGATTCCTCCGAGACTGGTTGCGTTTCGCTGTCCAGTTCCATCTTTGCTTGATTTTCGTCCGATTTTGCAGCCTCTAAGGTATCCAATTGGCTCTCGTCAGGTGCGGCTTCCACAACCTCTTCGACTTTATTCAGAATCTCATCGGCGTCGTCGCTGATTTCACTCAAATCGTCTGGAATGGGATCTTCGCCGGCTGCGGCCGCTACGGAATTTACACCTTCGGCTGTTTCTTCTGTGGTTGCGACGACTACTGGATCTACGATAGTTTCCTTAGCCGCAACCACCGGCTGCGGTTCAACGGGCTCTGCAATTTTCTGCACTACGGAAGTCTCCTCAACTGCTTTCACCGCTTCCGGCTGAGCGGCAACTTCCGGTGTTTTATTCTCGAGAGGCTGTGATGGAATCAGAGCTGGAATCACTGCTGCCGGCGCTTCTGCAATCGTCGCGGGGGTTGAGTTTCCTGTGGCCGCTGGGCCCGCTGAAGCTGCTGTTGTTGTGGAAGCCGCCGGAATGGGTTGGATGACTTGATTAGCGCTCGAGTATGAGCCGACTTGTCTTTTATGAAAGTTCTGCCGCCCATGCCCGCCGTGATATCCTCCTCCGCCCCCGCCCGACCCATGATGTTGGCCATGCCCCTGCTGCTGGTGATGGTGCCTGCGGAAGACATTATCAGACCTCTCGTGGCCAAACTCCATCGACGACTGCTGTGGCCCAGCGTTTCCATGCCGAAAATTCCCGTGCGATTGGCCCTGGTGCGATCCTCGGTCGTCCATTCCACCACGCCCCCGCCACTCCTGCGGCCAACGTCTGCCTCCCCCGCCCCCGCCGCCAGCATGACCCTGAGAGGAAGGGTGATCGTCCCGCGGGTGATCGTGCTTGGATCGCGGATTGTCCCAGTCCGCTTGCTGCTGGTAGCCCGGCTCGGTGTCCCAATTTTCCTCTGGCTGGTCGTTCCGCTGCCAGTTGTCGTCCCCCCACTTGGGGTCCCGAACGTTCCAATCGCGATCGGGGTCCCAGTCCCGGGAACCCGCGCCTCCCCTGTCCATTGGGTACATTTTGCCATGATCTGAAGGGGCCCGATCGCGTGTAGTTTCGTGGTCCCTATCCCAGTTCCTCTCCCGGCGGTGTCTATCATCCGTGGGTGAGACGTAAGCGGCACGCGCCGGATAATCTCTCTCTCGGTCGTATCGTTTCTCATCCGGATACAGCTCACGCTCCCGCTCTCGCTCAGCCACTCTCAGGCGTTCCGAATACGGACTCAAATTCTGCGGACTCACATCGCCACGCCGTCGCACAACGATGTATTCGCGATCTCTCTCGTGCTCTCGCCTATCGTCACGTTCGATTCGGTGGTCGTGGGCGACAAAGTCACGCTCTCTCTCGTAGCCGCCTCTCTCGTAGGCCAACTCTCGGCCAACGCGATTGTGAGAATGTCCTCGCCTGGGATCGGGTTCCACTGATCTCTCGCGACTTCCACCCGCCCGGGCAGCTGCAATCGCCATTTCCCTCTCAGCAGGACGTGGCAACAGTCGGTCGCACTTGTACTCCTTCTCCTTTTCGCGACGCAACTTCTCCCTTGCCAGTCGCTCCCTCTCGCGCTGGCGTTCCTGGCAGCGGGCCAAAGCCTCCTCGCGTTCTTTATTCCTAGCGGCCTCTCGCTCTGCTCGTTCACGTTCCCGACGTTCCCTACTGTCGTGTCTTCTCCGAACCACTTCCTTCTTCCTGTCGATTGGCGGAGTTCTCTCTCTACGCGCTTGGATTATAATCTTCTCACGGGGCGACAAGTGACGCTTCTCAACCGGTGGTGACTTCCGCTTCAATTCGCGGCATCTGGTTGGCTTTGGAGACCTCGATTTGATTTTCTTCTGAGGCGATCGACTGCGGATTCTCTCCCGTTCCCTGCCGCGAAGTTTTTCACGCTCCTTCTCCCGTTCTCGCTCCCTTTCCCGCTCCCGTTCCCTTTCCCGCTCGCGTTCCCGTTCCTTCTCGCGTAGTCGTTCCTTGGCGGATATTCCGTGGTGCTTCTTCTCCCCTGATACTCCCACAACGATCTTCTTGATTTTCTGCTGCGGCGGGGAAATGCTCCGCCGTCGCACAGTCGGAGACATCACGCGCTTCTTCACTTTGCCGCTCGCTTCCTTGAGTTTCTTCTTTAGCTGCAACTTCTTGGCTTCTAGCTTTTTGTGGCAAGCATGCTTCGCCCGCTTCCTAACCCTTTCCTCCTCAGACGAACTGCTAGATGGTCTAGTGCGGACCTTCTTGACTTTCCTACGAACTTGCTTCGTATCAGAACTAGACGAGGATTCGCTACTGGAGCCCGAGTCGGTGTCAGAACTGGATGAACTATCGGATGACGAAGAAGCCGGTCTGATCTTCTTGTGCTTTCGCAGCACCTCTTTCGACTTCTTGGACTCCATTACGCGGCGTCGAAGTCGCTAAGACGTGGCCTTTTTTGCAATTCTAAACTAAAACAGAACAATTGTTTCATTTTTTCAGCAACAAATCCACAAATGTTTACCTCGTATGCAGTTTTTCCTGTTAGCGCAAAGAACGTTTACGAAACATTCGTTCGTAGCACGAATTTCGGAAGTTTTCTGAATCTGCTCGTCGGTTTCCCGTTTTCCACTTCGCCGCAAAAAGGGCCTCCTCTTTACATAATCAAAGCTCGTGTAAATTGTATAAACTGAAAAAAGCATTTATAAATACAGACTCTCTAGCATTGGAATTAAAGTAAATGTCTTAATTGAGCTGCTGTGAAAATTTTAATTGTAAAAAATGTTAAACTAAAAAAAAGTCGGCACTGAAATTGATCGATCTTAAATCGTCAAAATGTCTGATAAAAAATTAACCATCCTAACATTTTAATACACAAACGTTAAACAAAATAACTTGTGAATCCTTTACATACATTTTGGTATTCAAAACCTGTCTAGTTCCTGGAAAATCCTTGAAAAATTTTCCAATTAATAAAATTCGCGAAGAAAACTGTCAAACTAAAACGCTTCTTTCTCTTTCTCGCATGTTCGTCTCTTTATAGAAAATTTCGTAGTTGGCAATGCTAGAAGGAGTGATTGGATTTAATACTGTTTGTGAGAACAATACGGACTGAATTTGTATGCACCTGTAGTTTTCTAGTTCGCGATCCTAGCGCTATTGTTGTCAAGTGTTTCCGCTATTTTCACCGACTTGTATCCTGAAAATAACCTAACAAACAGCTAATTACAACAAAAAATATTTGAAATTTTAAATATCTTTAATGGCGTATTCGAATGGCCTGCTATTTTTGCTCGAAAATTGCTTGGTTTTAAATCGAATAGAAAATTTTGACAAATGTTTTCTAAAAAAAACTGTATTGAATAAAGTGGGCACTCTTCGACTCCAGAGTAGAGCATCCTCTAAATCTGTGATTCGAATTCGCCATAAGACGACTAACTACAGAATTCATTTACTATTTCCTCAATAATAAAAATTACCATGCAAATAAAAACTATTCTAATCAAATATTTACACTCTTTTGTTAGCATACATAAACTATATGTTTCATTTGAACTTTGGCAAGATCAATTTTTTTCCACATTCTTAATGTAAAACATTTCTACTTCTATTTCTCAAAATCTTAACTGGGCAAATCTTAACTGGGCAGTAGAAAATTGAAAATCTGACTTTAAAGTCGCAAAGTTTTGCGACTTTAAAGTCAGATTTTCAACCGGATAACTTAAAACAACAGTTAACAATTTATATATTTTCATTTCGCAATGATTTATAATATTGACTTTTAAAGTAAAATCAAATAAATTACACAATATTTTTATAATAAATTTAACTAATTAGTAATAAAATATATTGTTTTGTGGTTAAATTGAATATTTTTGTAATAGAAATCAACTCTTTTGTAATTTAAATTAACTATTTTAGTAATAGTCATCATTCTCCATTTTGTTGGATTTACTATTGTTTTTCTCTGCTTGTACTTGATAAAATGCCCAAAGAGCCGAAACAAAATAATTTAATTTAAAAAGAACATAAATCGCCAAAAAAAAACACGTCCTTTTACATGCCTTGAAGGTAGACATAGCTCCTCACAACCTTTTCGACTAGACAATAATTTTTCCCCAAGATATCCAAAAATTTCTGATAATTGCTGTCTCCACAAGACATTTCAATCGCAAGCCATGAAAAAAGTTTCAATTTAGGTCTAATCGAGACGAGGTTTAAAGTATTTCAAAGTATTTTAAAATGAAAAAAAAAATTTCAAAGATTAAGAAAAAACAGAACTGTTTTGGTACCATTTATAAAATGCTATCATAAAACTAGTATTTTGATAAATAACTGAAAAATAATCAATACTATATTAAGGAGCACAAATTGTGATACTAACATTAAATGAATTTAGACAATCTTTTGATCTTCGCCAAATATTTTATCTTAAATGGTCTACATAACAATGTGCGTAAATCGTAATTGGACCAATTAAGCTAAAAATAACATTAATTACTTGTCAAATAACGAGTTGATGGGCAAAAAATTTGCACCTGACCCATAAATAGATTTACGGATCAAAGTTTTTAAATTAAAAATAATGTTTTGCCCATCAATCCGTTATAATCCGCCTGTACACGAAATTATAAACAGAACGTAGCGTTCCCTTATCGACCAAATTCAACTCGACTTGCCAAAAATACATCATTTACCATCAGCTAAACTAAATTTTCGTATTACACACGAAATTTTCATACACAAAATTGCGGTAATTTTATGTTAAAACGAAAATCTCAAAGAAATTTCCGTGAATTTCAAAATAAAATTTCAGTGCCAATCAAATTCAGGTGTAAATTTCAAAACGGACCATTGATTTTTGGTCCGTGTAGCTTTTGGTTTATAAACAAATTTACTGCGATAAAAGAATTAACCCTTGGACTGACACATGAGTCTGGCCAGGTTTTTTCGATTTTATTTTTTGTGTAAATATTTTTCTAATTGAGCTATCGACTTGAAATTTCAGGTAGCTTCCTAAAATCTATTTAGCTATCTGTCTATAAAATATCAGGACGAAAGATTTTGTAGAAGAATAATTGCAAGGACATGATGGTGTACACATCGTATTCGTACCACATGAGTCTGGCCAGACTCCCTTACATTTCAGTACATTTGTATGTAAATATTTCGTTTTTGGCATGTGTTCAAACACATTTTTATACCTTGCAGTTGATTTTTGAAGTGAAAACTTCTTTAGCGGCGTTGTGAGTGATTTCAAACTCGATGAAACGACAGTAAAAAGAGATAGGATATTTTAGCCTACGAGAAAATGAGATAGAATACAGATGGGTGCCAGTCAATTTATCGTAAACAAAATTGATGGGTAGGAGGGAAGGGGTAAGGGAAGGGGAAGAGGGTGGGTCACGGGATGGGAAAGGGGAGAAGGGAGAAGTGGTAGGAGGGAGGAAGTGGAGAGAGGAGGCGATAAATTATGTTTCGTCATAAATTGCAATATATACATACATATCTACTCGTATATAAATAAAAATGGGTGTTTTATTGTTTGTCTGTCTGCCTGAGATTACAAAACTCAAAAACTACTGGACCGATTTTTATGCGGTTTTTTGCAAAATAATCTGTGTTGCCAGGAGCAGGTTTTTAGCTATGTAGATTTTCAAAATTCGAAACGGAAGGTCCTGTAAGGATAATGAAAATATCCTTTTTCCCATTTTTCCCCGGAAAAATTTGCATTTTAGGGTTTTTGGGGTCGCTGATCACGAATCCGGTATTAGATTTTCAAAATTCGAAACGGAAGGTCCTGTAAGGATAATGAAAATATCCTTTTTATCATTTTGCCCCGGAAAAATTTGCATTTTAGGGTTTTTGGGGTCGCTGATCACGAATCCGGTATTAGATTTTCAAAATTCGAAACGGAATGTCCTGTAAGGATAATGAAAATATCCTTTTTCCCATTTTTCCCCGGAAAAATTTGCACTATAGGGTTTTTGGGGTCACTGATCACGAATCCGATATTAGATTTTCAAAATTCGAAACGGAAGGTCCTGTAAGGATAATGAAAATATCCTTTTTCCCATTTTTCCCCGGAAAAATAGGCACTATGGGGTTTTTGGGGTCGCTGATCACGAATCCGGTATTAGATTTTCAAAATTCGAAACGGAAGGTCCTGTAAGGATAATGAAAATATCCTTTTTCCCATTTTTCCCCGGAAAAATGTGCACTATAGGGTTTTTGGGGTCACTGATCACGAATCCGATATTAGATTTTCAAAATTCGAAACGGAAGGTCCTGTAAGGATAATGAAAATATCCTTTTTCCCATTTTCCCCGAAAAAATTTGCATTTTAGGGTTTTTGGGGTCGCTGATCACGAATCCGGTATTAGATTTTCAATAAAAATATAATATGACTTTTGAACTTGGTACCAATATTATAATAAATAAACGCTATAACTATCCCACACCTGATACCGCATTCGTCTCATTCTCTCGGTGTTTAGTTTTTCTAAGGTTTCACTTCTACCGCGTGTGCACTGCACACACATGTTTTTTTTTTATTTACTGTCGCAACTAATAGGCACCTTACACGTTCAATATATTGAAGCAAAAATATTGACCGTGTAAGGCAGGTCTAATGCAAACATAATCTACTTTTGAATGTTGTTTATTCGCACTTCGACATTTCGGAGAACCAATGTGTTGGATAACGTCGAAAGGAAATTTCGTCTAGCGTCATTTCTTCAGGTGCTTTCTACTTCTGCGTTTTGCATGAAACACCACCAAAAATACATGAAATTGCATCATTTTTCATACAAATTGTTAGTGGGTCTGGCCAGACTCATGTGTTACGAATATGACTATCGAAGTATGTGTCTGACGGAGGGTTAAAGGAAATGTAAAATCATTGAGGAAGAGTTAATTGAACATTTAAAATAGCTGTCGGTTTCGAGTAAAATTTTAGACAATGATGCAACATAAGAATGGTCGTTTTGTCAAGGGAGAAACATTATTCCGTCATGTTTGAAAATTTTGGCACAACACTTTGCCAAGAAATTCATATGTTTTGACAATAAATTATTGTACGGTGAGACAGCCTAAAAACTTGAAGGCGAAAAAGTTCACATTTTGCGAGTACGCAATTAATTTACATTGTAGGGGAAAAAACAGTTTAGGATGTTTTTTAATATACACGAAGACAATTAGAATTTTTTCGAGTTTTTTATCAAGTTTTTTGAAATATTGGATGCAAGCAACTGTACATCATACTAATATATAAAAATCAATTGTTCTCTGTCTGTCTTTTTCTCTTTAACGTTAAAACAGCTAAACCGATTGACCTGAAATTTGGAATGGATGTTCGCTGTAGGCCTGGCTCCAACATAGGTCTATTGAAAAGTAGGAGGAGTAAGGGGAGGGAGTAATGTTAATGCGAAGCTTGGATTTTCCTCTATGCTACTCTTTTGCGGCCTGAAACATAAGTCCAACAAAAAGAGTCCCATGAGTTGTGGAGTCAAGTAAGACCGAACCGAACAGACTGTTTTAAACTTTGATATAAATTTATTTGAAACACCAATCAATCTCAAACCGACTTTTTTAATCGAAAAACTTATTTTTCTATATTATATGAAATATTTCAGAACCCATGAAGTTTTCCGCTTCCAAAAGTTTTGTAACCAATTGTTTAAAGTCATTTCTTTCCACACATTTCTTTTCTGATGTTTTACGTCAGTACGTGGTCTTAACATCTTATAAAATTTTTTTCGGTACCATCATTTATTCACCGATAGCGTGGAATAATTTTTCTTATCACCATTTTTAAGGATTGTTTGTAAAATGAGTGATGTAAGCTTTTCCCGTGAAATTATAAATAACAATTAATGTTTGTTTTTGTAAAATCTTTTTTAAGTATTTGATAGCAAACATTTTTGTCCAGTATTTTATAGATATTTTACATGCCACAATTTGTTTTCCTTATTTTCCAACATTTTATAAACCATTTTCCGCAAAAAAAATACAAGACCCGCTCTCTCTAGGCTATCTGATTTACACCCAACTGAATTTGGTTTTCCTATATTTTGCCATATTTACACTTTTAGCCGGGCGAATCAGGGTCCAAATTCTAATTTTACATAAAAATATCAAAAAATTGAAATAGTTTTAGATTGGATCAACAGGAATGTATGTTAAATAACCCCGAGTCTTGATAACCAATTTTTTATTTCATGAAATATCTCAAGGCAATGATATCGGATTCAGCGCCCCCAAAAATCCCCAGATGAGATATTTTCCGGAAAATTTGAGGAAAAGGATAATGACGTCATCATTTCAGGACCTTCCGTTATCTTTACAGATTTCTCAACGTCAGAATCGAGTTCAGCGCCCCAAAAACGCCAAGTGAGATCTTTGACGTTAAGTACAACCTCAATAAGTCGAACCCCGATTATTCGAAATTCTCGATAACTTGAATTTTTTCTGGCCCGACTGTATTTCATGAACAGTACCTAAAATTTTGTTTTAAATGCTCAAAACCAAACAAAAAATTAAATATTTATTTATGCATTTAATAAAAAACACAAAAAATCAAAACATACAAATAAAATTTGGACGAAATTCCATTCTATTATCGAGTAAATCTTATTTTTAGTTCGCTGAAGCTTAAAAACGAGTTCATAAATCTATTTTCCCGAAAATAACAAAAGATTTTTCTTGTTTTTTATTTCTTATTTGTATGAACACGGTATGAAAATCCTGTACTGAGTGAGCTTTACTCGTTGCGATTTTCTTTCGCAAGTAAAATATTTATATGAGATCGAAATATAAGAAATATTTTGTGCGGTTGTGCACAAGACGGTCGTCGTGTTTTTGGCATCGGCGGAAAAATAATTTCCATCGTAGATGATCCACGGAATTCTCTACGACAAGACTTTAATTACCACAGCACGACGTCCGAAGCGCTATGGCGGCGGGGGTTAAACACTTGAAACATAAATAAATAATAAAAAAAACATCTTTAGCCACACGAGCGTTTTCTTTAGGTATTTTCGTTTTCACAAAGTCGTGTATACACAGCAGATATTAATTTTTATTCACGAAACTTTTGCGTGAGATTCAAATGTACTCAGACAGGTCGTGTAAAGTGTCAGGAAAAACAAACACCACGAATTGTCTATTTTTGATCAAAGATTTTTCAAAACATCAGTCAGCGATCTTGCGTTTTAACGGCAGATAATTTTATCGCTTACTGTAAAGAAAAAAAATACATTGAAATTACGACATATTCCGGTCCCTGAAGACGGGTTAAGGCAGCGTTTGCGTTGAGAAATGTTGCTCTAAATTGGCAATCGGTCATCTTTTACAAAAAATCAATCTTCCCATCAGCGAAAAATTTGAATTTATCTCGCGGGCGCAAACATAGAAGATCGTCGTCGAAAGCTTAGACGTTAGTCTTGAGACGCCATTCATCTGAGAAAGTCGATCGTAAGAAAAATGGAATCCGCAGACCGTCTTGCGGAATTGATCGACATTCACATTAAGGATGCGCCCAACGATCCTGATCGGTGTTGGGTAATTTTGGAGTCGGAATTGAGTGGTCGCGGTGTTTTTGCAGTGCGAGACATCGAGCCTGGAGAGGTGATTTTTCGCGAAAAACCTCTGCTAATCAGTCCAACCGCTCGATCCAATGCGAAGCTGAATTCGTGTACGATTTGTTGCGGAAAATTAAATGAAGTTGATTTTGTGTGTGTACGTGGTTGCACGCTTCCGGTTTGTGAAAATTGCGTTAACGGGAAACAACATTTAGCCGAATGTGAACTCTATCGAAGCTGGAAACCGATCGAACCCAATTCTGTCGATCGTCGCAGTTTACGTGCTCTGACGACGATACGTGGCTTACTTTTAGACGACACGCGAAAGGACTTGATTTATGCGCTCCAAGCAAACACTGATCCTTCGTATCGGAATGAAATTCGCAATGCAGCCAAGTGTTTTGAGAATTTCCCCAGCGATGGAAAAACAGTGGAGTATCTACATCGGATTGTGGCCGTACTAAACACAAACGCATTTGAAGCATTCACCAAAAAGGATGGCCACGAAACTGTCCTACGAGGACTCTACCCTCTCGCAGGAGTCATGAACCACGAATGTACCCCGAATACCTGCCACGTGTTCGAGCCGGAAAACATAATGGCGGTAAAGGCAACCCGGAAAATTCCAAAGGGTGGTGAACTTTTCAGCACTTACACAAAAATGCTGTGGAGTAACTTATCTCGCAAATTGTTTCTAACTTTCACCAAACAATTCAAGTGTCAATGTCCCAGGTGTCTAGATCCAACAGTAAGGAAAACCAGTTTTGATAAAAACATTCTTTGTAACGGAAATTTTTATTTTAAATTTAAGGAAAATGGCACCTACCTTTCAGCGCTTCTATGCCGAGCGAAAAACTGTCCTGGATGGATAATCCCAACTAGTTGCGAGGAGGTATCACCATGGCGATGCATTAAATGTGCAAATGTCTACGAATTAAAAGAGATTTCCAGAACTCAGAACTTGATTTTAACAATAGCCAATTCCAAGACCAAATCTGACTCCATAAGCGATGTGATTAGTTTTATTAATGAGAAAATTCCAAAATTATGTCCGCCAACAAATCAATTTGTGATCGAAATGAAATTGCACTGTGTTTGGGGTATTGAGAGATCTTCCAAAAATTTAACTGAAAAAGACATTAATTATGTGATTCAATATTGTAATGATGTACTTTTGATTTTGGATAGATTAGAAGCTGGTGAATGTACGCTAAAATTTATGCTACTCGATGCAATCACGAAATTCAATGAAGTATTGAGTGAAATTAGGTTAGGAAATTCAAAAAATCCAATTGAAAATTGTGAAAAATAAATCAAAATCATTATTTTTTTTTATTATTTGATAACGAATTTTGTTTTCCAAAACGAGTTTTTTTCAATTTACTTTTGATAAGAATTTGTAGGCGAAAACATTTTAAGTTTAATAATTTTCAAATCTATAGCCCTATTCTGGCAACTGTCAGTGGGCGCGTTTAGAGCTAACTTGGTACTGCCAATCTGGTGGCGCTGAACTAATACTGTTTATTGCGTGGACTATCAATTTTTTGCATTTATGTACAATTTATCCAATCTAAAGCATGAAAATGACACGAAAAAGCAGAAATCAAATCCATAGGGCCAAAGGTAAGTTTAAAGTAAAAATTGAAGTTACAAACAAGTTAATTTTTCAGCTATATAGCCACCAAGAGTTAGCAGTGCCAAAATACCGCTGCTAAGTTGGCAGGCTTTGCTGAAGTAGAATGAATTTATACCGGCGCTACATGCCAAAACTGCCAACTTAGTACCACCGGTCTAAACGCGTCCAGTGGCCGATGACTAATCACAACTAGGTCACAAGATTTTCGTGATTTCGGAATATACACCCCGATTCTGATAGTCGTGTCGCTTTCGACGCGAGTCGTTTTACGTGTTGTTGTTAGTGCTTTTCTACCAAATAAAACACATAAAACGACTCTTGTCGAAAACGACACGTCTAGGTATCAGAATCGAGGTGATAATACCACATGCTTTGAATCTCTCTGAATTGAGATATGAAAAACTTCCCATTTCATTTATTACTGAAAAAACCACACGAAAATTATCATCTTTTGTGCCAAAATCGATGTACCGATTATAACTTGTGACCGGCCACAACCCCAGAATAGGGTCACTGATTTCGTTTTCATATTTTCCGCCATTTTAAATATATTACGTAATATTTGCAAAAGCATCAACTGAGAATGTGCAAGGATCTAAAAATAAGATGACAACTATTTAAGTTGAAAAAAAACACTCAAAATCTATTTTCATTTTTTACTGAGGTGGCAAGAAAAGTGTGAATTAATTTATTGAACCTAAAAAAATATATACTTGCAAATAGCCGCAACATTTTTGCAATGTGATAAATTTTACGACCTGTCGTGGTTAATTAAATTTATTTGATAATTTTATTTCCGTAACATCAAAAATATGAAATTTAATATAAATTTTTGCTAATATTTGCCTTCAAAACTCTAAAACAATTTTCTTCGGACATTTGAAATTAAATTCTTTAACTTGATATACCAAATCAACAAAACTTATGACAGTTGGTACTGATACTGGCAGTTGTGGATAGTGTTGCCATTAGAAAAATCTAAATTCGGTCAGATCTGACCGTTTGAGCAGGTTTATTTTTTAGATTCTGGTCAAAAACTCGGTTCCCGACACGCTCTTAGAATTCTACTCTGGACTTGCTCCTAAACGCCCCTTAACCTATTTTTTCCATTTTCTTATCGCAATCCCGTTGACATCGAATCCGAATATCAGGGCCCAGATTCCCTAAAGCCAAAATCACACTAACGATTGCGATTACGATTGAACTTCCTTGGCCAATGAGATCAAAGCTCTCATGTCTCTATTGTTGAAAGCTTTGATCTCATTGGTCGAGAAACTTCAATTGTAATCGTAATTGTGATCGCGATCGTTTGTCTAAATGGGGCTTAACTGTTTTAACTGTTTTTTAACGGGGCTTAAATTTCCAATTTCAATATAAATTGGGACTTTTTTTATGACCTGCATTGAAATGTGCCATGGAGACAGCATTTGAAATAATTTATTTGATATCTTTGATAAAAAAATGCCCAGTAGAAGTTGTTATTTTCCACTTTTTTATATGAGGCGTTGAGAGCAAAAGTGGCCCAAGCCACATAATCGAGTTTTTGAAGCTTTTCCACTTTTGTACTATTATTGACTGTACATTTTTGGACAAAAAAAATTGTGTGGACTTTATTACTCAATCTTAAAATGTTCTTTTGTGCATCCAAACATTTTTATCTAAAAACTCACTCGCAAAATTTCATGATTTCGACATGTGGGTTGGGCCACTCTTGCTCTCAACGCCTCATATTAAGGTGCCGTTTGCACCTTACACTTTGTTCCGCGAATTTTAAGACTAAATTCAGAAAATTATTCTTGAAAGACGCCCGAACTCGATTTTTTTTCATATAAAACCGTCCGAATAAATTCAAATTTTGGCAACTTTTGCTAAGTGATTTTATTCTGCGATAGATAAATAAAATTCACCGAACCAATTCTGAATAAAATTCGAGGAAAAATTCAAGAAAAAATCGCAAGTGTAAACGGGACCTACGTATAGTAAAAAAAAATTTTTTTTTTCGGTTTCGCTTCCAGTTTGTAAGTATAGCCATTAATTGATCAGAAACACAATTAAACAAAATTGGAAAATATATTTTGAATATTTTATTTATTTATCTAAATAGTTTTCTGTCATAGAAAAATTTCACAGCATTATGAGTTGTTCATTAATTCTCAAATGTTTTTCTTTTTTCCTTAAACTTTAAAATTACAATATTTATAATTATTTATAATTAATTATGATTTTAAATTGGCATTATATCTTTTTTTCTCTTACTGTCGATTTGTTAAAAAAATTAAATAGTAGCTAAACATTTGCTGGTTGTACTATATTGATGTCGTTAAATCATTATCGGCGATACTGGATTGCGATTCCTTGCGGGAAACATAACGCTGTAGGGGCGGAATTGCGAATAATATTAGGCCACTAATTGCAATTGTGCCGCCCGCCAGCAGGAAGCCCGGATTATATGAACCAGTTATGTCGAAAAGCCAACCTGAAAGGAAGAAACATAGCAAATTATAAATGGTTTTCAAAAAATTATTGGCAAAAATCGATATAAACTGAAAAATCAAAATGGCCGCATCTAAAAAATTAACGGTACTTAAATTCAATACTAACCAGCAAATGGTGGTCCAACTAATGAGGCGATACCTTGGAAGAGCAATAACAGCCCGAAGGCATTTGTTAACTTATCAAGTCCTAATAAATCTACAAGAATGACGGAAGTAAGACCGACATAGGCACCAATTGTGAATCCGAAAACGGATGAATAAAATGCTAAGGAGATAAAATCATGGCAAAATATTGACAGAGCCGTCGCTGGAAATATGAATATAAAAATAAATTCATTAAAATTAAGTTTTATTTACAATTTGATTTGATATTTTATTAGTGAATTGTATTTTTTGCATATTTATTTGTTGTTTTTGTAATGTGAAAAAAAAAACATTATGGGTATTCATAAAATCTCGGGAATGCCTCGTGAACCGCGTAATTTTGACGCCCCATAAATGAACTGTCAAAATTTGTATAGAATATCTGTTAGACATTTTCCGGAAGGTACCGCGACGATTTTAGTGCGCCAACAACCTCGTAAGTTTACGTAAACGTCAAATATGAACATTTCTAGAAATTTTATAATTCAACTGCAACAATAAGAATTTCTTTTATTTTATTTTTTTATTTTAATTTTTCACGGATTCTCGGCATTTTCAACTTCTGATTTTGTGGCTGCTGCGAGAATATTACCGAACTACTGATCGATTTACACAAATTATTCGAAGAGTGCGTTTCATGAAACTCTCCGCATCGGTGATTTTATCTGATTTCATGAATACCCTTATTATAAAAATGCATATCTACTCACCAGCTCCGCATAGTGTTAGGCATACGTTGTATACCAATAAGCGATTTACCCATGGCTTATCAGATATGTAACCGAGTATAATCCTACCCAGTGTATTTGCAATACCAATCACAGATAACAGATAGCTAGCTTGAACTTTTGTCAATCCCTTTATTTCAGCTTGCGCTGCGATATAAACGTATGGCACATTAAAACCGATACTCGTACAGAAATTCGATACTGTAAACAATATAAAAATTACGTCACGGAATATTGAAAAGTTCATCATGTGCGAGAATGTGTCGCGTGCCTCCGTTGAACATGGAACGCAACCAAGAACTTTTTCTGATTCCTGAAATAATTTTTTTTCGAGTGTATTAGAATTTATCATCGAGTTTGTTAAAAATTTTAATAAAATTTTACCTTTGCTATGCTCATTTGACGCTCCCTATTAAAAGATCCATAACGGCTGGAATTCTTTCGGGACAAATCTGTTCTTGATCTCAGTTGAGCAATGTTTACCAGTGAACCCTTTAGATTTACATAAAAAAATTAAATTATTAGTGAGTTTACATTAATTTAAATATGTTTTATGAGTTTTTTGTTTTTGTTTTGCAGGATTCGTTCTATTTTTGGCTTGCAGGATTCGACAAGTGGTAGCGTCATGAGTCGTTTTAGACTCCAGTAACACCATTTATTTGGGCAATTTGTGCGTGTGACGAATAGACAAAAAATAAGTCACATGTTTCGTTTATTATTCCAGTTTGAGCAAAGATTAGGCAAACAAAGATAAGAAACCTAGAACAAATTTTGGCGGCTAAAAAAAATCTGCCATCGGAAATGGAATCTTGTGTGTGCATTGCAAAAAGATTATTTTGCCTTATATTTTGACGTTTAACTATGAAAAAATCAATAAAAATATTTAAATTTCATCCGTTACACCGTTACTTGATTCACAACTCTACAGTATTTTCCTTACATGTTAAAAGTTCTATGAAAAGGTATGTTGTTGCTTATCTTGAATTACCCTATCTTTGGTTTGAGTTTCAGAATGAAATGATGTTTTGAACTGTTACAACACAAGATATTCGGACACACACTGAGTGGCTGTCCATAAAATACGTCACGCTAATTTCAGCCTTTTGATAAAACTCCATACAAAAAATTGCTAAAAAGCGTCATTAAAGATGAAGAGGGGGAAAGCTTTCGGAGGTTTAAACAATTTAAATAAATTGCTTGAAATTTCAAATTGGATTTTTAAAAATTGGCACCAAATAAATTTCGATGGATGGGAAAGTTATGTCAAATCAAATTCCGTTTTCGAGAGAACTGCAAAAATTCTTTGTTTTTTGAATGAGAGAGAGATGAAGATTCTCCTTCCACTTGCCATCTTAACGGTTTTCCCACAAAGCTACGCTTTCACCAGTGTTGTTCCTCTACGCGTAGACTTTAATTGTCTACACTTCAGTGTAGACAATAGCGTAGACAATAGATTTGGCGTAGACAATGTCGACTTTGGCGTAGACAATGTCGACTTTGCGTAGACAATGTAGACTTTCTCATATCTGTCAAAACAAAGTCATCAGTGAGTCATATATTCTCAAAGCCGAAATCGGTTGACCTTTGAAAGGTCTAAAAAACTACTCCATATTTATTATTCTTGGCGAAAAAATGATAATTTATATTACGAAGAAGACAATGATTCTGATTATGATTGATTTATGTACAATACATATAAGCGCAAAAAATTAATTCTTGAATTAGTTTTGGTAGGTTTTTTTTAATATTTTTTATATTAGGGGTATTTGATTTACTTTATTTGATTTGAATGACTTCCGTATAGATTTCCGTCTATCTGTAAATACGATGACTCTCAACGGAATTAAGCTAAAGACTAGTGTTTTTCGAAAAAATTAAACAGATATTCTTAAATGAGCAGAGCCATCCCATACAAATGAATCAGTTTTTTAAAAGCTTTTATTAAATAAACGGTTCGTTATATAGAAAAATGTGTAAAGCAAAAAGATTTTAGAATTCAATGTGATTTCAATTGCAAAAATTTAAAAAAAGCCGCTTAGATTGCATGAAAAGAATTAGAATTGCCACTAAAGTTTGCTCTGAAGTTCTCCATTACAGCATTTGGCGATTGCTTCCTGGAAATTGTGCTTTATTATGTTAAAATTGATTGAAGAAAATGAGATTTTAAAACTAAATCAGCTATCCTTTATTTTATTGATTGTCTACATTGTCTACGCGTAGAGAATAGACCATTGTCTACAGTAATAGTCTACGCGTAGACAATGGTGTAGTCTACACCACGTAGACTACGCGGCACAACACTGGCTTTCACTCACCTGATAAAAAACATCAGGTCGGTACATTGTGCCGCTTCCTGATACTGATTTTGAGTCCTTAAATGTTCGCCCGCCATCGACATTAATTTGTGGTTGACTGACAGTCGCTCGAATTAATTCGTGTTTGTTTTCTGTAGCCACTGAAGACGATCTTCCATTTACATGTCCATTATTTGTGTTGTTATTGTCCTAAAAATATTTGTAGAATTAGAATGCAAATTTCAAAAATTGGGTATAGTGTTATTAAAATTCTTTTAAAAAACATTTTTTTAAACTTTTTTTTAAATATTATAAAAAAACTATTTTTTTTCTTTCCTCGTTTTCATAGAAATATTTGTGATCAATTTAATCTATTACTTACTTTATGGGATGTTTTTGTCATGTCATATCCGACACTATACGATCTGGCGATTGGACTGTCCGAATTTTCGTCATACCTCCCCGGCAATTGTAAGTTATTGTGATTTTGTTTCAATGGCATCACCTCGGATTCATTTTTGGAATGTTCAAGTTGCCTCCGATTTTTCCGTTTCGGTTGTTCAAGTGGCCGGAATAGGGCACCGAAAATAGTGCAATTTAAAACAATTGCAGAAATTAATAGGATGGCGCCCCGCCATCCATAGTAGCCAACCATGATTTCAGTCAATGGGGCAAAAATAAACGTTCCGAAACCCGATCCACATACAGCAATTCCAGTGGCCAATGAGCGTTTTTTCTCAAAATATGTGGTGACACTAACAATGGCCGGTAGATAAATCAGACCGAAACCAAATCCTGTCCCGAGGCCAATCGTAAAAATTAATGTCAGAACATTTTGTGCAAACATACTGAGGAAAACGCAAATCGCGGCCAAAATTGCACCAGCTATCGTCACCGCTCGACATCCGTATCGATTGACAAATGACGATGAAATTGGCCCTGAAAAATAAATCCAGATTTTAATTAAAGTTGACATGTGAACACGTATTTGATTGTGGGCAACTCACCTGAACACAATGTGACACCGACTAATATTGATACTATCCACGCCGTATATCCCTTTCCTTCACCGAAATAATTTAAAAATTCTACATAAAATATTCCAAAGGAGTATGTCAATCCATCAGCTGTAAATTGGAAATAAATTCATTAGTTTTTCTTTTGCTATGAATAAATTACTTTAACGTAATTTAAAGTACATAATTGAATTTTAAATTTTTATTAAATTCCAGTTCGGTGCTTTTAAGCTTTAATTTCAATCCATATTGTTTACTTGTTTATACGAAGTACAAGGTATAATAAAGTATTGTGACTATGAAAAATTTCTTTTACTTTTAGTGCATTTTTTTTAATACAAGTATTTTTAAATTTTTTTTTTATTTTTCCTTTTTAGTCATTTTGTATTTGATTGGTTTGACTAAAACTCCAAAATGACGTCTGTCTTTCGCCACGGTTGTCTGTACATTTTAGTCTTCGAATACACATCCTTGCTTTTGGGATATTTTTACGGATTTTTTAACTTCAGAATGGGATTCAGTGATTTCAAGAATCCAAATATGTGATTTATTTCACGGAAAATTTAAAGATAAACACGTTATCCTTACAGGACCTTCTGTTATCCTTAGAGACTTCTTAATGCCAAAATCGGATTCAGCGACCAGAAAAACCCGCCAAATGAAAATTTTAGGAAAAGGATAATCACGCTCCCGTGACCTTCTCTTGTCTTTATAAGGACGAAGTAGTGAAAATATTGTATTGTTATTTGTAGACATACTTATATGCGCAAAATTTCCAGTCAATCGGATGAGTAGAAGTGGGTCAAAATTGGTTTACAAGATTTGACCCCGACAAACAAACAGATAAAGCAAGCTAAATAAAAGCTTTTAAAAAACATGTTTTGGCAAATCGCTTGCAAACTAACTGTTTTTCGAGAAAAAAAACATTTAAATAGTAAATTAAAGATATTAAAATTCTCTATATTATTGCCTTTTACCGTAAATGGATATCTTTTACCGTTATCGAGATATTTCAGATTTTGTATACGAAAAATTATATTTTTATATGGAAATTGTCCAGGAACGTAGATTTTGTATTAGAAAGTTATGTGCTGTTCACTTGAGATTTTTTTTTGACTAAAAATATTAGAAGACTAATTGACATTCAGTTAAAAATGTCTATCTTTTGATTTTTTTAATGAAATATCTGTCATGTTCATTCATACATTCAGTCTTCAATCAAAAAATTCTTGTTGCGTTATCACCGTTCTGAATTCATGCATTATATTATTCGCTTCATTGCAAATTTTCCTGGAAATTGCATGATGATACTATCCTTGAAAAAGTCCTTGGAAAATTTGACGTTTTAATGCCGTTTTTATCGCGCGGTAAGATGTATATGAAAAGAGGAATTTATAATTTCTTTTGACTGTATTTTCATGTTTTAATGTCGAGTTATCGAGATACGCCCACACATTAAGGATTTTCATGTGGGCGAATATCTTTAAGGATTCCATAATTGTGAATTCAGGGTATATTTTCGGGAGAATCTATTTTTAACTTTTTATACCCGTATGGTGACACCAAAGGGTATATTAACTTTGCCTTACCGTTTGTAACGCCAAGATCCCGTCATCACACACAAAAATGAATTACACGTCTGTCTGTCCGTCTGTCTGTCCGTCTGTCTGTCCGTCTGTCTGTCCGTCTGTCTGTCCGTCTGTTTGTCCGTCTGTCCGTCTGTCTGTCCGTCCGTCTGTCCGTCTGTCTGTCCGTCTGTCTGCTGTCCGTCTGTCTGTCCGTCTGTCTGTCTGTCTGTCCGTCTGTCTGTCCGTCTGTCTGTCCGTCTGTCTGTCCGTCTGTCTGTCCGTCTGTCTGTCCGTCTGTCTGTCTGTCTGTCCGTCTGTCTGTCCGTCTGTCTGTCCGTCTGTCTGTTCGTCTGTCTGTCCGTCTGTCTGTCCGTCTGTCTGTCCGACTGTACGTCTGTGGCGCGGTTTGCGGGCGCACGGATTGAGCTACAGACTTGAAATTTTGCGCAGATCCGTTTTTCGTAAAATACGAGGCTAGGTTCGTTCATGGGCAAAAATGGACCATTAGGGCCCCCCATACGAACGAAAAAGTTTTTTGTGAATATCTCAAAAACGGTGAACAAAAGTTATTTAGGATATTCTACATAAAACTCCCATACATCAAAATCCGATTGGAATAAATTTTAAAAAAGTTTGACTCAAAGTGGAATTTTGGTACAACTGTTCGAATTTTGATACGAATATCACCATACGAGTTTTCAATAATTGCCAGATTCGCAATTATAGCTTTTGTTTTGTTTAAAATTATGATTAAAACTTTGTTTTTATATAAAACTAGCTTGAAAGAACCCGGCGTTGCCCGGGTAGTAATAAATTTTTGAATGTGAAAAAATCCTTTTTTTTCAAAAGTATTTTGATGTATAGAAAAATTATGCAGTAATTATATTTCAAACAATTTTCTGTTCATATTTTTTTTGGTTTGACGCACTGTTTTCAAGAAAATTGCAAATATTTTTTCCATCTGCTTGGGAGAAAGGGAATAGAGCGAATTCCCTTATTGCCAGACACTTAAGATTTTTGCATTTATGTTGTAACATATGTTGAACAACCATAAAATAGTTTCAGAGATAGCTGAGGAGGGGATTGGTCGAAAATTTACCCTGACAGATAACCTATCCAACACTAAAAATTGTATAAAAATCCGTTCTGTAGTTTAGTAGATAGCAGGAGAGGGGGCTCGCACCATGTAGAGCGGAGTAGTTTGAGTGGATAATTTCTTTTATGATTGACCTGCCCAACATTGAAAACCGTATTCAAATCCCTTCAGTGGTTCAGAAGATAACAGGCGAGGGGGTGAAAGGGGAGCCGATACCGCGACCACACCTAACTATAAATCGTTGTCGTGATACATAGTCTATGCTGGTGCAGTAGTTCTTGAGTTTATACGTTACTCCATCTCACAAATCAAAAAAATTTATAACTCTATCTCACAAATCAAAAAAAAAAAACTTGGGGACCTCCACACTATATGTGTATCAAACCAAACCAATCGCTGGACACAAAAATGAACTACACCAGGGTGTTTGGAATGACAAAAGATTTTAATTTTAGCATGTCCGACCGTCTGTCTGCCCGTCTGTCGTCTGTCCCTCTATATATCCGTGAATATCATAACTTTCGGAAGGATTGAGCTAGAGATTTGAAATATTTTCAGTTGCGTTTCTCGTAAATGGCAATGCTAAGTTCTTGAACTGACAAAATCGGACCATTCCCTTCTCCATATAAATGAAACTTTTTTCGCAATTTTCTCGAAAACGGTGAATCGCATTGACAAATTTATAACGCTAAAATGTTTTTTATACCCGTATGGTGAAACCAAAGGGTATATTAACTTTGCTTTACCGTTTGTAACGCCAAGATCCCGTCATCACACACAAAAATGAATTACACCAGTGTGTTTAGAATGATAAAAAAAAATGAATTTTGCATGTCCGTCCGTCTGTCTGTCTGTCCGTCCGTCTGTCTGTCCGTCTGTCTGTGGTGCGGATTGCGGGCGCACGGATTGAGCTACAGACTTGAAATGTTGCACAGGTCCGTTTTTCGTAAAATGCAAGGCTAAGTTCGTTAATGGGTAAAAATGGACCATTAGGGGGGGTACCCCCCATACGAACGAAACCGATTTTTGCGAATATCTCAAAAACGGTGCATATTATCAAAAAAGTCCAAGAACAAAAGTTTTTTAGAATATGATTCTACATAAAACTCCCATACATCAAAATCCGATTGGAATAAATTTTAAAAAATCTTATTGAAAAGTTTTACTTCAAAGAGGAATTTTCATACAATTGTTCGAATTTTGATACGAATATCACCATACGGGTCTCCAATGATTGCCAGATTGGCAATTATTGCTTTTGTTATGTTTTGAATATGATTTTACATAACTTATCTATCCATCAAAATTCAGTTAGACTACCTCTTTCCCCTCCCCGATACCCATTGAATACTTTTTCCTTATTTTCTCGAAAAGGGTGCATCGTATCGAAAAGTTTATAACGACGAAATGTGTTTAGAATATGATTTTATACAACTTATCTATCCAGTTGGACCACTCCTACCTCCCTCTCCCATACAAATAGATTTTTTTAAATAAACGAATTGGTCGGTGACAAAATACATTATTTAAATTCGTTCTCTATAAAATGAATAATTTAAATGATCAAATTGCACAAAAGCAGTGGATGAATAAAGGAAATTTGTGTTGATGCAAGTCCAGATTCTATGTGCCGCTAACCTCACTTTTGGAAATCACTATGTTCTGGAAAAAATCACAAAATTCAACACCAATCCATTTACGTTCACGTGGTCACTGAGTAAATTCCTTGATTCACTTCGTTGTACACAAAATAAAATACTTTCGACGATTTAAAAGTGGGAAAAACAGCGATAATTTGCGCACTATATCGATAAACAACCGCTTCGCATCGATCATCAATGAGGAAAGAGCAAATATATTTCTCAGTTGTCAAACGCGAGTCTGAGAGCGTAACGGGATCTGTTGGCGATAAAATTATTGTGAGGTACAAAATTTTCCGTTTTTCAATTCCAAATACAATATTTTCTCTTTCCATACCAAAATCCCATACAAAATGCAAATTTCAATTTTTCCGATATTCCCGTTTTTCCCCAAAATTTTTCTCGACTTTTCCAACAAAACGAAAAAAGATTCGAGATTTTTGATTTGGAATTACTGAAAGTGCAAACCAGAAAACCGCTCCCCTGAAAGTATGCAATTTCGGTTTTCCAAGATTTTCCAACTTTTCCGGTAGAAATTTCCAATTTTCGGCTCCGTTGTGTTTTTATATGTTGCAATACGAATCCAACAAAAAAAACCCCATGCAAATCGGATTATATTCAGCCGAGTTATGGATAGTCAAACGGACCACGATTCATTTTTATATATAAAGATGTCAATAATTTTAATTCCTAAAAACTGTTCCAACCATTCCGGGACGTATGGTCACCCTAGCTATGTGTTACCTCTTCCAGAATCTCGAGAGCGTTAAGCATTGTTTGACTGAAGCAGTTTCCGGTGTGACCACCCAAGTCAGTAAGGTCGAAGATGCGAAGATATGGTACCAGTTCTAGTCCACAACTCAACGCGTTTAATTTCATTCGAAATTTTCGTAAATTCAAACTTTAAAAGCATAAATTTCTAATCATACTAATATATAAAAATGAGTTGGTGTCTGTCTGTCTGTCTGTCTGTCTGTCTGTCTGTCTGTCTGTCTGTCTGTCTGTCTGTCTGTTCCTCTTTCACGCAAAAACGGCTGAACCGATTGACTTGAAATTTGGCATGATTGTCTGTGGTAGTTCTGGTTCCAACATAGGCATACGGAAAAGTAGCGCGAGTGGTGGGAGGAGTAAGGGGAGGGGGTAAAATGTTTGCGCTATGTTACTCTTTCGCGGGGAAACTACTGAACCGATTGGCCTGAAATTTGGCATAGATGTTCGCCGGGGCTCCAGCCCAAACAAAGACCCATTAAAAACTAGCCCGAGAGGTGGGGGAGTAAGGGGAGGGGGTAAAGTCATCTCGAAACTTAGTTCTTCCTCTATGTTCCCCTTTCGCGGGGAAACTACCGAGCCGATTGGCCTGAAGTTTAGCTCCAACATAGACCATCAAAAAAAAAATGAAAAAACTTAACCCGGCAACGACGGGTATGCAAGCTAGTTATTAATATAACATTTCCAGACACGCCTTCTATTTAATATTAAACTGGTTTTCTAATCAAATCCCTTAAAATTTCAAGACAGCATCGCAAAATGCATTTTAAATCCTATAGAAATTTATTTTAATTACAATTTCGTCTGGACAAAACTAATAAAAATTTATTTAATTATCAAGGCTACCCCCAGCAGAAATCTTGAAATGGGTTTGTTTTCCACTTTCAGCAATTTTTCACAACAATAAAACTGATATCACATGATTTGAATTTCGAAATTCCTTATCGTCAACCAAATAATTTTGGGAACAAAAAAAAACCGAAGAGACCATCAAAGGTTGTTTGCCCAAATGAAAAAAATTCTCATACAAAAAACCGACAAACAATATTAAAAATTTTTTGCAAATGGTGCGTTTCGTGACATATTTGGTGATAAATTTTATGTCCCTCACTAAAAACTCAACGTCATTTTAAGTGAAAAGTCCTCCTCATCTGCTATAATTTCATTCTTATCAAATAATTACCATAAAGTGTTTCAAATAACACTTGATCTTTTAATGGTGAAAATGAAATTCAGTCGTTTAAGACTCCGTTTATTATCGCTAAGCAAATGCGTATACGCAAAAGTATTTAATTCAATAAAATTTTATTGATTTGCTTATTTTCCTTGTTTTCTGATAATTCATTTCACTCAATGATAATCACTAACAATTTAAGTCGTTTTGTTGTCTTCTTGGAATCTGAATATTTTTTGCGGAAAGATTTAAAGGCAATAAAAGTTTTAAATAAACCAATGAATTGAAAAAAATAAATATTTGCCTGAATTTATCAAATAATACTCGTGTTGATTAAAATTTTTGTAATATTTTTACATAAATAGGGTGACCATACGTTCCGAAATGACCGGGAGAATCCCGGATTTAGGCATGTTGTTCCGGCGTCCCGGATACTAAACTTTTGTCACGGAATTAAGCAATCTAGTGTTGTAATTTATCAATCACTAAATAATTGACATTGAAGTCCAAAAATGTTCGCCTGCGGCGCAGTTTTCTCAGAAATTAGTGCCTGTAGCGCATTTTTCTTAAAAAAAAAACCAGCGGGGCATTTTTTTTGAATATTTTTCGACCGTGGGATGTTTATTTCTAACAATTTTGCGTGCAGCGCAATTTCTGTTGTATTTTGAAAACTCAAAACATCCATAACACTTTTTATCTCTGTGCCAACAAGTCAAGGGCTTAAGTTGATTTTCAGATCAAGCCAAAAAGGCCTGTATTTACTTTATTAGAAAGAGTATTTTGGCTTACCCTAAGTAAATATAATCACAAAAAAATTGAAGCAAACTGTCCTCCTTCTAAGCGGGCTTTTAACATTTTCACGATTCATTTCGAAGCATTAAAAATTTCCTCACACTACAAAATATGTCGGATCCTCTCCGCCGGTGATCTGTCTAGGATTCACACAAAAAAAAATATGGCCACCTTATGTGACTTAAAGCAAATTGCTAAAAAAACTTGATATGTTTCTATATGACGCAACATTTAAAATTTTTATAGCTGCAATCTCAAGGCCGTTTTGAAACAAATTTCTAGAGTTTCCATGAGATTTATTTCGATTATCTAACCTACGGCTGTGACGTTTTTTTCTGGAAATGGCGGGTCAATAATTTTTAGGAGATTGTTACGAGCTGTGATACTGAGATCAATTATTTAATCCAAAAGTACCACCGAGAAGAAAATGGGGGAGGCGATAACCTTAATTATAAAAGTGTCAAATACGGTCTTTTAAAATGTTTTTTTTTTTACAAAAAAATCGCTTTTACTCGAAAATTACGTGGATTTCATTACAAAAGTTGAGATATAGTCTATAGCAAAAGTAGGTTTCAATTAAGGAAGGCAAGAAAATTTGATCCCAGTGTAAATAATTTTTATTTATTTATTTATTTATTTATTTATTCGTCAAGACTGACTGACTACTACAATATTAGATTACAAAACTTTATATAAATAAAAGAAAAAAAAGAAAAAAGACTGGCGACAAAATAGTGAAATAAAATTACCCTAAAGTTTAGCTTTAACACAATTTTTAGTTAAATGAAAATCAATCTTATCAAAGTACAAATTAAATGAACGGGACATTGAAGTGATTGGCTCGTGAAGACCGTAATTAGTGCGGTGTTGGGGAAGCTTCAAAAATTCACGGCTTCTTAAAGAGCGAGTCGGAATGGAAATCTTGAAAGAGGCCAACAAAGCAGAAGAATCAATAGAACCGAGTAGGCAGTCGAAAGCAAAGATAGTCTTGAAGATGTTGCGCCTATGTTCGAGAGAATCTAGTTTGATTAGATTAAGCCTCTCGCGATATGGAGGTAAGATGACAGGATTGCTCCAAGGAAGTCCACGGAGTGCGAAGCGAACAAAACGACGTTGGACTGCCTCGACACGAAGGATGTGTTTATTGTAATATGGCGACCAGACGGAGCAAGCATATTCGAGGATTGGCCTGACAAAGGTGCAATAAAGGAGCCGCGTAAGGTAAGGGTCGTCAAATTCCTTAGCCCATCTTTTAACAAAGCCCAGAGTGGAGTTTGCCTTATTAACAATCGCATCAATATGGTCGTCAAAAGTAAAACAACTATTCAGCCAGACACCCAAATCTTTGGTTTTGTCAAGTCTACTCAGTACACGACCGACGATATTGTAATCGAAAGGAATTGGAGATTTCTTACGGGAGAAGGACACTACTGAACATTTGGAAATGTTCAGAGGAAGAGAATTAATTGCACACCAATTATAAAAGGCTGCTAAGTCAGAGGTTAAGATCTGACAGTCGCGTAAAGAGGAAACGACTCGAAATATCTTGACATCGACTCGAAATATCTTGGCAATTAAGATTGACAATAAAAACCAGGACATATTTTTGTAAAACTCAGAAAAATAAATTCCTGAATTAATTAATCTCATATATTAGGCTGATATAAATGGAATGAGTAAAAAAATTCAACCTAATTTATTGTACTTTTTGCGCTACAACAACATTGACCTCAAAAATGTTTATGGTGTGTTCTAAAGACACAAAATCTGATTCACGCAAAACAAAATAAATGTCCCTGGTGTAAATATCGTGTTATTACTAAGGATGGATTAAATATTTAAGCAAAAGTTTATTACTTTATATCAAAACATTATTCAGTGGATTTCCAATGTGAACAAAAGAAATTTTATTTAAAAATAGCCAAGCTCCAATGAGATATGTTTCAAAAACAAATCATTAAACCAGATATATATGTAGAGGCATCAAAATTCACAAAAAAGATATTTTTTTGGGCTAGTAATAGGGTGGCCACACATACTGGAATGACCGGAACAGTCCCGGATTTAGGCATGTTGTCTTGGCGTGCTGGAAACTAAACTTTTGTCCCAGAATAACGACATATAGTGTTGAAATTTATCAATTTAAAAAAAATAATTGACCTCGATTACCAAAAATTTTCGCCCGCGGAGCATTTTTCCCCGGAAACTAAAGTTTTGTTTGGGTATTATACATATAATGTTGTAATTTATTAATTGAAAAAGACAAATTGCCCTTGATTACCCAATATTTTCGCCAGCGCGGCGCATTTAATGAAAGAATTTTCAATAGTGCGATGTTTGTTCTCAATAGTTTTGCCTGCGGCGTAGTTTCTGTTGTATTTTTAAAATATAAATCACCCATCCATACTTATTCACAAACCAAAATTGAAACAAACCCTCATCCTTCCCTCAAACAAACCCTCATCACGATTCATTTCGAAGCAAACTTCTCACTGCCCGCCGGCCTCGTTTCCCACGGGTAATCTGTCTCGGATTCACATAAAAAATTTGGTAATTTTAGTTGTGTCTATTTCATACGCAGGGCAAGTTTTGTCATGTTGCTTGAAAGTCCATCAAAAACAGTGAGTTTTTATGGAAAAATAAGAAACCTAGTGTGCTGCGATTTCAGGAAGGGGGGGTGGTCGGCAAGTACCCTATCCCCACCCCTCCACCCTTTGTGCCGTATTGACGTCCACGGCTAGGGCACGAAACTGTTGTATAAATGGCGTCGGATAAACCATTAAAAACTTAACGGGACGAACTAAACCTGTAGCAAATTCACTTTAAGAGTTCTTGGGCTAAAAAAAACTCCCTATAGTGGTTAAAGAACCGATCATGAATTTAATTAAACACAAAAATATAGATAATTATAGTTTTAACTTCCGTCAACTTTGATGTTCATAACAAACAGCAAGTTTTTTAAATTAATTCTAAATCTAATCTAACAAAACAGACTTAACTGATAATAAGCGTACTTTCTAGCACAATGTTTTTAATCTTTGCAATGTTTTTAATAATTTCAAGGGGAAATAATATTTTAAACTAAAACAAATAAACAACTCCCATATTTTAATCCAACCGATATTGAAGAAAATCTACGCTTTAAGGTTACTTGTCTAGAGATATCGGTATTTCTAAAAGGGTTATATTTATTTTCTTATTGGTTTTTTATATCAATTATATTTATTTCCTTTTACTGTTTATGTTTGAAAGCCGATAAGACATTTAGTATTGAGGTCTGTGCAACGGAAATTCGCTTTTACTTCATGTTTAATTTTGAATTTGTAATAAATAAGGTGACCATACGTCCCAAAATGGTCCCAAATTTAGGTATGTTGTTCCGGTGCCACAGGAACTAAAATTTTGACCCGGAATTATGCAATCTAGTGATATAATTGATCAAACAGTAAAAAAAACGATTCCTTAAATTGCAAATAATACTCTATTTTGGTTGGAGGTTGCTGTAAATTGCAATTTTTTTGCCTGCGGCACATTTTTTAACAATTTTCTACAAGCGGCGAGTGTGTTTCGGAAGGTTTTTTCTCTTTATTAGTATTTTTACAATATCCGTCGCAGTTATTTCGCATTTTAAAATGTGATTATTACGTAAACAGCGTGAAAAAGTAAGTTAATTTTTGCTTGGGAGTCCGTAGTTCTTGATTTAATCCATGGCGCTGCATTCTATTTCAAAAAGTTTCGCTTGCGGCTAGGGATGCCAACGATACCTCGATGTTTGCAAAAAATCGAGGTATCGTTGAAAAATATCGAGTTTTAACCTCGATGTTGAACAGGCCGATATATCGAGGTATCGATGATGTTATCCACGATGTTAGAACATTACTCTTCATAAAATTAGTAGAGAAACTAATTTTAGGACTAGAGGGACTAGTTTTTAGATAGATTTAATATAGCCACTCTACTTAAAGATTTGTTTAAATATCCTCTGGTATCAATTTTCGGTTTCATCTTTCTACAAGGGTTCGCAAAAAATACAAGAGCTAGCCATGAAATTTTACAGAGAAGTTTGGTCCTGATGTGGAAATCCGTTAACCGGAAGTAACCAAAACGGCGGCTTTTTAAAAACTACGATTTCGTTTTATGCGATTTATTCCGAAACTAACCAGCAAATAAAATTTGCTACATTTATGTCATTTACGAGAACTCCGTTATGAAGATATGCCGGTATTTCAAAAAAAATAGTTTTTTGCGAATCTCTCGAAAACTAATGGGTTTTTGGTGATTCAACGTATAAGAAGAATTAAAACCGTGTTAATTCTACATGGGTGCACTCCACCCACAGTAGAGCATCCGCCAGGTGGCTAAATTATTTATTAAATTTAACTTTTTCAAAACATCGGAAAAACATCGGAAAAACATCGGAAAAACATCGAGGTATCGAGGTATCGATGTTTTCAGGACGATGTTTTTTGACATCGATGTCGCCTTAAAAAAAACTTCGACTTTCGATATATCGAGGTTTTAAGAACGATGTTGCATCCCTACTTGCGGCGCATATTTGTTTATTTATTCATTTTTTTTTGTAATTCTTGTCCAAATCAATTTTTTTTCTATGCAACATTTATTGTTTCGTTACGATTCCGTTTCATTTTATTAAGTGGGAGTGATTTCCAAAAGGAAGAAAAGGAAAAAGTCTTAGAGAAATTGTGTATACATTTTCGATTTTACTGCAACCGCAAAAGATTGCCCTACTAGTTTCTTTTGGTGTATGGCACGTATCTACCACGAGAAGTGTACCTAATATCGAGGCAGATTCGTCCCATACAAAAAAATGGTGGTAGGGTGCGTTCACGGTTCGGGGAAAACTTTAACAATTAATATTATTTTGTATTATTTTACCACGATAACAACCAAAGTTAATAGCTTTTTTGAATACCCCCATAATTTTGCAATTTTCCTAATATAATAAAGTATTCTCACATCAAAAAAAAAGTCTCAATTCTTTAAATAAACTTAAAAGATTAAAATCTGATCCTTATTGCTTGAAATTAAATTTTATTTCCCCCATCCAAAACTGTGTTAAATGAATTTTGCCTAGCAATTAAGGTCAGATTTAGTCACCGTTATGATGGGAAGTCTTAAATTTAATTTTCGTCATTTGAAACTGTTACCTTTCGTAACGGTCGGTTGGTAAATAATTTGAAATTTAATTTTGTAAATTTAATACTTACTAACGATGTGTATCATAAACGATGCAAAGGCCACTACCCAACCCCAGCCCCCATCCGGCGGTGGTGGAAATTGTTCCGAATCATCCTCTGAAGTCGATTCACCATTAAGTGGATCCTTTTTCGGTTTAGCTGGCGGTCCATGGGCCATTTCTTATGTATCTAAAGTTGCTGTTATTGAATTTTGTCAAACAAATTCCTCAATTAATTTGAAATTCCTTTTTTGAGCAATTGAAAAAAAAAATATTTTTTTTTGGTCCTATCGATGACCGAATTTTGATGGATATTTGTTGTTGGTGTTGTTGTTGTTTGTCCGATGCCACAATTTCGAGTCTTGAATTAATTTTTGGCACGGATTTAAAATCTCGTGTTACCGCCTCTCAAGGTCTCCCGTCAATTGAAATTTCAAAGCAAAATAAAATAATAGAAATACTATCTGGTTGCATTGATGAATTGACATCGATTTGGATTATTCGTCCTGGCCAAATGATATCTAATGTTTGGATATGTGGGATTTTGTGCTACTCCCTCAACGTATTGTTGACCCATATGACAATATTTTATTCCTTTTAGCTTAGATCCTTGCACGTCCGCTGATATAACGTTTGAGATCAATTTTATCCCAGTTTGATCAATAATTCCTTTTGATGGTCACTGAAAGGATAAATAGAAGAATTAATATAAAATTGTATCCAATAACTACCACAAATATTAAATGTAGATAGATATGAAAAATATTTGTATTTGAACAGAAATTCTCTTCTTGGAAACATGAAATTTTTTTATCCATTACCCTTGAAGATTCTCAGGAAATTTATTTATCATACCTTTAGTAAATATTTTATGTTTGTTTGGCCTTATTATTGAATATGAAAATTGTATAGGAGTTGATTTTCGTTTAATTTTCCCCTTGAACTTTTCCATTGAAATATTTCGCAGCATCTTGAAACTGAATATAGGAAAAATAAGCGAAAAAGTTTAGACATTTTTAATTTAATTTATTTCCAATATTCCGCTCAGTCAGTTCTCTTTTTTTTAAGTGAAATTTATGGAAATTTTCTAGAAATTAATTTGATTATTAATAGCTCGAAAAATTGATAGCTCGAAAAATAATTGTTATAAATTATTTGAAAAGGGCAAATATGATTTTAAAGGGTTTTCCCTTACTGAATTTTTATCAACATGGAGTTCCTATTTGACTATATTTCATGACTTAAATAATATCATGTTATTCAATAGAGCCATGAAGACAATGTCCACACTTTTTGTACCCTGTATGGTCAAACAATAAATAGGGTAAAATACGCTCAGAAAAATTGAGTAAAAGTTGTCGATTGGGTACTGCGCAGGAAAATTTAGCCTGCACTAGGCATTGGTTTTACTGCGTTAGGAAAGGTAAAAATGTGTTAACCTGTGGCAAGAGAAAAAATCAACAATTAAACCTGCAGCGAGTAAACTACACGGTAAAAATCCTCGAGTCAATCTAAAAACCACATCAAAAAAATTTCAACACAATTTTGGATTACACTCACGTTGACTGCCAGACCAATTTTGCAAAAATGTAAGGGAGATGCCGATACATGGAGACGTATGTAGAATGTACGTATGTATGAATGTATGTATGTATGCATGTAGATTGTAGACCCAGCTATCGAAAATGATAGCCTTGGCCGCTCATGAATCATAGTGCCAATTTTCACTGGCTATCAAAAATGATAGCCATGGCTCACTGGCTATCACAAATGATAGCCATGGCAGTCAATGTGTTAATACACGCGAATTATTATCAATATTTTGCTATTTTTTGCCATCAAATTGTAATTATTTTCTATTATATATTGTACTTAAATACCTTTAATATTAAAATATGCAATTTCATAAAAAATGTAGACTTTAATCTCAAATTTAATGAAAAAAAAACATTAGAAAATCTTCTGATCCATGCATTGGATTAAAATCTAATCATATTTTTGATTTTATTTTAATATGGATTACATTTAGGTCCAGATTTTTTACCGTGTTGGGTGTAAGAAACTGGACGGGTTGAGCTAAGATAAGTATTTCGAGAAAGTAATGTCATGTAATGGATAACTCCGTCTGCCTGCTACAGGCCAGAGTTGACTTGTCCAAAAATTTTACTTGGATCAGCATTATTATTTATTTGAGTAGGGTTTCTCTACAATTGGTAACGCATACAACTTATCGTCTGACAAAAAAAGGATTACACCAGTGTGTTTAAAATGATGGATCGACTTGATTTTTGCATGTCCGTCTGTCTGTCTGTCTGTCCGTCTGTCTGTCCGTCTGTCTGTCCGTCTGTCTGTCCGTCTGTCTGTCCGTCTGTCTGTCCGTCTGTTTGTCCGTCTGACTATCCGTCTGTCTGTCTGTCTGTCTGTCTGTCTGTCTGTCTGTCTGTCTGTCTATCCGTCTGTCTGTCCGTCTGTCCGTCTGTCTGCCCGTCTGTCTGCCCGTCTGTCTGTCCGTCTGTCTGTCCGTCTGTCTGTCCGTCTGTCTGTCCGTCTGTCTGTCCGGTTGCCTATACGTCTGTCTATCCGTCTGTATGTCCGTCTGTCCGTCTGTCTGCCCGTCTGTCTGTCCGTCTGTCTATCCGTCTGTCTGTCCGTCTGTCTGTCCGGTTGCCTATACGTCTGTCTATCCGTCTGTCTAACCGTCGGTTTATCAGTGTCCGTCTGTCCGTGGATCCGATAACTTGAAAAAAAAATTAAATTCGAGCCTTGAAATTTGGCACAAAAGTTTTTTTTTTCGTAAAATGGAAAGCAGAATTCGGTAAATTTCTCCTCCGCAATACAAAAGGATGCGTTTTTTGCGATTTTTTCGAAAATGGCATAACGTACCGAAATTTTTTTGAAATCTATCAAAATTCAATCAGACTTTTCCCCATCCAAATAATGAAGTTTTATGAAAATAAAAACGTTTAGGTATTCTTTTTATGACTGCATTATAAACAAATTCGCTGCAAAAAAATCCCCATTAAATAATATGAATAGTTCATTACACTTTCGATAGTAATGGAATAGATAAAGTATTTATCTAAAAATTCATTGATCTAAAAGAAATCTGAGCCACGTAATTGCATAAATTTTTTTTTTCCAATATCAATTACATGGCGTAAATAAATTTACAAACAGTAATTAAGACATTGCAGGCAATATATAAAACTCGTATTGATAATTCTGTAATTTGGGTCACCTGAGATCATATGACGTTGGTATTTCTTCTAGGTTTCTGTTTAACCACCTTGCAACGAAACGTGGTATTTATCTTTGTTACTCCATCGATAGAATACATTTTATTAAGAAATTTTATCGTTTCTTTGGAACATTTCAATTGATCAGGTGGCATTTCTAATCTCAATAGCCAACTTGAACTCATGTCTACTGATCAATAAAATAAAAATAAAAATTATGATAGATTGAAATGTGATTAAAACAACTTTTTGTATTTTAAAATCTTATCTGACATTTTTATATGTCAAAGTTTTTGTGTTTTGTGGAGTTTACGCGTGTTTCTTCAACATTTTTTTGTTAAATTTATGATCTTGATTAGAGTTAGAGTTTAAAAAATACTGATAACATTAAATTAATATTTAAGTTTTCTTTTGCGATAAGTAGGTACATAATGTAATTAAATAGATTATTTTTTGCAATGGTAGGAGATTTGAAATGATGTTTTTTTCTGGGGCACAGCCCCCAAACGCACCTGAATTCACAGTCGAGAGTGGCCAGAAATTGTTTAAAACAGAGTTGCCCGCCTTTGGCTCACTAAGCTCCTCACATGCTCAAATTTTTTAATATATCTGGGAGTGAATATGAAGAGAGGGTCAAGAATGAGAGCAGGGATAGGGTTTGGTAAGGGCATGATAGATTCCCGTTTCCCTCGGTAGGGGCTGTCCATAAAAAACGTCACACTTTTAGGGGGTGTAGGTCTGCGGTAGTGTGAAGGCGAACTCCCTACAAAAAATCGCGAAGTAGCGTGATGAAGTGGGAGAGGGGGGGGGGGGGATATTGAAGGGCCAGATAGGATTTTATGGCCCCCGGGGGGAGGAGGGGGAGTTTGAATGGCCAAAAAGTATTTTATGACCCGCCATTAATCCATTCACAGCTGATGCTAATAACAGGAGGTGTACTAGTCTTTCAATACAAAGGGGGTAGCCAAATTTTTGGAAATTTTGTACAATTACGTTTCTCGTAAATGGCAACGGACACAACAAGAAAGAAAATTAAGTTTTTTTAACGTTCCAAAGCCGCAAATATTTCAGGTGTTATCTTTCACTTTTATTAGCTCTTGAAACCGCCGTTGCCGAGTCAACTTTTTTTTTGTTAAACTCCCTAATGCCGATTTTCCCGAGAAAAAATGAGTTAAAGAGTATTGGCATTATCCCTACAGGAAATTCTGTTCCGGATTTTAAAATTCCAGCACTAAATTCGTAATCATCGGGCTTAAGAATATTTACACTCAGAAAAATGTCCAGGTCAACTTTTTGTCAGGTTAACTCTGACCTTACAGAGGTGTCTGTAAGCCAGCTAGCGGTCAGAGTTAACCTATCTCAGGTCAACTCGTGCAGCTCCCAATGCCCTACTTCACCTGCTGGTGGCTTAATTTCAGAATTTCTCCGACCACAGGTCAACTCAGTTTTACTTGCCCACATGCAGGCGAACGCGCGCCTGCCCGAGGCCAATTACGCCGTATGTAGGTCGTCGAGTTAGCCTCAATTTTTCTGAGTGTAGAGAGAGGAAAATTTTTAAATCTTCTAACTGTCACGATTTATGATAAAGTCATTGGTTAAAAAACCCTTTTCCATCTACGGTTTATCTCCTTAGGGGCTGAGTTTCGCAATACCCCTCGCGAGTGGAACAGACTGTCAAAATTTCAAGCTTCTTCTAAAGGTGAAAATTTCAAGCTTCTTTTAAAGGTTCACAGAATTTTTTTTTTTGAGTTTTACAGATAGAGTTGTGCCAAAATATATGCGAAAAATATTTTAAAAAAATCAAGTTTTTAAAAATAATCATTAGTGTTTCACCATTGAAAAATGTGGTATCAACAGTATTTGGGAAAACACAAGCTTGTGAACAAATGTTTGATTAAATAAAAAAAATGAATATGACTAATTATGCTTTCAATCCAATAACAAATCAACTACGACTTCTTCTCTAATTACACAAATGGAATTGATTTAAATTCCAGACATAAGCAGTTATAAATATTATTTGAGTAACATTTAATAAATGAATCCATTATCAATATTTGGTGAATATTTCTTCTCATATTTAATGTGAGAAAAATTAGGTTCCAGACTGCTCAAAAACGCAATTAAGAATACGTAAATTAAAATTCCCACGAGACATCACTGTGGCTATGCAAATGTTTGCCAAAGCGATTCTTTTACAACATTTTAACACTTTCTCAAAGCATCATCTTTAAAGTCTCGCGTATGGGAAAGTAAAAAATTAACACATTTAATATCGATATATATATATATATATGCATATGATGATATGTCGACTTATCTAAATTTAAGTGTAGACACAAAGCAAGATATTGACCCTTCTTTGAACAGCTGTTTTCAAATCCAATTCCGATGACTAATGCCGACTGATAGCACATTCATTCGACGTGTTACTGTAGACTGCATTTTGGTATTTGGACCACATAGTGAGAATTTGCAAGTAAATGAAAACAAAAACATAAGGAAAACTACAATTGCCAGGGGCCAATCGTCAGATACTCTATATGAGGACAAACAAATTTATTATGAAAAAAATCATTTGTATGGGAGACGGGGGAAGGAGTGGTCCTATGGGATTTTGACATATGGATGAGTGATATAAAATCATATTCTAAACACATTTCGTCTTTATAAATTTTTCGATATGATGCACGATTTCTGAGAGAATAATGAAAAAGAATCACGGTTTTTGAGAAAATAGCAAAAAAGTATGCAATTTGTATGAGGAAGGAGGGAAGAAGTGGTCCGATAGGATTTTGATATGTAGATAACTTATGTGAAATCATATTTTAACCATACTTCGCGTTAACTTATAAACAATATTGATAAAGAATACGATTTCACTACGATTTACCATTTTTAAGCAAACTGCAAAAAACTGTTTTGTTAGTATGGTAGCGGGAAGGGCTGTTCCGATTGGATTTTGATGGATGCAAAGGTTATGTAAAATCATATTCTAAGCACATCTTATCTTGATGCATTTTTCGATAGGAAGCACCGTTTTCAATAAAATGGAACGTTTTCAAGAAGATTTTTGTGTATGGAAAAGTTATGTAAAATCATGTTCTAAATACATTTTACTTTTATAATTTGTTCAATGTGTCTCACCGAGAAAATTGCAGGAATGTGTTTCATTTATAAGGGGGTGAGTAGAGGGAGGGGGGGGGGTATCCGATTTTTTCGTTCAAAAACTTAACCTTACTATTTACTAGATACGCAACTGCACAAAATTTCAAATCCTTTCGAAAGGAATGGTGCTCATAGACAGAGGGACAAACAGACAGTCAGACAGACAGACTGACGGACAGACAGACTGATGGACAGACAGACTGACGGACAGACAGACTAACGGACAGACAGACGGAGGGACATGCGGAAATCAAAATCTTTTGTCATACCAAAACACCCTCGTGTTATTCATTTTAGTGTCCGACGATTGGTTCGATGCATTACAAACGGTATACTAAATCTAATATACTGTTATATGATTCTCATATAGAGTATAAAAAACATCAACAAAATTTACGAGACAATTGCACCACACACGACACAGTAATGACATTTTGCAAAAGTTCTCTAGCAAAATGCTCAAAATGTTGCCATTTTAAAATTCAAAATGCGTCGCGTTCGTTCATCGAGGGTAAGTATCTACTAAAATCGTTATAAACGCGACTATGTTTCATGGATTGTAATTTAAATTTCAATAAAATGTTCGTTTTTATAGTTTCAGGGTTAAGGTGAAGGTGAATTCGCAAAGAAATTCTAAAATTCCGAATTGTGGTAATTTCTCTCACAATCAACATATCTGACTCAATGTGTAGAATTTCTCAAATAGATCAAGGAATGACTATTGCTTTTGTTAAACGGTAGTTCGCTATACGTTAAATTCTGTAACACTAAGTAATAAACATACGGCAATTTGTTTACTTGAAGACTCTTATTTTAATTTATTTCTATCTCCGTGTTATTTTTTTTTGCGAAATTTCGAAATACGTCTGTTCGTGATTAATCAGAAACGCCAAAAATATTAAGACATGAGAGAAAGAAACCGCGTCCATTTTGTAAGATTCACGAAAATTTCAATCACTGTATGTGAATTCTTTGTGTCATTTTTCTGTTCTTTTTTTATTAATAAAGTCGAAACTTTTCGAATTTAACGTAAAAAAATCACACATGCGGAAAAGATGATCAACGAGAAAAATATCTTCTTAACCTTAATGTGGGCGCGAAGAAATTTTTTTAATGTTAATTTTTTTACGATTGTGGAAGCAATAAAAGTTCAAATTCTCTAAATTTAAAAAGTTGGATGCAATTTAAAATTTATTGAACACGAGATATTTCTACTAATGACAAAAATTCAGATTTTTGAGAAAAGATTTTTTTTTTCTAATTACTGCCATTTGGAAAATATAATAGTACCATCACACTCTCCCCGAATGTAGGGCGAATTCATCCTGACCCAACGTTGAATAAATTTCCAGCACCAAAAATTAGCGGACAGGATGAATTCTTCCACTGTCTCAGCCAACAGGTTGTATGCTTTTTTACTTTCCCGTAGAGGGAAAGTATTGTATTCATGATGGTGACCGACTCGAGAACTGGGACAGATAGAAAATTTTTGATCAGTACGAAATCCGTTTCAGGAAAAATTATGAGGATGTCCGTGCATCTATCTGTCGGTCTGTCTGTTGGTCTGTCTATTGATCTGTCTGTCTGTCGGTCTGGCCGTTGCACGTATCGTAAATAACTCGAAAACGCATTGACCTACCGACTTGAAATTTTTTGTAATTAAATTTTACAAAAATCGTTGTTTTTTTGTCAATTTTTGGAAAAGTAACGGTAACTATAACGAGTACCTCCCATACAATTGTTTTTAAACAATACCTTTTTTCGAAAATTTTCGAAACCAATGCGCTTTTGGGAAAAAATCAATATAACCAAATTTAAAGGATATAAAATTTACTACATTTTTGCTTTAACGGTTTTTTTTGTACCTCTAACGGTTCTCAATATATTTGAAAAAAAATTTAGTTTTTTGAAAATCTCTCGAACACTATGAGATATTACGAAAAAATGCATACAATCAAATCTACTATAGGAAATAAAATTGCCTACACTCAGAAAAATTGAGGCTAACTCGACGACCTACATACGGCGTAATTGGCCTCGGGCAGGCGCGCGTTCGCCTGCATGTGGGCAAGTAAAACTGAGTTGACCTGTGGTCGGAGAAATTCTGAAATTAAGCCACCAGCAGGTGCAGTAGGGCATTGGGAGCTGCACGAGTTGACCTTAGATAGGTTAACTCTGACCGCTAGCTGGCTTACAGAAACCTCTGTAAGGTCAGAGTTAACCTGACAAAAAGTTGACCTGGACATTTTTCTGAGTGTACATTTTTTGCTTTAACGGGTTATACATATTTCTAAGGGTCTTAACATATTTCAAAAAATCAGGTTTTTTGAAAATCTCTCGAAAACTATGGGCTATCATGTAAAAATTGATGTAATCAAATTCATAGGAAATAAAATTTCCCGCATTTTTCCCCTTAACGGTTTTTATGTATCCTTAACGCTTCTTAAGATATTCGAAAAAATAGGAATTTTTACACATTTTTATTCCGAAACTAGATATCGCAGAGGAAAGTTTTATTTGTATCACAACAGTTTTTTTTGTAATTTTAATCTTATTTCTCGGTCTTTTTTTTAACGCAAACAATCTGCAATACATACAGTAGGCAGTTTCGTTTTTTTTTTTAAATTACCTGTTCGAAAAGTACCCTCTAAACGACTCTTTTGTATTAATTTGAACAACAAAAAATATTTGTTTTTGGATTTTCCCACGAAATGTGCTAACTTAAATAAATAACAACAAAACAAAAATAATTTTATACATACTTATTTGATTTGATTTGATGGTGTCGCAACAGATAGAGAGCGGACACAGGAAGAATAAAGAAAATTAAATTTTTTCACAAAAATAGATATTCCTGCTGTTTCTCGCATTAAAATAACTTTTCACACGTGGAGAATTATTATCATCTTCTCATCACGACTTTCCATAGATTCTATCAATAAATTTGTTTAGCGTTGTGCCACCCACTTTATAGAAGAAGAAAAATACCAATTAAAATTTATCACAAATTTCGATGGATTTTCTTTTGATTTTTGCACATTTTTCACGATATTTTTCCCCTATCTTTTCAAAAAAAAATTATTCTGTCCACTTTGGTTGTTTATTTCGTGATTATTTGAAAACCTCGATAATAACGAATTTATATTGTTTGTTTTTTTTTTAAATTCTTTACGAATCACTCTAAGAAAATTAATGCTGGAAACTTAAAAGAAAAAAACGAAAGTAGTACAAAGAACTTGAACCCGTTTCACATCAAGGCTTCCCGCACAATATCGCACATTGTCCGTTTTATTTTTAAATCGCGGTAAAATATCGTACCGTATTTTTACCGTACACGATTCAGAACTACGCGAGTTGACTGTCTTAGCGAGTCTGAGACTGAACGTGAAAAAGTTGAAGTCGAAACACGAGAAAACGTAGAAACATATAGAGATCTACTACAAAAGTAGACGCAAAATTATCAAGTATTTTTTTTTTGTTTTTGAATATTTTTGTGGGGAAAAATACTATCGAGACGATTGCTGTCGGCGACCGCGAATCATTTGATAAAGAAAATCAACATTCATTGTGTTGGTTCTCGCCACCAACCGTCATCGTCGAAATCGAATGCGATTTTAAATTCTACACACTTTTTGTCGACAATTCGACTTTGTGCCGCTTGCACTTTCAAATTTGCAATTTGTAAATTTTCTCAGACAATTTTTCACAAACAAAAAAAAACAGTCTCCTCAAGAAACACTTGTTGAACACTCGGCATGCGTGCGAAAAATGAACATTCGCCATAAGTTTGTGTCAACCAACTGTCGAACTATCGTCAACAACAACCGCAACGTTCTCGACGTCGTCATATGGCGAATTCGACAATTATTGTGGAGAGATTTTTCTCAATATTTTAGTATCACATAAAGTTTCAGCCACAATTTGTAGAATCCGAAGGGAAATAACCTCCAATAGCACAGAAAAAAAACACTCAAACATGTGTGTGTGGTTATTGGTATATGCAGCTATAAAATCTCAGAATTGATTTAGATTTAAGTTAAGACACGAGAAAATTTCATAAACATTTACAAAATGTGAGCAGATGGAAAAACTAACCAGAAAAAAATAATAATAATGACGTCATAGTTTTATGATTGCCAATGGAAAGTGTCGAAATCCCTGGAAAAAACCAATTTCTGATAACGAAAACTTTTCGAATCACTTGACGCCTCATACATTCATGTGCCAAATGATAAGATAGCGACTGACCAACTCAGTTAAATCTATACTCGCATATCAATTGACTTCTGACTTTTAGTATTCTTTATTTTATTTCAGATATGATCTTTTTACAGATTCAACCAATGAAAGGGAAAATAATTCAGTTTTATGTTGTGGTGCAATTGGTGTGCATTTTTTTTTTTTTTTTGATAAAAAATTTACTACATAAAAAGCATATTTTTCATAATTTGTAGAATTCTCACGATTTCTTTCATTTTTACCCGATAACTTAGTAAGAAGTCGTAATGTGGCTAGCGGGGGGCTTGTAAACAAAGACGCGCACCACGCTGGCAAGCATGTGGAATGGTGTTAAAATGGCAATTTACGCGTATAAAGCAATATGAGAGCTGGCAACGCTGTGTATTTCGACTTATTTGCTAATAATTGCTTATTTTTACTTAAATCTACTTCGTTGCATGCTTAAATGCTAGTTTAAAGGTGTTTTAAAAACTGAAATTTCCAGTTCGGCATCATTCTGTACGCTTGCCAATGCGGTGCGCGCTTGTACTAATGTGTTGAGCTTGGGGCGGGGCATGGCGCGTATCAATTTTCTTGTGGCGTGCTGTGAGTGGATAAAAATAGAAAAAGAATGAACTTTCCGAAATAATTTGATTAGAAATTGTTCTGTAATATGTGGTCTTTGATGCATAAATTTGCTAGATAAAATCTCAAAAGGACTAAAAGGATATAGAAAGCTCAAAAGCACTACCAAAGATGTGATACAAAAAAAGAGAAAATTCGCAAATTTTGCTCTATTACTTCACAAAAAAATTTGACGCTTTTTGAGCCCAGGTATTTGAACTATAATGACAAAAAATTTAAAACCTTGACGGTGATTAAACAGCAACGATAACGACTTTTTTGGAATAATTTGAAATTTTCAGTTTTTTAAATATCGTTGGTAATTTCCTTTATTTTTTTCTCGTGATTTTTTTTAAGAACAGGATTTGACCCTGACAGACAAAAAAACAGACAAACAAACAAACATACAAGCAGACATATAAACAGACAAACAAACAAACAGACAGACAAACATACAGAAAAACATACAGACAAACAGACAGACAAACAGACAAACAGACAGACAACAGACAGACAAACAGACAGACAAACAGACAAACAGACAAACAGACAAACAGACAAACAGACAAACAGACAAACAGACAAACAGACAGACAAACAGACAGACAGACAAACAGACAGACAAACAGACAGACAAACAGACAGACAAACAGACAGACAAACAGACAGACAAACAGACAGACAAACAGACAGACGAACAGACAGACAAACAAACAGACAAACAGACAGACATACAAGCAGACATATAAACAGACAAACAAACAAACAGACAAACAAACAAACAGACAGGCAAACATACAGAAAAACATACAGACAAACATACAGACAAACAGACAGTCAGACTAACAGACAGACTAGCAAACAGACAGACAAACAGACAGACAAACAGACAGACAAACAGACAGACAAACAGACAGACAAACAGACAGACAGACAAACAGACAGACAAACAGACAGACAAACAGACAAACAAACAGACAAACAAACAGACAAAAAAACAGACAAACAAAAAAGCAAGGTAAATAAAAGCTTTTAAAAATACATACTATACATGATGCGAACTTGCGGTTTTTCATTTTTTTTAAATAGGGTATAAGGAAATAAAAGCGTTTTTACGTGACGGAATGAACTTTTTTTTGGTACAAAACGAAATAACATAAGGAAACAAACTCTCAATTTCGTTACGTAACGAAATGAATTAAGACGATGCGATTTTTTTCTTCCTTGTTCATCCCTGATTTGAATATAAAACATAATAAAAGCTATAATTGCCAATCTGGCAATTATTGAAAACCCGTATGGTGATTTAAGTGAACAGCGAACAGTTGTATCAAAATTCCACTTTGAAGTCAAATTTTCCAATAAGATTTTTTAAAATTTATTCCAATCGGATTTTCATGTATGGGAGTTTTATGTAGAATCATATCCTAAATAACTTTTGTTCTTGGACTTTTTTGATAAAATTCACCGTTTTTCAGATATTCAGAAAAAAAGTTTTCGATCGTATGGGGGGTACCCCCCCTAATGGTCCATTTTTGCCCATTAATGAACTTAGCCTCACATTTTACGAAAAACGGATCTGTGCAAAATTTCAAGTCTCTAGCTCAATCCGTGCGCCCGCAATCCGCGCCACGGACAGACGGACGGACGGACATGCTAAATTCAACTTTTTTTTATCATTCTAAACACAATGGTGTAATTCATTTTTTTGTGTGATGACGGGATCTTGGCGTTACAAACGGTAAGGCAAATCTAATATACCCTTGGTTTCACCATACGGGTATAAAAACTATTTAGAAGGACATTCTAGATATCAATAGGATTAAAAAAAATAACAAAAAATTCCCTTTGAAGAATAGATCTCTTTCTATTTTTCCACCGAAATAAACTCGCATAAGTCATGTTCTTATGTCGTTAGCGGAAGTACCTAAAATAATTTAAACTATTCGTTTAACGATTGTTGCTACGTGCAGGATGTTTCGGTGGAAGTAAAAGCTTCAAAAACTGAATAAAACTTCATCGCAAAACAAAAATTTCACAATTTTATCAACTAAATCGAGTGGAAAACGCCTATTTTGTAATTATTTGTTAATAAATTGACGAAATTTAATATTGCTAGCAGCAAATAAAATCATTTAATAAATTGACTTTCAATGCTCTTTACAAAATTAAATCTCCACAATATTTAATTGACTCTTCACGAAATTTAACAAACAGACAAATATCGAAAAAAAATGTACAAAAGAGCATCTTTCAAATAATATTCATTGAACTGTGCGTCTTGTTTACAATTTCTCTGAATAAATAACTCATGACAAATTAGTCATAATAAAATATATGAATTCGAGTGTATTTTTTTCTGACTCTGATTCATTAAGAGTTTGATAACAACACATCTCCGAAACAAAAATTTAACCGAATATGATAATTTTATGCCAATATGGAAATTTTTCCAAACCTTGAAGGTTATATATTTTTCAGGTGGTTGATAATGATTTAGAAATTTAGCTGTAAACAAATTAAAATAGAGACATAGACAAAATATTATATGTAATAACTAAAATACGATAAAGTTTCAAGTATTTTTTTCATCCATACAATTTTTTATACGTCTTTTCGAATGGTACTTTGCCATTCTTATTTACTTGATAATGGAAAAAATAGCAAAATTCGGAAGATCATTGGTGTTTGCTGCACTACACTCGACAAATGGAGTGTTTTTGACACTAGAAGAGTGTTCTTTTTACACCCGTATGGTGAAACCAAAGGGTATATTAGATTTGTCTTACCGTTTGTAACGCCAAGATCCCGTAATCACACAAAAAAAATGAATTACACCAGTGTGTTTAGAATGATAAAAAAAGTTGAATTTTGCATGTCCGTCCGTCTGTCCGTCTGTATGTCTGTCCGTCCGTCTGTCTGTGGCGCGGATTGCGGGCGCACGGATTGAGCTAGAGACTTGAAATTTTGAGCAGATCTGTTTTTCGTAAAATGCGAGGCCAAGTTCGTTAATGGGCAAAAATGGACCATTAGGGGGGGTACCCCCCATACAAACGAAAACTTTTTTTGCGAATATCTTAAAAACGGTGCATCTTATCAAAAAAAATGCAAGAACAAAAGTTATTTAGGATATGATTCTACATAAAACTTCCATACATCAAAATCCCATTGGAATAAATTTTAAAAAATCTTATTGGAAAGTTTGACTTCAAAGTGGAATTTTGGTACAACTGTTCGAATTTTGATACGAATATCACCATACGGGTTTTCAATAATTGGCAATTATAGCTTTTGTTATGTTTTTTGCTAAAATGTATATTAAAGTAGTAGTACTGGAGTGTTGTTAAGATATCGAGAACTTTTCGAACAACATTCAAATAAAATAGGGCGATTCATGAAATCGCGGAAATACCTCGTACACCACGGAAACTGCGTAAGTTTAACACCTTCAATAGTGAAATGTTGTATGGAGATATTTTTGAATACCTTCCAGTGTTTGTCTATTTTTTTCGAAGATTATTAACATTCTTAATTACAAATTTTTAGGTTTCTTACGTTTTTACGGTTTTTACGTGTAATTCCCTAATTGTAAAAAACTGCGTAAATCAATTTACGTAAAAAATCGGTACAATACTGAAAAACACATAAAATCCGAAATCCAAAAACTTATCTGGTTTCATGAACACCCTAAATATTTTATTGGCTTGAGTGAAGTATTTGTCACGAGACATTTTTCCAATCTGACCTTTAAACCGAACTTCGAAGCGATTTGCACGTGTGTTGCAAAAATATAATAGTTTAATGCGACAATTCCATACATCTGACGATTATAAAGTATAATTTCTAGTGAGTGATTTTTTATAGCTATAACTAATCGAATTCTAGGCCAAGGTTAGGTGATTGACTTTTCGTTATATTACCATCCATAGTACATAAATAGCCGTCTTTGGTTGATAGAGAAACATTTTCTCGCATGCTCATCGACGTCAATTAAAGCGTTTTCTAACAATAAGCAAAAATTAATTCATTTTAAAAATATAAAATGGGATAATTAGTTGCGTGCCACAAAACGTCTTTTGTCTTCATCTTTAATCAATTTTAATTTTTCATTTCAGTTATTTTCATTTAATCCGTCACTTAAATTCATAAACAAGCGCTTCCGCTCAATAAACAAATTTAAATAGGCAGGTGTCGACTATATTACGATTAAAAGTGGTATATTGAAATTATACTCAATTAAATTTGTGAATATTTTTTTCCATGCTCTAATTTTCCCGAAATTCTGTTTTTACAAGAATTCTATAGGAATTTTAATGTAAGAAAAACCAAAATTATACTCTTTGAAGCAAGTCGGTATGCTGTAACCAAGCAATATTTAACTCTTCTATGGCCTATGTTATTTATAAGCAATTTTTTATATCTTTTTTATGTACTAATGTTTCATTATTTACAACCAAATGGCAAAAAAGGGATAGAAATCGGTTCCAATGATCAAAAGATATAAGGATTGTTTTACTCTGAAACATTTCCGTAATATCCAGCCGAATGCTAATCACAGGACCAAAATCGGTTGAATGGATCAACAGTTATGAGGGGAGGACAAACAAACACAAACTCTCACCCCAAAACGCTGAAACGCTGGATGAAAAGCAACAGTCGGCCAGGAAAGAAATTCTAACTCTAGGGAAAAAGTCAGGCGTAAAAGGGTTAATCGTAAAAACGAAGAAGTCAACATTCAACAGATGATTAGTATTGAACAAACCCCATTATTTCCAACGGTTAATATACCTGAGTATCAACTGTAATTCATTCAGTCAGAATTCAAATTTATCACAATTGTAAATACGGATGAACGATTGATGTGAATAAATATAGGCAATATCTAACAACAGCAACATTGTTTTATTAAAAATATTAATAAATAGATTACACCGGCGGATTATTAAAAACGCGTGTTTATCAGTAAATATCAAAACTTCACCCCACACCTCCGAAAACAACGCATCTGTCTGGTAAATATCCTATAAAAGTTTGATCAATAAATCCAAGCATCATTAAAATGTCTGAAAATGTTGATTTAATTCTGTTGTAATATGACTACACTTTTATTATTGCGTTTATCCGTAATCCATGTTGCTAAGTTCTAACTTCAAATTATAGATTTTTCGGTAAGAATTTTATTTATTTTTTGGTTAAAGTACCTAAATTTGTTTATGAAAACTTTTGGGAATTACTTGATTCCACAAAGAAATTTGTACAATTATTTTTATTGATTTCTCTTAGATTTATTTTTAGAATTTTCAACATTTACATAATGTTTATGTTAGGCATATTCCATAAATACGTAAAGTTATGTTGAGATGTTTTAGGGGGTTATGCCCACATGTAAAGTTTGGAAAAATCGATTTTTTTTGCACATTCTTTATCATCATACTAATATATAAAAAAATGAGTTTGTGTCTGTCTGTCTGTCTGTTCCTCTTTCACGCAAAAACGGCTGAACCGATTGACTTGAAATTTGGCATGAGTGTCTGTGGTAGTTCTGGTTCCAACATAGGCATACAGAAAAGTAGCGCGAGGGGTGGGGGGAGTAACGGGAGGGGGTAACACGTTTATTTCGAAACTTAGTTTTTGCGCTATGTTACTCTTTCGCGGGGAAACTACTGAACTGATTGGTCTGAAGTTTAGCTCCAACATAGACCATAAAAAAAATTGAAAAAACTTAACCCGGTAACGACGGGTATGCGAGCTAGTGTACAATATATTTCTCGAAATATTAATTTTATTCGAAGAAAATTGTCGAAGTTACGCGGGTTTAGAGTCATGTGTGCAGCCGCAAGGAAAGAAATCTTTTTTATACTGTCATTATATTATAATTAGTGTAAACATATTTTGTTTGAGCTAAATATAATATTCTTGCTACAATCAAACTTTGGTTTATTGCAAACAAAATTCATTCACCACAAATATAATTATGTTTATCGCACTTTATTCCTCTAAACCAGGCATCATCAGCTAGTGGCTCGGCTGGCTCATCACACAGATTGGCTTTAACAGCGTAGCCACTATAATCGACCTTTTATTGTGTGCTATAATGCTTGTGTGTGCGGCTTCGGATCGCAGGAATAAAACGAATCGTGCTTTGACTTGGAATCGATGCTTATTAGCATCAGGGTTGCCAGGTCTCCAGGCAGTTAAGTCGCCCAAATTTTATAGAATTTTCGCCCAAAATTGCTTCCGCTCAACCCAAGTCGCCCAATTCGCGACAATAATTACATTACCCTAAAAACATAAAATAACAGCAAAACCTTTAACCCCGTGGTTCCCAAACTTTTTCAGTTGACGCGCCTCTTGAACACTTATCAAACAGCTGACGCCCCCCCTTTTTTGAAAACCTGTCAAACCTCCGTGGTTCTATTCTAATATTTTGAGTTAAAAATCCACACACACTTTTACTGTCCATTTCAATTATTTATTTCTCTAGTTTCTACAAAAAAAAAACTGGAAAAATAGAAAATTCATGGGATGAGTGACACTGTTTTTCTTTCACTAAAATCTGAATATTAGGTCTGATGTTTGACAGAGCACACCGGAGATCGCTTTCCAGATTAAGTCTGCAACGCTGCTTTGTTTTTATTAGACAAGACGAGAACAATATCTTGAAATGTTAATTTCAAATTTCTTCACGACTACCGTCCGTAGATCTACGCCCCCAAGGGGGGCGCGGCTGAAATTGCTTCACGCCCCCCTGGCAGTGGCCCCACGCCCCGCAGTTTGGGAACCATGGCTTTAACCCATGTGTAGTGCATTTTTTAAATATCAAGTAAAATAGCAAATTAAAACTTAAAGGCGAGAAAATCGAGGACTTGATTTGAATCAATGACCCCAAAATTGCCAAAAATATGTCAATACATACATTTATATCAGTATTAAGAGAGAACTCCAATTCGGCAGAAGCAGCAGCAGCAGCAGAAATTTTAGAGATTAGCGCTAAAATGAAATTCTGATTCTGCCGCTGCTTCTTCTACTGCTGCTTTATTTGAGCGCAACACATTAGACGCGATGTTTTAAAGTTCTGCATCTGCCGCTGCTTCTACTTCTGCCGAAGTGGAGTTCTCCCTTTACTCTTAATTAAGGTTCTTGGTTCTGTCGTAACGCCGTAACGCACAGATAGTGTACTCATAAAATAAATTAAACAAAAAAAATGTGTGTAATATATTAATTTTATATTGCAGAGCTTATTTACAGATATAATGTTATAAGGATTTTACATATGAAATGAACATAAAAACGTTTTTCTAAAAATAAAAATACTAGAAATGGTTTGTTGTGCAAATATTGGGCCTTACCAATAAACATTTGTAAAGTCGAGTCTACGTTGTCTTAAAACTAGGCACATAGACTAAAATAATTTATAGTTTGTTAGAGTCGAAACTAAAAAGGCTACGTAGACTCGACTTTATAAATGTTTCTTGGTAACGCCCATTATGTTTTTATATTTTGTTATGGGCACAAATTTAAAGGCGTGTTATGGTTCTTTCTTCACTCAAGGAAAGCGATAACATTCTTATTGGTGTTATTAGAAAGCAGAATATTCAATACTTATTTTGAAAATGACAGTGGGTGCATCCATTTCGCTGTTTTGCTTAGTTACCGATCGCTAAAAGTAAATTGACCGTATTGCCACAAGCAAAAGAGTAATTTTAGCCAGACAAGCATATGCTAAATGGAAGGATGAGTGCGTCCATTTAGACATCGAGTGTGCGTTCCGAACTTGGTAAATAGTGGGAAAAATTCGGTAAATGACGTACAATTTCGAAAGGAAAGATATTTTTCAAAGATAGCCCAATGTCGCCCAAACGATTTTTTGAAATCGCCCAATTTGCGATTTGCGATTTTTTCAAAAAGATTGTCGCAAAATCACGAAAAAGATAGCCCAATTCGCGATAAATCGCCCAAACTGGCAACCCTGATTAGCATAACGCATTTCATTTTAAATCAGTTCGTGTCAAGCCATTGTCGTGGAAGGTTGTGTTTCATTGAACTGTATTTTTATTTGTAGTGGTTATAAATTTTGATTGTAAAGCAAGCGACAGTTACTTTGATGACCCCTGCTCTAAACATAATTATATTGGCGATGAACGAATTTTGTTTGTGGCAAACAAGATTTTGGTTGTAATAAGAGCATTATATTTATCTCAAAAAAAGTTTGTTTGCACAAATTATAATACGATGACTGCATCAAAAATTATATCTTTCCATGCGGATTCGCAGCATTTACGAAATAATTCGAAACCTTAATCGAGATTTTCTAAAATCTATGTTTCCAAAATCTATGACTGCGAATACTCAATAACCACTCAACCGATTTATTTCAAATTTTCCACCGTTATTACACGTTAGTTTATCTAGTCCTACGCCGAAGCTGTTTTTTTTTAATTTATACATTCTTTTAACAGTCAAAAAAGGCCAGATTTGATCATAAAATCGAGACTTTAAAACGGACGCCATTTTGTTCGCAATTGATTTTTCAAAATTCCAACCGGCCCAGAATATGTAGCATTATGTAAAACTCAATAAAACAATGACCACAGACCGACCGCTATCACCGCAAATCACTTTCAGAAATAGATTCTTCCGTACGCTTATAAAAACAGCAACTAATACTCTATTTTTTCAAATAATAAGAAAATCTGGAAAATAGTTAAATATGTATACATAATACAATACAAAAAAAGCTGCACCGAAACGGTTTTTTAAATAGTATCGCCAAAAAAAACCCATTTTGTTCAAGCCTTGCAGATAGGCATAACCCCTAAAGAATACAAAACTTTTATCATTGATTTTTTTTTTTGTGGAACCGCCAACTTTGAAGATATTTGCAGTTTTTTTTAATTATTTTCAGTCAAATAAATTCAAAGATGGGTAGAAAAAATTTGAAAAAATATCAGTTGTGATCAACACAAAACTTTCCTCTGCAATATTTAGTTTCGGAAAAAATATGTGAAATTTTTTTTTTTCAAATATCTTGAGAACCGTTAAAGATACGTAAAAACCGTTAAAGAAAAAATGTGGAAAATTTTATATCCTATAAATTTGGTTATATGCGTTTTTTCACTAAAGTGCATAGTTTTCCAGAGATTTTAGGGTCCGCTGATCACGAATCTGATGTTCAAATTTCGTGACTTTGGTCCCAAGGACCTGTAAGGATAATGCAAATACCCTGTATTGTTTCGTAATTTTAAATTAAAAATGTTTGCATCTCCGTTCCGTCGGAGATAAAAATGAACTACACCAAGGCGTTTGGGATGACAAAAGATTTAGAATTCCGTCGGTACATCCGTCCTTTCATCCGTCTTTCCATTCTTCCGCCCGTCTGTCTGTCCATGAAGATCATAACTTTCGAAAAAATTGAGCTAGAGACTTGAAATTTTTGCAGTTGCGTTTCTCGTTTCTCGTAAATTGCAGAGCTAAGTTTTTGAACAGGCAAAATCGGATAATTTGTCCCCTCTCGTCCCCTCCACATTCCCCTCCCCTATTTCCCTCTCCACTCCACTACACCTCCTCCCCCACACACATACAAACGAAATCTGTTTTTGCGATTTTCTCGAAAACGATGCATCGTATCGGAAAAATTATAAAGACAAAATGTTTATAGACTATGATTTTACATAACTCTTCCCTACACTAAAATCCCACCCAATGACTTCTTCCCCAGCGCCTATTCAAATGGATTTTTTTAATCGGTCTGTCTTCATATGGTATTAACACGTTCGTGACATTTGCTTTTTCAACTTTTTTACATTTGGACATCGTGTACCACGGGTGGTACACTAGCGATTTGTTTTCTGGAGGTTGTGCGCCATCGGTGGTACACGGTGCGTGTTTTTATATTACTTCCACAAAAAACCACCGCACTATTTACTCGCGCGGTTTTAAAAAAACTGTACATGTACCACCAGTGGTACACGATGTCACGGACGTGTTAAAGGGTTATCCTCCTGAAAATCGCAGTTTTTCTTAAGTTGTTTCTTTCGATGAATTTAAATAAATTCGAACAATATATTTACATTCCAAATATTTATCAAACAAGGAAAAGTCACCCAACTAACAAACTCTCCAGACCAAAACTCTTACGAATTTTGAAATCTTCTCATTAAACTTTCTTAACACACTGGATACTCTCATAACATAGTTCTTGTAATGACACTCTAATTTTTTCTGATAGCGTTCTTTTTATAAGAGTATGACGCTACTAGAGCTACTGAATCTTTTACGCTTATAGCAAGGCGATTTTTGAACTCTTGTAGCGAGCCTTTATAAACTTGTGTTCTCATTGTATATTTTTTATAAAGTTTTAACACTTAAAGAGTTTAATTCTTAAATAAAAATGTTATGAGCAGTTAATTCGTATGATTCTCATAAAAACGCGCTTGTAAAAGTTTAAGTATAAAAATACTTGTTAAAATGCTCAGATGAGACATAAAAGAGTTAAACTTGCATAACGCGAGCTTATGTTCTTATTACAAGAATTTTATTCTTAAAATAAATCTTCGTCAACAGGCGCCATATTTTCCCTTGATCTTTTTTAACAGTAAAACTTTGAAATTCCAAAAACAGCTTATATATGTAAATTAGGACCTAAAAACACTACAAAAAGCTATTTTCGTTAAAAACAAAAACGCATTAAAACAATTGAAACAGTTTGATCAATTATATTAAAAATTTAATTTTGCCATATTATATTTCCGATTTATAATATATCTAACTTTTTCGATTTTTTCGAGGGGTTTCGCATTTTTTCGAAGTAAAATATGTTATATTATCAGTAAAATTGCATTTCCCATATAATTTTTGTCTATATATCCGAGAAAATAGAATTTAAAATCTATATCATATGAAATTCTAATACAATATTATCATACGCAAACGTAGGATCCGAAAATAAATAAACACTTCAAAAATAACTTTTACTCTTTAAAAAATTACTTTAACTCTTCAAAAATAAAACCGGCTAGATATTTTTATATACTCTACTCTTTTTAGCAAAGCATAAAGTACATGTTATGAAAGTTTTATGAGAATATCAATAAACTCTCATTAGAATTCAAATAGTGTTCTTGTGAGACTTTCGTGACTCTTACAAAGAGAACTGATGTCTTGTTATAAAATAAAAAAAGTTCTCATAAGTGCGCCATTTAAGCCTCATGAGCCACTCATAAAACAGTTGTAGCATTCTACAAGGGTGAAATAGCCCTGTATGAAAACTCTCAAAAGACTCTAGTAGAGTCTTATGAGACGAAAATTGTTAGTTGGGCACCCTTCCTTTTTTCGTTTTTATTTAACAAACGTTACTATTATTGGAACAATATTTCTTTCTTAAACCAAACAACTTTATACAAAAAATTGGCTTCCCGCCTACCTTCAAAATATTTAACGTAAGTAGATTTATCATTCCTGAGCTTTTCCCATTGAGTTTCACTTCATTACGTTTTGCGGAAAACTTACGTTGTCTTGTTTGTAACAACAATTCTAACAAATTGTAATCATTTTTCAGAAAGGAGCCGCATCCCCAGGGACCCAGTTTATACACATTTAGATATACTTTTTCTATGTTCAATTTACGTAAGATTATTTCCCCATAATAACTCTCCACGTGACATACCGAATTTAAACCAAATAGAAACGAAATATTGCCATATCTGCAAAAATAATTTTCCTCATATTTTTCCGGTGATTTTTGTGTGACCATTAATTGAGAATCCAGAACGAAACGAAATGAAAAGGAAATTTATTTTCGCATTGCATGCAAAATTTCCGCAAAAGTAGTCAAAATGTCTGCATTGCTGGCGGAAAATTAGTTCAATGAAAATTAGATGTCCTTTTAAAGGGGAGAACATTTTCACAAAGCAACAGGTTGTTGAGAGGTCTTCCGTGGGGAAACGTGTTTTTGAATTAATTCATTAATTTTTTTTTTTGCTGTAATAAAGAAAAAACCATTTCTTTTTATTGTGTGTTTTCTCACCTAACGAAAGCAGTTCATGGGAAAAAAGTTATTAAACTTTTTGATGGTATTCAAATAAAGTTTTTATTTTTTCGTACTCAAAAGAAACTTTTTTCTGGTCTTGTGAAAAAAATCCTAATAAAAGTTTCTTCTTCTCATTAAGTTAAGTACTTTGTAATGATTCTTAAATAAAGTTTTGCTTTCAAACAAGAAAAAATAAATAACTAAATAAATTGCCTTTGGTGTGCAACTCATATTCATATATTTTTTTTTGTAATTTCCCAGCGACGTCTATCGTAGCAATCATTATAACATAATAAACTTAAGTCAATTTCATGCGAATTTAACTCAACATAAAGACATCAGAAATGCAAGAAAATCGTCCAAGGGTAATTTCCTTGCAAAAGGAAACGATTTGATCTCCATTCACGTCATTTCACATAATTAACTTCTTTATAATCGACCAACGAAGGCAAGTACACATCCTTTATGATTTACACTCTATGTTTTACGCCAACACCAAACCGAGTCACGTTTAAACACATGGCAATGGATTGAAAGAAAGAAACAATGAAAGGATATGTGTTAACTTACCGTAGGTCATGGCCATTTAATCAATAATCTTGTTGTATTCTCGTATGAATTTCACATAAGAACAAAAACACACACTCAGACGTTAAAAATTTCTACCCTTATCTTTTATTTTCTTAATAATTTAATTGCTACATATAAAACAGCATTTAAATAAGACATTTAATTTCATTTATTTGCGATTTTTACAAATTCGACTACGAAACGCATCAATAAAATGAAAATTCACACAAAAAATAATAAAATTTCATGGAAAAAAAATCAAATTAACGTAATTTTAGTATTTTTAATGCTCCCCCAATTGGGGAACGAGACCGACTGAATTTTTCCACTTTGCCAATTCGGGTGAGAGTTCCATGGCTTTCCATAGACGTTGGAGTTTATATACACCTGATGAACTAAATTTCATTGAAATCTCCATCGTGCCTGTCCTGATTTTACGGAATGAATGCCGGGGTTTCCCTGCGCAGGATCCGAATTGTTTCTTTATTTCGGGTGGGTAGTGGACACAATGACTCCGTAAATATTTTGATTTCCAGCAGCACTCAGATGTGAATAATATTCATAGATAAATACAACTTATTATATAGATCAGGGTGAATTTCAGATGGAGTAAATTCAAGGATTTCCAGAGAAAACACGAAGTCTTTATTATACTCGTATTGCTTAAGAAATACAGAGAAATAAACAAAAGAAATGTGTACACATTTTCATAGTTTACTTAGCTTTCCTTGTTTATAGTTATTATTTTTTTTCAAATTTTTATGAAAATGGGAAAAATTTAAACATAAAGCGAAAGAATAAACTGCTTGATTATTAATTTTCTTGTTTGAAATTAGTTAAAATTTAAGACGTTGGCTACCAGCCAAAAAAACGCTTACTCCGCTAGTATACACTGGGAAAAAACGCAAAAATCATTTCTGTACATTGTGAGTACCCAGTGAACACAAGATCAATACAGACAAAAACGAACGAATCGAATAAAATATAACGGACAAAAAAAACCCCCTTTGTACCGCACGAGCGACTGCACTCAACCATGGAACTTGAGAAACTGACGGTAATGACAATAGTGTGTGTACACCGGTGACTCACATGGTAGCCAACGTGTTAAAGTATGTAATGGTTTTCAATTGAGTAGTGGGTACTATGAAGATCGAGCCATGCTCGGCGACCTCAAAATTTTCCTTTTGCTGATCTTTTGGGGCAAATAGTAGATTCACGTTATCTTTACAAAACCTTTTCTGAGGTTTGAAATCCTCAATCCGAAAACTCTCTCTACTAATTTCCTGCTAATTTCCCCGAAAAAAAAGAAAATAATTTTGTTATCACTACATTTTTGTTGTCATCACAGGATTTGTCGTTTCGAATTTTGAAATTCCAACATCAGATTCAGGATTAGCGACCTTAAATCCCCATAATGTAAATTTCTCCGAGAAAAAAACCAGAAAAAGGACATCGGTATTATTCTTACAGGACCTCCCGTTCCGAAATTTGAAATTCTAGCATCAGATTCGTGACCAGTGACCCCAAAAACCTACTAATGTCAGTTTTTCCAGAGAAAATTGGAAAAAGGGTGTTCGCATTATCCTTACAGAAACTTACATTTCGAAATTTAAAATTTTAACATCAAGTCGACCCTAAAAACCCCCTTAGTTGCAATTTTTGCTTTAAAAAATCGCAAAAAGGATTTTTGCGTTATCCTTACAGGATCTCTCGATTCGAATTTTGAAATTCCAACATCAGTTTCAGCATCAGCGACCTCAAAAATCGCCTAATATAAATTTTCCCGAGAAAAAATACGAAAAAAGATATTCGTATTATCCTTACAGAATCTTCCCTTTCGAATTTCGATATTCCTACATCAGATTAAGGATCAGCGACTTCAAGAACTCCCCAACGAAATTTTTTTGGGTATTCGTGTTATCCTTAGGGGACCTTTTCTTTTGAATTTTGAAATTCCAAAATTAGATTCGGGATCAACGACCTCAAAGACTCCCTAATGTAAATTATCCCGAGAAACAATAGGGACAGGAATATTTGTGTTATGCTTAGAGGACCTTCTTATTCGAATTTTCAAATTCCAACATCACATTTATCTATCTCAGGTCAACCCGTGTAATTCCTTACGCCCTACTTTACCAGCTGCATCTTTAATTTTTGATTTTCTGGTGCCACAGGTTTTTACTTTTTCTAAGGCAGGTGAACTTGCGTCTAGCATATGCTAAATTTTCCTGCAGGAAGCTAATTACGCCGTATGAAAATGAAACTCGATAACTTATACTCAATTTTTCTGAGTGTACCTATTATAGGGGATGAAGTTTTTATAATAATAAAATTTGCGAGCGATATTGTGATCGTAAGGCTCAATAGGTTGCGTTGAGCAGGGCACTTAGCTTGAATAAAAGTGGAAGAACCGGCGTTTTTACACTCAGAAAAATGTCCAGGTCAACTTTTTGTCAGGTTAACTCTGACCGCTAGCTGGCTGACAGAAGTTTCCATTACATGACATTACATCCTCGAAATGCCTATCTAAGGACAACACGTGCAGCTCCCAAGGCCCTACTTCACCTGCTGGTGGCTTAATTTAAGAATTTCCCCGGTCACAGGTCAACACAGTTTTACTTTCCCTCATGCAGGCGAACGCGCGCCTGCCCGAGGCCAATTACGCCGTATGTAGGTCGTCGAGTTAGCCTTCATTTTTCTGAGTATATGCTGCCAGACACATAAAAACCGGTGTCTGGTTGAATGAAAAAAAAAAAACTCTCATCCAACCTTTTTTCGCAACACCTAAAAAATATCAAAAAATGTAAGAAAAGCATTTCCCGTCATACTTTTTGGGATCATTTTATTGAAAATCTTATCAAAATTGATTAACAACACTCGTTATAAATCAATGTGAATTCGAGATTAAAATGCGATCGTGATAAAAGTAAAAATGGAGATAAGAGATAATTTCACTTATGCAATGAACTTTGCGAATTCAATTTTTTTTTAAATAAAATTTACTGGTATCGATTAAATGATGCCATTGAATAACAATGATAAGAAAATCCCAATAGACTATATTAGTTTTATTATGTAATCGTAAAGAATTTTTTAGTACTTGTGCCTGAAAGTTTTGAATGAGTTTCGAATGTGTGGCAAAGCACGTTTTTGAGTTGCAAAAATTATAACCCATATTTTTACTCTTGATATTGTCGAAAAGAAATTGTTTGCGTAATATTTTTAAATACAAGCTGATAGGGATTTCATTTTTTCCACAACTTTTAATTCTATAACATAAATTTTAGACAAAACATATTTTATTGAAAAATTCTTACTTGAAAATGAGGAAACATTTGGTTACAGATCGTAATCCGACCAATCCCTCCTTAATGTGATAAAAAATACCCACCTTTAAAAATTGAAAATATTCCAATAGTTTACTTTCTTCAAATTACCATGCAATTAAATAAATATATTAAAAACAAAATTGTAAGTCAACCAAAAGTATATTACCTAAAATAACACTTTCAAGAGCTTTTCTCTGGTTCTGTGATGAACTTTTATTTAGTCATAGCTTGAAAATCTTTTATTGAAACCAAGGAAGCTTTTACGAAACTTTCACAGTGTTACTAACTCTAGTTATTTCTTGACGACAAAAGTTCTAAAAAGTTTTCCTTTTCCGTTACATGTACAAAAAGTTTCATTCTGACTTTTCACCAAAATATTCCCATTTACGTAATCTTATTATAAATATAAATAAGATGTGTTTTTTACTCTATATGAGATTCATATAGGGGTATATTAGATTCAGTATATCATTTGGCTATGCGAATTTTGTTCAGAGGTATTTTGTCCGGAAAAAATGGACTTTTATGCGGAAAAAATGAACTTTTGTCTGGAAATGGGAAAAACTGATTTTTCATATAAATATATGCTCAGGAAGAGGTTGGAAATTTTTTAGAATATACCATAAAAAAAAGGAAATATCTAAACTATTATGACAAACCCTGATTGAGACCCTGATTGACCTCGAAGCAACAGGGCTGGCTTCAGTTAAAACTTTTTTTCAGTATTCAGCTCTTTCCTAATTCTTTAAAAGGAAAACCTCAGTAGAAAAATGGATGACTATTTTTTTCGGATCAAATACCTCTGAACAAAAATATAATAAATTCCTTGCAAAAGTTTCAAAATAAAATGAACTTTTAACCGGAAACCTCCGGGCAAATGCCCATTTATTTTTTACTGTATTTGATTTTTCTCGACCAAGTTTTTTTATAATTTTAATATGTTTTTTCGGGCTATTTGGTCAAATAATATAAACACTATATGTAAATTTTAGCGACGTTTCGTCCCTTTATTGGCGACATTCTCAAGCTGAATGCTATCGGAAAAAACATACCTTAGTTTCTATGTAGACATAATACACAAAAAACTTACTATAAGTATAAAAGTTGTCACAATTAAATACATAGGATTAATTAAAACAAAAAAAAACTAATAGTAAAAAAATAAAACAAGCATACAAAAAGCCATGTTTCACCAGGCGAAATTCTCTGCGGACTAAAGCTTATTTTGCCCGTAAGGAACTTTTTCCCCTTTCTAGCAAAGCACAGTAGGTCAGATTTATGTCATCTGTGTCAGTTTTTTTGTTGATGGTGTTGGGTGTTGAATATATATGTAGTGCCTCTAATAGTGTTTATATATATAGTGTTTATATTATTTGACCAAATAGCCCGAAAAAACATATTAAAATCATTTATTTTTTGAACAAATATCCGGGACTTTTGTCTGGAATTTATTTATTTCCGTAAATTTTTTCCAGACAAAAGACAATTTTTTCCGGACAAAAGACCATTTTTTCCGGACAAAAGACCATTTTTTCCAGACAAAAGATCATTTTTCCGTACATAAGACCATTTTTTCCGGACAAAAGACCATTTTTTCCGGACAAAAGACCATTTTTTCCGGACAAAAGACCATTTTCTCCGGACAAAAGATCATTTATCCAAACAAAAAATCATTTTTCCGGGACCAAATAAATACCTCCGGACAAAAGACCCGCATCTTGGCTTTTTGTAACGCATCGAACCAATAATCGGACACAAAAATGAACTACGGGTGTTTTGTATGAAAAAATATTTTGATTTCCTTCCATCCGTCTATCCGTTCGTCTGTCCGTTCGTCTGTCCGATCGTCTGTCCGTCTTCTTCCTCACTAATACCTGTTCCCGGATTACACATTTCAGGACCGAAACTTGATGCAAATTTTTCCAATTTCCCATTGTTTCAATTAAAATTAATTTCATTGTATTCAATTGTGGCCATGAGACATCTGTTATTTGAATGAAAACGGTTTCGAGAGAAACAAAAAATAAGAAGAAACAAAAAATATTCCAATATAAGCTCTTGCCCGAAATTATTCAAAAAATATTAAGGCCTGTGTCCACATGGAAGTTTATTTGCAAAGTCGCTTCTAGCAGAGACTTCTGGAAGTTTTTCCCGTGGAAACACTAACTGCAAGTGAACTTCCAGAAGTTGTGACACCAGAAATCTCTTCTGGAAGCGACTTCTGCAAATAAACTTCCATGTGGACACCGGCCTTTACAACCCTAAGGAGTCGAAATTATTAAAAAAAAAGAATTTAAGGTTCATTTTCGCATATTTGTAATAAAATTAAAGTTAATTTACATTTTGTTAAATATATAAAATCCTTTGTTAAAAGCGTCTGTAAAACAATTCTTGAAAAACAATTGGCATACCAAATTCCACAGCAATAATACAACCTTTTTGATATGCGAAACACTTAAAAATTAATAAACGAAAAACGCAAATCCCATAAACCTGAAACCGAAATCCCACGTTCTGCTTACACCTAAAAATCTCGGAATTTTCAGATCATATGAAAAGTAAAAATAAATAACGTAAATTCGAATTCCAAGAATTTTTTTACATTTCGCCGTTTGATCTGCTTTACGTAAAAACCCAAAAACAAAAAAAAAATATGAAAGATAATGGCGACTATGGTATATCCCGTGGCTTAATATTTAATATATAAATTTATTTACAAAGAACTCGTAATCCGGCAAAACTCTAAAATAAATTTGCATCCATAAAGATTCTAATAGCTCATTGTAATGACCCCCCAAAAAGCTTTTGTGTCTAAGTACGGCAATTCATTTAATCCAAAGATGTCCTTCACAGTTAGAAAAAAAAATGAAAAAGAATCTCAACAGAAATCTTACTAATATAAAAATAAACGACTATTTGCACCCACAAAATAAATGAATAGCGTCTTTATGGATTTTAGCCTGCCACTCTTATCCATATTAAGACTGGCGGGGGCAGAAGGGTGGGAGGATGATGATTATGGTTACCAAAGTGATAGCCTGACCATTGCCACAAGGAGTCGAATGAACTTTTGGTAAGTAAGTTTACTTCATAAATTAAGCCAAGATAAAAGAAAATGAATGGAGAATACAAAATGTGGGAAATACGAGAAAATATACTAACTCTACCGGTTAGAAAAAAAAGGTTACGCAGATTTTAACCTCCATCGAGAACACCTCTGTCTTTTTTGCTAATTCCTTTGTTTGTGAATCACGGTTTAAAAAATTTAAAATTTCTCATGTGAATAGCATTTGATTTCCTTATACTAAAGATCAATATCTACGCACGTCGCGCTGTGAGAAAAAAAGTTTACTTGAGTCAAGTCAATTTTTTGACAAGTAAACTATTTAGCCCCATAAACAAAACCGAAAGTTTGGCCCTTACAGCCAAATTTTTCCATAAAGAAAAAAAAATGATATTTTTAGGGTTGAAAAATTGAGGAAAAGGATAATCACATTATCCTTACAGGGTATTCCGTTATCCTTTCAAGGATGAAGTAGTGAAAATATTGTATAGTCACCCGAATCGAATGAGTGGAAGTGGAAAAAAATTAGATTACAAGATTTGACCCTACAAACAAACAAACAAACACACAAAAAGCAAGCTAAATAAAAGCTTTTAAAAAGGGAAGAAATTTAAAATTGCTGTACTGGATTGGTCCCATCATTCAGCAGTTTTAAATTTGTCAATTTTATTTACTAGTGCCAATTACTCCAAATACGATTTTTATTCCGAAACAAGAAGAACCTTTATATACATATATTAAAAAAGGATTTTCATCCTTAGTTAAGGTGTTCTGTAGTACCGATTTCAATTATTCTTTTTCTCATCCAATGCTAATATTATGTAGGTTTGTACAAACATTTAAAAAATTGCGATTTTCAGTTCCATCTAATATTTATTAGATTTAAAAACACAAAACAAATTAATAAACTTAACCACTAAAAATTAATTTTCACAGCTATTAAAAAGGAGAGAACCTATAAAAGTAAAAAAAAACTATGGTAGAGAACCTGTATACCAGATAGGTCAACCGGTCATTTAAAAATGAGCGCGAAAATTTCGTAAGATCTTATAATTTTTTTCTAACTTGATTTGAAGATCGTAATAGAAGGGAGGGTGGATGAAACGATATATTAACGAACAACAAATTTTATGCAGATAAAAAATTTTTTTTGGACGAAAACTAAGGTAAAAGACTCCGCAATTAATTAAATCAAACCCTACACAGGCTCAAGTCAAAGTTCAGATAGAGTTTCCTGGAGTTGTATTCCGTAACTTGTTTCAAGCGTTTGTTTCGAGTTAGAAGAAAAAGTGGTATTAGCTATCTCGGTTTCTCTCTGTCATTTATTCCGGTCAAATCAGAGACAGCGAATACTTGTTGTTCTTCTAACTCGAAACAAACGTTTGAAACAAGTTACGGAATATCACTCCAGCTCTTTAGGTTTCATAAATAATTGCAACGAAAATTGTAAAAATACCAATAAAGACTAATACGCCGCAGGCCAAATATTTTGAGATACATAAAAGGGCACTTACGGAAAATCGGCGAAAAAATGCGCCGTAGGTCAAATAAACCAAATTTTATAAAGATAATGTGCCAAAATATTTACAGATTTCCTATTTCAAAATCCGCCCAACCTTACCCCCTCCCTCCATACAAACAAATGCTCCGCAGGTGAAAAAAAAACACCATAAGAAGGCGTTGTTTCATATTTAATGATCACTTTTTCTGGCATTTGATCAATTTGAGCACTAAATTGAAAAATCCAGGCCCAAAAGTTTAGTTTCCGGGACCCCGGGACAACATGCCTAAATCTAGGACTGTTCCGATCATTCCGAGATGTATGGTCTCCTTAGTAATAGGGGCAAAGGTGCTGCAAATTCCCCATTCACAGACTTTACGTTATTTTTTTTTGCAGAAAACGCATACGGACAATTGAAAGTCTTACAGACCTCGAAAATCTTAGTTAAAATGGAATTTTTTTCATAAGATACAATACTGTCTGTATACTATGTATAAAAAGGTAAAAAAAGTAACCCATTTCTGGCTCCCTGAGTTATTTTTATAATTTCATTGCTGAACCTCGGAGCACTTTATATAATACCCGGGAGTTATGGCTACTCTGGATACTCCTTTTTACTGTTGGATGGACTTAACCTAATGTCCATCCAACAGAGGGGAAAACTTGAAAATTTAACGGTACGGTAAACATAAGAAATATCCTCCTTTTTCTCGTTTAAGTGTCACATAAATATTTCAATCATGACTTCTTATGCCGCACTTTACTGCAAAATGAGATAGACCCGAGTCACTGGAGGTCCTTTCTAGGCTACATCCTTACCCCCAGTAGATCATACCTAAACCGGTAATATACTCCAGGACTAAGCCATTTTTTCTGTGTTATTGTTGCCGTTGCTGTTGTTGTTTAGCTTACCCGAACTTGTCTATCCTTTCTATTTTCCCAACATTTTTTTCCACCTCACCTTCAACCGCGTGCATCCCTTCTGCTATATTTTGAAGCTCAAGCTATTGTCATTCGTTGCCCTGTAACAGGTGGAAAAATAAATTAAGACAGAAGGAGGATGCGAATGATAGGGGGATAAGCTTTCACAGAGTTGTTTTTCTTTTACTTGTTTTCTGGTTTCCAGTTTACCTCACACTTCATCCCCGGGCCCGGGCTATGGAAGGTAATCATCCCTTAGTGAAATGCCATTCATTCTACCCTGACTTTTTGCAGTGGTCCCAGTTCGGTTGGCCTTCCTTCCTTTTGTATGATTTTTAGTTCAGGGCATATTCTAAGCTGAATCCTTATTTCGACATTTTCAACACCTGCTTTAAATTCATGACATCGTCACCTTGACACTGCTCTACTCTGCTCATCCTGATGTCGGTATCGTGTCGTGTCGATGCGATGAAAGTCCGTTGGATCCGATATTGGATTTTGTCTCGCTCGTTTTTTTTATCATTTTTTCTTTCATTTTCAATTTAATTTTTTTTTTGTTATTATTTCCTCTCAGTGCCGTGAAAATGATTTATTACTCAACTCTCCTGGGCTGCCATCACTACTGTTGTTGTCGCTGTAGATCTCCTTGTAGTCGTCGGTCGTCGTTTTCTAAATTTTCTTGACACTTTCAGACTTGATGGGGCTAAGGCCAACATCGAAATGTTTATTTTATTCGTCACAAAAAAGAATCGATTTTTACTCAGGCATTGTATGGTTTTTATATGAAATGACCTTGACGCTCATAGAATATTATGAGTACATATTTCATGGAAAACTGTCAAAAAAAGTTTGACAAAAAGATAAATTTGTCAATTGACGACAACTTAAGTGAATTTTTATTTGTAAACAATTTAAATCCAATAAGAATCATCAAGGGAATATTTATTTCTGTTTAAAAAATTGTTTTCATGTCTAACCACAAAACATGAGAGCACTTAAACTCTTGAGTATTTGCAACTAAAATACCGAGAAGTTTTTGCATATTATGTGTTGTGTACTTTGTTTACAAGACGTATTTTACGTAATAATTTACCTGTCAAAAACTAAACAGGTATCAAAATCAAAGTAAACTATGTAAACAATGTAAACCATTGTTTTTTTTCCTCTTTCTAGTAGATAACTGCAATATTCAAATTAAAATTCTGAAACAGGCAAATGAAATCATAAAACAAATTAAAAACTTACATGATTCAAAAATTTTTTCCTGAGTTTTATAAGAATAAATCTAAAAATCTGAATCGATGAGATTTTCTTCCATGGGCTGTGTGAATAAAATCTAGAAAATGCTTTTGGGTTTAAAAATTACACATAAAGTTTGTACTAAAATGCGCTAATAAAAGCATTTGCTAGATTTTATGCACTCGGCCCCATGTTTTTTAGTGTATAATCAATGTGAATAAGTGTCTTTAATTTATTAAATGATAACCAATATCTTATGGGAGTATGAATTTGACCCCAGTTCGAAATTTGAGCGTATATAGCAGGAGTTCTCAGTAATTTCAGAGCCAGCTCTAACAAGTCTGGATGCTGAAATTAAGGCATGCTCCAAAATATTTCCGGATTTCCCATTTCAAAATCGGCCCAACCTTACCCCCTCTCCTCCATACAAACACTATTCCCGAATACGATTAGTCTTATCGAAAAAATTATGAAGAAAAGTGTTTAAAATAGAATTTTACGTAGCTTTTCCATACATCCAAATTCATTTGGATTATTCCTTCTCCCCTCCCTCATGAAATAATTTTGTGCAATTTTTTCAAAGACGGTGAATCGCATTGAAAAATCTATATAAAGCCGAAATGTGTTTAGAATATGATTTTATATTCCATACAGCAAAATCCAATGGGACCACCCCTTCCACACAAATTTTTTTTTTAAATAATAATTTTGTCTGTCCTCATATATATAACAACCTGTCCGCGCACCAGTTTACAAGAGAATAAATCGCCCGCTCCGATTCAACTTCCGACTCCTTATTTTTCTGCTTTTTGCGTGAGCCACATACAAGAGGTTCATTCTCTACACGGACAGGAAGTTAATTTCTTCGAAAGGGTTGCCAGGCTGGATTTTCCTGACAGGCCGTGTTACATATAGAATATTTGACGAATTGTAGATTTTCAAACTTAAAAATAAATTTTCATTTATATATGCATTATTAAATTTAATTCAAAAATAGATTCATCAATCCATGTATCAATTCACAAATTCACTCAAAAACTAGGTCAGTTAAATATATTCCAGTTTCAAATATATTTCATTCAATTTATTTTTTACGACTTATTAAATTCAATTAATAACTGATTGTATTTATTCAATTCTTCTTATGCATTTTTAATAAATTGAATGAAAAATATAACGACAAAAAGTGCATCAAAATTATTTCCTCTTCAATTTACATACTCTCCATTTTTTTATCAGACAAAATTTAGTTTGCTTAATAAAATCATTTTCACATTGCAATTTACGGACCATTTTATTTTATGTTGGAATATATATATATATCTCACACAAGAGATGAGAAAAATGAAATTAATTTAAAAAGCGTAGTACGTGAGAATTTTTTAATGTGGATACAGCATCTGGCAATTATTATTTTCAGCTTTATTTCGAGATTTTCATTCTTTCCAGTTTAGAATAGAAGTTGTATAAAGGAAATTTAAAGATCCTTTTCTAGCAATCTTCCGTAATCGTTTTCCTGTGAAATATTTTTTGTTTCTCTCATTTTCAAATTACGTATGAAAAGCACGAGTTTTTATGATTTCCATACTAATTATAATGTAAGAAATACGGAAAATTGTTTTTTCTTAAAAATTTTATTATTCTCCAACGTTGAAACACAGTAAAAGTAGCATTTCTCAGAAATTTGGAATTTCCTGTTATTTTAATTCGAAACCTCACTTCAATTTGAATTTTACTTGATATTTCAGTGATGTAGCATAATATAATTTAAATTTTATGGCTATAATTATTTTAGTATGTGAGTTAAGATAATATTTTATGGTTGGGTTCTCATACGTTTTTTGACTTTTACTAATAGATTATTTCCAGGGAAATTATCTTAGCATGTGTTATGAGAATCTTAACATTCATTTTGATACTTAAATTAATAGTAAAGTTTATTTTCATATTCTCGTGGTTAGCTATTGACGTTTATTAAGGTTAAAAGATGTTTTAATTAATCTTTTTGTTACCTTATATGAGGCGTTGAGAGCAAAAGTGGTTCAAGCCACATAATCGACTTTTCGGAGCTTTCCCACTTTTCTACTATGATTGACTGTAAACTTCTAAAAAAAATAGGAATTTTGGAGACAGTGAATTTTTTGGTAATGACTCCGAAACTATTGGTACATTTTATAGAAAATACTCAGCATTATGCACGTGGCACACTTTAATATTGTACCCCCACTTTGGGGAACCGTCAATGTAACACACTTATATAGTTACTTCCTTCTTGTAAGCCATCGTGTTAACATCACATGTCAATATAATACTTAATACTATTCACGTGTTTTATTCCATTGTGCTAACAGGTTATGGGCCCAGGCACCCATTCACCTAAAGCCAAAAAATAGGAATTTTTCCCAAAATTATAGGAATAATTTCCCATTTTGTAAGAATCATTGCAGAAGTGTTCACTGTCTCGTATATTGCTATTTGGGTTTCTCTCTATGTATAATATTATGACTGCATCAAAAATTATTTACTTTCCGTGTATTGAAAATTTTTTATCAAATAAATTTAGAATAGGATTTTATACAACACATCAAAATCCAGTTGTACCACTCCTGCCCCCTCCCTAATGCAAATGGAATACTTATTTTCTCGAAAACGGCGTATCGTAACGAAAATATCATAAATATGAAATGTGTTTAGAACATGATTTTAGATAATCGTTGCATACACCAAAATCCAATCGGACCACAATTGTAGCTTTTATTATGGTTTAATTTTAGATCGAAAACTAGCCAGTGTTTAATTTCAATCTAAAATTTAAGAACTTTCATTTTTCATTAAAATATGTCCTATACAGCATTTTTAAACATTAATATTAAACGTTAAAGCAACCATTCCGCTAAAATTTAATAAAACAAAGAAAATCTTTGGTAACAGAAATCTATGGCATCCATATTTCAAATAATAACAGTTGGCCAACAAACGAAAACGCTTGCATTTTATTCGTTTCCAACGAACATCAACAAAAACCCATCAATTGCAACACTGTAAATCAAAATATTTGTTCATCTATGGCTGGACAATAAATTGCAGAAGTTCCGTAATACTAGACGAAAAATGGCTGCCACAGCAAACATAAAAGCAACCCACATGCACACATACCCAAACACCCAATTTCGCGTTCAATCGCTTTTGATGGCAGAGGGAAAAAACATTCAAAAACACTAAACTCATAAATAATGGCGATCCGCTATTCGCCCCCAACTCGATTTTCGTCCACGGTAAACGGTCAAAAAAAGATGAACAAAAAAAATTAAGCAAAACGTCGGACTAGCAAAGAGGAAAACAGCACGAAGGATTGAAGAAAAGAATAATGGACGCTCGCAGTAACGGTGATTGGGTGATGGTAGCGGTTGAACCCCCAACTGTCGAAAAAATCCCTAGCAAGGAAAAAAGAAAAATCATCGGGCGATCTCAAACGCTACAACGACGTTCCTTTATCGTAAACAAGTTATTCATCAATTTACATAAGTTCGTTGCCATCTATTCCACTTATTTTTTATGGAGTTTGACGTTTCCATGAAAAAAATGAAAATATGGATCTATCTTTCAGTTCATAGCACGAAACCATTGTCTTTTTGAACGCGATATAGCGAATGTAATTTGACCTTTAAAAAACCTTTTTTACTTTCATCGTTTTATTATTTTTAAGAGCTAAAATATACAATAAAATATGATAAATGATTCTTTTCACAAAAAATTTCTCCTACCTGTTCGGCTTTTTCGTTGAATATTTTCACAGATTTTATTAACGTCGGTTTATACCCCGGAGTCCTAGAAAAATAAAAATATTTAGGTGATAAATGACCAACTGTGCAAAATATGAAAATTGCAATTGATTATAGCCTAAAATGCAAAAAAAGAACAAAGAAAGATAGAGGTATGAAAAAAAGGAAAATTCCGCAACAAAAACAAAAGAGAATTAAATTATAGAAGTTTTAATTTTTCAAGAACAAAGCAAATGTTAATTATTACAGGCGAAAACTTTCGCATTTTCAAAAACTGCACAAAATATAATATTCTGGGGTCGGAATTTTATAATAATTCGCGCAAGCCGAGAAAACTTAAAAAAACGGAAGGTATCTTTTTTTTCTCGAGAAAATTTTTGTAATATACTGTCATCAGGCAATACCGCGGAACTAGCGCCACGTCGTGTTAAACCGAGGTAACTCAATTACTCCTCGTTCTTCTTGAAATGGACGTGTAAATCCTAATTTTATAATAAATTAATTATATGAGAAGTCTGCATTGTTTACTTGGGAGAGTTCACCAGATTTGCACCCCTGTTAAATATTATGAAATCAATCAAAACACTTCAAATGCTATTTTATTAGAAAAAAGTAATAAAATAGTAGTAAAATGTCTATTAAAAAAAATCGATCCAAAAATTTAGCCAATATAAATCATACCTACATATTTACTTTTCTAGGATTTTTAAAATTTCAATCCTTTTTTTAAACTATCTTGATTTTTTTCGTTAAATTTAATTGACATCCTTGCTTCTATGAGACGAAATGCAAAAGTCTGAATTTAGTGATGTCACTGTTTTAATTGAAAATACTGAAAACCAATTCTCGACTCAAAATTAATTACCATATCGATCGATTTGATTAATGGATTCTGAAAACTCCCAAGTTAATTTATTTTGCGGTTTTCAGTACATGTGACTTTATGGGAAATGCATGTAGACTACATTTTGTATATTTGCCTATGCTTGAAATTAAGTCTGGTTGCAGTAATAAAATTTACAGAAATAAAACCGAATGGGGATGAAGATTTCACTTAACGCGTGTACAAAACAAATCCAGAATATTACAACAGATTGCCGAGAAAAACCATATTTAGTGAGAGTTTTCTGGGAAATACAAAAACAAATTATCATCCGCTGTTTTCTCATATAGCTCATATTGTAAATAATATTTTAATTAAATATTTTATACGCCATATTCATTTACCATTAATCAATCTACGGAAGGACTTTATTACTTACTCCAACATATATGAGAATACAAACGAAACAGTTTTTTACCCAAGAAACCATTTGTAACCCTGGTTACAATTTAACTTCTCGAGCTTGGCAAAATTAGGTACATATTGGTTACTATGTAACTAGTTACCAAGTAACGTATGTGAAACTGCTATTTTGAAACTTATTTGCAACGTACTGAAAGTTATGGTTATCTTGTAACACGGATGAAACTTTTCGGTCTGTAGTAAGGTTCACTGAAACCTATTCTCAACTTTGCTTTTACAGGCTACAAAGAAACGTTTCCGAAACACTTATTTCGTAACCAATTTGTAACGAATGAAAAAAACAGGTTACTTAGTAACTCATTCGATACCTTCAGGTTTCAGAGGAGGTTTAGTGAAACCTGTTTTTCTATGGTTTCAATTGGGTCACAAAGAAACGTTTCCGAATTGTAACCTGAAAGTTTGATTGTAGCCTAAAGGTTTCATTGTAACCTGAAAGTTTCATTGTAACCTGAAAGTTTCATTGTAACCTGAAAGTTTCATTGTAGCCTGAGAGTTTCATTGTAACCTGAAAGTTTCATCGTAACCTAAAAGTTTCATTGTAACCTGAAAGTTTCATTGTAACCAAAAAGTTTCATTGTAACCTGAAAGTTTCATTGTAATCTGAAAGTTTCATCGTAACCTAAAAGTTTCATTGTAACCTGAAAGTTTCATTGTAACCTAAAAGTTTCATTGTAACCTGAAAGTTTCATTGTAACCTGAAAGTTTCATTGTAACCTAAAAGTTTCATTGTAACCTGAAAGTTTCATTGTAACCTGAAAGTTTTCGTTGATAGGAACGAGGTTTTTGTTATTTTTTTTTAGTGTAATTTTTCATCAAATTTTTTGTTTAAACAAAAACCATTTAAAAAATTGTTCCCATAAATCGATCTGGATTAAAACGGATATCCAAATAAAACAAGTAAAATTCGAGTGTCTGCTTAAAGTTAAAATCTCTAATTATTTAGGTACACGAATTCTTCCAGAAAGGGATCAAAATACTTTGAAATGATTAAAAGGCTCGAGTTGTAGACTACTTAAATGAATAGATCTTATTCGCGTGATATCTTCACTCGTTCCGGTTACACGAAAATGCCTAACAATATTCCTCCCCGTCTCATCTCCCTTAACCAGTATGAAATTGGTGTCCTTTTGTCTGTACGAGAACTTACACTCGCCTGAAATCCACTGCGAATGCCAGGAATTTTCTTAAGATAAGCACAAAGGCAACAAGACAATCCCAATAATATCCTTAAGACGTTTTAGGGTCCTTTTTCCAAGCAATATATCTTTAGAGTCATAAAATGGTTGGAGAATGTAGGTAGACCGATTGAGATGAAACGTGGTAAATATGCGGATGTGTGTTTACACGACACATAACTCGTTGTATAGATGTGTAAAATAGCTGATTCCCTATGCCTAAAAGTCTATAACATATCTATAATATGATTACCTTAACAAAGTTCCTTATATAATACCTTGAAGGTCCTTAACGGATTTACAGTCAATTTTGTAAGCCATTTAATGTGAACGAGTGACTTGTCATTTAGCTTAAAATTCCAGCGTTTCACAGCCACACACACACCTCGTATAGGAATTGTACAGAATTGCTGGCAATAATAAATAGACGAAGACGGTATACAGAGCAGAGTGAAGCTGGAAATTTATTGTGAAAACTGGAAAACGAACATAGAAAAAGGGTTTAAGTACTTTTGTCGTACTTTCAGATTCGGTTTCAGTGCTAAACGGCTTCAGGATTGAAAGTTTGAGGACTATTTGGAGCAAAAATATCAAAACCGCTCCCAAAATCAAGAAGAAGTTTGAGTTGAATGAACACTAAAAGTTTCACATCTTCAGTTAAAATGCTGGCCTTTACACTGGGGAAGGGGATAGGGAGTGGGGATAATTTTTGGGCGAAATTCCATTCTTTCCTGAGGCTAAATATCGACAAACGACAACAGTTGGAATGAGAAACAGAAAATAATATAGAGATGGGATGGAAACCTTTGCCTAAATTGATTTCAATCTTAATGAGTATAAATGCGAAACTTCTAACGATGTTCTTCGGCATCACAAAGTACAAAAGCTTAAAATGTTAAGATCTTGGCAAGTACATTAAATACTTAACACATACATATGTATATTGATTAATACTCACCGTGTATACCTACAGCAATATCTATTTCGTAATAAATATACTATATAGAGAGCCCACCCTCCGATTAAGCTAATTAGGCGAAATTGTCTTTTGCCAAAAATTTTCGAAAATTTCATTTTCGGTAAAGTTTTTAGCATTCTGAAAATGTCTATTCAGTTACACATACGAGCATCGTTCGTTCTGATAAACTCGGTAATAACAAATGGAATGCTGGTAAAGTATATTATCTAAAATGGGCCTCAATTACCTACTCCTCCTTTACTCATATATATATCTATGGCGTAAATAAACGAATTGTTGTGTGATAATCGTGGTTAACAGCGAATCTGGAATAGACTGTTTTTGAAGAAAATAACCTCAGGGTTTTCAATATAGAATTTCGTCAGAGGGAGGGTTCGTAACTTCTGCCAGTTTTTTCTGAATTTTCTGCAAATAATTTTCCTTTAGATTTGTTTATAATTCTTTGACAAACGTTTATGTATTATTGTTAATTTGCTATTACTCGCCGAAAAAAAATCATGTCACAAAAGTCCAGTAAAAACATTCAGTCAAAAGAGCATAAACAAAGATTTCTGATATATAGAATTGCGTTATTTTTTCGATAAAACTAACCGTTTTCGAGAAAAGTACAAAAAACTGTTTCGTTTGTATGGAGGAGGGAGAAGGAATGGCCCGATTGGTTTTAATTTTTGGAACTGCATAGTTTCGAGAAAATAGAAAAAAAGTATTCAATTTGTATGGAAGAGGGGGGAAGGAGTTTTCCAACTGGATCTGGATGTATAAATAAGTTATGTTAAATCATATTCTTAACACATTTTACATTGGTAAATTTTTCAATACGGCTTACCGTTTTCGAGAAAATTGCAAAAAACTGATTCAGTTGTATGAGGAAAGAGGGAAGGACTGATCCGATTTTGCCCATGCAAGCACCTAGCCTTCCTGTTTACGATAAAAGCAAGTGTAAAAAATTTCAAGTCCCTAGCTCAGTCTCTTCAATAGCTATGGCTTTCACGGACGGACTGATTAGGCCAATTATAATATTCGTCTAGTAATTATGAACAAATTTCTCAAGGACACCAAAATATCCAGACTTAAACTTTTGATACCCATTTTTGACCGTTGTCTTCAAATTTTGAGTACATCTATCTTAAAAGCTAGAGGCGCAACAAAATGACACTTTTTTTTGGAGTCGTGTTCAATGTAACACCAAATCGGACAACTAAAAAAATCATTTTGTTGCACAGTGTAATTATTTTCACATGAACTTGATTTTAAAAGCCCTATTCTGGCTTTTTGACGATTAAGACACAGGTTATAATTCCAACGAATTTGAGTCTCTTGAGGATCGAGTTGTGGAGGTTATATTTGACAACGAAATGCTAAAATTTTCACCTGCGGCGCGTTTCTTTGACAAATTGTTACTTTGGCACGTGTTTTCATTAAAACTATTCGCTGGGGTGCATTTCTTTATGTTGATTTTTGTTCGCCAAACTCACAGTCGCCAGAATAGGGCTATAATTTTTTTTTGTGAAGTTCCAGCCAGAGCTTAGGGGAAAGGAAGCACAGCTCAGGATGATCGGAAGAACGAAAGCAGATACTTGTCATATTTATATCAAAGATCTTATATGGAGGCTTCCGAATAGTGTAGCCATGACCAAAACCACGTAATGGGAAAAAAAATCCGTAGGTTTTTCTTATTCTGGTTCCACTGTGTGGGAAAAAATATAAGAAACGGCGGCAAAATTCAAAAGGCATTACCCGTTTAGAAGTGGAAATGGATCTGGTCTTCCTTCTTGGGTGTAAGTTTTCCCATCATCCCTTAACAACCATCAACGACCCCCTCCCCCCGGCAGAGATATGAGTGAATGGTGGGGTATAAAAGGTTACCAAAATTTTGTGATAACAATGCGGTGTAATTAAATTCAATCAGTTGATGTATTTATGGTTTACTTGGGGGGGATATATGGGTACATTCGCCAGTATATTTCTAAAACCTATACTAAATACTACCAGAGGAGCCACCAATGAATTTTAACAGTTAAGTTAGGGTCGGATATGAGACTGGGAATTCTTCCAGGAAATTTCGTAAGGATCCGCAAAGTGTATGAGACTAGCAAACAGTGTATAGTGAAGTAGACAACAATTGCTGTGTGTATGCTCGGGAACTTTATCAAATAGGAAGCAAGTAACTGGAAGAAAATTTATGGTTCGAACTTTTGGGATGTCTTGTAATTTTAGGAAATTTAATGAAGCAAAGTGATGAAGAGTGGTCTGATTTATATAAATTGGTTTATGTTGTACTACTACTTGTATACAACAAAAATACACTAAAAACAACAACATTTAAGCTAGTAAAGTGACTCCAGAGAGAGGAAAAAATCCTCATCTACTGACAGGACATTATGAAATTATATTGTCATTAAGAATTTTATCCACAAAAAATATGATGTTAAATTGTTACCACTTAAATTTTACTTTTATCAACAATATATTACTAACTGTGATTAATTGCCATGAAGAAATAAGAAAAATGATTAAATTTGGGTCCCCAAAACGCAATACAAAATAAATTTTTTGTAGATATTATTTTTTTTAAATGTTTATAAATGTTCGGTTTGACGGCGTAAAATGTAGCTTTACCTCTACATGTCTTATACGATCAAACAGAAACTTTACAAACATTTATAATGTTCAACAGTAGCAGTATCAAATGTGTGTTTTTCTCACTTAAAAAGAAGGTGTTTCGTGATATTTGTAGTTTTTTTGCTTGAAAATCTTTATTTAAATGCCGTAAATTAAGTGTTTTGCTATTTCAAAGAACACCTTTGAAAAGAAATATTTAGTATGAAGAATATAAATCCATAGAAAATGTCTTCATAAAAAAACTTCTTCAGAAAATTGGATAAAAATAATAGGGGGATTCATGAAATCTCGGAAATACCTCTGAAAGATTGAGTAAATTTACCACATAGTAAATACGCAAATGAACTGTCAATTTTTTTTATGGAAAATATGTTACGCGACGCGCATAGCAAGTTTACACGGCAATTTTGGTGTGCAAACAATCTCGTAAACTTACGCAAACGTCAAATATGGAAATTTCGAGATATTGTGAAATTCAGTTGAAACAACAAGAATTTCTTTGGTGTAAATTCACTACAAGGCAGAATTTTCTAAGTCCAAACCTGTAAAAACTATTTTTAGAATGGCGATGTAAACATCGCCGCATAACACCGTGTCTTCACTTGGGATTTTTCATCGCAGAGATTGTTGATTGACCAATCAGAGCTCGAGTTGATGACGATATCGCCGTCAACTCGGGCTCTGATTGGTCAATCATAAAATCTCTGCGATGAAAAATGCCAAGTGAAGACACGGTGTAAGACGTACGATTGGCAATGCATATAACAAATAGCATTGCCAAACAAGAATTTTAACTATAAAATGGCTTTAGAATTTCCACTTTATAATTCTGCAAAATTTGCAAAATGCAAATTTCAATCATTTTTGGGTAATTTGAAACCACTGAATCTGAATCTGGAAATATTTTGGTTGACTTCGTTCCAGCTTTTGAGATTTGGCAAAAAGAATTATTGTTCTTAAGAAAACCCAAAGAACTAGAAAAAAAACTCAAATCTGAAAAACTAGAGTAAATCCAGCTACACTACTTCTAGATTCGGATTTACCGATGTCAACTTACCCTAAAGTGATTGAAATATCCATGGCAACAACAAAAAAAAATAAAAAAAAATCAGTTTATTTGGATTTTTTCGAAAAAAATTATCTTTTTGGACTTTTCCCAAAATCTAGTACCAATCTGGCCAAACGATTCGGAATCAGCGACGTTAAATTATCCTAAAAAGATTGTAAAATCTTTGAAAACACAAAAAAAAATCGTTTTTTCCCAGGTAGCTTGTGTAATAAGCTTGTGTGTCTGTCCGTATGTTTGTTCGCTTAAAACTCAAGAACCACTGAACAGATTTGGATAAAACTTTCAGGGAAGCTTACTAGCGTCAATGGGTGGGTTTTAGACCATTGGTCAACTCAAGGTTCCCCTTCTTTCTTACCAGTTTTCTCGATTCATATATGTGACTTTATGTCTTTCACTCTGTTCACGAATCAATTGAAAACCACTGAACCGATTTGGATATCAGGAAGGGGTTGGACCGCCAAGCGGTCAGGGAGAAAGCCCCTAGTTTTATTATAAAATAAAACCTATGAAGCGACAAAAATCTCAGAAAAATCGATTTTGGCGGATACGTCAAAACAATACTCAAGCTTTGATTTGTGGACCACTCTTTAAAAAAGGTTTTCACATTAATTCTTTATTTTCATAAAATTGTCTGAAGGAGCTTTTCATGTAAACAGGCTTTTCAATATATCGTTCATTCTATTTCCATTCACAGACGTACTTTTGAATAGACAATTTCTTAAATTACGGTATTTAATAAAGATTCTTAAGAAAAATATTAATTTGAAAATTTTATTTTTAATTTCAAAGAATGCTCAATAAAATTATTTCTGGGAAAAATTCATAATTGAAGTAATGTGTAGAATTTTCTTGGCTTATCTGGAATTTTCTTCATATATTGAAGTAAATTTGATTTTTAATATTTCTCATTGAAAAGTTTTCTATAGAAACTGCCAAAAGAAATCTTAATCGAAGATGTTTATACCTTGTGTACGTATTTGTATTTATATAAATCCTCAGTACCTTCTCTTTTATCCTGCTGTACTGATGTTCGTTTTTTTTCTGTTGTTGTGGTTTGATGAAAATTGAGTTAAATGGAAAAGTTGAAAGAATTTTTGCAATTTCATGGATTTCCTTCGGCGTCAAGGAAACTAAAGGCACCATCAAGCATCCGAGAAGGAAAGAAAGGATCCACATTTTCCTCTGGAAAGTTTCATTTTAAAAAAGTTAAATGCAATTTTATGGGAAAATTTTCTTTCACGAAACTTTCTTTTTATTATTTTTCAAGCTAACAAAGTTTTTTTATACACTTAACTGCATATGAATGAATACAACACAAGGAAAGAAAGTCGGTACTAATTTAACCTGTAATAAAATAAAACTTTGTTTCGTTACCGGATTTTTGCAATAAGTAATGTTTCTACATTGTCATTGTGTGTCATCGTTTCATTAATGTTTACAGAGAAATCTTTATGTTGTTCTGAACATAAACTTTGTAGGTACATTAATATAATACGTATTTTAGTTTGAAGAATACAAAATCTCTTTGGAAGAAAGAAAATTCCTTTATGTGTTTTTTAATCAAGATAAGACAAAAACATTTTTCCACTGCTTACTAAAATTTCCATTGAGCTTTTTGTGGAGTTTTCAATAAAGTTCAATCAGGTAAGTTAGCATAAAAGAACTTCCACTTTAAAATTTCAGGAAAAAAAATTTAATTTGAAAAAGAAAACTTTAAATTATAAAATGTTTAATCGGTGAAAAAAATTACTAATATTCAAAGGGATTTAGAAACGGTGGAACCATGGTTTATGAAGCAGAGATGCAAATCGATTTTTTGGACCGAAACAAAAACCACTGAAACATTGAAAATTAAATGAACCAAAACCAAAACATAAACCGAACTACTTTGAAAACATAAGAGAAGCCACAATTTCCAGGGGCCAATCGCCAAATATTCTATATGAGGACAGACAAAATTTTTATTTAAAAAAAAACATATGTATATGAGAGCAGGAAAAGCAGTGGTCCAACTGGATTTTGATGTATAGATAAGTTATGTAAAATCATATTCTAAACACATTTCATGTTTATAATTTTTTCGATATAAAGCACAGTTTTCGAGAAAACAGGAAAAAAAGTTTTCCATTTGTAGAGGAAGGAAGACGTGGTCCGATTGGATTTTGATGTATGGATGAGTTATGTAAAATCCTACTCTAAGCACATTTTACTTGGACAAGTTTTTCAATATGATTCAACGTTCTCGAGAAAATTCCACAAAACTGTACTAAAATTTTGTCCCGGAATTATGCAATCTAGTGTTAAAAAATTGACCTCGAAACCCAAAAGTTTTCGTTTGCGACACAGTTTCCACAGAATTCCACAGACTGTCTTTTTCTTCAAAAAATTCGACAGTGCATTTGTTTTCCAAAAATTCGCTTGCGGCGCATTTCATCGAGTAGTTTTTAATGGTGGAATATTTGATTTTAAAAGTTTGGCCTACGCCGCCGGCCGGAATTTTTATTGCATTTTGAAAACATCAAACACAAAAAATTGAAAATACCCTCTTCGCTCGGATTGGCGTTCTAAGAACTAATCTAAAATGGCGGATTTGTTTCAAATTTATTTCCTATAAAATTTTGTTGTTTCGTTGGTGTTTCCTTTAAGCCATCCAGTCCACCACTCCTCCCCCCCCCCTCCCTCCCTTCCACACTCTTCACCATCCACATCTTGTTCCGGTTCCTCCCCAAAAAAATGATCACCCTGGCCATAACCCATCATAAGTAAGTTTGAAAGATCAGATATTGATTGGAATATTAACTTGAAACATTTTCTAGTCACTAAAACCGCTTCTACGTGACCGTTTGCCTTGAAATTTTGTCCGGCCCTCTCAAAAATTCCTATTTTTGAAAATATAGGTCTTCCAAAGGTTTTGTTTCGCAGAAATTGTCTTTAATAAAATTGGACCATAACATTTAACAACAACTCGTTGCTTGGTGTCGTCATTTTGTTGCAATTTTCAACACATTGCGCCCTAAAAAAATCCATTGAAAAATGCATCGCATTTTCCCATAAGTTGCTAAATCAAAAATTAACTTTGAGATGGAAATTTAAAAAAAAATTATGTAAATATAATATTGCACATTAGTTTTACTTGCAACTCAATTCAATTAGGATTCCTGATAACGTAGATAATATCTTATAGATTCATGCACACACATCCAGCGCCACCGATGAAAATTCCCGAAAAGTAAGTGAGATGCAGGATCCCAAAGTATCAAATGGGTGCAGCATATTCTCATAAAAGTTCCAGGTGTGTGTCTGTGTTTAGTTTAAGTTTATTTAGAATGTTGAGAAGTCAGCTACAAAGTTTTAATGCACCAAACGATGCGAGTGGAAGTCCAATTTGCATCCAAGGATTAAGTTTTGCCACCATTCCAGAAAATACCCAAACAAGATAGCAAAATAAACGTAATGCAAACCCGATTCCCGCCCAAAACCCAAACTAGTCCCATCATCATTTATTCCCATTAGTCTCGCCCCTCGCTTGTATTTTGCCGCCTGGAAAACCTTCGGGGGTTCATTTTAATTACTTTTCCAATTTCAAGCTTAAGTGATTCCCAAGTTGATAAAAACGAGGCGATAATCGATTATGGTGAAATGACGAAGAGATTTTGTGTATAAAACTTTTTCATTTCATTTTATTTTTTTTTTCTATTTATTTATTTTTATTATAATTATTTTGGCGATTTTTCTTATTTGTGTTCGTTCCATTTGCAATGCTACGTTGCGCTGTAAGACTGTTGACCAAGTTTTAATTAAGTTTCAACTAAAATCTTATTTCAATTTAAAACAAATATTTTTGTCAAAATTAAAATGTCTAATGAAAATTTTACTTTTTTAGCTAAGGGGCAGTGGCGCACTCAGGGAAGGGCCTAATTGTATCGAAATGGAATTTAATGTGTTTGGAAAACTTAGCAGTCAAACAATATTGTCAGATATGAAATACATTAGCTGCTATACATTGTTAAGTTTTTAATTTATGTCTGAATGTGTTAGAGGTGATGTGGCATTCTTTGTAGAATATGAAAAAGGGCAACACCAGGTGTTAATGTCGATTGGAAACTGAACAGCGATTAATTTGTAGGAATATTTGACTTTGATCCGTAACAGTTTTCACCTGCGGCGCATTTCCTTTTCAAAATTTTAAGTTAAATCGCATTATAGCCAAAAATTCACCTGCGGCGCATTGATTTCAGGTGTTTCATGATTTTTTCTTGAACTATCTTTTCTACTCGTCGGTGTCGGGTTAAGGTTTTTGTACCAAAAACTTGATCCCCCATTTACCCCCTTAGGGGTAGAATTTTTAGAAATTTCGGCTTAGTGAGCGTCTACATGCTAGATCAAAATAGCAGGTGAGGGAGTTTACAGAGGGAGGACAGGATACATATTAGTGGGCGAGATTTTTTCTTAAGGCGAAAACCGAATCCGAATCTCTGATTCAGTGATTCAAACGATGTCAGAGGTGGAGTGTCGAAGGTGGAAGGTCAATAAAAAATATCCTATCTTTGATTTTGCAAGTAACATCCGAGTTTATGAAAAAAAAAACATAAAAAAATGTTGAAAATGTAATTTCATTTCTGATATACAATGCCCTAAAAATCATATTTTTCTTTTAAGTGAATTTTTAAAAAAAGCTTGATTTTAAATATTTTTTTTTAATTGTTTAAACAAATTTTTGTGAAAAGAAAGACATTGGAAGATTTTAAAATAGCTGATATTTTACAGAATTTCACCATTCATTTTCGATATCTTGATTTACAAAATTAAACCATATCTTTGTATTCATGTTGCTCCATCATCTCAAAAACCAAAACAAAAAACGTTTCAGACATAAATTCCCAACGGACGATTCTCTGAAGCTTCAATCGAGAGAAAGAAAAAGTTTTGAACTTCGACTACACAGAAATATAAATATATTTTCAACCAAAACCGTATAAATAATTAATATTGAATAAAAAGCAATTAGTTATGAGTCTGAAATAACTTTGCCAGTCCTTTTCAGAATTTCAATTTGGAAATTAATACAAATTGCAGAAAATAAATTCGTACTTCAGCAACAGAAAACATCATAAACTTTGCAAAGTTGAAATGCATTTTATAAAAAACGGAACTTCAGCTGTTTTTCCAAATAAATTGGAAATTGCAACTAATTTGGCAAACTGAAAACAAAAGGGTTACGAGAATTATGTCTATAGATAGGGTGGCTCTACGTACCCAAATGGTCGGGGCATTCCTGGATTCCAGGTAGGTTATCTTGCCGTCCTGGAAACCACACTTTTGCCCCAGATATTTCAATTTACTATTATAATGCAGTGTTTACTAGCCTGGCGTACATCAGTTGGTTCCAAGGAGTACTCGAAACCTCAAAATCAAAATGGCGGCAACCAAATTTTGAAAAAGTTGTGAGGTGTGGTACTTTAAAAGCTACCTGTAATTTAATCATGAAAATATTTTGGTATTTATTTTAGTACTTATGTTAGCACAACTTATTTTTTTATTTCTGGACTGAAATCTAAGGCCCCTGTTACACGGGGCAACTTTAAACCGATACACGATACAAAAAGTTGCTCGTTTGTGCTACACGCGGAGACAAGTTGCCGGAAACTTCTGTATATTACACAGTGAGTGTTTCATGTGTGTGTGAAGTTGTGTGAAGAACGAGCCCGTTCTTTGTGATTTTGTGCTTGTGTGCGTATTTTGTCTCCTTGTTTCTACTTTCGGAAGTGGCGACATTAGCCACCGCTTCCCTTACTTCTCCCGCCTATACTTAAGAAAAGTCGCCGCTTAAAGTTGCCCCGTGTAACAGGGGTCTTAAGTGACATTTAACATTCTTTCGGGGAACAATTTATGTGTTTAACAGGTTAGCTGCCGTGTCACTTACCGATGAGTTGCATGCATACTTCATTCTGTATCAGCACTTTTTAGTCACTACTAATATTCACTACGAAACAGGCAGAAAAACAGGCCCCATTTTTTCCTGGAATAGAAGTCCTGAAAAGTCAAAAAGTTTTTTTTATTTAGTTTTAAAGTTATTTCTACAAAAATTTTAACCCGCCAATTATTGATATGCAAGCTAGTTTTCTATAAAATTTTATCGTTTCGTTCCGTTTTAGCCACCCCCCTTTCGTCACTCACCACTCATCATATTCTAGAATCTAGATAGACCCAAAAAATAATATAGTCACCCTATCTATAGATAGAGCAATATTCAACCAGGAATACAAACTTGGAAATATTCGAATTAAAATGGAAAACTTTTCGGACAATATCTTAATTATTGCCGTTTCGCTGTTTTAATAATCTGAAATGAAACTGAACTCATTTGGAATTGGAATAGTTACTGGTTTTTCTATATTAAGAAAAAAATATTTTATGCGATTTTCCAACATTCTATGGGTTTGCGAATTTTTTAATGCATTAAAAAGTTTGACAAGAAAGGAAAATTTCAACATAACCAAAAAAAACTCGAAATGGATTTCTCGTATGCTGGTCCCGTCATTGGTCGCTGTGGATAACAGGGAATCTCCCGGATTTTCTGCTGTTCATTTACTATCCATAAAATTTGTTTTAAATCCAATTCGAAAGCACTGAGTCAGACGAAACACAGAAATACGGTGCGGTTACTAGCAATACCAGGACTCGAGCCACAAAATAGCGTCCACAGGATTAGATTGGATGACAAAAACAAATTCAAACTCAACTGCATAACAGAAAGAAAAGGATTTTAAATCTGGACAACAGAAAAACAAAATTCCCAAACAAACACAAACAAACGGACATAAAAGTGGGGAAAAAAATTTTGAGATAAAGTAAACATGTACAGTTGAATGAAAACACAACCAAACAAAAAATATTCGTTGGAAAAAAAGGACATAAAACCACAAACGAAGCAAGTTCATTTGTTTTTCGTATGTGTGCTTCTACATATATAGATAAATTTTATTGTCCGTCATTTTGAATTTACGAATGGAAACATAGTTTTTTTTTCTATTTAAACAAAAAAAATAATACATAAATAACAATCAACAGATACAGATATAAAATTTTCCAAACAATGAAAATTTCTCTTTTTTTCGCTATTTTTTTTTTGTGCACCATTGGGACAATGGGAAAGTTTAGTCTACGGTAGAAAAACTTAATACAAAGTGAAATTAATTGATTTATTGTGTGGAAAAGTTTTTCTTGTGGGATCTTTCTCTCGGAACTTGTAGATCATTTTCCGGCAGCGGACGATAATTTTACTACTTCCATACAAAAAAAAATCCATTAAAATAGGGAAAATGGAGACTTTTACAAAAAGAAATTATTGCCATTACGAAGGCTTTCTTATGAAAACAGGTAAATGAGCGGTTATGAAAAAGAGTCTCTGTATAGTTATAAAGCTTCTTAAAATATGACATTTCAATAGAATTTATTGCTTTAAATAGTTTTAGTTCTATGAAGTTTTAAATTCAATTTACGGGTAAATGAAATCTATTTCTTAGGGGTTTTCTTAATTTTCGCAGCACATATGTATTTGTCTAAATTTTTTGCAGATTCGAAATTCAAAAAAAAAAATATCGGATGTGAACAGCATATGACTTTCTTATATGAAAATTTATAATTCAACAAATAAAATATTTATGAAAAAATGAGAAAAGCTACAACTTCCAGGGGGCAATCGTTGAATACTCTATATGACGACAGACAAAATGTTTATTTAAAAAAACACATTTGTATAGGAGATAGGGAAAGTAGTGGTGCGACTGGATTTTGATGTATGGAGCGGTTATGTAAATTATATTCTAAACAGATCTTACATTTATAAATTTTTCAAAACGACCCACCGTTTTCGAAGAAATTGTGAAAAACTTATCATTGGGGAAGGGAAGAAGAAATGGTCCGACTTTTCCCGTTCAAGACCTCAACCTTGCCAACGCAACTATACAAAATTTCAAACCTCTAGCTCAATATTTTCGAAAGTTATGGTGTTCACAGACGGACAAACCAACAAACAGACGGACGGAAATCAAGATCAAAAAATACAGCGCCCAAAAAAATTTTTTTTTCCTGTTTTAACCCTTTGACGACCATAGGCAAGTATGCTTGCCCAAGAGCTTTCAGTACTTAAAATCGTCCAGTTAAGAGATAGAGCAAATGTATTAAAAGGTTTTTTGTAGAGGATAGATGGGGCAATATAAATGTATGTGGCGGGAATTCTATGCCGGTTCCCCTGTGCCCCTATGATCCTAAATGAAAATTAAAATGATTTAACAAGGTTTTTTATTGCTCTTCCAGAAATTTTGGTATAATGGACTTAGAACAATTTCACTCTTAGCCGACGATATCTGTAGTTGCGATTGCTTCGACATCTACCACAAGCACAACTAATTAAATTCAGTTTGTTCAAATTCAAAAATAAATACGTACATGAATTATTATAAGGAGTGCGTCTAGGGCCACCATTTTTTGTGGCATAACTATTATCAGGTCACAGATCATGAAAATGAAAAAAAAATCAAAATCCCTTCGGCCGAAAATGTATGGTCGTCAAAGGGTTAATACATTTTTTAATTTTAGTATGACTAAAAATCCAAAATGACACCAAACGTTGATAGGATCGTCCCATTTCAGCACCAAACATCCCTGTAAAATTTTATGGCCCTATCTCCAGCAATTTTTGAGAAATTTTGTACACCGGCAGAAACACATTTTTATACCCGTATGGTGAAACCAAAGGGTATATTAACTTTGCCTTACCGTTTGTAACGCCAAGATATCGTCATCGCACACAAAAATGAATTACACCAGTGTGTTTAGAATGAAAAAAAAGAGTTGAATTTAGCATGTCCGTCCGTCCGTCTGTCCGTCCGTCCGTCCGTTCGTCTGTCCTTCCGTCTGTGGCGCGGATTGCAGGCGCACGGATTGAGCTAGAGACTTGAAATTTTGCGCAGATCCGTTTTTCGTAAAATGCGAGGCCAAGTTCGTTCGTGAGCAAAAATGGACCATTAGGGGGGGGGGGGGGGGGGGGGGTACCCCCCATACGAATGAAAATGTTTTTTGTGAATCCTATAATATAATACGAGGAATGTTTGCACAACGATCTCGAAAACGCGTCTAACGATTGCCACGAAACTTGGAGGCTAGGGATTTTAGGGGACAAAAAGCCGATCTAGATAGGTCTCACCTCTGAGAAAATTCCCCTCGATACCCCTCGCCTGTTATCTTCGAATTGGGTAGTCCGATCTTAATGAAACTATACAGTATTACTAAGGGGACTAAGGGCTTTCGATTTTTCCACTACAAATCTGACTTTTCCCTTCCCTCGATACCCCTCGCCTGGTGTCTTCGAATTACGTGAAGGTATCTCAATGAAAATTCGTAATATTGCTATGGTGTAAGGTTTTTCGATATGCATTCTAAAAATATCACTTTTTAGATATCTATGGGCAGCGATAAATAGTAATTACAAAACAATTAAGTTCCCTGAACCTCATTATACGAATCATGTTGCAATTACAATCGAATTCCATTACTCAGAGTCAGAGGCAGAAGGAGGATTTTGAGATCGCCGAGCATGGCTCGGTCTTCCTGGTACTATCTCAAAAACGGTGCATCTTATTGAAAAAGTCCAAGAACAAAAGTTATTTAGGATATGATTCTAGATAAAACTCCCATACATCAAAATCCGATTGGAATAAATTTTAAAAAATCTTATTGGAAAGTTTGACTTCAAAGTGGAATTTTGGTACGAATATCACCATACGGGTTTTCAATAATTGCCAGATCGGCAAATATAGCTTTTGTTTTGTTTACAAATGGCCCCAATCGGAAGTTTTCGGGAAATGTTTTTTTAGGCGAAATTTAGAGGTGGAAACTTTTCATGATCACAATACTTTACTATATTACGTGTAAGAAAGTAAAAAAACGGAATACTTCAAGCGTAAATTCAAAACGCGACATTAAATTTAACACCAAAAGAACAATTTTATTGTGATTTAATTTTCAAAAAGTTTAGTCTTAAGAATTTTCCGATTAAAATTCATTATTTTTCAGAAAACAAAGTTCTGTCAGCGATGTGATATGTGAAAATTTCTTCAGATTACAATTAATATCATGTATACTGACGTGTGTTATATGAATTTAATGTGCGTTTGTATGAAAAAAAATGTGAATGTGTTTTATACGTTTACTTTTTTGTTTTTTTTATTAAGGAACTTTTGTAGAAAGAATTAATTTTGACTTGAAAACTTTAACGTTCATCCTCTTATATCATACCATGATAATATTTGTTTTTTGTTTGTATGTTTATTTATGTTAAAGGAGATTCCTCTCGAATTACTTTTTTTTTTGTTTGATGTCAAAGGTTTTCCCTTTTACTCGAAACAACCAAAGCAGGAAGATGTATTAAACTTTCTGATTTCTTCCAAGAAAAACTTTCTGCAACATAAAAATTTCTTAGATTTTATTATTAACAACGATCTTATTTGAATGTTTTAATTATTTAACTAATTTCCTCTACATTCTGTTGATGAATTTTTGAAAAAGGGATTGGAGTTCTTCCATTTGCGGAAACCCTTTTCGTTGTGCTTAAGACAAAGAAAGTTCTTTTGAGGGAACCATATTTTTCAGGAAGTAAATTGGAAATAGGATTAAGGGTTGCCGTTGGATAAAGCTGTATTTAAATATTTGAAAGGTTTTTGTTTTTAAATATTCAAGGAAATGGAAAAATTTGGAATAATCGCTTTTTTTAACCGATTTTGACAAGGCTAATTTTGAAACTTTTTTTTTTCGAAGATGACATATGTCCCAAACTTTTCAAAAGCATTTTTCATGCAGTATACCCAACTCTTCTATGGAGGGAAAGTATTGTATTCAAGACAGAGACCGACTCGAGAATGGGGGCCGATATAAACTTTCTGATCAGTACGAAGTCCGTTTGAGACAAAATTTAGAGGATTTCCGTGCATTCTGTCTGATGGTCTGTCCATTTTATAAATTAACTCGAGAACGCCTCGAGCTAGTGACTTGAAATTTCTTGTAAATAAGCTTTACCAGAATCGTAGTTTTCTATTAACTTTCGGAAAGGTGACGTTAGCTATAACAGGCACCTACCATACAATTTTTTGAGACAATAAATTTTTTTTTTGAAATTTTCTCAAAATCTATGCGTTTTTGAGCAAAAATTAATATGACAAAATTTAAAGTATATATAATTGTCTACATTTTTTGCTTGAACGAGTTTTACGTATCTCTCACGGTTCTCAATATATTGTAAATAAACTGAGTTTTTTCAGAACAAAAAACCAGATAGTGAAAAAAAACCTAAATATTTGACTAACCCGGCCCTTACACGCGTCTATAGAGCTGACACAGTCAGAGCTGACACAGACTCGTGTAAAAGCACTGACTGCCAGTTCGCTAAATGTATTTTAATTCGTTGTCAGTAATTTGACATTTGAAGTCTGTGCTACTGACAGACTTTACAGTCGCGTGTAAAGGCCGGGTTATCAAGTTTGACAACAGACGAAAATAAAATTAAAATATAAGTTATTTTAATAAATATTTAATATATAAAAAAATTCTATTGTATTTACAATAGAACAGAATCTATTAAGAGCCATGTCTTTAATTATATTTTCCGCCTCTAAATAGAATTAATACATAAATTAACTAGTAAATTTTTCCAAGTATTTTATCAAAACGTAAATAACAATTTAGTGCTTAAATTAGTCTCAATTCAAATTTAAAATAGAATTGCCCACAAGAAAACGAATTTTGTCAACCCTTTTTAACAAATAAAAATATATCGTTTTCAATAAAGCCTTCTAATTTTGATTTTAATTAAATGGACTTTCTCTTTATTTTGCTTACTATCAACCTTCACGATTTTATTTTGTTTTATTTAGTAAACCACCTTCATCAATTACATAATTCATAACACCTGCAATTTAATAACTTTGCTCACTGAACTTTGACGCTAAGTCCCAACTGACAGGACATAAATCCTTGTTTGTTATTTATTCGTTGTTGTTGGAAAAGCTAACGTACAGCAACGTTAGACACTGAAAAAATATAATACCTTTTCCATTAAGATAATTAAATGCAAAGAGTCACTCAATAAAAAGGGTGAAGCGATTAAAAGCGGACAGAAAAAAAGCAAACGGCGAAAGGTAACAGACGTTTTTTATTATCAGTTTCGGGTAAATTTCTACGATTCCTTCAATATTCTAAATGGGGGAAGGGCTTATTACGATGGAAGGGGGCGGAAAAATGTCACTCAATCATCACCGACCTATTTTGATAAGTTGGAATGACACAATTTAAATTGATTGGCTTTATCAACTCCCAACTAGCGTTTTTGAAATTCTTTTTTATTAAAAAAAGGCCTTTTTTAAAAAAAATAGGCCAGAGTTCGGTACAGTCCCAAAGACGCTACATATTTCACGTTTGTAGGGGAGGGGAGGGGGAGAATAAATGGATAATGTCCCCTATTCGAAATTGATTTTTAGCGATCGCCCCCTACCCCTCCCCCTGCCCCTGCTGCAACACAGCTTGAAACTAACTTTTTCAAGGAGTATGAGAAGGTATGTGGCATCTTTAATTTAAAACATAACAAAAGCTATAATTGCCAATCTGGCAATTATTGAAAACCCGTATGGTGATTTAATTGAACGGCGTATCAAAATTCCACTTTGAAGTCAAACTTTCCAATAAGATTTTTTTAAAACTTGTTCCAATTGGATTTTGATGTATGGAACTTTAATGTATAATCATATCCTAAACAACTTTTGTTCTTGCACTTTTTTGATAAGATTCACCGTTTTTGAGATATTCGCAAAAAACATTTTCGTTCGTATGGGGGGTACCCCCCCTAATGGTCCATTTTTGCCCATTAACGAACTTAGCCTCGCATTTTACGAAAAACTAACCTGCGCAAAATTTCAAGTCTGTAGCTCAATCCGTGCGCCCGCAATCCGCGCCACAGACAGACGGACAGACAGACAGACGGACAGACGGACAGACGGACGGACATGCTAAATTCAACTTTTTTCATCATTCTAAACACAATGGTGTAATTCATTTTTTTGTGCGATGACGGGATCTTGGCGTTACAAACGGTAAGGCAAAGTTAATATACCCTTTGGTTTCACCATACGGGTATAAAAAAAGGTCTCGAAGAGCAGGTTCTAAAAATATATTACATAATGGGTTTACCACCACCACCCTCACCCCACTGAAAAAACAGATATTCTTGAAAAAGGAATATATCCTTGCTTTTGAGATATCCTTACGGACGTTTTGACTCCACAATCGGATTCAGCGACCTCGAAGTTACACATAAGATTTTCCGAGAATTTTGAGGAAGGGGATAAAACACGCTTTCCTTACAGGACCTTTCATATCCCTTACAGACTTTTTAACGTCAGAATAGGATTCATCGGCCCCAAAAACCCCCAGATGAGATTTTTTTTTCCAGAAAATTTCAAGAAGAGGATAATCTTGTTATCATTATAGGACCTTCGGTTATCGATCCTTAGAAGGACGAAGTAGTGAAAATATTGTATTATTACCGGATTTACGTATGTGTGCAAAATTCCAAGTCAATCGGATGAGTAGAAATGGGTCAAAAAAAGATTGCAAGATTTGACCCTGACAAACAGACAAACTTAACAAGAAACAAAAAAAAGCAAGCTGAAAAAAGGCTTTTTAAAAAAAAGCTCCACAAAAATATAAGGGAGGATAATTTTAAATTTTGAAGAAAACATTTTGAATCAAAAAAAAAATCTTGTGTTCAATAATGAATTACTAGAAGAAATATATTAATTTTCGGTCAAATACGTTAAATGAAACGTCAGTTTCCATTTTAGACTTTTTTCAATTTCAATCTAAAATACCCTCACGTACGTCATTTACACATATTAGAAAATTTATTTACATTGCCGTAATTTGCTTGTACAAATGTGTTTATTTATATATTCTGGCATCTTTCGAAATTTAGAACCCTCTCTCCCTCTTTCTAAAATTATACATATTCATTATATGTAAATATTTGATCCTTGTCAATATATCGAAGGAAGCATTTATTAAAATTTTAACATTTCGTACTTGCTGTGAACACAACACATTTATGTTAAATTGAACAGACAAACGGGCCGAAAATTGGAAGTTTCCATGTCAAAATTCTATTATTTTGTTATGTTGCTTTGTGACTTTGATGTGAAAACACATAAAACTCAAGAAAGCTACATTTTTCGGTCGAACAAAAAGGTCAATCCTTTATAACACGGTCTTTATTTAATTTTATATCCCTTGTTGACTCCAACTTCCACTTCCTTTTTCTTTTTTCTTTTTTGGGAAATGAAATCCTTTGACAATGATTCAAAGTATAATGCAAGTAGAAAGCTTTCGGTTAGACAGAAAAATAGCCAGAACTGCAAAATATGGACTAAAAAATTAATGATTAATTTTTTTATGCTCTTAAAGAATTTGCCTACAGTGGAACTTCGATTTATGACACTGTGCGACAGCGAGAAATCAACAATGGCTAGGTCTTTCAAGAACTTTGCCTAGCCATTTACGAGAAACGTAACTATACAAAATTTCAAGTCTCTAACTCAATCCTTTCGAAAGTTATGGTGTTCACAAACGGCCAGACGGGCGGAAAAACGGACAGACATGCGGAAATCAAAATCTTTTGTCATCCCTAACACCCTGCTGTAGTTAGCTCATTTTTGTGTCTGATGGTTGGTTTGATGCATTACAAACGGTATACTAAATCTAATATACTTCTATATAGTCAACCACATGGAGTAAAAAAATGTGGTAAAAATCAGAAAAAAAGCGAGATAAAAGCATAAAAAATATCAGTTGTGATCTACACAAAATATTCCTCTGCAATATTTAGTGCCGGAAAAAATATGTAAAAAATGATATTTTTTTCAAGTATCTTGAGAAACGTTAAAGACGTTAAAGCAAAAAAAGTAGAAAATTTCATATCCTCTAAATTATTGTATATTAAATTTTTCTCAAAAACACATAAATTTTGAAAAAAAAGTTTAAAACCCGTTTCTGTTTTTTCTTTTTTCAAAAAAAATGTGTGGGAAGTACTCGTTATAATTAACGTAACTTTTCCAAAGGTTTGATAGAAAACTACGATTTTCGTAAAACTTATCTACAAAGAATGTCAAGTTGGTAGGTCAACAGGTTCTCGAGTTATTTAAAACACATAAAACGGGAAGACCGGCAGACCTACAGAACGACATACCGACAGACTAACAGACTGACAGACTGACAGACCGACAGACCGACAGACTGACAGACCGACAGACCGACAGACCGACAGACCGACAGACCTACAAACCGGCAGATTGACAGACTGACCGACAGACCAACAGACGGACAGACCGACAGACCTACAAACCGGCAGATTGACAGACTGACCGACAGACCAACAGACCGACAGACCGACAGACCGACAGACCGACAGACCGACAGACCTACAAACCGGCAGATTGACAGACTGACCGACAGACCAACAGACGGACAGACCGACAGACCTACAAACCGGCAGATTGACAGACTGACCGACAGACCAACAGACCGACAGACCGACAGACCGACAGACCGACAGACCGACAGACCTACAAACCGGCAGATTGACAGACTGACCGACAGACCAACAGACGGACAGACCGACAGACCTACAAACCGGCAGATTGACAGACTGACCGACAGACCAACAGACGGACAGACCGACAGACCGACAGACCGACAGACCGACAGACCTACAAACCGGCAGATTGACAGACTGACCGACAGACCAACAGACGGACAGACCGACAGACCTACAAACCGGCAGATTGACAGACTGACCGACAGACCAACAGACGGACAGACCGACAGACCGACAGACCGACAGACCTACAGACCTACAGACCGGCAGATTGACAGACTGACCGACAGACCAACAGACGGACAGACCGACAGACCTACAAACCGGCAGATTGACAGACTGACCGACAGACCGACAGACCGACAGACCGACAGACCGACAGACCTACAAACCGGCAGATTGACAGACTGACCGACAGACCAACAGACGGACAGACCGACAGACCTACAAACCGGCAGATTGACAGACTGACCGACAGACCAACAGACCGACAGACCGACAGACCGACAGACCGACAGACCGACAGACCTACAAACCGGCAGATTGACAGACTGACCGACAGACCAACAGACGGACAGACCGACAGACCTACAAACCGGCAGATTGACAGACTGACCGACAGACCAACAGACGGACAGACCGACAGACCGACAGACCGACAGACCGACAGACCGACAGACCGACAGACCTACAGACCTACAGACCGGCAGATTGACAGACTGACCGACAGACCAACAGACGGACAGACCGACAGACCTACAAACCGGCAGATTGACAGACTGACCGACAGACCGACAGACCGACAGACCGACAGACCGACAGACCGACAGACCGACAGACCGACAGATCGACAGACCGACAGACCGACAGACCGACAGACCGACAGACCGACAGACCGACAGACCGACAGACCGACAGACCGACAGACCTACAGACCTACAGACCTACAGACCTACAGACCTACAGACCGGCAGACTGACAGACGGACCGACAGATAGACAGACGGAAGCACGGACATCCTCATTTTCTATCTTCTCCCGTTCTCGAGTCGGTCTTCATCATCAATACAATACTTTCCCTCTATAGAAGAGGAAGGTAATAAAATAAAATAATTTGCTTAGTTTTTGTTTACTGATTTGGGCGATAGACCGCCCAAAGAACTTTTTTTTTCTTACATTTTTTACATTTTTTTAAAAAGTTAGTCAACTGGCCTTACAGTGACTGATTTCTTTGATTTGAAAAAAGTGAACATTTTTTTAGAGATTTTTTCATGTATAAAAGTTCCACATTTTTTCCGAGTCCACTGTAATATTAACTCATTCTATTCAGTGTGCGCTTTTTCCATCGCCCTCTACCTTGGAATTCAGCCAATTCATGTAGGATAACAGTTAGTGAATTTATACACGATGTTCATATTGCTGTAGATATGTAAATCCTGGACTCCGAATAACACAACACGTAAAAATATATGAAAGTAGACATCGAGTTGTATAGTTGGCAGAACCATGGCATCGAATTCAAAACAACGCAACTACGCCGACGCTGCCGAAGTTGTAACATTCGGAACTTTAACTGAGACTGAGGAAAAAACGTGAGAGTTTAGTCCTTTCGAATTGCTGGCCTGACGGGAATGTTCAGCTCCACAAGAAGTGCCAACATTAAAAGCTTAGAACGTCAGAGCATACAACAGACGGTCTAAGGATTTAGTCGTGAACGGTCGACAAAATTTTTTCATCAACAATTAATTTACATCAGCGATCCAATTAACAGAAAGGATTCGTTCGTTATTCAGGAGTACAATTGAGTACCTCCTTAGTGAGTGAAGGGTGCGTACCCTTTTTTTTCTTCGGTAACTGCTATTTAATCACTGTTACTGCTAGTGAACAATTCAAAATCACTGCTGGAAATTCAAATTATTCAAGTATTTTTTTTTCTGTACTTTGGTAATTTAAACAAATCGCAGAAGGATTGATTCACCATCCCCGTATCCTTTTTGCCACCAACGTAATAATCGTGTTCGTTTCGTTTTGTGGTGTTGTGGATTCCCAATTTTCCATCATATAACCTTTTGCCTTAGCAGCTCTTGCAGTGCTTTCAGTTGTTGTGACTTTGCAAAGTATATTCGATAGTAAGTACAGCCACAGCAGGAGAACAAACGACGACGACGTTCTTCAAAAGTGATTAATTGAGTTGAAGTGATCCTTTGTGAATATGTGGAAGTGTCGTGAACTTTGGTTAATTTTCATCTTGGGATTATTTCTAGCATGGAATCGATGCGAAGGCCGAGCGGTAAGATATTTATTATTCCTATTATTATTATAACAATCGTCTACTTATATGCAAGTATAGAAATGTTTGTTCAACATGAGGATTTCTTGTAATTTCAACATAATTCTTAGACGTTTTCTATTAGTTTGTGGTTATTTATTTCATTGTAAATATATATAAAGGGCCATTGTTGATTTTCTTGATCGTATATATTATCTGAAACCAGAGTTGCCAATTTGGGCGATTTATCGATAATTGGGCTATCTTTGGGATTTTGTAACAATCTTTTTGAAAATAACCGCAAATCACAAATTGAGCGATTTGAAAAAATCGATTGGACGATAATGGAGTATCTTTGAAAAATATCTTTCCTTTTAAAATGGTGCCCTGCTTTACAGCTGTTGCTTTTGTTTGTACAAACTAAATTCATTAAATGCTGATATCAAGATGCCGATTTTTACTTTCCTTTTCTAGGAAAGTATTGTATTCATGATGGAGACCGACTCGAGAATGAAGGCAGGTAGAAACTTTCTGATTAGTACGGAATCCGTTTCAGACAAAATTGTGAGGATTTCTGTGCACCTGTCTGTTGGTCTGTCTGTCGATCTGTAGGTTTGTCTGTCGGTCGGTCTGTCTGTCAGTCTGTCGCATGTCTGTTGGTCTGTCCGTCGGACTGTTTGTGGATCTGTCCGTTGGTCTGTCTGTCTGTCTGTCTTTCGGGTCTGTCGGTCTGTCTGTCTGTCGGTTCGTCGCTAGGTCGGTCGGTCTGTCATTCTGTAGGTCTGTCGGCTTTTCCGTTTTACGTATCTTAAATAGTTCGACATCAAATTTTCTCCACATGTTTTTTTTTCGGTAGCGGTACGTATCTAACGGTTCTCAAAATATTTAAAAAAAATTAAGTTTTTTGAAAATCTCTCGCATACTATGCGCTGTTATAAAAAAAATGTATATAACTAAATTCAAAGAGAATTAAATTTACTGCAATTTTTTCTTTAACGGTTTTTAGGTATCTTTAACAGTTTTCGAGATATTTGAAAATATGTTTTTTTCACATATTTTTTCCCAAAAATAAATATTGCAGAGGAAAGTTTTGTGTTGATCACAACTAATATTTTTCTTTACAGTCCCTCGCAACTTTTTCAAAATTTGGTTGCCGCAATATTGTTATTTAGATTTCGAGTACCCCCTGGAACCAGCCGATGCAACCCGTAGTTGGGTACCCCTGGTTACCGTTAGACAATTTTGCTATAGACAATTTTATAACAAAAAGTGAAGTAGCGAGTTTTTGAATGGCCTCGGATTCGAAAAACGCACTTTTGAGAAAAATATGTCCATTATACACGTCCCGGAATGGCCGGGGCAGTACCGGATTTTGGCATATTGTCACAACGTTCCGGAAACTAAAATTTTGTCCCAGAATTATATAATTTTATGTTGTAATTCCTTCATCACTAAAAAAAATTGGTCTCGAATCCCTAAAATTTTCGTCTGTGGCGCAATTCCCTCAGAAATTACACCTCGAACGCATTTTTCATTTAAAAAAAATCGGCTGCAGCGCCTTGCGACTTGAACGGGTGCGATTTTGTGCAACGATTTTTCTATAATTTTGGCGACTCAACTGTCTGGAAAATTGGCAACCCTGTGTTCCAGAATGAAAACATTCCAGAAATCTTAAATCTCCAGGCGGTCGCCCAACAAAACGTTAAGTGATGAACGCCGTTCTTCCTTATCACGGACCGTACTAGCTCTCAATGGAGACCAGGTCGATCAGAAAAGATGATAGTAAAAAAACCTCTCTTGTACTTAATGCTCCCTCCGGTCTTATTTATTGGGTCGCGTGACAATACCGAATTTATGTTACGTAAAACTTAAGTTTTAATGAAATGTCCTTGTGTTTACTTGCCTCATAAAAATGACCTTCGCCCATCATTTCGCAAGGAAATATTTTCTGTGGAAGTTTTTCTTTTCTCATACTCGACTAGCTTTGTTACTGTTGGATGCCACCGCGGTTACCACCCCAATTTTCTACCCCAGAAATTCGACAGAGTGAGTCCTTGTTCTTGGATATCCTTCAGCTATTTTAGTGCCTTTCATTATTTTTGCAGTATTTATTCAAGATATCTGCAGAGAACCACATGAAAAATTTAAAACTATTACCGATTCGTGTACAAATACACTTAACCTTTTCCCCCAAATGATTTATGACTTTCGGGTGTGTATTTAAGCAACAAGGATTTAATGTTTGTTATTTACATAGCCTTTTGATGTTGTACCAAACATTTTCTCCCCATCTGTATTTACTTGCCATATGATGGTGCCTTTTTTTTAAAGTTTTTCACCCCGTTAAGAGTCCTTTTCTCCAATAGAATTTATTTTATTGCGATAGATTCTTTTTTGTACATACTTTTGATTTTATTCTTTTACAAGTGTTTTCTTCTCCAGAGTAGTAAAGCAACATCCCTAGACTCTTATGTGAATAACGAATCACACTGTACACATAAGTGGTTGTAAATGGAAATTGTATTTTGTGATTTTTCAAGTGTTTGATGTTTAATGTGAACCCCCGCACGAATATATCATGGGGCACGATTTGAAAATTCGTGATGATCACGTCAAAATCGGATGTTTATGTTGAATACTAATAGACCTTTTATATTATAAATATATATATATATATATATATCTACGACTTCCACATATTCACATCATTCAAATATACTTTCAAGACGAAAAAGGGCCCAAAATTCTATATTCGCCCAAGTGTACTTATTCCACACCAAATGTAATATGTTAGAGGCAAAGGCGCCGGCGGAATCGTTTGCAGGGGGGTGCTTTTATTTCCATGATTGCATTATTTGTAGAGTCCGATCGAAGGTTAGAACGCGTTGAGCTGGCGACTTGAAAACATACCGACGGACAAATACTCGGACATTCTCGTAATTTCCCCTAAAGCGGATACCGTATTAATCTGTTTTTCACAAAAACTTTTCTTTTTTATTTGATTCTTTTCTTTTATGCGCCGTTTACATCTGACACTTTATTCCGCGAATTTTATTATTCGACACAAAATTCAGGAATTTATTCCGGAGAGACGTCCAAACTCGAATTATTTCATATAAAACCGGCCAAAAAAATTCAGATTTTGACAACTTTTGCTAAATGAAATTATTTGTGGAACAAATTCGTGAAAAATTCACGGAGAAATTCAAGAAAAATCGCAAATGTAATTGGCGCCTTAGGTACCCTTGCACCCCCTACCCGGCGCCCATGAATGTAGGGTTTTCTTGAGCATAGTTACATACCCTTTTGGCTGTCATTCTCTACGATATGAAACTTGAGTTCTCCAGATTCTTCGTCTGTATAAATTTGACATAACTTCAATCGATTTGAATCTTTTAGTCGTGTGATTTATGATGATATTCATATAAAGGAAGCTACCCTCGGTCGGGGTGTCAACGGGGGGCACACACTGAAGACAAACAGAATACGAGAACCCTGATTTCAAGGGAAAATAAAGCCACGTGAAAATGTATAAATCGAAAAATCTGTTTGGCAATCTTAAAACGAAAGAGATAAATGGATTTCAACATGATTTGCAAATTTTCAAAAATCGTTAGTGTAAATCTTTGTTATTAAATGATATATTGTTTAGCATTAGTAAGCGTGTCCTTTTTTATACGCTTTCCGGGTTTTTTCTTCTTTTGCGGTTACAATAAATATACGCATACATAAATAAATTTAAAGTGAAAAACCTTCGCAAATACCACCCAAAAAAGAACTTTTAGTTACTATAATAATTTAAATTAAATCTCATCATGATAATCCAAAATATATATTTGTTTACATAAATATAAAACCTTGACAATATTTGGAAGTTTCTCAATTCGTTTTTTGTGACTCGTCGCCCAGCAAGAGTAATTCATCATTTCTGAAAACACAGATTGAATTTTTATCATAAAATAGAGACAAAAAGTGGATTTAAAAAAAATCGGATAAACCGAAAATTTGTATAATCATTCACTATCAATGATTAGAGACTTTTCGAGAAAAGCATGAATATCAAAAATGTTCTACCATTCGCGATAAAAAGGATTTTTTATGCGATTTTTCAAAACGCATATACGCACGTATATACGTTCAGTTCTAGCTATCAAGAAGGATGTTCCCCTGTAACTTTTGAGCCCCTCAACGCAAAACATTGTAACACATTGCGTTGAATTGCTTGAGATGGCAGCAGGAGTGTTCCAAACAGGAATCTCTCTCCCCCTGGCCCCCTCACCAGCTATCTCGTAAACCGACCAATGGATTTTTATGGAGTTTCCTCCATTGGATAGTGGACTATTTAGAAACGATGCAGTCCCAAAAAACAATTTACCATCTTCCTTCCCGTCTGACCCCCCCATCGTGCTATATTTGAAACCATTAATCGAATTTTAATGGGGTTTTCGTCAATGTATAAAGAATATTAAGAAAGATCAATATTCGTAGTTGAAAACGAACACTATTTTCATTTCTAATTAACCCTCTCATAAATACAAAAGGAATATACCACTTGTAACACAAATGTTTTTTAATAAAATACTCCGACAAAAAAGTTGGCTAGAAAATTTTATTTCCAATTTTAGTTAAGATACTGGCACACGAGTAAAATCTATCAAAACAATAAAGCCCTAACCCAAAATTTCAAGAAAAAAAAAGAGAATTTACATATTTTAAAGAATTGCCAAAAAACCAAAAATCATAAAAAAAACATGAAATTTTCTTAAAATAACTTTATCAACTATCGAAAATTGCGGAATAAATTTAAGGGATGGCCGGGACAATCCCGAATTTTGGCATGTTGCCCCGGCGTCATGCAAACTGAACTTTTATCCCGGAATTATGCAATCTGGTGTTCTAATTCCTAAATCACTAAAAAATTGACCGCGAAACCCGAAAAATGTTCGAGTGCAACGCAGTTTTACCAGAAATTACCGCCGCTTCCTTAAAAAAATCGCCTGTGGCGCATTTCCTTAACTAAGCGGGATATTTGTTTCAAAAGTATAAGTGGGATGTTTGTTTTTAAAAGTATTTCTTGCGGCGCATTTCTTTAATTAAGTGGAATATTTGTTTCTTAAAATATTGCTTGCGGCTCAATTTTTATTGTACAGGGTGGGCCAGAATAGACGCGGGGGTTTGAATTCTTTATAATTTTTTTATTTTAGCGAAACCTATAAATTTTTTTCAAATACATGTAGTTGATTGATGGGGAATATTTTTGGTCTAAACATGGAAAATTATATCCCGCAAGTGGTGGCCATTTTCTGCTTCGCAAATCCGTGCTCTTTCCAAGACATTTTCCATAACCTTTCGTGTTATGGCCTCGATTTCACTGCGAATGTTGGTTTTCAATTGGCTGATGGTTGTTGGCTTGTTGACGTACACCTTTTCTTTCAAATATCCCCAAAGGAAACAATCTGGAGTCGTTAGATCAGGTGAACGCGGAGGCCAATTGAAATCGCAACTTTTCGAAATAATGCGTCCGCCAAACATGTCCCGTAAAAGAGCCATTGAGCCCACCGCCCACCGGTTCGTTGTTCTATTGTGTACAGGTCCATTTTAAATTGCCCAAGTCTTCTTAACAAAATGCTGAAACAAAATTAAAAAAATAAAAATAAAAAAAAAGTTATAAAGACTTCAAACCCCTGCGTCTATTCTGGCCCACCCTGTATTTTGAAAACATGAAATACCCATAGCACTTTTTTTATAATCAAAAACAAAAAACAAAAGATGAAACAAACTCTCTTCCTTCAAAATTTTCACAATCAGACTTTCAAAATTTTCACAATTGATTTCGGAGCATTAAAAATTTCCTCTAACTACCTCTTCCCTCTCCCCCTTCCCTCCATCTCCCCCTTCCCACCCGCCCCGCTCTCCACCGACAAATCTATCCCGGATTCACCTGAAAAAAATATGGTCACCCTACTTAAAAGAGAAAAAATACTGCAACTGATGGAAACCAATCATGCTAATGCCCCGTTGACATTAGGCTGGTTGCCAGCTGCTAGTCAACATAAGCTGGCAACTAGGGTACATCTAGTATAATTTCATCAAATACTTATTAAAACATGTACTTATGTTTATTTTTAATTGGGATTATTTTTTTAAATTACCCCCAAAAGTCGAATGAAAATCATTTTGCCCATAAAGCAATTTCCATTTTCCTGCCCATTCCAATACTAAACAATATTAAGTTGTATTCGAATTGGATGAAATTCAAATTTAAGCTGGCGTAAAAATCCCATATGAAGCCATTATTATTTGCTATTATTACGGGGAAAACTCCATTTCCTCAAAAATTGTGGTCTATGAAAGGAAATCATGTTATGATGACTAAGAATGGCAAATCAAGATGTATGCCAAGTATCTTACAAGGAAATCAAGAATAGAATGGAAAATAAGCAACGAATATCATTTTGTCGATGAAAACAATTCCGGGAATATACCTTGAATAAGCCACTTACACGCCGTTATGTTTCCCTTCAACCGTTTAATCTTTCTAAGCAGGGTTGAATTTGACTGAAAGGTAAGAAAGAAAGAAAATTTTTTTCTGATAAAAAAAAACCTTCGCCGATCCTTTCCGATACGATTCGATCAATACTCTTATAAAGATAATGCAAAGTCAGAGCTCGTATACCATCAATATCACTTAGGGATGCCACCGCAAAATGTTCCCCACCCCCACTACCATATAGTACAACTAGGATAGAACACAAATACGATCACCGCAACGATTCGCTTTTCTTCGAACCGGTATGAATATATGGTGGGATAGATGAGAAACCCCCTAAAACCTGAAAACTTTTCTTTTTTCTTTCTCCGGAAATTATTCAACAAATCCCAGGGATAAAGTTTATTGTTATTGTTCTGAATATGCTGGCAAAATCTATACAAAGTCAGAAACCTATGCCTCTTCTCGCCGATACCTAATCTATACCTATTTTCAATATAGACATATAGACATGATGACGCCATATTTATTCGGAAAGTGAAAAGTTTAAGTGTCAAATTTAATTAACTCATTGATTTCAAGTGTTATTAAGTTATTTGAACAAGTATTACGGTGCCGGATAAAAACAGCATAAATCGATGAAAGAAACAAAAACTGAACAGAATGAAGAAAATCTTCCAACATAAACATAAGCAACAACATAAAATCTAATAAGACGATGGAGAAAAAAAGCCGCTAAAGTTTCTAACACTTTATTCGGCTTCATATATTCAGTCAATCGATCGATAAATAATTTTAATATTAATAACAAAGTTAAACAATTCTATGCAAACATAATTTTGCAGAGTCTCGCTAGGAGAACATCAAATCATCTTAGTTTCCATAAGATAAACAAAGCACCCATGAGAGAAAACATTCTTAAAGAAAATTGCCATCAAAGCTGTGAAAAAAAAAGAACAAGTAGAGGCGAGGAAAATAATAACAACAACAACAACAAAAAGCGACGAAAAATTCCTCGAAAAGACTATGACAGCTAAACGAAATATATATGAAATAATAAAAAATAATAATAATAAAAAGGTTTTCCTATTCGCTTTTATAGACGAAATAATAGTTGTTGTTGTTTTGCTTGTCTATGCTTTTGGTTTTGTATCCCCGGGACAACAATCGAGTATCAATTACCATTTCGATGACATTGGTTTCTGGGTCCTTCCTTAAAACACTTCTCATTTTCACTTCAGCACACAGTATTGGCAATATTTTTACTATGATCCTTTTTTTTGTGAGTATATTTGATCATATGTTAGTATAGGAGAAAAATGGGCAATAGACAGATATAATTCTGCGAAAAAAGGATACACAATGTGAGATAATATGAGGCGTTGATAGCAAAAGTGGTCCAACCCAAATGTCGAAATCGTGAAATTTTTTGTGTTTCAACCACTATTACGAGTGAGTTTTTAGATAAAAATGTTTGGATGCACAATAGAACCTTGTTACATCGAGTAATAAAGTCCACCCAACATTTTTTTCCAGAAATTTACAGGCAATATAAGTTCAAAAGTGGAAAAGCTTCAAAAAGTCAATTATGTGGCTTGGACCACTTTTGCTCCAAGCATCGCCACGAGCAAGTCGTAAAATATGTATGTAGGGTCACACATTTTTTTGTGTGAATCCGGCTCAGATTAGTGGGGGAGAGTGGTGGAGAGGGAAAAACGATGGGGGGGGGTGGCGCAGGGGTGTTGAAAGCTCGATTAGAGGCAAGAGGTATTGTTTCAATTTTTGTTTGCGATTTTCTAACTGTTAGAAATAAAATATCCCACGATAGAAAATTATTTCACCTTTGGACTGCAGGGTTGGCGATGAACGAATTCACATACAATATCGTTGACTCCACGCAATATATAGATTCCAAGTATATAACAAATATTTAAAATAAAAACTTATGATTGCAATGAAAAAATGCCCGTAGCTAATCACAACATACCTAAGTAAACACCTCCCCAAGCAACCATTTGCAACTCAGGTTGCAATTTGACGACCCTGGTCGTAAAGTGCCGGTGGCAAATCCGTTTATGCGACGGTTACTTCGTGCCCGGTAACAATAAAACCGGGTCCAAATTTGTTACTTTATCACTGGTCACGAAAAAACCACTTCAAATCGGTTACTTTGTGACCAGTCGAAAAGTTTTGGTTGCCTTCACTTTACAAACAGTGGTTTCGAAATATAAATAGCCCACCTTGAACGAAGGAAATCATACAGCGTTTTGACATTCACATCGCACTTAATCAGTATCCGCACCCTCCCCCACCCCCCTCCCCCCCCCCCCCCTCTCACCTACCCTGCTGAAACTTCGTCACAAAAGGGTTTTGCGGAAACGGTTGTGCACACGTTACTTTGTAACTATTGTTACAAAAAAACGTTACAGCAACCAATTTGTGGCCCCATATATTTTGTAACCCAGGTTGTGTGACCGTCGTACAACCAACATGTTACCAATCTCGGTTAGTTGAGTCGCAGTGTTACTCAGAAAAAATTTAACACTGTTGCGTGCAGTTAAAAATTGACTGTAACACCGCTTTGGCCTCAATTTTCAATTAACTCCGACTAGGAATTAAAAAATCACTTTTAAGAGTTATTGCCCTTATAAAGGGTATTCACGTTTAGAAGAGACTTTCCAATTGGCTTCAATAGCCTACATCCAACTCTTTTTTGCGCGGCCAGTTTTCACGAACTATCCACCGTGTTAAAAAAGAATTTAGTGAAAGGTATAGTAAAAAGAGCATTTTATGTTATGCAAAAACCACATAAAATTAAATAATAAACTTTATTTAATACGATAAATTGTGAAAAACTGACTGTGTAACTAAAAAGTCGGGTGTATTTGGAACGTGAATGGCTTACAAATCGAGAGGTCCTCTAGGTTCAAGTTCCAGAAGAAACTAACAAGAAAAGTTGCGATTATCAAGAATTAAAAATTTCAGATATTTAAATATTTAACACCTTAAATTTTATATGAAAAATGATTAAAATTCAAATTATTTCTCAATTATTGTTTGCCGCAAAAGTAACAGAATTACAATAACAGCAAACCGAAACAATTGCTATATCTGTAATATTTCCCCCAAATTCTAAAATTCCACAGGAATTCCCTAAAGAATTTAAGTCTGGGAAAAATTTGAAAACTCTATATCGTTCGATGATAAATTACTAAGCCAATCGGGATACTTTAAATTTGATGAAAGTGTTCATCTTGGACGTTTTTCCCTTACATTAAATATTATCCTTCATTTATAAGAAGAAACCCTCGCAAAAAAAAATGATGAGAAAATGGCGAAGAAGCAGAAAGGATATATTTTCTAGTCGACCGTATATTTATATGGATGCGGCGTAGTACAAGTTTTCTTATAGGGCACGGAAGGAAATCGAAATTATGTTACCCTCGACTCTTGACATCAATATCGAAAGGTTCCAACATATCCTTGACGCTGATTGATATATGTTTGCTCTGAAAATTATCTTCGACATTTCCTTCAATATACCAATGAGTTTTTTATGTTTATGTATTACATATGAGTAGGTATTTATTTATAACCGTCTATGTATGAATGGTGTCGGTATTTTTCACTTATCCCAATGAAATCCAAGCCTAACTAACTAACAAACCAGTGGTATGTGCGTACGAGTATATCTAAATTACTTTTTGAATCCTTGCGGATGTACGCTTGACATGTTTGTCGTGCACGGTGGGAGTAATTTTTTTTTTCGTTTACCCAATTTTATCACAATCATATCACTAGCGTTTTTATATACTCTCCAATATCTTAACGATAAAACAATATCGACGATTTATTTGTTGGCGTTTTTTCTACTCTGTGGCATATCAGTATTGTATTTATAAAGATCTGGGAATAGATGGAGTAGATAATCAAAGATAGTAGATAGTTATTATAAATAGATACTTTATATCTATTGAAGGTATACTCTAATACTGATTCTCGTAACTATTTATTAAGGATTACGCAGGATATTGAACTCATGGTATCAGAATCTGGTACTGGCTTTACCTTAGCTAAAGTTTTGGAGGAAGTCCTCTGGGTTTACGGTTTTATTTTTTTTATTTATTTTTTTTTTTTGGATGTTTGCTACATAAACAAACATAAAGACAGTACTTACCGGTTTAACATATATCCATCCATAAGAGACACATGTGGATAGAAAAAGTAGATCCACAGTGAAAGTAGCAAAAACGACGAAACACAACGTCTGTGAATAAATAAAAATATGAAACGAAAAAAAAGTATATAAGCGAGGGCTTATTCAATTTTGATAAAAGCTTTCATTTGTAAGAGTTTTGCGAGAAGATCGTTTATCAAAATTTCATATGTGGTGCGTCGCGCCATGTGGATGAACGTCGATGTCAATGTGCCGCCGAGGTTTCATTTTTTTTTTTTTTTGAGGCGTTGAACAATTTTCCCGAATTATGCGCCCATACAATCCTACTAGATATTGTGCTATAATTCTATAAAAAAATATGAACACATACAATCATAAATATAATGGGATCTAATACACTTATGTTGGTATACGAAAGACACTGAGATAAGTGAGTGACTCCCGTAATGTTTTATATGTTGTAGGATAGATGTGGGAAAGTTCACCTCATCTTATTTCTCAGAAATTATCCAAACAGTATCTAGATATACATCAGTGGCGCACAGTGTGCATGAAACTAGAGAATTGCGATTAAGATTACGATTGCGACTACGATTGCGATTACGATTGCGATTGCGATTACGAATGCGATTACGATTGCGATTGCGATTGCGATTAGGATTGCGATTGCGATTAGGATTGCAATTCCGATTCAGCTTCCTCGACCAATGGGGTCAAACTTTCATGTCCCTACCGTTGAAAGCTTTGATTTCATTGCTCGAGAAGGTTCAATCATAATCACAATTGTATTCGCAATCGTTAATCTAAATTGGTCTTAAGGCAATTTAAAACAGCCATAAAAAATTACATCAGATTTACTGTTGCCTGACTTCGTTTTGCTGCTCACCACCACTAAACTCTAAAGGTTCAGCGATGTGCTTTGTACCAATAGCAATTTAAAACACACAAAAAGATAGTAATTTCAGATACAAGATAGTAATTTCAACTATTTTATAACAGGGAATCGTGACTATTACTAAAATAGTCAATTTAACCACAAAATAGTAAATTTTACTGCTAAGTAGTTAGATTTATTATAACGATATGAAATTAACTTTTTTACTATTAGTCACGATTGCTTATTATAAAATAGTTATGTTTTCTATTTTTTCTCCGTGTACTGTTTCCTGCATTTCATTCAAGTCTATCGAAACGCATTTAAGTAAATACGGTAACCAGTACTACGGAAAATCCGTTGGCATGCGATGCTTTAATCAAAAACTATCTCTGAATATTGGGTGCAGCTTTTTTTCTGCACACCAGTACTAGGGGAAAGAAAGTTTCCACTTTGATTCATTTGAGAATTTCATTTGTTTTTGATATTATTTTATTTATAATAAGTAAGCAAATGGTGTTTTCTGCATCCGAAAAGTAAGCAAGTGCTCAGGGTGTGCTCTGCACCTTTTGCACCTTCGACTGCACGCTACTGATATAAACACTAAATATCTATAAATATAAGTAACTTTATTAGATGGAAAGATTTTCCAATTTCCCAAGCACTTATTTCATGTCTCTTTGATCCTTTATCCTTTTTATGATTCTCCCTTATTCCCTTTATTTCTTTTAATACGAAACAAGAGCTTTCTCCAATCCTTATCAAATATACGTGAACTTTGTACACGTGTTTCGAGTATGTCATCCTTTCCTTCAAATTTACTTCACTCAAGTCGCTCATTCCTTTATTATAATTTTTTTTATGCCATTTTCATCCATTTTTTTTATGTTTCCCGCTGGTATACAGGTTTATATACGATTGCTATAAATGTAGATATAATATATATTCTCATACCTTTTTGGAGACAAAAATATTGAAACGTACTTATGTTATAAAAAGTATACTTGTATATATTTATATCCTGTGGATAAATCCTATTAATCGATATATCGATGGTATGGGCTTAGGTGAAATTAGGTATAATGTGAGGTTTTTTTTTTTTTTGAAGAGAGGATGATATAGAAGATTTCTATGATATTGATGAGGGTTGTATATCGTCCATCCGGCTTTGACTAATGTGCGTATCGGCAATAGGGATTTGATAAATTGATTTTATTGGTTGATATAAACAGATTTTCGTTTCTGATTTGCCGAAATGTATGAGTAATTATGAATTCAGTTTGTGACATAATACATAGACCATAAAAATTTCTCGATTCGATGAAAACATTAATGTTTATTCACTTTACTACACACGGAATTAATGATCATTGGTTATTATGGATTTTTGATAAATATATGCGTCTTTTGTTGTCATTTTGTTTATTTTTATCATATCCAATCCATACATATATTAGTCAATAAAATCAACTTATTTTTATTAGGTGTCAGTTTTCATCGTATTTAGATAAAAAAAAATGTGTATATTTCTTTGACATAATTGTTTTTATTTCCTTATACGACGTACAATAAAGTATTGTATTCATAAAAAATTTCGACCTCATAATTCTGCCTAAACACATTTTCCGAGCACTTTTGAGTCATTTGGACCAATATTACATAAATATCGTTTTGTATATCAATCTTTCAGTCTAAATATGTTAATGTGATATAATGTGATAGCGCAACAGCGGGGAAACCTACAGCGGCACCCAAATAGAATCTTTCTCTACAATTTTCTGTTGTAGACAGAAAATCCCCAGACGAGATTTTTTCCCGGAAAATTTGAGGATAAAAATAATCACGTTATCCTTACAGGTCCTTCCATTATCGTTACAGACTTCTTAACGTCAGAATCTGATTCACCGACTCCAAAAATCCCAGATGAGATATTTTTGGAAAAATTTTAGGAAAACATAATTACATTATCCTTAAAGGACCTTTCGATGTCTTTGCAGACTTTTTAACGTCAGAATCGGACACAGCGACCCCAAAAACCCGCAGATGAGGTTTTGCCAGAAACCTTCCAGGATCTTCTATTATCCTTTCTAATGTCAGAATCGGATTTAGCGACCCAAAAACAATCCCAGATGAGATTCTTCCCGGAAATTTGAGGAAAAGGATGGTTACAGAACCTCCCGTTATCCTTACAGACTTCTTAATATCAGAATCGGATTCGGCGATCCCAAAAACCCCGAAATTAGATTTTTGTCCGGAAAATTTAAGGAAAAGGATAATCACGTTATCCTTACAGGTCCTTCCATTATCGTTACAGACTTCTTAACGTCAGAATCTGATTCACCGACTCCAACAATCCCAGATAAGAGTTTTTTGGGAAAATTTTAGGAAAACATAATTACGTTACCCTTAAAGGACCTTTCGATGTCTTTGCAGACTTTTTAACGTCAGAATCGGATACAGCGACCCCAAAAACCCGCAGATGAGGTTTTGCCAGAAACCTTCCAGGATCTTCTGTTATCCTTACAGACTTCTTAATATCAGAATCGGATTCGGCGATCCCAAAAACCCCGAGATTAGATTTTTGTCCGGAAAATTTAAGGAAAAGGATAATCACGTTATCCTTACAGGACCTTCCCTTGCCCTTACAAGGGCGAAGTAGTGAAAATATTGTATTGTCACCAGAGTTACGTGCCCAAGTGTGATCAAGTCAATCGAATAAGTGAAAGTGGTTCAAAGTTAGATTACAATATTTGACCCTGACAAACAGACAAACCAACTGACAGATACGAAAGCAAGCTAACTAAAAGTTTTTAAAAAACATGAATTTTTTGAATTTTTGCAGATTGCCTACAAACTGTCGGGTTTTTTTTGAAAACGAAAACCAGTTAAGATAATAATATTTAAATGTTCTGCATGTTTGTCTTTTACCGTAAATCGATAGCTTTCTCCGCTATCCAGATATTTTAAATTTTGTAAAATAAAATCATATTTTTTTTATTAATATTTTATTCATCGGATTACAAATTGTGCACCAACCTAGATGTTGTATAAGAAAATCATGTGCTGGTCGTTTTGATTTTGTAGTTTCACAGATTATCATTGGTCGATTTTTTTACACTATTTTTCCTTGAAATTTATCAAACTATTGGGAAAATTTCACCATCTGCACAAGCAATCGTCAAGAGAAATATGTCACGTGCAAGTTAATTTGTCCCATTAATGCATGAAATATTTAATCAGAAAGTAATTTACTTTTCCACGAACTTATTATGGAAGGTGTGACATGAAATATTTGTACAATGACAAAAATTTTCTCGCTATAATTACCAAAACTTTTCTTAACAAAATTAAACAAAAGTTTAATTTTGAAAATTTTGGTGTTTGAAATGCCAAAAGCATTAGTTATTAGGTTAATTTTAATGTAAAAGAAAAAAAAACTAATTCTTCTCAACAAAAGAATTAGTTTTTTTTTCTTTTACATTAAAATTAACCCTAATAACTAATGCTTTTGGCATTTCAAACACCAAAATTTTCAAAATTAAACTTTAACAAATAGTGTCGTCCGTATTGAATTTTAAATGTGAACAAACAAAATTGTGTGGTTTCGGTCATGAAAAAGTGTCAAGTGAAAAGTTCTGCGTTGGACAAAATTGTCGTATGACCAACAAAATAACAGAACAGAAAATAAGAGAAAGCCAATAAACCCAGAAATGCAACTGAATTTTTAAAACCAATTATTATTTTTTTTTTGGTTTTTGCTTTTTTTCTTGGTCTTGCTTCGGTTGTCAAGTCCCCCGAATGTGGAAAAAATATTCCAATGGTAAGCAATCCGACTGTTTGTTACTTCTAATTTGGCATGCATGAAACAAAAATAAAATTTCCAGAGCAAAGAAACTTCGGCACCTAAAAAAAACCTTTGAATTCTTCATTTTGTATTTTGCGAAAGGACGAATTCACCTAAAAACGAAGTAGCAAACCAACAGACAGCCACGTCGCGTCGGTAATATTCAAGGCATAGAGAATCGCCCAAGAGAGATCGAATTAAATAATTCACCGAAAAGTTCACTTCATTTTTGTTTCTGCGTAATTTGGTTAGAACGTGAAATGAATTTTTACATTTATGCGACAAAAATGAAAATGAAAACTTAATTTTTACTCAACCTGAGGATAGAAAACGCAATCAATCGAATTTTAAATTATTAAAGTGATGAAAAATTACCCTACCGAATCCCCAGAGTAATTTTAAATTTATAAAGTTTGGATTTAGGGGCATTCAAATTGTCGGAATGAAAACATACAGCCTAAAAACGACTATCGTTACTACGGAGAGAGAAAATTTTTTAAACAAAAAAAAATTGAGAAAAAAATTCACAACTACACAAACTCACGTTTGTCGATAAAGGCTGAATTATCATACTAATATATAAAAATGAGGTGGTGTCTGTCTGTCTGTCTGTCTGTCTGTTCCTCTTTCACGCAAAAACGGCTGAACCGATTGACTTGAAATTTGGCATGAGTGTCTGTGGTAGTTCTGGTTCCAACATAGGCATACGGAAAAGTAGAGCGAGGGGTGGGGCGAGGGGTGGGGCGAGTAAGGGGAGGGGGTAAAGTGATTTCGAAACTTAGTTTTTGCGCTATGTTACTCTTTCGCGGGGAAACTACTGAACCGATTGGCCTGAAGTTTAGCTCTAAGATAGACCATCAAAAAAAAAAAAAAAAAAAAAAAAAATTGAGAAAATTTAATCCGGCAACGACGGGTGCGCAAGCTAGTATAAAATATCACGCAATCGATGGAGAGTTTTTCTTTTGAAACATTGGCAGAAAACCATAAAAAGAAGCTACAATTGCTGGAATCACACTATATAGTACACTGCAGGCAGGATCGTGACATGGCAAGGCAAGGCGGCGCGGGGCGAACCCTTTTTTTGCTCCCTCTCCCCTAAAATAATTGGTAAAACGCATTTTTGTATATGCTTGGAAATTTTAAAAGACCGGCCAGGGAGAAGATGTTGGTCTCAATTTTTGCTTATGATTATTTAGTTAAGAAAGTTCTTCGGTATTCAACAAAAATTGTAAGCAAATTATTAAAGTAGGGGAAGCCGGGGCTAGTATTAACAAAATTTGGAAATTGGGTCATAGTTTTTTAACAAGTAATATTTTTGATATTGTGTTTATATCTAGCCATACTGTAGGTCTTCAGGTATCATAAGAAATAAAAAAAAAGGTTCAACCAGGTAGTCACTATATGAAAAAAATCATTTTTATGAAAAAATGTCATCTGTTAAAACTAACCCCGGTCACGGGGCTAGTTTTAACAACAATGGGGTAAGTATTAACATAAGTTTTAACATGGAAATAATTAAAAGAAAAAAAAAATCAAATATATTAATTATCACAAAAACTAATAAAATGAACAAAATAAATATCCTTTTCAAGGAACATAAATTGACAAAAAAATTAAGTCGTTTTAAAAAACAAAAACAATTATTATTATCTAAAAAAAGGTCTCAGGGAAGCTTTTTTGTACATAATTTGTATCCATAAAAACATAGTATGAGAATTCTTACTCTATGTCTATGACATTATATTGTTAATTCTTGCCCCATGGGTTTGTTAATTTTAGCCCCGACACTACTTTTTTTGAATTATTAACCACTCACAAAAATATAGTTAAGGATTGTAATAAAACCAAAGGATAATATTAATTATAGCTTCATTAACTTGCATTATCGGCAAAGTTATATTCAATAATATAAAAAACTAAGACAGAAATCAAAATATTCAAAACCATAAAAAGTTCGTTTACCAGCTAAATTTCGGTCTTTGTGCTAAACACTCACTGGCAATTAACTGTTTATGACTGATGAGTCACGATATGATTGACCTTATCGAATGATGGACAAAAACCAAATTTCGAGATTCTGGCTCGTATATATCGGCGGGAATAGGCTTGTTAATACTTACCCCTGTTAATTCTAGCCCCGAGTTCCCCTACACAGGTAGAAACTTTTGCGCCGCAGGTGAAAAATTTCGAGCTTCCTTTCATTTTCCTATCGTTGAAAGCTTTCATCTCATTATTGGAGAAGCTACAATCGTAATCGCAATCGTAATCGCAAATGTAGTCGAAATCGTAATCGCAATCGTAATCGCAATCATAATCGCAATCGTAATCGCAATCATAATCGCAATCGTAATCGCAATCGTAATGGCAATCGTAATGGCAATCATTATCGCAATCGTTAGTCTGAATTGGGCTTTAGGCTTATTGCGTGTAGGTTTTAAACTAGAAATCCATACATTTTTGGTAATTAATTTTTCAATTTTTTTCATGAAAAATTTAATTGTGGAATTAACGATAATGAAAAATGTATGTGGTTACAATGAAATTATTTAATGTTTTTGCAATATATCCGTTTCCAAATATCAACCAATCTGACTTGTCTGTTTTAATTTTACCACCGTACCAGTTTTAATAATCTTATTTTCGCGACACGTGGTGTTAAAATGCTAACATTTCAAATTATCGGAAAACTATTATCATTTCAGACATCAGTGCACCAAAATTCATCACATATCATTGAAAATTCTGACTCTGATCCGTCAATATCCCCCACATCTTTCCCTCCTGATACATATTTCCTGATTTTCTATGAATTCATGTCGTATATTCCCTTATCCAATCGAATTCGATATCGCTGCTTTCATATGTAAATCATTTCGATTTAAAATGAAAAGTCAAACACAAACGAATACGATTTGATTGATTCGTGGAAAATCACTGAAAAGTTTCCCTTATACTTTATTGAATATATCGGAAAATTTATTATTAGATGATCATTCGTTTCAATATTGGAATTAAATGAAAAATGAAAATGTCAATTTCAAATCAATTTCGTATTTCTGCAAAGACGTTTTATAATTTTTTTTTCTTTCTCCAATGAATATAGAAAACAGCAGGTTTTTGTGGAAAATTAAACAAAAATGAAAATAAGAGAAATATTTTTTGCATATTCGAAGTTCGAAAAACAATTAGAAAATGTTCAATTGCAAAAGGGCAGCTGCTTAATACTATAAACCTCCCCCACAATAAGGAAATTTCCTGATTTGAAAATTTCCTTATTGTGGGGGAGGTTTATAGTATTAAGCAGATGCCCTTTTGCAACTGAACGTTTTCTAATTGTTTTTCGAACTTCGAATATGTAAAAATGATTTCTCTTATTTTCAATGTTTTTAATTTCCCACAAACAACCTGTAGGCCTTCCGGTGGGCCGCAGTATTTCTCCTCGAAACCAAACCTAACCTACCTTCATCAGTTTAGACCCCCTGCCAATTATTTTTTGAACCGTTCAATCAATTGATATGCGGTTTTCTGAGTCCGATAAAGAATCTTTCCAGGATTTTTTTTCAAAGTAAATTGTATGGAAGGTACCCGTTATAACTACCGTTATTTTTTCAAAAGTTGACAGAGACCTACGATTTTTGTAAAAATTATTAGGAAAAAATTCAGGTTTCTAGGTCAACGCGTTCTCGAGTTATTTAAGATACGTACAGCTAGACCGGCAGACAGACCGACAGACAGACCGACAGACAGACCGACAGACAGACCGACAGACAGACCGACAGACAGACCGACAGACAGACCGACAGACAGACCGACAGACAGACAGACCGACAGACAGACCGACAGACAGACCGACAGACAGACCGACAGACAGACCGACAGACAGACCGACAGACAGACCGACAGACAGACCGACAGACAGACAGACCGACAGACAGACCGACAGACAGACCGACAGACAGACAGACCGACAGACAGACCGACAGACAGACCGACAGACAGAAAGACAGACAGACCGACAGACAGACCGACAGACAGACAGACCGACAGACAGACCGACAGACAGACCGACAGACAGACCGACAGACAGACCGACAGACAGACCGACAGACAGACCGACAGACAGACCGAAAGACAGACCGGCAGACAGACCGAAAGACAGACAGACAGACAGACCGACCGACAGATAGACTGACAGACAGACAGACCGACAGACAGACCGACATGTAGACAGAAATCTTCATAATTTTTCATGAAACAGATTTCAAACTAATCCGGAAATTTCTATTGACCCCGTTCTCGATCCGGCATAAATACAATACCTTCCCTCTATAGCAGAAGAAAGTAAAAATTGTTAAGAAAGTTCATGCAATTTTACTTTTTTTATTGTGAAATGCCCTGGACTTTATTCAAAACCAATCAAATATGTAAACTTGCGATGAGATAAATTTGCAACATAAATTCGTAGTAATAGCTTTCGAAGCAATTTACTAAACAATAAAATTGAAATACTATTGGAATTCATGTCCAAAATCAAAACAATACCAAAAGTAATATTTAAAAAAAATCCGATAGAGCTTAAATATTTCGCATTTCAATGAATATCGATTTGGATTTTACAACAATAATATTGATTAATTGTTGAAATATTATAGTAATTTAAATCAATTCCGCTCCAAATCATCACACCAGAAAATGATCTATGAGGGTTTCCAAAGCCTATATTTGTACGTGTACGTATTTTTGTTTGTATTCGAAGGACAATAGCAATCTGTTACACAATTTTCGGCAAGTTAACAATTTATGGTATGTTGCCATAAAAGAATCTATAACTCTATGCTATCATACGAGTATAACAAACATCCATTATGTTGGATAGCAAGATAATACTATAAGGAATTCGCTGTATTTTTTCATGTATTACATAGAAATTTTGTTATATGAGCGTTTGTAAATGTTTCAGCATTATTCTCGTCATATTATGCACTGGGCAAATTTTCTGGAAGGAAAAAGCTTTTAGCTATTGTGACATAATTTATGTGAGTGGTCGATTTCATTCTTTTGGGGACATTGTGCACAAATGAACTCATTTTACCGCCCGTTTGCTTGCCAGAATGCCTGCTGATTATGTTTTTTTTTTTTTTTCACTTTACTCTGCCCAGAAAAGGAAAAATTAGGTCGAGGATAATGCAGCATAATAATATGATGGCAGTAAAGAGAAATAATTATAAAATACGAACTCATTTTCATGTCGCATAAAAACGAGGAAAATGTAATTTTGTTGTCGTATTTGTGTAGATATTTTATAATTGCAGTAATGGTTTGTTTTGTTTTGTATTTTTGGGGTTGAAAAGTACTTTTGGTCAAAAGCACTATTTTTAGTTCTTGCAACACATCGCGACAAAATTTATGTAATGCTAACTGGAAGGTCGTTATAATGAATCATGAGAGTGAATTGTAGACTGGAAATTATTTTCTTGCCAAAATTTATCATGCCGTTTTAAAGTTTTGTTTTTATGTCTCAAGTTGGCTCGATTGATTTTTATTTCATTGATTTTTATGGGTTTTTCCTACATGTAGCTTAAACTTCGGCTCAAAAGGCTTTTTTTCAGATTCGCCACACCTTTTAACCGACTTCCAAAAAGAAAAAGTTTTCCCATTCGACTCCTTTGTAGTTTTACTATCTCATACGAAGCATAACAAAGGTTTGTTTTCATGAGAAATTACCTTTAAATAGAAAAACGTGTTCAATTTGTTTAGGGGAACGGGGAAGGAGTGGTCCGACTGAACTTTGATGCATAGATAAGTTATGCAAAATCATATTCTAAACATATTTTGCATTCATAAATTTTTCAATACGACTTACAGTTTTCGAGAAAATTGTAAAAAACTATTTGGTTTGTGTGGGGGAGGGCAGAAGGAATGGTCCGATTTTTCTTAGAAGGAATAGTCCGTTTTTTCCTTAGAAGGAATGGTTCGATTGTTGCTTAGGACTGTGTATCTCTTGATTTAAAGAAATGTGCCGCATTCTGTTTAACACGTTCATGACATCGTGTACCACTGGTGGTACATGTACAGTTTTTTAAAACCGCGCGAGTAAATAGTGCGGTAGTTTTTTTTGTGGAAGTAATATAAGAACACGCACCGTGTACCACCGATGGCGCACAACCGCCAGAAAACAAATCGCTAGTGTACCACCCGTGGTACACGATGTCCAAATGTAAAAAAAGTTGAAAAAGCAAATGTCACGAACGTGTTAAAAAATTTTGCCTGCCGCGCACATGAATGACTTATTTTCTTGATTTTAATCTTAATCAAGTTTCATTTTCTATATAAAATTTGTAGCTCATCTTTTTCCGGATTGACCCTAAAGAAAGTGTACCCTGCTCACAAAAGAATTTTGTTCTCCCGGCGCTTCGGCAACCAAACTTTTGCCCAGAAACTATACAATCTGGTGCTGTTATATCGTAATCAGTAAAAAAAATTACCTTGAAACCCGAAAATGTTGACCTACGGCGCTGTCTTCAAACAGAAATTACTACCTCCATCACATTCTCTTTAGGAAAAAAACCGCCTTCGGCGCATTTCATCAAAAAGTTTTCAATGACAGAACGTTTGGTTTTCAAAGTTCTGGCTGTGGTGCAATTTTTGTTGTGCTTGTCCCGAATTGGCACCAAAGAAAGTGTGGTCACCCTGCTTATAGAAGAGTTTTTGACCCCCGCCGCGGAAAATTCCTGCAGACACCCATGGTATCTTCTACTGATAATCTGCTTCGCCGGAAATTAAAAAGTAGATTTTCAGGGTTTGGTATTATTTTTTTTTATATTCACCGTAAAATCAAAAACTTACCTACATGTTAATAGCCAGCCATTAAATTTATTAAATGGTCAAGTGGTGCCTAATGATTGCCCAATTGCGTGGAACGGGGACATGAAATTGAAAAGTTACTTTATTGTGCCACAAAAGAGGCACTTAGTGTATGCCCTCCTAATTACTTTAACACACAGCATGTTACAACATCGTATATCTACAGATATAGCACAAATAATATAGCCAAGGCATTCACATAACAATCGAAAAGGAATTTTCTTTCTATACTTTGTGTTATTTTCCTGGGTAAACTTTTCCTTTTCGCCATCCATCGTCAAGCAAAACAACATAAAATTGTATGGAAAGAAAATCACCGTTTTCGAAGCGAATTTTTCAACGTCGGCTGTTGAAAAGAACAACTTGCAAGAAATCGATAAAACAAGGAAAAGCTTAAAAAGTGGCACTACAACAACAGTGAAATAACAAAAAAAAAATAAACATTGGTGGCACTGAGACTAAAGAAAAGAAGATTTTTTCTTCTTTTTTTTATACAAAAACAAGGCGTCCTCGTATACATGGATTTTCTTATGAAGTTCTCAACAGGAGCCAAACAGAAATATAATAATAACAAACAGCCAGCGAGGAGCAACAAAACAACATACTGCAAAAGGATCAAATAATCTTGAAGAAAACATAAGGATCCATGAGAACTGAAAGTGAACAACTATACACCCCAAGAGGACAGCGAATATGTTGCAGGAGGGATGTTCGGTTGGTGGCGGTTTGAGGGTCCAGGATATACTCATAAGAAACGATCAGATAAACGCAAAAGGATGGCAAACCATTTCCTTTAGCCTTCAGATAAACTCGACTTTAAAGCGTCTCCCTATTTCTTTTCCACCTCCTTATATAATAATTGTTCCGTATGTTTCTTTAACAAAAATTTTATTTTTTGTTTTATTTTTTTTTTTATTTCATGTGTTTCATGCTCTTTTCTTACATTCCTGTATTATTTATATTTTATCTTTATGTTCGCAGCGGCCCGGAGCTTTGAAACATATTACCCCCTTTTATGATAGAGGAAATGTCACAACGGCATATGTGAGATACCAAGGATACAGATAAATATGTTAACGTACAAGGAATTTCTTATATAAAAAAAGTTAAATTCTTATTTCATGTGAACAAACGCCTTCATCTTGCATTCATTTCCTTAAAATGTCTGCTTTAGGATAGAAATTCCCTCGTGAAGCACATCTTCACTTTTATACAAACGACAATATTTTAGAAAAAAAATGTATAATGGTAGACAGGATATCATTTTTTCCTTTGAACGAAAATTCTAGTTTCTGCATTTTAAACCAAATTGCATCTGAGATGTCGCTTCATGCATGAAGTTGAGAAAAAATTTCATGGAAATGTGAAGAAAAATGCAACACATTTAGTAATTTATTTTAAGTAATTGTTCAAATTTGATTAAAATAAATATTTAGAGCAATTTCTAGAATTTTTACAATTTAATGACATTTTCACTAGTATTTAACTTAATGCTGTTTTTAAACGAAGATGAAATGCATCCAGATTTTTGTTTCCCCAAAATATAGGGGGAGGGGTGGCGGAGGAGCGGAGGAGGTAGGTTTACAATAGTGTGAAGGCGCTACTAAGGTACATACAAAAAAATCGCGAAAAAGCGTGACGAAAGGGGGGAAGTTAGAAAGAGCGAAAATTAGGGTGACGTACTTCACCCTACACTTCTGTTTTTGCGCCGCAGGTAAAGTTTTTAGAAAAATATGAGAAAAACTACAATTGCCACACCAGGATATCGATTGAGCGAGAGACTTAAAATATTTTATTATTGCGTTTCTCGTAAATAGCAAGGATAAGTTCTTGAACGGGAAAAATCGGATCATTCCTTCCTCCTTCCTCCTTCCTCCTTCCTCCTTCCTCCTTCCTCCTTCCTCCTTCCTCCTTCCTCCTTCCTCCTTCCACCTTCCTCCTTCCTCCTTCCTCCTTCCTTCTTCCTCCTTCCTCCTTCCTCCTTCCTCCTTCCTCCTTCCTCCTTCCTCCTTCCTCCTTCCTACTTCCTCCTTCCTCCTTCCTCCTTCCTCCATACAAACAAAACTGCTTTTCGCATGTTTTTCCAAAAATGGTGAATCGTCTTGAAAAATTTCTATAGATAAAATGTATTCAGGATAAATTTCTATAGATAAAATGTATTCAATAGTGAATGAGTGATTCAGCTGGATTTTGATGTTTGGATGGGTTATACATCAAAATCCAATTGAAACACTCATTCACTCCTCTCCTACAAATGAACTATTTTTTTCTTACTTTCTCGAAAGCGATGAAGACCATAATTAAGTTTACATAACCGTTCCATACATCAAAATCCAATCGCACCACTTCTTCACCCCTCTCCCACACGAATGGACTTTTTAATAAAATAATTTTAATAAAATAATTTTCTTGGGAAAAGCTTTTTCTCCTTAAACAAACAAGAGGACAGGAAAAAATCTACCAAATAAAATCGCTTTAAAGTATTTACCTTAAAATCAATTCAACTGTATTGCGACTTAAAGTAATTGCAAATAATTATCGATAAGGGAAAATCTAAATTTGATTTCGAATTCACTTGAACTCTGGATTATAATGAGCCTCAAACCAGAACAAAGCGAACCTCATTTTCATGGGTGTGGAAAACCTGAATGTCTTTTCAGAGGAATGAAACTTATATCACCGCAGTATCGTATCAATCACCTCATCGCGTAAGGATTTCTTTTCAAAAAAAAAAATTCTCGAATCCTTAAAGTTGGGAAATAAATTCCTTTTATATTCGGTCCATACTCTCTGCCTTTTACTTTATATCTTTCCTATTTACCGTTATCCTTAACATATATTTGTTATATCCTGTATATATAGGGTGACCATACATGCCGGAATGGCCGAAATAGTCCTGAATATAGGCATGATCTCCCGGCGTTTTGGCAACTAAACTTTTGCCCCAAATTTCTTTTTTTTCCTTGAATTTTTCCTTTATTTTTCCCTAATCTGGTACTGTGATTTCCTAATCAGTAAAAAATGACCTTGAAACCCAAAAATGTTGGCCTGCGGCGCTGGTTCTTCAGAAATTACGACCTCTGGCACATTTCCTTTGGGAAAAAACCGCCTGCGTCGCATTTCATCATATAGTTTTCAATGACAAAACGTTTAGTTTTCAAAGTTCTACCTACGACGCAATTTTTGTTGTATTTTGAAAACATCAAGCACTCACAAACACTTTTTATATAATCACAAAAAAAAGAAACGAAAATTGAACCAAACCCTGTTCCTCTGATCAGGCTTTCGAAATTTTCGGGAATTATTTGGAAGCATTAAAAATTTCGACCCCATCCCTTCCCCTCTCGCCCCTTCCCCTCTCACACTTCCACCTCATCCCTTCCTCTCTCGCAAGCGGTAATCTATTCCGGATTCATACAAAAAAATATGGTCACCCTATGTATATTCGATTTGGATTGGGTAGGTGGTAGTCAGTCGATATAGTAAATGAAAATGTCTATCTAGAGATCTAAACCTTCATTACTACCACGGAAATCTTCAAACTTTTACCACTGGAGACCAATTTCTGCATAGAAAATTCAATTCCCATTCGAAAAGGCACGTCTCCATTTCTTTCTTTTTCTTCAATTTTTCCTTTATTTTTCCCTTCTGCCAACTTTTCTCAAACTCATCCTCTACTGTTTCTATCAGTACGGATGGTGTGTTTTTTTTTCTCTCGCAAGGATCTGCCTCGTTTCCTTCAAAAAGGAGGTTCAAGTTGATAAAATTTTCCGATCATGTCCTGGTTCACCAATAAACCATTGATTGCATTTGGATAAAACGAAAAGCAAATAATCGGTCTGTGCCCTTTCTTGTTTGAAAGGTAACAAACGATATTGGATATGACTTTTAGTTGCTAACAGTATATAATAAAATATAGTGGCTGAATGGATGGATGGATGAAACGATGGGTGGTATAGATGGCAATGATGTCAAGAGCAAATGGTGGAAACCTCTTCCAATCCTGCGATATTTTTCAGCCTTCCGTCTCCATGACCGCATAATTCGCAATTGCCTTTCCTGTCGCCATCATCATCTTGATATCGTTCTACATTTTGTATCAGAAACCAAATGCCTTTTGAAGACTCCGGAATCATATTTGGTCGATAATTGGATTCACCGCCCGCTTTTATTCCAATCGGTCCCTTCTTATTGTTGAACATATATACACACTTCGACCTCACGAAAAATTTATTCCAAATGCTCCTTTCTTAGTGCCGTTGGGGGTTTCTTCTTGTGCTTTTTGAATTAAATATTGAAATTGAAATTACAAATCAATCTATACATAGACCGCCAATATTCTTATGGTATACGGCTTCAGCACAAATACCACACCTCACCGCATCTAAATTCAAAAATCAAATATTTAAATTTTTCGGGCATTAATATTTCTTTCCGTGGTTAGTTTTGTTTATTATAAGATTTTTAATGAAATCTGCACGCGATTATATTGGATTTCCGAATTACTTATTGGATTTCCGTGTTTTCGATTTTTATGCCGAAGAAATTATTCATTTTAGTCAGGCCACGAAATTGTAATCAAAAGGCAAAAATAAAGAAACAGCTGGACAAAGAAAATTGAAAAAATAAAGAAAAAACTACAATTTCCAGGGACCAATCGTGAAATATTCTGTTTGATGACAGGATAAAGTATTCCATTTGTAAGGGGGAGGGGGAAAGGAGTGAACCAACTTGTTTTTAAGTATAGATAAGTTATGTAAAATCATATTTTAAACACATTTCGCCTTTAAAAATTTTTCGATACGATGCACAGTTTTCGAGAAAATAGGAAAAAAGTATTCCATTTGTATGGGGGAGGAGAGAAGCAATGGTCCGATTGGATTTTGATGTATGGATGAGTTATGTAAAATCTTGTTTTAAACACATTTTGCCTTTATAAGTTTTTCAAAATAGGTCATCTAAAAAGCCTGTAAAACCCCAAAAATCTCAAAAAGTGATTTTGGCGGATACGTCAAAACAATACTCCAGCGAAGACGTGTCTCAGAAGTACGAACTCTATGCGCAACATTGTGCAACTGTTTTTGCTCTTCCATATTACTGGATTCGGTTTCTTTCTTGGGATTTTCTACACTGTAAAAAATGTAGAAAATTATATATTTCTGTTTATCAAAATCTTTCACACCAAATTTGTATCAACTCAAATGTTTTTATCGAAATTCGGTGTAGAATGTCAAAACGACACCAATTTTTTTATCAATTTTACACTAAACGTTCATCAAATTTTTACATTTGATAGCAAATGTTGATAAAAACATGCGAATGTATAAATCCTAAATTTTGAAGCGTGTAGGAAACTTTAATCTAGGATAACAATGAACAAGTTTTTCTTTCAACAGATATTTACAATAACCACATCGAAATTGGGGGGAGGGCAACCCTTTTTCAACTCTAGATCTCAAAAAACCTTAAGATGCTGAAATACGCCTTTTCATTAAGCCAAAAACTAACATGTTTCTAGTTTTAAATTCAGCGACCTCCATCAGAGGCAGCTTAGTCGACAACGTCTCTGCGGTTTTCACTGACTTATACATCACAATATCTTTCCACTGAAATTTTATTTAGTGACAAATTTTCAAATATTAGACTCAACAACGGTATGTGTAATATAATATTCTTTTGTAGAAACTTGCAATCACCACTTTTATAAACAAAACTCGACACCACAAAAATCGATTAATAATTGATGTTTACATTTACTGAAAGAGAAAATTAACATTTCATTTTGTAAATAAATTAAGATCACAGTATTATGTATCAGAATTCATCGTATATTTTCGCAAAATGGAAGTCTAAAATATAAAAAAAGGAATTTGTTCCACGTCACCTTGATATCTGTCTAAAACTCTGACATTTGAAAAGGGTTACGCAAAATTCACGATATGATAACATTGAAATTATTTTCTGATAAAGCCATAAGATACCTTCTTCCGAGAAAGCGAATTATGTTGGGAAAATTTAACAAGGAAAAGGGCAACACCCTTATATACAATTTATCGGAAGGCATAGAAATACAATTTTTATTTCCCTCGGTTTTGAATATCTCATCCCCGTGACGACATTTACAAAAAACGAATCGAAAATATGGTTTTGTTAAGTCGTGAAACATCAAATGTCTTCAACTCAAATCGAAATAAGTTGTTTTATTTAAATCCCATTCTTTAAGGGGTTATGCCTATCAACAAACTTTAGAAAAATCTAAATAGAAATTTTTCATTACAACTAACTGTTTTCGAGGAAATTACAAAAAAACTGTTAAAGACCTATAAGCCAAGAAATTTAAAAAAAAACTGTTTCGGTTGTATGGGGGAGGGGCGAAAAATAGTCCAATTTTACCCGTTCAAGAAATTAGCCTTGCTATTTACAAGAAACACAACTGTGAAAACTTTCAAGTCTCTAGCTCAATTCCTTTGAAAATTATAATATTCACTGACAGACGGACAAACGCACGGATAGGCGGACAGACAGACGGACGGACAGACAGACAGATAGACGGACAAACAGGACAAACAGACAGATAGGCGGACAGGCAGACGTACATTGCCATGAAATTTGGCACAAAGATTCGTCTTACCTCATAGGTGCTCACTACGACACGGTTTTAGAAAATTCAAAGCGGGAGGCCCTGTAAGGACAACGAAAACACCCCTTTTCTCACTTTTTCCCTGGAAAACTAGCATTAGGGGGTTTTCGGAGTCGTTAACCACGAATTTGGTGTTAGAATTTCAAAATTCTAAGCAGGAGGTCCTAAAGGCATGATTTTCTTTTCAAAAGTTTTTAAGTTATTTCTTTGTTTTTTTGATGTAAAAAACTTAATTCCGGCAACGACGGATATGCAACCTACTAGTGTATAAAACGCAAAAAAAACGTTCTGTCAAAACTTTGCATGTAGGCATAACCCCTTAACAAGGACAAATAATAAATTTTGTAGATTTCTAAGGAAACTAAGCCGATTTTTTGAGAAAATATTTAATTTATAAAAATATTTAATAAATATTTGAAACTCGTTATTATTATCTGTATATTTCAAAATTGTGTGTAATTTAGAGATTTTTTCAAAATAAATTTAAACGTTTGTTAAATGTGAAGTCCATGTCTATAATTAACTTTAATAATCCCTTTTAATTTACAACATAGCAATTGACTTTCACATAAAAAGCTTTTCTGGATATGGACACTAAAATTCTATTTATAAAATACCTACCGTTTCCATGTCAAAAATGTTCAAATTACACTATAATGTTGGTTACGAGACAGAGAAGAATATGTATTCGTTTGAGTATTTTATTTACAAAGTTTTCCTAATTACAGTCTATCATAGTCGCACGAACGATTTTTGTCAATTATTTTTGCTTCACCCGGTGAAGTATGACAACGAAACTGACATCGATATTAAGAAAAAGCCAATTTCAGTAATGTTTTCCGAAGAAAGAAAAGGCCAAACCCTAGGAACAGTACTAGAAAATGAATGGGAAAATATCAAGTATGGCAACCATAAGCTAAATTAGGAAACTTTTCAAATATATTTATTTCTCACATATTTATACACTCGGCATATACGGTAGTAACTACCTGTGAAGGTTATTTGGAAAATAAAAAATCTTCAGAATTAAGAAAGTTATTTCTGCTACGAAATGAAAGAAGTTTATCGAGGAGTATAACTGATTAAGATTTGCGTCAATTGAACTGACTTAAAATATCACAATTCAATGATGTTGTCTTGGGACAATTTCCAAATAGAAAATTCCTTTTCAGATAATTTTTAGAAAAAAAATTAATAAAAAACTGGAATCTATCCTATTATTTCTCTCCGTGTAAAATTTAAAAAAAAATGGGTGTCAAAAACGCTCTTGAAATTTTATATTCGTCTTTCATACTCAAAATGTTCCTTATAAAAAAACATAATTTGTGAGGGAGAGGAGGCAGAAGTGGTCCGATTGGATTTTGATGTATGGATGGGTTCTGTAAAATCCCATTCTCAACACAATTTATCTTTATAACTTTTTTAATACCACTCACCGTTTTTGAGAAAATTACGAAAAACGGTCTTGTTTGTAATAGGAAGGGGAGGTAATGATCCGACTTTGTCCGTTCAAGAACTTAGCCTTGCTATTTACGAGAAACGCAACTATAAAAAATTTCAAGTCTGTAACTCAATCCCACGTGCAGATGGACGGACGGACATGCGGAAATCAAATTCTTTTGTGATCCCAAACACCCTTATGTAGTTCATTTTTGTGTCCGACGATTGGTTCGATGCGTTACAAACAGTTTACTAAATCTAATATACTTTTATATGATTCTCATATAGAGTATAAAAGCCTAGATAAATTGAGAGTACCGCGTATAATGGAATGTTGCTATCAACATCGATAAGCTAGTTTTTAAATCAATTGACTTCTCTTTTAGACTATATTTTATATATTTCGACGAAAGCCTACAATTTTTCTTGAAAAAATATTGTGCCAGATCTAAAATCACTATTTTTAAGCAACCTTTTTTTTTATTTCAGGTGAATATCAGCAATACGTGGACGTTACCACACGAGGGATTTAATGTATTCTACAGATTTTTCCGCGATAAAATTTCCTGGTTCGAGGCCGATGCTGTGTGCCAATTTCATCATGCTAATTTAGCAACCGGTAAGATTTTACGTCTATTTCATACGCAGGGCAAGTTTTGCCATGCTGCTTGCAGGTCAACAAAAAACAGTGGGTTTTGATGAAAAATATGAAACTCGGGAATTTGTTTAAGGTATAAAATAGTACTAAGGCTCCATTTGGCTGTCCTGGGCGTATTAAAAAAGAACAAAAATAATTTCAAACGCCCTTGAATAGAACACAGCTTCCGGCGAAAAAAGAACGCGATAGCAACCCTAATTTAAGTGTATATTTAACCTTGGCATTTGAAATTTTTCGCCTGCGACGCAATAATTTCTATCTGTATGTATTTTGAAAAGAGGAATTTTACCTGTGACGGATTCTTTTCAATGATTTCTGGCTATATACAATTTTGAAATAAAAATGTTGCCTGCGGCGCCATTTTTGTTGTGTACCAAAGAACGAGATACATTTCTTAACTATAACTGTTGCAAAAAGGCAAAATATCTTAAGTAGATTTTTAGACGAGGCCAAAATGATTTCTATTTGCACTTTAAGACAGGCCACTGTATAGCTTCGCATAAAAATCGACTTAAGATGTTTTTCTTTTTTGCTACAGATATAACCCAAATAAAAATTGAGGCAAACTTCTTTTCTCTGATCGATCTTTCAAAATTTCCAAGCATACTGAAAAATGCGTATCAATTTTTTAGAAAGTAAGAGGGCGCCAAACACAGTTTTTTCCCCGGTCGGCGCTTTGCCTTAGTACGGTCCTGGGCCCATATTCTAGAACTCGTACCGAGTCAAATTTCTACCGAGTGGTACAAAAAGCGATTCTTGAACTCGAAAACGAGCGATATCTCTCAAAAGATAGTTTCAGATTCATATTGACCTCACTCGGCAGGCTAAACGTCACCGAGTATTTACTCGCAAGAAATCGCTCGTTGCCGAGTTCAAGAATCGCTTTTTGTACCTCTCGGTAGAGATTTGACTCGGTACGAGTTCTAGAATAAGGCCCCAGGCTTCAAAAATTTCAAAAATGTGGTTTTGATTTTAGTTTCTAAAATTTCAAAAATGTGGCTCTAGTTTTGGTTTCTCAAAATTGACATGGTTCAGTGGGTTTTGGTTCACTTAAAAAACCATTTTTGATTAATTTTTTTCTATTATAATTTACAGTTGACAATAGTAAGCAATTTGATGCCGCCAGAGATTTTCTTAAAGAGCTGGATGTCACCGAAACCGTTTGGATTGGTCTTATGAGACCACAAAACTCACAACGATTTGCATGGTCGTAAGTATTAAAGTTTTATCCCGTATTTTAAAAAAAATCACAAATTTTCTCAATTTCGTAACTACTTATTACATATTTATATTATTCTAAAGATTGTTAAAAATTCTATGTAAAAGTTCTCGTTGAAAAAACTAGAAACAAAAATATCCAAAACGAAAAATATCTGGAAAACATATTTTTTTAAATCCGACTTGAAAATGTACAAAATTACATTTAATTTTTTAATACATATTATACAAAATAGTATTACCAAATATTAACACGTTCGTGACATTTGCTTTTTCAACTTTTTTTACATTTGGACATCGTGTACCACGGGTGGTACACTAGCGATTTGTTTTCTGGAGGTTGTGCGCCATCGGTGGTACACGGTGCGTGTATTTATATTACTTCCACAAAAAAACTACCGCACTATTTACTCGCGCGGTTTTAAAAAACTGTACATGTACCACCAGTGGTACACGAAGTCACGAACGTGTTAAATAGAAAATATTATTAGAAACTATAATATTTGAAACTATAACAATATATTTACCATTTCTGTGACATTTAATTTCGAACATTTAAATTTTATCTCGAATCATTAGACAATTCCATTTCAATTGAGTTAATTAAATAGCTCTCATTTTAATTAGAAACAAATTCCATTAATGCACATAAGTTCATTTGAAATTAAAGGATACGAAGTATTTCGGTACATGTATAGGTTTCTCACATAATGAAGTCAGAATACTGGTTTTCGCTTTAGACAGTGAACTGTACATCTGCTCTCTCTATTGAATGCTTTCAGAAATTCAAAACCATTAACATCGACATCAGAATATTGGGGTGAATCGCTACCTTTGATCGAATCACCACTTTGTGCCGTTATTGACCCGGTTAGAGATTTCCGTTGGCATGCTTTGAGATGTGGTGGACCAGAAACAGCGTCATTTTTGTGTGAAATGAACAGTAAGTAGGAATGGTTTTATTTAATCAAAATTAATTATTTCTTTATTACAATGAGTTGAAAGTTAGATTATATGTTTAAATATCAGTAAATGAATGTCATTTATTTGAATTTTCAAATATTTTGCACAGTTCCTGATTGGGCATCGGAATGTGCTATTAATGGATCTCCCTCGATAACGGTTCAATATATGGCCGATAGTGGAACCGTCGAGCTGTCAAAGGATTGCGGTGATGAAGGCACTCTACATCAAGTTTGCAAGGGTAAAAAGGTAAGAGGAATTTTAAAACAGAAAAAAGGTAACGAAATTTGAACCGGAAAATGCGATAATACGGTGACAGTAACTGATTGTGAAAGAAAATCTCCCATCAATTAAAAAAAAAGTCTGTTTTTCTAACGAATTGAATTTTTTATACAAACTTTTCAAATCGCAATTTTAAAAAAATCTTTTATACAGTCTCGAAAAAATCCGGTAATAAATTAACACCGCTTGAAAACATATAGCCAAAAGTGAATTAAATACCGTGGCGCTGAGTTTTTTTACAGTTATTTTATAACCATAAAATGTGTGCAACTACAAAAAATCGTTGCAGTTGTTGCGAACACTTTAATAATTTTCATTGTAGCCGTTGTGTACAGTTAGGTGTCAGGTCTTTTTGACTGACGTGGCAGTTAGAGTGTTAATACCGTGGCGCTGAGTTTTTTTACAGTGATTTTATTGCTCTTCTTTTATTTAAGAAAGGTAAAATTAGTCAATTTAACCACAAAATTGTAAATTTTACTACTAAGTAGTTAAATCATACTAATATATAAAAATGAGTTGGTGTCTGTCTGTCTATCTGTCTGTTCCTCTTTCACGCAAAAACGGCTGAACCGATTCACTTGAAATTTGGCATGAGTGTCTGTGTTAGTCCTGGTTCCAACATAGGTATACGGAAAAGTAGCGCGAAGGGTGGGGGGAGTAAGGGAAGGGGGTTAAAGTGATTTCGAAATTTGGTTTTTGCGCTATGTTACTCTTTCGCGGGGAAGCTACTGAACCGATTGGCCTGAAATTTGGCATAGATGTTCGTCGTGGGTTTTTTTGTAAATGAAATTAACTATTCTAGTAATAGTCACGATTCCCCATTATAAAATTGTTAGATTTACTATTTTTTCTTTGTGTGCATGGAATTTTGCAAAAAAAATGTTTGGGGGGGTTGAAAGGCCGAAAATTATTGTTACTAAATTTGCTTCTAAATTTATATCCTTTTTTTTGGAATATAGGATCAAGAGCGCATTATAAAAGAATTGATCTGCAAGAACGACCAACCGAAAGTCGTCGAGGAAAACTCGATAACTCCAACCGATGTGGTTGAAACAAATCCTAAATCTCTGCAAATCATTAGCAGTATCCCAACAGATCATACTGACGATAACAAAATCGGCACCAATTCCATCGTTACAATTCCGAAAAAAGAAACCGAACAAAACACCGTACAGAAGCTCATCGAGCAGTTTAATGTCGAAGAATTGATGCAGGCCGATCAACCGGAACGTCTTGATGGGGAAATCCCGAAACCGGTGAAGAAGACCGGCAAAAAGGCTAAAATGTCTGAGAAAAAAGATAAAAGTGTGAAAAAGCTAAAGAACCAAAAGGGAAAGGCAAAACCAGCATCTGAAGAAGAGCTCATGATGGGCGATCAACCAGCTCTTGATGTTAACGACATTCAGGAACCTCTGCCGCACATCAAGAAGAATTTTCCACAGGATCTGAAGCATCACGACACCACGCCATTTGTAGCCCCCACCACCACAGAACAAGCATCTTCGGGGACCACGGATTTACGACACCGTCGCGATATGGACTCGACCAGCACCATGCAACCGACCGAGACGACATCCGAGAACATACCATCAACCTTAATTACAACCACCCCTGCTGCACCTGCAGGGGATGCTGGAAAATCCGCGATTATAGGGCATCCCATGCAGCCGAAACAGACACGAGTGACACCAGCGGCAGGTGGAGAGGACATCCTGCACACAGCTCACGTGAAGGAAACCAGCGATGATCATTTTATTCCACCTATGCTGCTCGTCAAGTCCCACTACACATCGACAAAGTCCCATTTGGAGGAACAAGTAACCGCCAACTCCAGCGAGAAAATTGAAACGACTACCAACAAAGTGGAGTCCCAGACCTTGTCAACTGGTGTCGAGATGACAACAGATTTCCCTATCACCGCGACACCATCTCCTCTCGAAAAACTTCACAACTCATCCCACAGCGATGAGCAATCACGAACAGCCGTGACTGCTAAGAAATTAGAGCTTTTGAAAGGTGACAACTCAATGGAAGAAATTACAACGACCTCGGCGCCATCACATCCTACCGCCTCTACCCCGGAATCTTCCTCATCAGCAGGACCCGCATTTTCATCAGCGACGCCTGAATCAACACCAATCGTTCCCGTAATGACGACAGTCGCCTCCATCCAGGATTCTGCAACGACACACCACCAGGTGGTCGAAATTAAAATTGGTAGCTCCGATAATCCCACGACATTTTCAATTACGACACGGGCTGTAATCCCGCCATCTACACCACCAGCATCTGCATCTCCATCAGCATCCGCATCCGCATCGGTTTCATCCCCACCATCGGTGGTAGCATCGACTGGATCCGTTCAAACAACATCCGGACATGAGCATGAATCCCATAAGGAGATTAAGGCAGCTCTAAATCAAAACGTTGCCAAAAATAATGATATCCCATCGTCTGTGCATGGTATCCACCATTTCGATAGTTCCAGCTCGCATTCATCGGAATCGAAGGAGGAACATTACTCAAAGACAAAAAATAAATTCTCAAATGAGGAGAATTACCAGCCATACAAGCCAAACCGAAGGCGCTCCCTAACCAAACCGGAGGCAACCACTTATCTCAAAAAGATTCTAGGATAATCTGCGAAATTCTTTCTAAGAAAGTATTGAATAGTAAATTATTGTTGCCAAAACTGATTTTAAAAAAAAATAACAAACTTTAAAAACTACTTATTTTGACTGATAAGCAACAGAATTCAGAGACAAAATGTGAATCGAAGAGATGTCGGGTTTTCTAGAGCGGTTAAAATTTTTAAAAACAGAAAAAAAACTACGACAAAATATTTACAGACATTTTAAATATCAGAAAAATCGCTGATTAATGTCATCCTAGTGTTGTTTAAATTGTAATGTGAGGTTTTTTGTATTTCAAATAGGATTTACCACGCGTACTGTTGAATTTTAAGCAGGTTTTTGGAAATTTTACAATGTGTAATTTTATTGAAATTTTCAGTCCTGGTGGCCGGTGCTTAGGGTATCCAAGGTCGAAAAGTGGACGTGGCGCCCTAAACTCATACCAATACCTTGACAGTTTACTCGCGGCGTTTAGATCACGCCCTCTTGTACTACTTGGCTAACCACACGTCCCGGATTTGTGTATATTGTCCTAGCGTCCCGTAAACTAAACTTTTGACCCGGGTTTTTCAATCTGCGGTTTTTATTTATCAAACGATAGTAAAACCACTCTTTTTTTGCTTCGGATTGTTGTAAATTACATTTTTGGTATATGACACGTATTTGTCACTAAATGACATATACTTTTAGTAGCAGATACGTGCCATCAGTTGTTTGACTTGGAATCGCCAACCCCAATTTGTCGCAAAACAATTAAGGCATTCAAATTTTTTCAAAATTCAATAACAATTCTACCACATATCTCCAAAATTGCACACTGAAATGCGCCGCAGGGAAATTTTTCTTTGAAGAAACATGCAGGTGGAAATTTGTGGATGCCAAGGTCAAAGACACCCTTAAATTGAAACCTCACAGCCCCCGAAGAAGCGTAACCCCATATTTTGTCCTTTCTGAGCTCTTGATTTGACGCACCGAATTTCCAAATGACTCAAAATGGCACAAGTAAACCCCGCCCCGTATATTTTTTTCTGACTAAAAGCAATTTTTCAAAAAAAAATCTTGCAAACTCTTATATTCTTAACACTAGTATGGAAGCCCCTCGAGGCCCACATATCCTCTCCGGGGCTACCTTTCCGTCTGTGCCCGGGCATATGCTCCCGCTAGCTACGCCACTGCGTGCCATACACTGAAAAAACCTCATGCATAAAGCAGGACCGAATCCTCTAATAAACCGCGCTACAAAATTTGGAAAAAAAAACTCGCTATGATTTGAACAACAAAAAAAAATTTTTACAACCATCAATTTTAGATATAAATGCGCAAGTACGTAGAATTTTGAAAACATGTTCAACCACAATAAGTGAAAAAACTACGAAAATTATTTTGTTGTCATACTCGTACACCGTACTAACTATGAATTAAACACATAAAATAAAATAAAAGTAAAAATTAAGAATAATATTGTCGCATTTTATAAAACAAAACTTGCACTTTAAACTTTTAACCCCATCATGCCAATTATACCAGATTCGTCCTAAACATTTAGAACAAAAAAAATGTAACATTAGGTATTTATTTTTATTCATATTAAGGAAATTTTATTTACAAAAAAAAATATAATTAGAAAAATTTAACTAAAGTAAAATGAAGAGAGAAAATCATTTCTACTTTTCGAATTCCCAAAACATTTTTTGTTAAGTTTATCATTAATTTTATCGAAAAAAAACAACTTAAAATGTGTCACTTCTTGTTTTTATGTTTAGATGTAAAAAAATAAAGATATTTTGCACAAATTAAGCTATATTTAAATATATTAACTGAAGATAAGAATATTTCAAATTTAACAAGATAAAGATCAAGAAAATAAAAAATAGGCTAATTAAAAATTTGAAATAAAATAACAGAGAAAAAGAAAACAAATAAGAAATTTTTAAAAACCATTCAAGGTCAACCCAATGAAATGATAAAAATTTGTTCAATAATATTCTGAGAGAATTCCTTGAATCGAAACTATTTTACCATTTGAGAAATATTTCGATGAAAATATTTTTTATTTTGTTTTAGTAATATTAAAATTTAAAAAAAAAATACAAATGATTATATAAAATAGATAAGCACTAGAATGTTCATTATTTTCAACAAAAACAGTGGAAACAGAATAAAATTAATAATAATTTACAACAAAATAAAGAAATGTTGTTTTAATTGTGTTTGATTTTTACATTTTTCATCTCGTCTGATGTGACAATTTTAAAAATAATCGTGTAAAATTTTCCTTGGTAGCTTCATGTAACTTATTTTCATCGAACGAAATTTTTAGTCGACCAAGAATTATTACACAGGCCGAGACTCATTCGATCCAAAAAATGTTGCATAAAGCCACCCCTAACTTTCTTTCGAAAATGGGTATGAATACCAAAAAATGGTAGGTATACGTATTAAGCAAATTTTTCAGGAGGATTCACCCGTGCATGAAACGTTCCCACTTATACTACATTTGTACATATAAAAGAAAACTAGCTTTCATCTCCGCCCCCACGACAGGTAACAAATATTTATTTCTTTAAGGCCGACTGGCAACACTATAAGTTTTGTTTTTGAGAGGCCAAAAGATTCTGTTCGCTGAATGTAGCAAGAAAACTTTTGGTCAGTACTATAATTTTCGTCACACGTTATTAGATAAGATAGAAAAAATTAGGTCAAGATTCAAAACCAAAAAAAAATCACACACTTTCCTTGTTTCTAGGAAAACCGAGCCATGCTCGGCCACCTCAAAGTCGTCCTTTTGCTGAAATTTGGCAGAAAAGGGTAGATGCACGTAATCTCGACACCACCTTTCCTGAGGTTTGAAATCCTGGATCCAAATATCTAAAAAGTGGTATTTTTAGAATGTATATCGAAAGACCTTACTCCCTAGCAATATTGCGAATTTTCACTAAGATACCTTCACGTAATTCGAAGACACCAGACGAGGGTTATCGAGGAAAGGGAAAAGTCAGGTTTGTGGTGGAAAGATCGAAGGCCCTTAACCCCCTTAGTAATACTGTAAAGTTTCATTAAAATCGGACTACCCAATTGGAAGATAACACGCGAGGGGTATCGAGGGGAATTTTCTCAGAGGTGAGATCTATCTAGATCGGTTTTTTGTCCCCGAAAATCCCTAACCACCAAGTTTCGTGAAAATCGTTAGACGGGTTTTCGAGATCGTTGTGCAAACATTCCTCGTATTATATTATAGGATACCTACTGTTAAAACTTGGAATAAAAATCTAAAATCCTTAAAAAAATCTTGAAACAATTTAAAAAAAAACATCTGATATACTTTTAAAGAATTTATTGCATTAAAAACCAAATAATAGCCTTTTGTACCCAAATACAGATTCCGCAAAATTTTAGTTAACCCGTTCGGTACATGTTCTTTTCTATGGGGGTTAAAAATTCTCTCTATACAAATTAATGATGCTTAAGCTATTAGTATTCATTTAAAACAAAAAAAAAAATTAAAAATTTTCATTTTTTACAAATACGTCCACTGTAGTCCAGCTTTTTACTCAAAAAATCAAAATTGGGTCACAAATGCACTTACAGGTGCACTGAATGAGAATAGAGTGTTGAAAATAAATAAATAATAAGTCAGTTCAAATTTTTAACTGCGTTGCCATATGGCATCAAAATACCGAATGGGTTAAATGTTCAATAAAACGCATTTGGTTTTTGTTTAAATTTTTCTATTTTATTTAATTTGCTTTTTTTGTCTGCCTGTTCATCTGTCAGGGTCAAATCCTGTAACCTAATTTATACCCACTTCCGAGAAACCTAACACACATATGTACATCAAAAAACAGAATGGTGATTAAGCGACGTCATTTTGTCAAGATCGAATGAACGGAGCGGAGCACCCATCGAGTAAGGTCTTAAATGAAAGGGCTTGGAAAAATATTCATAAATTAGTTTTTCAGAATTTGAAAAAAATAACTGAAAAGCAGCTTTTATTAAAAAAATGTACTAAAACTTTTTTAGGTGTGTATCAGAAATATATGCGAAAAAGAATCTCAAAAATATATTTATTTCGCTTTATACATAATGTGAGTCATAAGGGGAAGTGAGGAGGGGGAAAGGGGCGTCCAAAAAAATAACATACTTAACAATATCACGACGCCAGTGCCAAGAGTTTACATAAACGAAACGTCGGATAGTAAAATCAAGAAAATTTAAAGCAAATCCAAATGCGTTTCATTTAAATAAAACCCCGAAAACCCCGAAAACCCCGAAAACCCCGAAAACCCCGAAAACCCCGAAAACCCACAACATTTTTTGTTGTACTCGTATGACTTATCCCAATGCCAAATCAGAACTTCCTATCGGCTTTATAGTACAGAAAAATGTCACTTTAAGTATTGAATTACGTTCTGGGCCTTCTTTTATATGAATTACGATCTTAGCTTCCCCTGCAGGAATTACCGGGGGTAAGCGATTCATATCCACCATCTCAAAATCAATAATTTCGTTGTGTCCCTGAAATTCAAATCAAATTTTAAAAAAACATTATTTTTAATCAATAAATACTTCCATTTCAAAAGATACTTACTGTAAACGGGCAAGTGTGATTCAGGTTACTTTTTGGAGCCAATGATGGCCAAACGATTGGGATTAATTTACCTCTTTTAGTCCCCTTGAGAAATGCACAAACATCTTCATCAGCGGTTAATATCATCGGCTTGTATGTTGTTCCAAATTTATAATATGCTTGAATATGCAACTACGAAATATACATAAATGATGAGTAAAAGAATAGTTTATGTTATTTTTTTGAGCATTCAAATATCGTTTTCTAGTAAAGCAGTAATTTTTTAACAAGAAATTTGTAAATTAAAAAGTTTTCTATACCTTCTATACCGTATTAGTTACAATCGAGCCTGGATAAGTTAAACCTCACGGTACCATCCCACGGATCCCAGAGGTTTCCACTTATGCTATGTTTCCAATTCTGTTTAGAAACGCTCGGGCCGTACAAGCCATCCCAGTTATAGAAGTTTCCCACTTACCCAGGCCTCACTTATCCAGGTTCGACTATATGGCCTATGTTACACACGGCAACTTTAAGCGACGACTTTTCTTAAGTATAGGCGAGAGAAGTGATGGGGCACCTCTTCCCTCACTTCTCTCGCCTATACTTTAGAAAAGTCGCCGCTTAAAGTTGCCGTGTGTAACATAGGCCTATGGATATACTTACATGAATATCGGATAATAAAACATTTGGCTGTAAATTCAAAATAATATTATGAAGTCTTTTAGTACGACTCTTCAGTTTTGTGAAGCAACTGTAATTATAAACCAAAGATGGAGTCGTCTCATTGCATTCTACTCGATCGAGTGAGATACTAAATAATCCCTTTAAAAATATATTTCATATTTTAAAAAAATATGTTCGATTTAGAAACTGGAGTCTTAAATTACCTGCCCTTTAGATAAATTCAAAAATGTCAAAAAAGTTAACACTATCCACATTTCAAAAGCCATCTTTACTGTGTCCTGTATTTTTGTATTTAATCATTTTATATAAAAGTCACATATACGTGAAAATTATCTTCATTACTTGCAGAAATTCAGTTATTTGAATTTGTAACTTCCGCGAATTAAAACATCATAAAATAATTATTGCAAATTGGATTGCGATAAAAATATAATCTATGATCACCACGAAACTATAATCTATGATCACCACGAAACTTATTATAAAAAAATATAATCTTTGATCACCACGACACTTTATTATATAAAAACCATCAATAATTCGAACATTCATTTTATACAAAAATATATAATAAAATCTATCGTCGCGAAAAAAATCTATGAAATACTCTTTGGGTAATTTAAAAATATCGATTTTTTACAAGCTTTTATTTCTGTGGCAGAAAGTCAAAACATCTTATGTCAATTATCATACGAAGCCAAGCTAATCTGTCTGGAAATGCAAATACAGATCACTTAAGTGTCGCCTAAAAATCGACTTAAGATGTCTTGCCTTTTTGCCAGTAATATGTATATCCGATTGACTTGAAACTTGGAATGTAAGTCCGATAATAATAATACCATATTTGTATATTTGTATATGTAGACGATTATATTTGTATTCCAAACTAGATGAAGAACAGGTCCTTTCAGTTAGTCATCATCAGTCGTTCAAAGAGAATAGTCGTAGCGTCAATCTAATGTTAGCAATAAAGACTAATTAAATAAGTGAAGGTGCGTTTCATTCGGGTTCCCGGAAATCCTCTATTTTTGCCTACATATACAAAATTACGAATTTTAAAAAGCCGCTATTTTGGTAACTTTCATTTAACGGATTTCCACCAAAAGTTGATAGGATCGTCCCATTCCAGGATCAAGCAGATCTGTGAAATTTCATTGCTTTTAGCTCCAGTAGTTTTCGAGAAATCTTGTAACCAGACTAACAAACTGACAGACATTTTTGTAATAACGTACTAATCAACTTAGGAGTCGACATTTTTCATGAATACAATACTTTATTATATTACGTATAAGAAAGTAAAAAATAATTATTTTTTTTGAAACAATATTCACAATAAAATCAACTATCTGGAAAAATGTGACCACTTATAAAACATTTTTTTTAATCTACGTACGGACCATTAACTGCAGGTCTGCTTTAGTTTACACATGACTTCTGTCATTACCACAAAACAAGCAAATTTGTTTGAGCTTGATTTCATTTTTTTTTGTCTTTTTAAAACAGAAGTTGCAAACCTAAGGTTTATACGCTTTGCAAAATTCGATCGTTCGATATTGATCGGTTTGGCGTATGCAAAAATACAAACTTGAATTTCATTCGCTATTTATTTGAAGTATACTGAAAGAAAAGTTCTCAAAAGCTTGCTTGGTTACTGCTGAAAGCTTTCACGAGCAATCGAAAGTTGAATGATTCAGAAAATAACACCTGCTCAATCTATGTTTATAATTATCGTTTTGAGAATCTCAAAAATAATTCTTTCATAAATCAAAATTCAATCGGACCACTTCGTTTCTTTTAATCATATCCAAATTTTTCAAAAAAAAAGTAACCACGTAAAGATTAATTTGCGAAAAATTATATCCGTCTAGTTCTGCTCAAAGGCTGCGATCTTCACAAAGATAGTTTGTCTTTATCTTGAATTGATAATGTCAATCTGTAAAAAGTGTGCCAAAAAAATCGATCGTATTAGCATAAGAAAGGTGACCATATTGTTTTTAGGGAAATCCGTGAGCGTGGGGGAGAGGGTACGGGACGATGGCTGACGTGGGACGGCAACAAAACAAAAACTCTTCTATAGAAAACTCGATTTAAACGAAAAAAATAGGAAATGTGTGCCACTGGCAAAATTTTGTTAAACTGGATGCAGTGTAATTATTTGAATCAATGGCTACACCGTCCAAAGCGAAAATTAACTTAATTTTTCGTGCTCTTTACATTTCACAAAAAAATCCAACAGAAATTATAAGAACACCAATAAAGAGAAATGCGCCGCAGGCAAAGTTTTTGAGATACAGTTGCTTGTTACAATATTTTTGTAAAAATCTATTGCACATACCAGGTGTGTCGGTAAGTCTTTTCCGGTTTTTTCGCTAACGAAAACGTGTTATTTACAATGGATAGTTAAAATTTATTTATTCAAAGTATTGTCCATTTGATTTTGCACATTTTGCCCATCTCCCAGGCAATTTATGGATGCCATCCCAAAAGAACTGTTTCTCCTTCGAGCTAAACCACTCATCGAGCCATTTTTTCACTTCTTCGAAATCGGCGAAGTGCTGCTCTGCAAGCGCGTGCCCCATCGATGCAAAAAGATAATAGTCAGATGGAGCCAGGTCTGGAGAGTACAGCGGGTGCGGTAATACTTCGCATCCAAGTGATTTGAACACTTCTTTGACTGATTTTGCTGTTTGAGACGGCGCGTTGTCATGCTGCAAAATCACCTTACCATGTCTTTCAGCGTATTGCGGACGTTTTTTGATCAATTCATGGTTCAAATTGATCATTTGTTGTCGGTAGCGATCAGTATTAACTGTTTCTCCAGGTTTCAACAGTTCATAATATACGCAACCAATCTGGTCCCACCAGACACGTTTTTTGTCCTGGATGTTGAAATCACCACTTTTGAATTATCGAAACCACGTTTCATATGTTTTTATGGTTGGGGAATGATCACCGCAAGTCTCTACCAGCAAACGATGGCTTTCAGCGGCCTTTTTCTTTTGATTAAAGAAAAAAAGTAATGCGTGCCGCGAATGCACGTTTTCAGGCACAAAACTTGACATTTTCAAACAGCTTTAACGCTATGACGTTGTTATTTTGGCGGAACGTAACTTGTGTAGGTTTGAAGATTAATGTCAGTAGAATAAAATGACATATGTCACAAGTCATAACACTGCATACTTATGGCTAGCGACATCTGTTAGAAAAGCCGGAAAAGACTTACCGACACACCTGGTATACCACCCCTCCCATCTCCCCTCCGTTGATCGTCCTTTTTTACGGGCTTTTAATGAAATTTAGCACGACCATCGCACTATTGCGGACTCCCCTGTCCCCTAAGAGTATGACGTATTTGATAGACAGCCTTTAGTGAAAATTTTCAATCACTTTTGTATTTCTATATCTCCAAAAGAAATGTTTATGCGGTTTTTAAAGCTACGAACATTGGCGACATTTTGATTTCATTAATTTAGGTATATAATAAAGAGAAAAAACCTCCAAAACAAATACAATGTATGCGATGAAAAAATTCAGTCACAAATATTTCACAAATATTTCACAAAAGTTAAAAAGGATCCATTCTTCTGCTACACGTTCTCCATAGTGTCAAAGAACTCCAAGGGCTGGGCAGTGACATGAAAAAATCCTTTTGATGTCAAGCAGCAAAAAGCATAAAATGCAAATTCAGAAAAGTAATTTCTCACTTCCATTGAAATTCCATGTTTATCTAGGGTGGCCATACGTCCCGGAATGGCCAGGACAGTCACGGATCTACGTCCCGGAATTATAGAATCGAGTGTTGTAATTTTTTATCCATTAAAAATGACCTCGAAGCCCAAAAACTTTTGCCAGCGGCGTAGTTTTCACAAAAATTTTTGCCTGTAGCCAATTTCCTTAAAATTTTCGCTTGAGGCGCATTTGATTATATAATTTTTGATCGTAGGATGATTGTTTCTAAAAGTTTTGCTTGCGGCTCAATTGTTGTGGTATTTTGAAAACATAAAACATCCGTTTTATGTAACGGCAAGGTCCTAAGTCGATTTTCAAATCACTAAACGGTGCAATTTGGCTTAACCTTAAAATGGACATTATGATTATATTCACACAGATATAATCATAAACAAAATTTGACACAAACCCTCTTCCCTTTGATCGGAAAAAAAATTAAAAATCATTAAAAATTTCCTGATACTTCGTTCCCATCCCCCACCCTTCCCCCAATCCATGCTTTCAACCATCCATCTGATCGGGTTTCACACGAAACCAATATGGCCACCCTATGTTTACCATAAATAATAACACTTTTATTTTTTACTATAAAATGATGGCTTTTGACTCTTTAATTACATTTCCATTGCTGCACATTTAAATTTATCTTTTCTCATTTCTTTTGTTATTCCCGGTAAAAGCTTTTCTATGGAAACAGTTGTTTATTTTTCAATTTTCAAGTGCTGGATTTTTTTAAAAGCTTCTATTTAGCTTGCTTTCGTATCTATATGTCTGTTTGTCAAGGTCAAATTTTGTTATTTAATTTTTCCCCACTCCCAGCCATCCAATTGACTTGAAATTTTGCACACATACGCAGCTCCGGTGATACGTGATTATCCTTTTTCCCAAATTTTCCGACAAAAAAAAAACGCTATTTGGAGGTTTTTGGGATCTCTGAATCCGATTCTGACGTTAAGAAGTCTGCAAAGACAACGGAAGGTCCTGTAAGGATAACGTTATTATGTTTTTCCCCGAATTTTCCGGGGAAAAAATCTCGTCTGTAGTTTTAGAGGTCGTTATTTTTGATTTTTTCTTCAGTTATTTATCAATGTTGGAAATGTTTATTTTAACACCCAATATCATTCAATAGCTATTTATACAATTTCGACTGCGGAAACTCCGCACAAGGGATTTGAAAGTTTTTCGTATATCGTGTTTGAATAATCTTTAATTTAAACTAGAAACTGAAATGTTACGGTCATTTTATTGAATTAATATCATCAATCTGGATGTTATGCCGAAAACTAATGGGATGGCATGAGGTAATTTCGTGTATGAAATCACCACAAAAAAGACCCGTCATGGGGACATTTTCGAAAAGGGTATAAACGTATCTTACCGAAAAGTTTTATCAACAAGGATTTTGTTTATTTATATAACTTAATATACTTGTACTCATGTTAGATACTTTAGATACGGTTATATGGTTACTATGCTTACAACCGTTATGTAGACATTTTGGTATACAAATAACAAGTCTAAAAATCTCATACACAAGTATATTTTCAACTGAAACCCCCACATGACCAAGTTTTATTACATTGGCTAACCACTTGTCGCACTGATCCCGAACGAGTTTTACCTCTTAAAATGTTTGACTCCTTTTAACCCAATGTTGTTAGACGCCTTTTTCAAATATCTCCACTCCAGCTCCTTCTCGTCCTTTTCTTGTTTCAATCCTACGTCAAACGGTTACACATTTATCCATTCAATACGATGGGTTTCTGCTTGGACCGAAATAGTGGTTTTATACCCCCAAAGGATGCATGAATTTCTCGTCAATTATTCACGTTGTGAAAAGGTATGCGACATCCTTTATCAACTCCTGAAAAATAAAAACAATCTGGAGAAATGAAATAAAAAATATACACATATTCACCATAAACACTGAGCCAAACGAAAAAAAGTCACACAGGATTGTCATGTTTGTATGGGTTTGATTTTTTTTTTATCTCGAGAGTTCCCTTTTCTAGTTATTAGTTTTTTTTCTCAAAAATGGTTCTTCAATATACGAATTTTTTAAATTATAAAACATTTTACACCGTGTCAGGCATACTCACCGAAAATCAAATCAAAACTCACCAAAATTTTAAACTCACCGAAAGGAAAACTCACTGGAAAAACACTCACCGAAAACGGAACTCACCATATGGAAAACTCACCGTATGGAAAACTCACCGAAACGAGGAAACCAAAAATGGCACCTCTTGAATGGAAGACCCCATAGATCTAAAATCAGGGCTGTGGAATCCGAGTCGGGACAAAACTCTTGCTTTAGGAGTCGTAGTCGGATATTCTCAATTGTCCGAAGTGGGGGTTGAAGGTAGAGGTACCAACATCACAGCCCTGTCTAAAAAACAACACAGAGAGAAAAATTCCAGAAAATCTGCAGAAACCCGCTTTCCTAGTCAGTCACTTGTCCGGTTTTGGAACTTCGGTGGGGTTTCCATTCGGTGAATTTGAAATTCAATGAGTTTTCCTTTCGGTGAGCTTGAAGTTTTGGCGATTCCTTTCGGTGAATTTAGAATTTTCCGTGCAATTGATTTGGGTTTTCCATGAGTTTTAGTTCGGTGAGTCTTATTTCAATGAGTTTAATTTCGGTGAGTATTATCTTTCGGTGAGATTTTTCGGTGAGTTTTGGTGTAACAGGTTCCAATAAAATCTCAAAAAATTGGATTTCCGACACAAAGTCAGTATAGCCCAAAAATTATCAACATAAACGAATATTAAAAGCCTAGAGGTCGAGAAATCCAAATAACTAGAAGATTTCAATATTATGGTATTTGACCATTGCCCACAGACAATTTTCAAGTTTCATTAAATATTTCTATATCCTTGCAGCTTAAATCGATTTAATCTTTTCACTACGACGAACTAAAACGTTACCTTTGTAATTTGCATACAGAAACAGTGCAAAATATAAAGCGAAAATTTCAAATTTTAATTAAAAATGTTGTCACCATGAAGTCATGTTGTTATCTAACAACATAAACGAACATTCTAGAAAATTTGATAAAAGTTGCCATCAAAAAAGTGAAGCAAAAAAGCAAACTGAAGAAATTATCTTTTTAAATGGCCGTTGAAAGAATACTTGAAATTTTTATCATTTCATGGTCCATGAATATTCTTTATCCTTATTCCTTCTATTATCTTCTTTTAGATAATTATATTATGGCGAATACATTTAGCTATCTTGTGTGAGTACATCGAATGTCCTGAAGGTAATTTCAATATCAACAAAATTTTGAGTTAGATTGGATCGATGCCAAAGTCGAGAATTTCATGTTTAGATAGACTAAGTCTATTATGGCAGTTTCAAATGGATTTGCATATAAATGTCTGTGTATCTCCGCAACATCTTTAGGAACATCAAAATTTTATGTGAAAAGAAAGGCATTGCATTTTCTCCATGTTATTTTCGTTCATTTTGACTTCAGGTAATGCCCAGTTATGAGTGGTAAGAAGTGGAGAATGGAATCGAATATGAGAGTAAGAGATCAACTATATATTTACAAGGATGACCTGGAATTCGTTTCCTTGAGGATTACCATTAGGAATTAGGCATAGAGTGATACTAGTATAACTTTGAATGCCTATGGTATGCACCTATTGTTAGAAATAGTAAACACTAGATTAAACATCATAAACCAATGATACTCCAAAATAAACACATAATAGTACCCAAGCAACCATTTACTTATGATCCTCGCAAAGTGACGGTCGCAAATGCGTTTATATGACGGCTACCTTGTGACCGGTCACAAAAAAAACAGCGTTAAATTGGGTTGCAAATCAGTAACTTTGTAACCAGTCGGTAAATTGTTATAGTTTTTATTATGCTCTTTTATGATTGACTTACAAATGGCGCTTTCAAAGTATAAAAAATCAACTTTGGACCAAGAAATTCATACAGCGTTTTCTGATGTGGACTTATGTCCAAGTTTACATTGACGTCACACTTGATCTGCCCCGCCCCCTTCCCCCTCGTTAAGTTCCGTTACAAAAGAGTATCTGCGGTAACGGTTATATAACCATTACTTTGCAATCTGTGTTTTGCGGAACCGATTGCGTAACCGTTAATTTGTAACGATACGGCAAAAACGGTCACGTTAACGTCACAGTAACGTTACAGTGACCAATTTATGACCACATATATTTTTCAACCCACGTTGTGTGACCGTCGCATAACCGCTATGTTACCGTTTTGGGTTACTTGGGTACAGATACAATAAATCTATTGATTTTCTGTACAAATACGAGTATTACAAAATTCTTGAAATTCTTCCCCAAATGAAAGTCGAAAATTGCTTTTTGTAAATGACCCTTGAATAACACTAAAATCCATTTGCATTATTTATGCACTAATTAATATGCGCACAAATACATTTTTTTTAAATCCTTTTCAGTTGGCAGCTACGAAAGTTGGTTCTGTTTTTCAGATTAAGGGGTATGACCGAAAAAAACGAAAACAAGACCGAATTTTTTTCATTGCATTTTTTTTACTATTTTACACTAAAACCTCGTCTTGATTAGACAAAAATTGAATTTTTTTTCATTTTTTTTTTCATGGTTCCGTGGAGACAGGCTTTATCAGAATTTTTTTGATATGTTGCGCAAAATGCTTGCAAAAAATATGTCTACAAGTGAAAATTGGCAAGTGATGAAAAAAAAAACCCCGATTTGTGTCTAATCAAGACGCGAGGTTTAAATTCTGAACAGAAAATTCGAATGTTTCTATCTATCATTTATGTTACAATTTTTTTGTTATCAAAAATACACATTTAGGTAAATTTAGTATTACATAAACAAGAAGTGTGCATGGTTTCATATAAATTTATAGAACGGTCTTTAAAAAAAAGGTACCTACGTATCACCTAACGTTTCACTTAGTTTTGTACGGAAAGAGCGTAGGGTAGGAGCGGGCTTGTTGAATTACTTTTTAGAATTTAGGTTGTAGCGCGCACATAAAGTCACATATCGCTCCAATGGTTAAGCCATTCGATAGAGTGATACCTTGACTACATTTCATAAAAGAACTTTTTTTTAAAATGTTTTATTAACTGGCCTTCAGGTCAATTTAACCCTTGGACTGACACATGAGTCTGGCCAGGTTTTTTCGATTTTATTTTTTGTGTAAATATTTTTCTAATTGAGCTATCGACTTGAAATTTCAGGTAGCTTCCTAAAATCTATTTAGCTATCTGTCTATAAAATATCAGGACGAAAGATTTTGTAGAAGAATAATTGCAAGGACATGATGGTGTACACATCGTATTCGTAACACATGAGTCTGGCCAGACTCCCTTACATTTCAGTCATTTGTATGTAAATATTTCGTTTTTGGCATGTGTTCAAACACATTTTTATACCTTGCAGTTGATTTTTTTATTTACTGTCGCAACTAATAGGCACCTTACACGTTCAATATATTGAAGCAAAAATATTGACCGTGTAAGGCAGGTCTAATGCAAACATAATCTACTTTTGAATGTTGTTTATTCGCTCTTCGACATTTCGGAGAACCAATGTGTTGGATAACGTCGAAAGGAAATTTCGTCTAGCGTCATTTCTTCAGGTGCTTTCTACTTCTGCGTTTTGCATGAAACACCACCAAAAATATATGAAATTGCATCATTTTTCATACAAATTGTTAGTGGGTCTGGCCAGACTCATGTGTTACGAATATGACTATCGAAGTATGTGTCTGACGGAGGGTTAAAGGGTGATTCAACATGCCCGCCGATTTACAAGTGGTGCGGGCACAGAAATATATCCCATAGAATGCGCCTTACTTGAAAAGCCCGTATAAAGAAATGGGCCAAAAACACTAATGCTTTCTCTATTTTCATAAGCCTAAAATTTATTTGCATACCATAGTGAAATGAATCCAGAATTGCCAACTTTGCTCTTATCAAGTTTCAAATTAAAAATGAATTTTAGCTTTTAAGTGAACTACAAACATTCTATATTCCAAAACGAAGCATGATATATTTATCTCCTTTCCCCATAATAATATTTTGACATTTCAGTGGCCCATTTGAGATATAGCAAAACACGATATCTATTCTAATTCCGATATCTGTGGGTGCGGGTAAGATGAATAACTGTAATTTTCCATACATTTTTCATACTTAAGAATGAAAAAACGTTGTTTTTAAGTATTTTATTAAGTAAAAATTTTAAATATACATTTTTGATTGTTTTCCTGCTGCGTTTTTATAAAAAATGTAAAAAATCATCAAGAAACAAACAAAAATTGATAAAAGAACAAGGGAAATGTGAAACAAACGTCAAAAAAACAAAAAATACGTAAGAAAAAAATGACTCAACTTGCCCGCCAAGCCGTTATTCAACTTACCCGCAACCCACTTTTTTGATATTTTCTCTTAGAAAAATCACAAAAACAATAAATTTGAATGTCTCACGAGGTTTTTTTTTATTCTAGAGGTGTTACACAACACTTTTAATACAAAAAATTTCCAGATTGACAAACATTTGTATGAGAAATGGGTAAATCACTGTATAGTCTAATATTTACTTTTAGAGCCAAAAACACACATATTCCTGTAACTTACGATATAAATAAGGTATCGCTCTCAAAATTTTATGGCAAGTAGAGGACATTAATACTACCAATATACTAAAATTTCAAAAAAATTGACTGGATAGTTTTTTTAAATTTGGCAATAATTCAACATGCCCGATAATTCAACAGGCCCGCTCCTACCCTACCCCTTAAATGGAAAAAATTGTGGTTTTTCTATGTAATAGTGTTTCCTGAAAAAACGAATGAAATGAGGAAAATTTAAATACCTTTTAAAACTTTTCAGTTTGTGTGTTAAACTTTGGTAATTTTGTGAAAAAAGCACATAATTGTAACAAAAAAATATCAATTGTGACCAACACAAAACTTTCCTCTGCAATATTCAGCTTCGGAAAAAATATGTAAAAAATAATATTTTATCAAATCTGTCGAGGACCGTCAAAGGTACGTAAAAACCGTTAAAAGAAAACAATGTAAAAATTTTGTTTTGTGCATTTTTTCATAAAAATCTAGTTTTCGAGAAATTTTCAATTTTTTTTTTTTCAAATATCTTGGGAACCGTTTAAGATACGTAAAAATCGTTAAAACAAATAATGTAGAAAATTTGATGTCCTATAAATTTTGTTATATTCATTGTTTCTCAAAAGCGCATAGAGAAAAGTAAAAAGATGGCCGAACCGCACCAAAATTAAACTAGATTAACAAAAACGATGGCCCTTCTTTAAACCAAAAACAAACCAATTCTTTAAACAAATCCTATTTCTTTAAACAAAAAACTAGTTCTTTAAACCTATATCGGGTCTTTCAACAAGGACATAACAATTTTGTATTTAAATAAAACACAGAATAATTGAGATATCGGGCTGAAATTTATTCCAGGTGTAGTGGACATGTTACATTTAAGTATAAAATTCGATGTCGTTCATATGGCCACCGCGAGCATTGCACTGATTGATTCTTTGGAGCCAATTTTCCACCACTCTTCCACACATATCGGCCGGAACGTTGGCAATTTCGCGTTCGATATTGTTCCTGAGCTCCTCTAACGTTGTTGGCTTGTTGGCATAAACCAACGACTTAACATAACCTCATAAAAAGAAATCCAACGGCGTTAAATCGCATGAGCGAGATGGCCATTCGACCGGACCATTTCTCGAGATTACACGATTACCGGACTTCTCCTTCAATAGATCAATTGTTTGACCAGCTGTGTGGCATTGCTCGTTCGTGAACTTCACTATGATAAAAATGTAAACCTTGACTGACGTTTTAGCATTGCCAGATCATAAAAAAAGTTTTAGGGTGCGTTTTTATTAAAATACAAAATTGTTATGTCCTTATTGAAAGACCCTTTATATAGGAAACTAAATGCCACCATTTTTTTAATGGTTCCGTGCGGTTCCAATTTGAGTTTTAGGTATTGAAAAATTCATATTATTTTCTATTTTCGACCAGATTTAGAGTCCAGCACCATTTCTATATGTAAAAACTAGCGTTATGTAAAAACCAGTCTTTGTAATAAGGCCAAAACCACTAAACAAATAAAAATCCGGTAGTCAAAACAAGAACCAAAACCAATTTTTTGTTATTTCGGAAATCAAAGTGAAATTTTTTAGCATTTCAAAGTCATGGGAGTTTAATTCAATTAATAATTTGCAAAAAATAGTTTTAACTGGATAGGTCTCTCAATATTTAATGGCATTCGATTTTCGACTACTTTTTTATGCTATTTAACGATTTCCGCCTTCAATCCTTTATCAATCCCCTAGTAAAAAGTCAATCGTTAAAATAAAACTGTTATTTACAGCCATAAATCACCAATAATTTTATCATATTCCTTTACTAAACCTCCGGGGAGGTTGTAATAAACCTCCGGAAAACTATAGACGTAATAAAAACTGAATTTAACGATATCGATGTAGTAAAAACTACTCAAAAATATTCCCAATGTTTAATAACAATTTTATTACCACGTAAATGGAGTAAAATTGTTATAAACGAGCAACTTTATGTGGACAAAGTTTCGGTGTTGATATTCGCAAGGATATAATCTGGAATTCTGTCGTCCGCAGTCACAGTGGGGAAATTTATCTACAATTCAAGATTACAATATTTGCCCAAAAAGGCAATAAAACAACAAGACAAGGACTGCTATAAATCCAATAAGTGCCATTTGCTAATTCAGCTCTTTCTGCCATCGCATCTTTTTCCCAAGCTACAGAGCTACATTTACCATAGTTTTACTTGTTTCATTGTTGTTGATAATAAATATGTAGTGGTAATATTACTATTAGTATATGTTGTGAAAAATAATATATTGTAACCATGATGTTCTGTAACGCGTATAATATCCGCAAAATAACTGACAAAGCTCTATTTAAAATAATTTTGATGCTAACGGCTAGAAGATGAATTCCCGACATATCTCCGAGGCAGTTATCAGAGCTCATATGTGTGAAATTTGATGTTGGATTATTGTTGCCGAGGAGAGCGTCCCAGAGGACCCACTAACCTAAACATCTGTTTTCATTATCTTCCACAACAAATTCTCATATAAGCCAGCAAAACTCATATCCGAATATGACAACGAAGGACATACCGAATATGTTGGCGTTCGAAGGATATAAAACCAACAACAACAACAAAAAAACACACCGACAGCAGAACAAAACAATCTTTTATCTAATAGTAGAGTATTTAGATACTCGTGAACCAGTGTTTGTGGAGTCATAATTCTGTAAATGTACGAGCTTGAAATGAAAGTAGGTACAGTAGAGCGATATACCCTTTAATCAGGATAGCAGACAAGTTAGGGACGAAAAAAGTCCATAAAGGATTCTACCACACAAAATTGGGCATTTCAGAAAATACTGAAAATAAATCCACAGAGAGACTGAACGGAGTGAAACCTAAAAAATTAAGGATTACATTTTTTTCCGTACCTTTTGGATCCAGCCTCCGTACCTTTTTGATCAATTGCATACCTTTTTAAAAGATGGTGTTGTTTGCGACATACATAGAATTCAGCCAACGATTTTTTAATTTTGCTTTTAAAGCCAAATACACTTTGAAATTTAAAATAGCGTAAAACATAAGAAAAGCTACAATTGCCAGAGGCCAATCATCGAATACTCCATATGAGGACATAGAATAATTTTTATTTAAAAAATATCGGCTGTGATGAACAGAATTTTTCCTCTTAAATGTTTAGTTTCGGAAGAAATAAACAAAAAAAAATATTTTTTTAAATATGTTGAGAACCGTTGAAGATACGTAAAAACCGTAAAAGGAAAAAATGATGGAAATTTTATTTTCTTTAAATCCGGTTATATCCATTTTTGCATAATAGCGCATAGTTTTCAAGAGACACCAAAAAAAATTTTAAGAAACCGAGAAATTTTCAAAAAAGTCGGTTTTTTTTCAAATATGTTGAGAACCGTTGGAGATACGTAAAAACTGTTAAAGGAAAAAATGCTGGAAATTTAATTTTCTTTGAATATCCATTTTTTCATAATAACGCATAGTTTTCGAAAGTTAAAAATCTTGCATAGTTTTCGAAAGTTGAAAAAACCGAGAAAAAAATCTGTATGGCAGGTATCCGTTATAGCTACCGTCACATTTTCAAAAGTTGATAGAACATTACGATTTTTGTAAAATTTATTTCCAAAAAATTTCAAGTCCCTAGGTGTTCTCGAGTTAAGATACGTACGATAGAACAAACCGACAGGCGGCCATCCTCATAATTTTACACGAAACGGATTTCGTACTGATTAGCTTTTTAAAATATAGTCAAATTTCACTGTTTCTTACATAACCACAATTGAAAAATTCAAATTATTTTCTATTTTCGACCAGATTTATAGTCCAGCACCATTTCTATGTGTAAAAATTAGTCTTTTGTAAAAACCAGTCCTGTGTAAGAACCAAAACCACTAAACCAATAAAAATTCAGTAACCAAAACCAAGTTTTTGTAATTTTAGAAACCAAAACCAAGTTTTTGTAATTTTAGAAACCAAAACCATGTTTTTGTAATATTAGAAACCAAAGCTTATTGAAATATAGTCAAGTTTCACTGTTTCCTACATAACCACACTCATAGATTACATCGAGTTACCATCCAGCATTAGACCCGAAATGTGCACCTAAATTCCACGCTATAGAGCCCACTATTAAAGGACATATTGTCCAACAAGGATAACCGCCATCTAAGCAAGCCCCAAACGACATTTTCAGCTCAGTATGCCATTTCAACGTTCCGAATGTACATCCATCCATCTAAAACCATTCATTTCAGCGTACAAAGTGTTCTAACCGACCATATATAGCCAAAAACTCCCGGATACCACCTCTTTCCACATATGTAGGTATGTGTGAACGTTGTTAAAAGTGAGTCCTTCGAATGAACAAAATTCCATAGGAACGGAAGGAATACCAAGCGAACTTCATATCTGTAGATTTTCGAGAATTTTTATGGCTTAAAGTGCTACGTCACCGAAACCAGTAAAAGTTCCAACTACAGGATATACGTAAGTTTTATGTTCATCTCGTTTGTCTACATATGTGCTGTGATCCGCACACCCCTTTCCCAGCACCCCGACAATCTATTCGTATTCTGGTGGTTTTCTTGACTAAGTCTGTCCAGGGTGCCTCTGAACACTCGAAAAGATGGGACCACTAAGATAGGCGCGTATAACGACCCAAATGCCTTCAAAAGAGTGAACCGTATGTTCCAGATCGAGTTAATATGCGTCGTACAGGGAACAGGATCAAGGAAAAATATCCGTCGCCAAAAAAAAGTGCACAACCAGCAGCAATTTGAGGAAAGAAGGAAAAGAATTACCAAAGCATCAAAACAAAACAAAAAATCCGAAAAAAAACATGAAAACAAACGACAGCTACAAGTCAGGATGAGAAAGGACCCCCGGAAAAATCTCATCGCCCGAAAACATACAGCGCAGCGCCTAAAAGTATACATTTTTCGACTGTTTTGGTATGCTTGAGTTTAGCAGCCACCGTATCAAGTCGATGGTCGTTGAGACACTGGAGGATTCCTATCTCCTTGACTCATCATCATTTCGCCGAAAGTCCTTCTTTTTTTTAGAATAAAAGCTCATCTCATTGTTATTGTTATGATCCTGTAGCATATCCTATGGAGCCATTCCTAATACCAGTATATCGTCTACTTGATAGCACTAAGTGGTAGGATAAAACCGAAGTGGTTAGCGAGGGGGTTGAGATGTGGCGAGTTACTAGGGTAGGCTTATTCATCCTGTTGTGTAGCGCGATATCAGGTAAGCAGTATTTTAGACTCATAGTACCGTTAGTGTGATAAACCCACTTGCGATTTGCCACTAAACTCCCTGATGATGATGATTACACTGCTGGTGACCGAATGGATCCTGCGGGAAGAGGGCGCGACGGCAAGTTGGCCAATGAATGAATGGGTGGATAAAGAAAGGTGCCTAGATGGATTGGATGGATGAATGGATCATTCTAGTGTGCTTTAACGTCAAGGGGGGAGTAGGGGACAGAAATCCTTACACCATACTTACAATCCTTATTCTTCGTCACATGATCGTCGTACATTCTAACATGCGACGACTATAACCACTATTATTCCCAGTTTTTTTTTTCGTTTTCTTTTTCTTCTGGATGGTCGTTTTTTCCACAAATTTCCCAAGCCCTGATACTGCCGACTGATGGATTTTACAAGGCTTTTGTAGAAATTGAGAGAAATAAAATTCCAAGCAAGCCAGCAGTCATTTTGGCTGTTGTCGGCAATTTGCGGTTCTCAATGGGTTGTTCCTTCAATAGGATATCCATCCACTCATTTTAAACGTACGTACGTTATACGAGTATATTATATAAAGACGATGGTTTTCTTCCCTTCATGTTCATTTTTTATATGTGTGTGTGTTATTTCCACCCGACTTTAAGATAAATTGAGGACTAAGGATTTGTCACTTTATGACTAAGGGTTATTAATTTTTGGGGTTTTGTACTTGGGGGAAATTTTAAGCGACAATGAAGCAGACGAAAGGTTGATTAATCTTTTGCCAGTACTGGAGATCAAAAATGGTAGAATGAGTAATGAAAAAACGATTTTCCACCGTTGATTGAAGGGCAATAGACTTTTTTACGGGTGTGTTCCCTTTTTTTTGGGAAACAATCTCCTTAAATACCAAAGCACGTAGCACAAGTTAAAGAAACGTGGTCAGAAAAGTCTCGGCACGTATCAGAAAAAAGACCACTTCCCACTTGAAATTCACTCCGGATACTCTAAGAAAATTTTTATCTTCAAATTTAATTTTCCCCATTTCAACACCACCAATGAACCTTTTTTTTTTGGGTGTTGCCTTATATCCTACTCCTTACACCGCTTCTATTAAGCGCCGCATTTAAAGCTCTCGATCAAGGCATGGAAAAAAATTTAATCCGATTTTATATTTGACGAGACGCAGAACATCATAATAGAGGTTAAAGGACCTGCTCCTGTCGGTCATGGTCGACGAAAAAAAAAATGTCTGAAAAGAAATTATGAATTAGGAAAAAAACGAAATATTACGGTATTGAAAAGGTCCTCCAGTTGAAAATAAAAATATTTTCCCTCATTGATCATTTGGCCTTTGTACCTGAGGGCACGACATATTTGTATGAGACGTTATTGCAAAAGCTGCCGGTTTTTGCACATGACATTGAGTTGGACAGCTGAAAGGTTTCTTGTTTACCTTTATAACAATCAATATAATTAACTCACTACACAAGGTTTTTTTATTTCATCAATTTAAAAAAAAATGGTAAAAAAAACCCTACAACAAAGATCACTTTAGGTACGTTGATTTTTAATCATTTTTAATCATTTTTAAAACCTACAGCTTATAACAAAGTACATAAATTTTTCCGATTTTTTGAGCAATCCACTCGGTGTCAACTACAAATATTACCACTCCACAAGGTGACGGGATAAGTAATTTACAGTATAAAGAACGGCTGATGCCCCCCTCATTTCTCCCACCAGAAGTTTACACAAAAAAATCTTTGACATTCAAGAATTTTCCCCTGCGGCACACGTTTTGTTCTAATTTCTGGCTATAATACATTTGTTGCGGATATTTTTTTTTATTTCTGTAGATTGTGCATGACATCTGTCTTTCACCACGCTTGTCAATACAATTTAGTATTCGAAAATATATATTTGCTTTTGAAATATTCTTACGGACTTTTTGATTCCAAAATCGATTTCAGCGACCTCAAAAACCCCCCGATGAGATTTTTCCGGAAAATTTTAGGGAAACAATAATCACGTTATCCTTACAGGACCTTCCATTATCCTTACGGGCTTCTTAACGTCTGAATAAGATTCAGCGACTCCAAAAACTCCCAAATAAGATTTTTCCTGGAAAATTTGAGGAAAAGGATAATCACGTTATACTTACAAGACGTTCCCTTTTGCTTGCAACGGCGAAGTAGTGAAAATATTATATTGTCATCGGACTTACGTATGTGTGCAAAATTTCAAGTCAATCGGATGAGTAAAAGTGCGTCAAATTGGATTACAATATTTAACCCCGACAAACAGACACTAAATAAAAGCTTTTAAAAAAACATGGTGTCTCAACCGGGTCTTTGCGAACATTATGAATGGGCCAAAGACATTAGATTAATAGACTGGCAAAGTGATATAAAATCCCGGCCAGCCATTTGCACACCCGTCGATATCGACATCACCACTTCGAATAAAAAAGTGAGAAGATTCGCGAAAGCATTGTGTATTCGCGGAATAAAATTTGAATAAAATTCGTGGAGAAATTCAAGAAAAAGTGCTTAAAAAAGTAGAAATGTTATATCCAATATTAGTAAGAAAAACAGTTTTCAACGGTTTTTACCATAATTTTGAAATAACGCGTTTTTTTCTTAATAAAAAAATCCAAAATATCATAATTTACTCACCATTTACTACAAAACGTAATTTTTGTTATGAAAAACGCGATTGTAATTAAAACGTTATTGTAATTCTCTCTATATTTTCCCTCGTCCAATATAATTATGCAAAATTTGCTGAATTTTATATTAACAACAATTATTTTTGCTACTTTTTTTCTGTTGTTTTCAGCTTATTTGACGGTACAACTTCCGTAATTAGAGGATGATTAAGTAATTTTTAAGATTGATATCAGCATTTACCCTCATCTAAAAACAAGACTAACTCCGGCTACCATCGCGCTGGAAAAAAGGCAACTCAATATAAAAAGAAAATTTGTTTTCCTCAAGGCGCAACTTACATAGAAGCACGTTTCTTTTTATTTAGTATTTATTTTTGTTTTTCATTTAACTCATAAACTTTTGTAAAGTTTCGCATTTAACGCCTTCGCCGCAGGGCGTCCAAATCTGAAATGAAATCTGCTCAAGAATAGACCCTCTTATGGGGATGGAAAAACTCTCATGCAGAGCACAGCGACAGCATGAAAAGGGCTTTACCACAGAAACAGCCCAACGATTTGTCTCAACAAATAAAAACGTAAACTTAAAGCTGACAGAAATTTATGTAAAACGTTTTTCCAAGATAACGAAAATGCCCTCGGAACACAAAAAGGAAACAAGTTGAATTGAGCCGAATATGGCGAGAGCAGAAGAACAACAAGAAGAAAAGGAAAATTTTACTCAAACTCCGAAATCCACTTACATCTCTGTGATTTGTATTCAACCATACAGAGTTCCAGAGCAAAGGGCTAGAGGGTAGAATCCCGATCTTATCCTAGTACTGGTTGTGGCTTCCAGGCATCAGTAACTTCAATAACACGCGGGCGGCACCCCCAAGAAGTTAAAAAATCCGATATGAAAGGCTTTTCCGTTTCTTCCTGAAAACCACAACGAGTGACACGGATATCCTTCTCCCACTTAACTTAAAAATTGGAAAGAAAACACCGTAAGGGATAAAGAGAAAAAAAACATCAACCACGAAGAAACGCTCCCAGCTACTCCGGACCATTCCGAACCCGGGTCCTAACCCATCTAACCCAACGGAAGTGGGCCAAAATTATGGCATAGCCCATCTTTGGGGCAATCCTCTAAGAAGGTTTTCTTCAAATGGCCGATAGGTTAAGCATGATAAGAAGGTCCTATCAGGTATCCCATCGAATAAATAAAAACCCCATTCGGTACGGGACTTTGTACAGAAATATTTTCGTTTTCAAAACAGAATTCAATCCAGTGTAATGTTTGCCCATATATAAAATTTATTCCTAGAAATGGCGGCGAAAACTAGGGTTCAGTTTCTCATTTCCTTTTCTTCATCCGATCACCATTGAAAATTTCACATCATCCCTCGTAACCCTAAAACCACCACCTAGCCTAGTAAATGCCACCGTCCAAGGTCGCCGCACAATCACGAATCGTGGGGGAAAAGATGGCTCAAGTTGCCATCAGCAGATTGCACCCCTTGTTGATATTGGGTTACAGCCAACACGAGAAACAAAATAAAACAGCAAAATAAGAGGAAAAACGGGAAAACCAAAAAAAGAAAATCACATAAAATCAACTGGAAAACTCTTCTTTAGATCCTCGAATCCGATGCACGAAAGATGTGGTACGGACTTAAAATACCACTGAAATATGCACAATATTCGAATGTGATTTTTCATTTTCCTATTGCTAACCAAATGTAGAAAAGTGAAGAAAAATCAAAAGATAACCGCAGGAAAAGTGAGTTCGGAAATTGAGTGATGGGGAGAATTTTTTTTTTAATTTCCGTCGAATAATTATTATTTTATTTTAAAACTAGCTTGCATACCCGTCGTTGCCGGGTTAAGTTTTTTTCAAATTTTTATTTTTTTTATGGGCTGTGTTGGAGCTAACCTTCAGGCCATGCAGCTCGGTAGTTTCCCCGCGAAAGGGTAACATAGCGCAAAAACTAAGTTTCGAAATCACTTTACCCCTCCCCCTTACTCCCCTTACTCCCCTCACCCCTCGCGCTACTTTTCCGTATGCCTATGTTGGAACCAGAACTACTACAGACACTCATGACAAATTTTTAAGTCAATCGGTTCAGCCGTTTTTGCGTGAAAGAGGAACAGACAGACAGACACCAACTCATTTTTTTTTATATATTAGTATGATTGCAGGTTTTTTTAGGCCCAGTAAGAAACTCTGGGCGAATTTTCTTCCAAAAATTCAAACCTCGAGACTTGTTTCCTTAATGCGTTCAACTTTTTTATGTCTACAAGAATTATAATCGAAAAACGAATAAAAATCATCTAGATGCAGTAGATTTTATTCTCCTTAATACAGTTGTTTTTTGAAACGTCAAATAAAACTAAAAAGAGTTACAGTGGAACCACAAGATTAATGGATTATATGAATCGGAGAATAATAAGGTCAAAAATTACCATGACGGTACCTACTTTATGCACAACCTCTAAGCAAAACAATTGCAAAAAACTGTTGACCACTGTTGACTGTTGACTATTGACTGTTGACTGTTGACTGTTGACTGTTGACTGTTGACTGTTGACTGTTGACTGTTGACTGTTGACTGTTAACTGTTGACGGGTTAGCGCTTCATAAACTTTTTTCTAGAAAACGGGTGAGATTAGGAAAGTATGGAAGACAGGGCCATCGTGTTTGTTGAGGCTTAAAATCAACCCGTCTGCCAATAACAATTTAGCTTTAAATCCTCCTAATTTAAAATGCACATTGTTTCAAATTGAAATCCTTCTACTTTCTGAGAAACAATTGAAGTCAAATTGATTGAATTGCATAAAAATAAAACTAAAAGACTATTTGCAATAAAAATCCTATCTGGTGAACACATCAAATATTTGTTACATCAATTTGATACTCTAAATTGAAATCTTACAAATACGTATGATTGTGTGTTTGTATGTTTATAAATAAATTCCAAAAAAAAACACTATTAAGATAATACTTGAGACGAAGAAATAGTGCTTTCAATTTATATTGCCTTGATTTATATGTATTTGGGATTTCGTTTAAAATTCAACTGAATGCAAAACGCTTTACTGCACTAAATTTGAAATGCTGCAAATTCAAATGCTTCTCAATTTCAAAACTTGTACTTTCTCATACTTAAATTGAAATTGATCCAAGTTAATCTTAAGTTGAGATTTATTTCGTACGTGATTCAATAAAAAAATGCAAGGATATTATAAATCTGTTGGATGCTTTTAAGATCCTGTATTTCGGAAATCGACAACATATTTTAGAGTTGTTTTAGTGAGATAAACATTTATATTCAAATATTAAAACGGCTTTTATACTATTTTACAATAAATGTTTTTAAAGTTAGAATACCGGACCTCCCCGGACGCCTTTAAATAGGAGACTGTGTCCGGGGAAAAGAGGACTGACTGCACCCTGACTGTGCATAGATTTTGTTAGGATCATTAATGTATTTTTGGATTTAAAAAGACATTAAATGAAAGTGTTCTAAGAAAAAGATCCAAAATAAAGAACTCGTTCAAAATATTTTCACAATCAAAATGGGAGAATCGTTAAAAATTACTCGCTGAGTGAAATTTATTTCCATTTAAATCCTTTGATGCTCAAAAACAAGGACACTCTGATTGGATAAGCTTAGAAGGTAATTTGTATCCATAAAAGGAATGAGTTTCTAGTAACACGCGTAGTGAATATTGGATTTTTCCGCCATGGAACACTATTTTGATCCATCACTTGCGGCTTTCTGTCTTCATTATTTTGACATTACAGATGTACTCAAAGGAATTTTGCTAAATTTCCACATATCCTGTGACCAAAATATACACATCTATTCACATAGGTATATTGTCAACCTATTCATATGGATGTAGCAGTAGATAACCCCGAAGTTTATTTGTAAATAGCTATGTATGCGTGAATAAACCAAGGACCATCACATAAAATCTTTGATTAATGGATATTTAGCCGGGCGATGTCCATAAAACCTTTTCCGCTCTTATCCACTTTTCGGGTATCACTCGCAATTTGATGGATGGGCCGATTCATCCATGAACCTTGGAATTTTTTTTATCTAAGGCTACTAGGATGTGTACATAAATATAAACATTCCTTTACATATGCTTTGCTTTTCATTCATATTACATTTAGTATACAAACATTGGTATACATTTTCGTGTCCTTAAATATGTTCACATGAATCCTTTCAATTTTCGGCCTCAAACTCTCTATCGCTTCTCCCGCCTATCGCATCGCTATTGGTATAATCACGCCACAGGACACGGCTTCAGTTGATAACGAAAAAATTCCAGAGGGTTGGAATGTTCACAAATATCAACCCCAGCGAAGAACGACATTTTTTAAAATATTGGATTTGATCACCAGATAAAATTCTGTTACAAAAATTATTTCTGCTTATGAGTTTTAAATTTTTCGGTTGATTTGTTTTTATCTCAACCACAATTTTAAATTTTTGCAAATTTTCGTACAAAAACAAAATTTACATATAAACATTAGAAAAGCTACAATTGCCAGGGGCCAATCATCAAATACTCTATGAGGTCCGAAAAAATGAAATTATTTTTTGAAAAAAATCATTATTATTTTAAAAAATTCATTGGTGTGAGAGAGGAGGCAAGAAGTCTGATGGGATTTTGATGTATGGAACGGTTATGTAAAATAATATTCTAAACAAATTTTGTTGCCATAATTTTTTTGATACGATGAACCGTTTTCGAAGAAATAGGAAATAAGTATTCAATTTTTATTGCGTGGGGAGAGGGGTGGTGCAACTGAATTTTCATGTATGGATGACTTATGTGAAATTTTATTCTAAACACATTTTACCTTCATACATTTTTCGATGCGATACACAGTTTTCGAGAAAATTGTGAAAAACTGTTTCGTTTGTGTGGGGAGATGGGGGAAGAAATGGTCCGATTTTGCCCGTTCAAGAACTTTACCTGGATATTTACGGGAAATGCAACAATACAAAAGTTCAAGCTTCTAGCTCAATCCTTTCGGAAGTTTTGATGTCACGGACAAAGAGACGGACAGACAGACGGACAAACAGACAGACGGACAGACAGACGGACAAACAGACGGACAGACAGACGGACAGACAGACGGACAGACAGACGGACAGACAGACGGACAGACAGACGGACAGACAGACGGACAGACAGACGGACAGACAGACGGACAGACAGACGGACAGACAGACGGACATACAGACGGACAGACAGATGGACAGACAGACGGACAGACAGACGGACAAACAGACGGACAGACAGACGGATAGACAGACGTATAGGCAACCGGACAGACAGACGGACAGACAGACGGACGGACGGACAGACAGACAGACGGACAGACAGACGGACAGACAGACGAACAGATAGATGGATGGATAGACGGACGGACAGACAGACCGACAAGCCGACCGGCAGGCGGACAGAGAAACAGACAGAGAGACGGACAGACAGACGGGCAGACAGACGGACAGACAAACGGACAGACAGACGGATAGATAGTTGGACGGACAGACAAACGGACAGACAGACTTTTGTCATACCAAACACCCTTGTGTAATTCATTTTTGTGTCCGACGACTAGTTCGACCGATAGACAAAATCTCTCTTTTCCCTTCTTCTCCATAACTAACACTACTTATGTACCCCATAAAGTGTCAAAAAAGCAAAAAAAAAAAAATGAAAATAAATAGAATTAATTAAATAATCAAATCTAATTTCGACAATATTTATAACTTTCATATCGATCCAATAGCCAAGCAATAACAAATCGCAAATCCTTTTTCAGTCAGTCCAGCTAATTTTATTATCAGAACGTGCTCCATAACCTGTATATCATTGAGAATCCACATTAGATTCATACCTGGCCACCACCCACCGTACACCGCCATCCCAACAAACAAAACAGACAGCCCAATTTTTTACGCCTTCATAACCACGCAAGAGGATAATTACTCGAAATTCATTCCGTTGAGCTCGTTTTGCATGCATGGCAAACAGATAGTTTTAGTTCAACGTACAGCAAAATCATATTTAATCATACACATGTGAGGACTTTAATATGTACCTTTATTTCGATTTTTTTTTCTACTCATATCATATCCCAGCATAAAGTACCACTTCATCCTTTTCATATACTCGTGCAGATATGGGGTATTACCTGACGTTTTGTTATGATGTAGATAACGGCTCCTGAAATATTTAAGTCATATGTTAGCTTCTGTATATCTGTCAATTGAATATGTATGTGAATTGTACTCGTCTTCCCACAGGTGAATTGTATTCATTTCGTATCTATGCTGGGATGAAGTGCTCACATCCCGTACATACCGTATCTAATTGTAACAATTCTAATTATGATTTGTGATCATATTATGTATGGACTGTGCCCAAGAGTTCCAAGAACGGAAAATTGGATACGTTTGTAGCTTTGCATAATTTCCATCAGAAATATTCCAGCGAATTTTCATTCTTCATGGTTTCAGAGGATTTTTTTATTATGAAAATTTAGCCCAGAGGCTTCATAAATTTCCCAGATAAACCATTTTAAAGAAGACTTAATTTAGTTTCCGTTCAGATATAAATAAACACCCTCCTTTATCCTTTTTTTCACCAGAAATGTGGCAGTGTCGTAGACAGGGAGGGGGTCGAGGAGTCTGGACACCCCAACCAGAAATTTAAGGCACTTAAAAAGGTTAGAATGAGTACGAGGTATTAATGGATTGATTTTTACATTCTTATAATGATAATACCTTCACCAAAAATGTTAAAGCCATCAAAATGTTCGGCCCCGGGATTCTGCCTAAACAGCACTTCTGGGGTATAACTATGCCCAAAATTTCGACCGACACCTTACAAATTTCTATGATTCTGTTGGACTGTCCCGGATTTAGGTATGTTGTTCCGGTGTTCCGGAATCTAAATTTTTATTCTGGATTATTCTATTTAACTTTAAAACCAAAAAGTTTCGCCTGCGGCGCAGTGTTTTCGTAAGTTTCCATCTCTATCGTGTGTTTATTTAAAAAAAAAGTTGCCTGCTGCGCATTTTGCTGTAATATTTTTTATTATAACGTATATTTCTCCCCAAAAGATTTGGTGTCCACGCCACTGAGTATATGCACTCGAGCTAAAATTGCAAAATTTTGTATGTAAATTTCAATTAGTAAACAACAACTGATTATGCTAATTGCATTCCCAGGAATATTCAGAGAATACTATGGAAAATGAGAATTTCAAAATATTTACATTCATAATTTCAGTGTACATATTCGAAATAAAAATTTTATCATACCAGTGCATTGTAGAAATTAAAAATGTTCCGTGCTAAATTAATCACTTTTGCATAAAATTTTAGTGCAGTTAACAAATCACTGATTCTTGTGTGGACATTTTGTGTAAAATTTGCAATTTAATGAGAAATTAAAATCCAAAAACAAAAAACATCAAAAAAGGGTTGAATTTTCCATTTTTTTATGGAGTGTAACGGAAGGACTTTTTTTATGCCTTCTTGAAATTTTTGCTTGTAAAGTGTGGCCATCGTGAAAGTGATGTACGAGAGTGATTTTAGGGCTTAAAAACATTAGATAGAAGACATTATTTAAAAAAATATCTGCTGTGAGCAGCACATGAGTTTCTTATACAAAATCGACGTTCTTGTGCAATCTACAAGTGCACTATAACCCAAGGAGTAAAATTTTAGTTTAAATAAAAATATGAATTCTTATTTTACAAAATCTGAAATATCTCAATAACGGTAAAAGATATCGATTTACGGTAAAAGGCAGAAATGTAGAGAATTTAAATATCTTTAATTCTTCCTTTAAATGTTTTTCCGTTAGTTTGCAAGCAATTCGTAAAAATCATTTTTTTTACTTTTTAATGGAAATACCTCAATAACGGCAAAATATAGCGGGTAGCAGTGAAAAACAAAATCGTGTCAAGTATTAATCTTTTCAATTTATCTCATACATTGAACTACAGAAAAGCCGTTATTTTTCGAATAAAACTGGTTTTCTGGAAATATTTTTCGCATAAAACTGATTTTCTGGTGAAAATCGCCTGCGGCGCATTTTATTATGAAATTTTGGATAATAACGTATATTCCTCCCTAAAAATCTTGCCCGCGGCGCAACTTCTGTGTTAAAATATCACAATAAGTGGTTTCGACTAATTTCGACGCATTAAATATTTCCCTTTCCTCACCCCGCCCCCTCACCAATTATATGTTCCCGATTCGAACAAAAAAAATATGGTCACCCTTGCACTTTAGCAAATTTAACACAGAAAATTGACTGTCTTTAATCTTGAAATAAATCACAATCATCGAAACCACTACGATTTTACTCTGAATCTCATATAACAGAAATTTCATTAAAATTTTAATTAGGTACAAGATTTTTTTCCAATTTTCAGAGAAATCTTAAAATAGCAATCTGTTTCATTTCAAGATTAAGGATTGAGAATATCCGGATTGTATAGAAGGCTAGTCTATCAGCGAAACAGGACGCTATAGTATATTCTCGTAAGTATTCATGGTAGAAAGTTTCCCTAAAGCAATTTCCTTATTTATTTTAACCATGGCTTAACTGTCACAAAGCTCAAGTCATTTCCCTTTTTAAGAACACCCACTTGTATTTGATTTCTTGAAGATAAATTGCTTTCACCATCATCCAGCCAGAGAAACCACTTAAAAGTGTATCCTCCCATCAGAGCATTAGTTTTAAGTTTGTGTAATTTAAACAACAAGGCCATGCTAATAAATAACGTCCTTATCTTGGGAAATCCTTTCAGGAAGAACCAAAAAGATGAACAAGTATACTTACATAAGGAAAATAACACCGAAAAGATATACGATAAAAAAAATACCCCCCATACAAAATACACTATTTCGCACCGAATGCTATGATCATGTATATAAATTTTATTAAAAATCCCCATTTCCAATCCACTCTGATCCTTCGCCTATCTTCCGACCAGGAAATGGAATGTCTTCCACTTGCATTCATCCATAGTCTAGTATTAGTAATAAACTTAAACTATCTACTATACAACTTTTGCTATACAATACTGGATATTTTCCACATAAAGTGTCCTTTTTATTATTATTGTTATTTTGCTGTACGTTTCCATTCTGTTGCTGTTGCTAGCGTTGTCCGAGAATTTTGAGGACAAGAAATTCTTGTTATTTTTCTTGTACCGAGAATGCGATGCACAATTCTATTTAGATAAAAGATTGTCAAAGGCGCAACGAATACAGTGAAACCTGAAGTGGTCCGTATTTGTTCTGGAAAACCATTTGTGCCCAAAATTTTCGAAATACATTTCTAAGAAGAAAAATTTTTATCACCAAATTTCCGGGATTTCCAGAGTTAGTTACATGAGTTTTCACATTTTTCCTAACCACATTTTTACAATTTTCGGTAAACTGGACTTAGACACTGGATCCAAAAAAAATTTCCGTCAAAATGTCCAGATTTAAAATGCTTGTCGAAGTCAATTTTTTGACAAGTAAACTATTTACGCTCCGAAACCAAACTGAAAGTCTGGCCCCCACAGGCAAATTTGACATTTGTGAGGTCCTTTATTTTTAATAATGGACAAGCAAAGGGAAATATGAACATTTTATGATTTTAGCAGATAAAAGTGCTTATTAGTGTAAATTTTAATTTTTTAATTAAAAAAATTTTGTTTGCAACATTTGAGGCTTCGGAAGCTCTGTGACATATAAAAAAAGTCTTCGGCTCCCAAAAAAACGTCCTTAACTTTACAATCTTTACAATCCAAATTTTAATAAAAGATATTTCATCTCAAAAGTATATTGGCAAGTTTTTCATAAGGTTCTTCTGTTAATTTATGAAAGTACAAACTATATTTTGCACTACACAACAGTATACAATGGTCGTTTATAAAGCTTTCAAACTTTTTATCCTGACAATTTATCTAAAATTATTATCACTGCATGCTTTACCGTATTTCCATTCTAGCACTAGAAGGGAAAAGAAAAGGCGGAACACATAACTACCAGGCAAAAGATGACCCCATCAAGTCACACTTTTACAGCTCCCCATAAATATCTTAATCCCCGAAAAATTGCAAGGAACCCGGTGCCAAACGGACGAAAAGTTTACAGCTTAAAAATGAAGGTCCTGATCCTCCAGTGCGGAAGAAGTTGTCGAATGGTGGTGGCACCGTTCCAGATAACTATTTGCTTGGCTTAGATGCCTAAAAGGACTTCAATTCCCAGCTAGACGATATAAAAAAAGATGGAACCAGGAAAAATTGTAAATAATCCGTGAAGAAAGACAACAGAGGGCAGTCCATTCTATTATCCTGAACTTTGAATTATGAAATATAGTTGAACGAAAACAAAGAAGAAAAAAACTCAAGGGCCAGGGAAAAATGTGAAAAAATTTGTTCTCATTAAACTTGTTTGCTCTTGATAAACTTCGGTTGATGATACTTTCTTCCAAAAAAAAAAAAATAACAATAAATTTGAAAAGTTTTGTGTTGTCTTTAAACCGACTTATAAAATGGAAATATTACCCAGCCCCGGGATTCAATTTTTATATTTATAAAAAAAACGAAAAAAAAAATCTTAAAGTTCATCTTAAGTGAAGAACTTTGAAAATGATGAATTCAAAAAGATTTTTTCTCGTTTTTCAGGTCAACAAGATTAATTTGCCATAGCTTTGCGTTTTACATTTTCATCCGAAAAAATAATTCACCTTGAATATACGACATTTTTCACAGGAATTTCATATTTTAACAACTTCAATATGGCTGTGACTAAAATTGAGAATCCGTTGAAAAAGAAATCCTCGAAAAAGGTAAACTTTCTTCTAATTTAATGTAGGTAATTCCCATGATTCTGTTGGAATAATTTTCTCAATTTTATTCGCGTTTCCATGTCTGCAAAGACTAATTCTACACTAATACGATTTCTGGGTAGAAAAAAAGAAAAACTTTTTCCCAAGATGTGCAAATTATTGATCGTGGACCTTCTTTCTGCGAATAGCATTAAATGAATGGAAGCTCCTAACAAACCCAGGAAAGTTGGTTGAAAACCCCAGCCAGCGAAAAAAAAACCTAAAATAAAAATGGTAAATAAATAATAAAAAGGAGTTAAGGGAAAAGGCCACGGGCCACATTTCTATATCAGAATCGCTTAAGGAATGAAATAGAATTGAATAGAATTGAATAAAAACAGAACAGAACTGAGCACGACGCTTTTCATTCGCACATATAGGACACCTTTCAACATCAGGCAAAATCGCTTAACATTTTCTTTTGCCCTTTAGAATTTCACTCGCCATCAGATTCAGAACCAATGCACATTTTATGGCGGTGAGCTATCATTGGGGGTGGTTTTCATCCAAAAAAAAAACCATCATCGCTAGTTGGTAACCGGCCAACATTCTTCCTTTCAATGTTCACAACATCCCTACAATACGTTTCAATACACCAAAGAAAAAAAAATTTAAAAAAAGTCGAATGAAAAGGGAACAAGACAACGAGGCAAATACAAATCCGGTAATGTATAAAACGATCCACCTCTGAAATACCTTTAGTGAATCCATAAATGGTATTCCCTAAGGTGCTTCTGGCCATGTCCAACATGCATTCAAACACAGTTCAACATGTTAGGTTGACAATGAAAATAATTCCGAGATTTAGCTTTAATTAAAAAAAAGTAAAATATGCTTTCTAAAAAAATATCAGCCCTTTTAGGTTGCATCCCAAGAGGACAAATCTGAAAACATTCATAAAGTAAAGAAATTGAACAAAAATGTTCACGTTTCGGCGACCCCAAAAACCTCCCGATGAGTTTTTTTCCGGAAAATTTGAGGAAAAGGATAATCACGTCATCCTAACAGGACCTTCAGTTATTCTTACACACTTCTTAACATAAAAATTGTATTCAGCGACCCCAAAAACCACCAAATGAGATACCAAAGGAAAACGGAAGGTCCTTTAAGGATAACATAACTTTAATCCTTAAAGTTATGTTATCCTTAAAAGATCTTCCGTTTTCCTTACCGATTCCTTAATGTCAGAATCGGATTGAGCGACCCCGAAGACCCCCAGATGAGGTTTTATCTGAAAAATTTAAAGAGAAGGATTTTCATGTTATCCTTACAGGACATTGGAAAAAAAATTTTAAAAAAAATTTGACTTCAAGATCGGATTCAGCGACCCCAAAAACCACCAGATGAGATTTTGCCGGAAAATTTGAGGAAAATGATAATCACGTTATCTTTACAGGACCTTCCGTTAGCCTTACAGACTTCCTAATGTGAGAATCGGATTGAGCGACCACAAAAACCCCCAGATGAGATACCAAAGATTAAGAAAAAAGCTTCGGGCAAGGACTATCGCTTAATAATAAACTATCGCTTAATAACTGTGCAAAATTTCAAATAAATCGGTTGAGCAGTAATTGAGTAAACCCTGACACCGATTTTGAAAACATAGTTTTGAGAAAATCGCTTTTAAAAATTCAAGTGAGGTATTTCGTAAATATTGCAAATCCGGCTGCACATATCAACTTTACAGTCGCATAACTTCGGCAATTTCCCCGCGATGTACCCTACTTTTCATAAGATAAGAGCTTTCAAAATATTATGACGTCACTTCATAGTGGATATGAAAATTGGAATGAAAAGTTTTATAAAGGAGGTAAATATTTCATAACATGAATAATTTCATTGTTGCCCGTGGAAAACTCACGACGAAATTTTTCCTTTCATATAGGTTCGAAAAAATTTCACTGGAAATGTGCAGAATCAAAACGTTTGTTTATTTGTCATCGAAAATCTCAAAAACTCTTGTAAATTTTCGAAAAGAAATAAAATATAGCTATTATAGTTATTAAAATAACCTTTATTTAACAAATTTCTTCCTCATAACTCCTCGGTACGACTGGGTGCCATTTTTTTTTACTTTAAAAGTTCGAAGAGTTTCGGTTTACTTTTAGATTTTTGCAAATTTTAATATATGTTTATTTAAAGAAGTCGAATGAATCCAGGTCAGAATCACTGAAGACCATATTCGAATTCAAAACTCCCTAACCTAAAAGCCAGACATCTAAATTCGGTTACAAGATTTGACCCTGACAAACAAAAAATCAAACTAAGTTAAAAGCTCTTAAAAAGTTCAAAACATTTTGCAAAAAAAAATCTACTGGCTTTTAAATTTTCCAAACATACTTTCAATCCACCTTAAAGCACCACACACAAATCTTTTGAATTGCTATAGAATTTTATGTTGGATCTTACAAAAGCATGTCTTCACACTAAAATACATTTACAAATAAAATACATACAAAGTTATAGTCGGTAAACATCGAATAGCGAAAAATCAAGACGTGTTTATCAACAAACTAGCTGAATGCATAAAATGGGTTCCTAAAGGATGTATAGAATTTAGAAACTTGCGGGAATTCTGTTTACACTTGTTTCGTATTTCGTTGATGATGTTTGTTCCACGTCGAAAAACTCTCCCACTCCGGATAGCAACCCCTAGAATGACCTTCTAGGCACCATCCCTCCACTCCATCAGTTTTAATTTAGACTCGCCGCCCAGCTATCCACGGGAAAACCTGGAGAAAAGTTAGATATAAATTGTACTAAAGTGAAAATATGGGATAAATAAAGTGTATAGAAGGCGGATGCTGAAAACTGTCAGTGGAGAAAGAAGGAAATAAAAGATTGCAATTCTGGAGCCAAAGAAAATGTGACGATGCGGATGGTTTGGCCTCGTTTTCCTTTGAGTTACTTAAGTTTCCTGAAGGTTTTTTTTCTGATTTTCCATGTTTTAATGGCACCAAAATTTTACATTTCATCCACTTTTAAACCAGAAGTTCCTGTTCCACTGTGCACAGTGCGGTAGCATTGATATATAGATATGTGATTGGTAGAAATAAGTCCACATAAATAGTATGTAAATATTTAACTTGCAGGATGCTCATGTGGTTGTAAGAACCCAAAACATGTCTATAAGAAACGGTTTGTTGATTTGTTTTGAATAAATAAACTCATTAAGGCGAACAGTTTTAAAAGAATTCTGAAGTAAATTATGAGAAATGGGAGCATATTTGAAAAACATAAATTTAAGTGACGTTAAATATTGTAATTGAAGTTTTCGAATTTTGCTGTAATTGATGTTGACTTAACTTAAACACACTATTACAAGAAAAGCTAACAACTTTTCCGAGTGAAATCATAAAATTATAAACTTTTAAAATTATATATCGGTTAGGTGTGTAGTGTATAGATACACACATTTTTTAACTAAGTAAAACTTTACGAGTTTAGGAAACACAGCATTGTGGTATACATCTTTTGGTTTCCTGAATTTAATAGGATTTTACCTTTATCGTTAGGGTGACCAAATTTTTACTTTCCTCTTCTATAGAGGGTGTATTTGACCTTGATCAATTTTTTTTCCTGCAGCACAACAATTTCTACCTGTATGGATTTTTTAAATTAAAAATTTTGTCTGCGGCGCATTACTTTATTTTACATTTTGACAGTGTGTACATTTTTAAGTTAAATTTCAGTGCTAATATTAAAGAACTATTACCGTATTTTTTTTTGTGATGCTGCCAGCGGTTTGCTGTAGAAAACTCAATGCTCTGTTCTACCGATTTGGCTCTTACTTAACCCCATAATACCCCCCATTATAAACCTATAGCTACGCCTCTGCTTGAAATCTTCATAATAAAAAGCACCGCAGGAAATTTAAAAACAAAATCCCCTGGAGGGAGTAATTTTCATTTTGAAAGCCCATTTTTTTCGAGACTTTTTTCGGGGAAGTATAGTTTTTCTATTTATTTTTTTACAACTTTTAACCATTCATACTCATATTAAAAAAACTATTTTTCGCACCGCATTTTGCAACGATCTCATACTGTGTACAAATAAAAGAAATTTGTAAAAAAATGTATTACGTAACATACACACAATCCGTAAGAAAATTTCAAAAAAATTCAATTTAAATGATTTTAACGGCAGCACACTTTAAAATAGAAAACTTTTTCAATATAATGATCATAATCATAATCACAAATCGCTGTAATAAAGTCACAAACAGATTTCACGCTTATTAGCGTATATACGGGTCCAACACAAATAATACTCTGAATGAATAGAGGGCTTCCTTTGATAATGAATGATAATGAAGGCATAAAATTGTTTCAGCCAAATTGCCGGGACCTTGAAAAAGTTTACACAAAAACAAACTTCTACCCCCAAAATCATTTGGTTCTCATTATGATTTCTTAACGGAACTCATCCGAAATGGGGCAAACTGAATTGAGAGAAATTTCACATTTTTTTTTTACCGGTTATTTAGCTTGTAGGTTCTTCAACTTCATTTAAACTTACGGAAGAAACATTCAGGTGGAGTATTATATATATAAATGTGTATGTGTGTGTATCTAGACATTATTAACTGATGGGGGAGAACCTTGAAGCATTAGCAGCAAAGAAAGGAAGGGTAGATAATTACCCACCCCCAATTATTTTCATTCGATTTTCCGTCCAAACGATGATATCCATGTAATATCTAGTATAGGCCCGATCTATTCATTGATTCAAGAAAGATATTTCAATACAATAAACAAAATTTTTCATCTGCTATTTATACCGGGGTCAGGGTTATAGATTTGGGCACAGTGAACCCATCGACTTTCTGTTTTTTAGTGCAGAAATTACCCTCAGTAATAAATAGACCAGGAATCATGCAATTGATTGGACAATGGATAAAAAAGGAAAAAAATTACCCAATTTGCCGGTAATTTGACCTATTTTCCTGGTGTGCTTCCTTTTCATTTCTTTTATTCACAATTGATTCTTTTATTCAGAAGATTGAATGGGAAATTAGCAAATTCCTGCGTTGAAATCATGTGATTTTTACTTTCTTATACGTATTATAATAAAGTATTGTATTCATGAAAAATTTCGACCTCTTAATTTTCCTAAAAGATATTTTCCGAGCACTCCTGAGTCGATTGTAGCATTTTTTCAAAAATATCTTTCTGTCTGACAGTCTGTAAGTCTGTCAGGGGTGCGTTCTTTTATTAACCGTGGTTAACCGTGGTTAACCGCGGTAAACAGAAATGCGTTCTTAAATGCCTACGGTTAACGCTAAGTAAACTTTACTGCCGTTCCTAAATGCCAAAGTTAAGCTGTCAAAGTTACTTTTCTCAACTCTGCTCGAGAGCTGAGTTGGAGAAAGTTAACTTTAATTGTAATTAAAGAACGCGATAAAGTTAACCGAGATGGTTACAACTGTCAATCAACTGTCAATTCGTCTCGTAATTTCGAATGAGTTTTGTGCAGAATAATGGAGTATTTTATTGTGGTCCTTGTAAATGAAAAATACGACATCAAGAAGAATTCTATTTTTTTAAATGTATTGTTGTGCACATCACTGCTGTCAAAGTTAACCAAATCGCGTTCTTTTAATCAGAGTTAACGTCGGTAAAATTTCAACTTTGGCAATCAGCTGTTCGAACTTTGACAAACCCAACCTTTACTTTACTCGGGAATAAAGGAACGCACCCCAGTCTATCTGTCCTTCTGTTAGTCTATTACTTTTGTCTGGATCTGGACTTCTAATCAATATAAAGAAAACAATCTTTTTACTTGATATGCTTTTTATTGCACTTTGCTTGATAGAAAAGTGAACTGATCTCTAATACAAAAGAGCAAGAATGAAACTGAATACAAGAACAAAAGTGTGGCCAATGCGGCTCGTAAAATTATGATAGAACGTAATAGTCTCGTTCCTTATGATTCTGAACAACTTTGTCAGTCTGTTAGTCCGTGATTCTGTCTGTCAGTCTCTGTACAAAATTTCTTACAAGAAAAACTAATACAGCTAGAGCCATGAAATTTAACAGGCGTATCTGATCCTGTATCTGATCCTGATCCTATCATCTTTTGGTGAAAATCCGTTAACCGGAAGTAAACAAAATGGCGGCTTTTTGAATATCGCTACGCAGTTTTCAGTAGTTTTATGTAGTTTTATGAGATATACCGTTATTTCCAAAAAAAAAAATCAGGTTTTTGCGATTCTTTCGAAAACTAACGTGTCTTTGGTAGTTTAATGTATGAGATGAATTGAAGAGAACAATATTTCCCACAATTTTACCTTTTATTGTTATCCGTTATCGTGATATTTTCATTAAAAATTTAAAAAAATGATTTTTGCGAATGTCCTGCAAACTCTGGGTTTTTCGAAAAAACAATTAAAAGAAGAATTAAAGATATGAAGACTCTCTACATTTTCGCCTTTTACCGTAAAACGATAGGGTTCGATAGAAGCAAAAATATTCCAATATGACCAAAAAGCCCGAAAATTATCAAATAATTCGAGAAAAATTCAAATAAGTAAATAAGTAAAACGATATATTCAAATTTTGCGAGATATTTCAAATTTTGCAAAATTAAAACTGATATTTTTATGTAACATAGATTTTGTATAAGAAAGTCATGTGCTGTTCACATCAGATATTTTTCTTTTAAATTTCACAATCTTGAAATGTTGATTACATAAATATATGACGATGGTATCTACAGATACCAATACGATGGCCAGGAGCAGGAGCTACAATGAAAAAAAGACGGGTTTCTACAGCAATACATCAAAATAGAATCTAAAATAATGATCCTTTGATATCATGCGATTTTGTAAAAGCATTTTAGCCCATACAGGATCTCTAGTCTGACTCCACTGCTACTTGACAAAGCTGCCACATCCGTCGTTCACAGGCAATGTCGTCCGCTAGGGTAATTCTGAATGAATGACCTACAACCTAGCAATTAACTTTAGCAATCAATCAATCGAGTGGATTGATGGCCCTTGGTATTGGTGATGCGATTTATGTGGGTTCAATTGCTTCGACTTTACAACAACGTTACAAGCATGGACACATACTAATACGAAAACATGGTAACAAAAAGCTTAGTGAAAAGGCTTTTATGTACATACAATATCACCCCAATATAGAAAGCCATCAGGCTAAACGGAAATCAGCTAAACTGGGCATTTTCACTGAAACTAACTGAATGTCTGATTGTATGAGTCTATTTATTTGTGAATTTTTGTTTACTGTCGAGGTAATTTTATCCCCCTGTAATTATGGGTTACAATTTGGAGAGTATACCATAGAATTAACAGGGACCTGGTCGAACTTTATTTAATCGTAACAAGTACAAAATTAACTGTTTTCCGATATTAAGTATCATCATCACTAGCTCATACAGTCCAGCCAATGCACGATGGCCATCAGGAATCAATTTGTTGCCCCTTTCTGTCCAATCAAATCGATTTCAATTAATCAGACAGTTTTGTTTTCAATCAAATAACATCCGCTTAATCCAATTTCAATAAACACGATCATTATAAATGCATTCAACACGGTAATTCGCTACTCAGTTCGTTTCATTGAATTTATGTTCAATTTTAACAATATGAGGTCGAGGTATATTGTTTTAAATTTTTAATCTTTTAATGGATCTGACTAAAACAAAAATGCTAAAAAAAATAAGTAGAAATAATTTTAGTGAGTAAGTGGATTTTGATGGCAACCCTTATCATTTAATATATTTTGCAGAGCAGTGTTCTCCCACGATTTTCACTGGCGTACCCCCAACAACTCATTATACCCGTATGGTGAAACCAAAGGGTATATTAACTTTGCCTTACCGTTTGTAACGCCAAGATCCCGTCATCACACACAAAAATGAATTACACCAGTGTGTTTAGAATGATAAAAATAATTAATTTCTGCATGTCCGTCCGTCTGTCCGTCCGTCCGTCTGTCCATCCGTCTGTCCGTCTGTCTGTCTGTGGCGCGGATTGCGGGCGCACGGATTGAGCTAGAGACTTGAAATTTTGCGCAAATCCGTTTTTCGTAAAATGCGAGGCTAAGTTCGTTAATGGGCAAAAATGGACCTTTAGGGGGGGTACCCCCCATACGAACGAAATCGTTTTTTGTGAATATCTCAAAAACGGTGCATCTTATCAAAAAAGTCCAAGAACAAAAGTTATTTGGGATATGATTCTACATAAAACTCCCATACATCAAAATCCGATTGGAATAAATTTTAAAAAATCTTATTGGAAAGTTTGACTTCAAAGTGGAATTTTGGTATAACTGTTCGAATTTTGATACGAATATCACCATACGGGTCTCCAATGATTGCCAGATTGGCAATTATAGCTTTTGTTATGTTTTTTGTATTCAAACCAAGTTTCCCAAAATCCTGGATTGTGATAATTTTAGACTAAAAATCATTAACACGCTGACTGCCACGAAATTTTACATATGACTTCTCCGTGGCGCCATCATGTATTTGTTATCATGCGTTACATATTATTTTGGAAATATTTTTTAGATCAGGTAAGTTAAAGAAAGTAATCATGAACAAATTTAGTACCGGTCATGTCACCCAACGTGTTAAGAACTAATATTTCCTCATTCTGTAGAAGGAGCGCCCCAATTTTCAGGACATAATGATAGTGGTGTAAAAACCCGCTTCGTTACCCTATAACTAGAGTGACCATATTTATTTTGGATCAGTCCAGGACAATATAAGCCGAGGAGGAGGTATTTTATATAGAAAAAAAATTGATTCAGACGAAAACCTCACAGCAGTCATGACGAACTTTTTATTACAAAGTAACTTGTTTAGAGAAAACTTAACATTTTACTTCCATAGGGTAACTTTTTGATATAAAAAAAACTTAAAGTGATGTTTCTTAAATAAGTAAAAACTGCCACAGCGCAAACACATACAAAAGTGTATTTCCAAACACCATTACGTTTTCCATCAAATATTCTTCCATAGATTTTTATGGTAAGAAAAGTCCCTACAAATTTTCCCCATCAAAAAAATATACAATTGATTTCAATTTTTAGCTTATTTTCACATTTCTTTTCACACATTTCAACAAAAAAAAAATTAATTTAATCTGATTTTTCCGCCTTATAAAATTCAAATTGTGATAATAGTTTGACACGAAAATACCTTGGACCATTGAAAATTTTCCCGATAATGATCTTTATTGCCATGGTTTTGACAAAGGACTCAACGGAAAAGATGAAATTGAAGTGAACAGTTCAACAGTAGGGGATGAAAACATGTTTTCATCGTCATCTCTGATTATCGAGTTGAAACATCTTTCACTTTAAGCAAAAATCTGTCAATAAATCTTTCTATTCACTTTACATCGCTATCTTTTATTTGGCTACAACCGACGCCTCCATAATCCGCCCAGATATTTTTTCCATGTTTCTTTTTTGCCATCCTCTCCGCTCGTCATATCCGTCAGATACAAAAACACTGGCAAACACACCCATACCACTTGTATTTCAGCAGCCAAAAATCCATTCTACGCCTATTTGTCATTTTATTTTCCGGTTAATTTGCCTAACTCAGAAGCCTTGGCAGAAGGAATTAGCCAAAGCCGTGCCCATGAAGAGATCCTGTATACCCCATCTCTCTATCGATTTTGTATACCCGACAGCCTACAGCAATTTATCTCAGAAAGTCGCAAAACCAATTTATCCACGAGTGAAATTTTTTCGCAGACAACAGCGACTTAAGTCATGGCTATATATTAGCGAGATTCCCTTCCATTTATGTCAAATCGTTTTATCGCAAAAATACCCCACAGTACCTTTTCCTTCTATTCTAACACTTTGGCAGCACCACCACCATCCATCGTTACGAGCACCCCCAGCGACATCTAAATCTCATTCCATAGCAAACATAACCTTAAAGTTGAATCCTGTCTTTGAATCCACCGCTCTCCCGCCCTTGAACATGACGAAACGAGTGGCATTTTTGTGCGACACTCACTCAGCTCCATTACCATTTTCGGCTATCTTTCACGGTGCTCCAATAGCCAAAAGATACATTCTTGTAGATGTACTATAACATAACGACTATTGTGTTGATAGTATAGATACAGATACCGTTATGTCTGTCGGAAAGGATACAATGTTTCGATTTAATGGATCGCGGAAAAAAGTGACGACGGTGGCGTTCACTTATGAACGGTGGGTACTGAAAATTGTGATGGGCGGCCGGCTAATTCATCGGGACGGGATGGTATGCCGCCCTTAATATTAATACGACTTTAAATGATATTTAACAGTCTTTTTGGGCACCGTAACCGTTATGCCATTATTCGATTTGATAAGACACTGGAATGCTTTGTGAACCATGCCAAGTGAATTGATCTAATCCGTGTGTTTTAAACAGATGACAAGACGAGTTTTTAATTCTACTACGGCGTACTTCTGACAAGAGACGACGATTCAATTCTTCAATGTCAACGTGGTGACATCGGCCCCCGGCAAAGGGAAGCAGAATAGAACGTTTATTTGGGAAGGGAACGGGAACTGCTTTGTGCACATAATTTGATTGGGGTAGGTTGAGGTTATGTCACTTATGTACACCCGTAAAATACTCGCGATAAAGTGAAATATAGCGCAATGTGGCGTGGACCTTAATGTGTTAATATCGCCAGTTGCGTCATATAAACATCACAAAACCTCAAAATATCTTTTCATGTGATCTGAAATAATAATAAATACACACTTTTAGAATATTTCTGGCTTTGACAAATGTATAACGTTGTGCAACTTCCATCATATCTTCACTAACTATAAAAGGATATAATTCCTGCTGGCAACGTTCTTGCAATAAAATGAAACTTATTGTCGTAAACATCGAGATGCTATCTGGCCTGTAATTTGGCGATAATGTTTATGATACAGATATATACGCGACCGTACAACCAAGACGGGAAAAGGGTAGAATCGTTAAACTGGAAAAGAGATTTCTTTTTATGTTGCCGAGATAAGAACTTTTCAAGTTTTAGGTTCTTCTTCTATTGCCGCCATTTTCCTAACGAACCAACCATCAAACAAACAAACAAACCGATGCGATGGTTACGAAACAAGTATCTTAAGAAAATTTCACTGTTTCGAATTTGTTCATCATTGAGAAAAATGGTTTTCATCCCCCTGCACGTTGGCTTGCATTTCACTTCCTATATACTAGCATTTCCATGATTTTCTTTAAATTTTACGAGTATTTTTCTTTTGATTTTGTCCCTATTTTGAAATTCTCTGAACAAAGTATTGTTTTTTTTTTTGTTTCCTTTCTTGGTAATAAAAGCTGGAAATTATGTAAATGGCTTTAGGACCATTAACCTTTTAAATAGGCGAAAATTTATTTGTATAGAAACTTGATGGACATTTCATTGCCTTTAATTAAAGAAGCGTTATGTTATTTATACAACAATTTTCTATTGTATCTTATCATCGCCCTTAAGTGTAACAATGACTGTTAATTTAAGGTCGCATCAATAAAAATTCATTAGCTTAGAAATACGGGAAATATCTGTTTTTCCTTGCCAGAAGCAATTTTGAAACTCTTTTAAATTCTCTAACTCATAGGATTTTATTCGTATTTCTACCTTATCTCAATGGAAAACAAAAGCTTGTAATTTTATGTGAATTGCTAAGTCAGGTAATGTGAAATTATTGATGCAACACTTGAATTACAACGAAGAAATTACTTTTAAAATTGGTTTTTATTCATTTTGCGTTAACTTTTCAGTTTGTCAGGTAGAATTTGAAACCGATTTTTTTACACTCTATATGAGAAATCATATAGAAGTATACTAGAATTAGTATATCGTTTGTAACGCATCGAACCAATCATCAGACAACAAAAGAATTTGAAAATTCAATCGGATCACGGCTTCCCCCACTCCCATACAAAGGGAATTTTCCTGTTTTCTCGAAAACTGTGCCTCCTATCAAAAATTTTATGGAGGTGAAATGTGTTGAGAATATGATTTTATATAATTGTTCCATACATCAAAATCCAATCGGACCACTCCTTTCCCTATAAATGATTTTTTTTTTTAAATAAACATTTTGTCTGTCGTCATATAGAGTATTTGACGATTGGCTCCTGGAAATTGTAGCTTTTTTTGTATTTAATTAAGGATTGTCCATAAAATACGTCACACTTTTAGGGTGAGGGGAGTCTGCGGTAGTCTGGCCTCTGTCCCCCACCGAAATTCGTAAAAAATCCTCGGTATTCAAAAATTTTCGCCTGCGGCGCGATTGAGGGAAAGACAAAAGATTGAGGCAAACTCTCTGAATGACCATTCCAAATTTTCAAGCACACAAAAATGCATTTTTATCAATTTTCACTTTCCTCTTCTATAGAGGGAAAGTATTGGATTCATGACGGAGACCAACTCGAGAACGGAGGCAGATAGAAAATTTCTGATCAGTACGAAATCCGTTTCAGGCAAAACTATTAAGTAAGTTGTAAAACCGCTGTAAAACATAGAGAAAAATAACTGCTACAAAAATAGGCAAAACAAATTTTCGGAATAACAACTGACGCAAAATTATAAAAACATCTCACCGGAAAAACCTAAATATGCCCAATTAGAAGACAAATTTTGTGCATAATATTACTCAACATATCTGAAAAAATTGATTGACAAAAAATATTAACTGACAAAAATATTAACTGACAAAAATATTAACTGGCATTTTTTATAGCGCCGTATTGGCCGTATTAAAACAAAATAAATGGAAGAAGAAAACTCTTTTCTAAGACATTTATTCGCGTTTCAAGTTTAATTTTTATTCCTTGTATCCTAAGATAGACTTCCCAAGAATTTTCTCAACCTTCAAGGGTGGAAAAACATGACAGGAAGTTGTCAATTAGTTGACAAGTTTTTCCCTTTTTTCGCTGTATTCGACTTCAACATAAATTTTCTGTTTTCCTATGTTCTCGTTGATAAATTTATTTTCTGTGGGCGAAATTGCTTATTTTTCTCTCATGAAATTCTTTAGATTTTTGACATGGCAGTTTATTTGCCATAGATTGTCGTGTAACACAAAATGTCACAATTTGGTGTGAATTATTTGCAAAGTAAAGAATACGACGTTTTTCGAAAATAATAACGGTGTTACGTTGGTTAATAAATTATTTATGACACTACACATAATTATGCTTCACTGTAATTGATACACTAACATTGCAGAGTCGGGGAAAAAAGATATGTCTTTATAATTAAAAATAGGAATTTCTTTTACCTACGTCAATCTAAAGAATCTAAAGACTGTGTTTACATTGATTGTGTTTACATTAAGACTCACTTTGAGGCGGCACGTCTTTCCTCATTTTTCTGCCGTATGCACACGGTTCACTTTATCTGGATTCATAAACCGGTTTCATCAACAAAACTAAACGACAGGTTTCAACGACCAGACTCAAAAACCGGTTTGCGATCGGTAATTTTAAGTGAATCTAAACTTCGTTCGCTCTTTTTGGTTTCCCTCCCCATTGCGTCCCTCACCCTCACGAATGACGTGCCGCCTCAAAGTGAGTCCTAATGTAAACACAGTCAAAGACGTATTTCCACATCAGCAGAGATCGTTTGCGTGGAGTCGGGGTGGGTTTTATTGGTGAAAAATTTCATTAGTGCATTACCTATTTCACAGCCAAAACCGTATCAAAATCCATACAATAGTTTGGGATACGGCCGGAGAGGGGTTCGAATAAAACGGGAGGGATTTACTTGGTCGAAAGTCTTCCTTAATGAGTGATACTCAAAATCGTGTCATAATCCATTTAATAGTTTAGGAGATAGAAGGAGAGGGGATTCGCCTCACGCAAGAGAAAGTAGTTTGATTGGACAAATCTTTTCTTGACGAACGGTCGTTTAAGTCCTGTAAAGAAAACGTGAATTTTCTTTTATCAATTCTTTTCCGGGAATATTATGATTAAAGGGGGTTTAAGGTCGCAGATTACGAATCTTATGTGAAAATTTTGTTAAGAAAGTGATTTCCGTATTTTTCTTTTTCTAAAACGTATACAAAATACTTTAACCCTGCAGCGTCGGGTTCACATTCTGGTCTTTTGGTTTATTATTTAAATACATTGCATTTTTACAACTGAAATCTTTATCAAAATTATTTTTAAAGTTTTCATAAAGACTATTTCAAGGTTACTCCATGATAAATTGTAGTTTTTCTTATTTTTTTATTTATAAATGTGAAAAAATCTTTAAAAGTCGAAAAAATCGAATTCGTTTCGTACAAAACCCCATTAAAGTCTATTAGTTTGTACTTTTAACAAAACGATCGGATGTGAAAACCGGAAGACTCCACATAAAAATATATAAATGTGCAGAAATATTATTTTTGCCACTCGAATATGCGATTCGACCCCATTTCAGGATCCGCAGTATTGTTATTAATGTTCATATTATCCTGAAAAGCTATCATTTAGAGAGGATGCTTCCACAGGCAACATATTGATACAAATATCCGAAAAAAATAACATTTACAGACACATTCGTCCCGATATATACAATAAATAGTGTACAATAAAAAAGCATGGAAACCTTTAAAGGCAATAATGCAAAACGGTTATGCTAACGGGAAGGGGAGGAACGAGGAAAATATCCTATAGAAAAACCAAAAACCAGCTGACAAACATTTTTTTTATAACACATCATCATCTATAACTAGGGTGACTATGCGTCCCAAAATAGCTGGGACTGTGCCGGATTTAAGTATGTTGTTCCGGCGACCGGATACTAAACGTTTGTTCCAGATTTTCCAAAATTAGTGTTATTTTTCAAACGCTAGAAGAAACTATAACTATATACATATGCAAAACGTACTCTATTTGGAGCAGAGTAAATTTATTCGACTGCGGCACATATTTCTAGCAATTTCCCACGACAGACATTTTGTGTAAAAAAAATTCGGCCTGTGGTGTATTTGTCTTTATTGGTATTTTTACAAGTTCCGTCACGAATATTTACAAAACGGAAAGGACAAGAAAATTTAAGTTGGTTTAAATAACTGCGCCGCATTCTTGGTCAAAAAATTTCGCCTGCGGTGCACATTTCTTAGTTTTTTTTTGTGGTTTTCGTTCAAATCAAATAGACTGAATTGTTTCAATGGTGTTGTGTTTCAAATAGCCTTGCACTTCCCCTTCTCCCTCTCCACCAGAAATCTTATACCGGTTTGGCGCAAAAAAATATGGTCACCCTATCTGCAACTGTACTTTTGAGTGGAAAATGAGCAAAAACATTGCTATGATTCACTCCCTCATTCCTTTTAGATGAAAACCCAATGGACGAATAGCGAGGATATCGATATGAATGAATTCAATGCGGATCCCACAAAAGGGCGATACCAAAAGGGATCCAATTACTGAAAAACCGAGGGAAAACAGGATAAACGAGTTCAACATTTTGATAACGATCTGCCAACAACAAAAATTCCGAAAAAAAAATTCTAAAATGAATAAAACAAGAGCAAAAATATTCTTTTTTTTTCTAATTTATTTCGTCCTTTTTTTGCGTTTTGTTGTTGAACAGTTGATATGCAGATATTTTCATATGAGACTATTTGTTGTTAGTAGTTATATGTAATATTTTACAAGTACATAGAAATAACAAAGCGAAATATGGATATTTTCACATGAACACCAATTTTAAAAGTAACATTTGTATTTTTTGAAAGAAATAAAAAACATTTACTATTTCTACTCATTTGAAGGTGTGTGTGCGTGTTAAACGATGTTCGTAAATTCTAGACTTTTCCCTATTGATATTTCAACCATTGCCATACCCACAAAAAATGAAAAGCGTTAAAGGCAAATACAACAATCAAATAAAACATATTTATGCTCGGCGAGAGTTTAATAATTGTCAGCCATAAATTTCAACTTTTTGACTTTTTTACCGATGCCCCTAGAGGATAAAACTGTGGATGGCAGAACCGAGAGTGGAGCAATGGAAATGGATAACGGGAATGTGGTGTTCATTTCGACCCTCTTCTCGCAGTGATATTTCCTTTTTACCTGCCCGTTTAGGTCCTTTTTTATATGTTGAATTCTACCCCAATCGTGATATATGAATGTATGTGTGATATTTTTCATGGGAAATCTGAAATAGCATGAATTCACAGTTGAATTTTCAACTATAGAAAACCTTTGGGTGCCGGCTCTACGAAAGATAAAAAATTACCGTAATAAAATATATAAAATAGTAGCAAATACACAAAAAAAAACTCTCTTACACATTCAAACATAAGGAGAAAATGATTAATCTCGATTATTTTCGAAAAAGAAATTGTGGAAAATTTTCTTCTTAGTTTTTTTTTGCAATGTTCTTTTCTCATACGACATAAAATTAAAATTAGAACCACTTTTTTATCTCCATGAAGTTTATATGCTGCGAAATTCATTATGTGCATAAGGAATTTGTCCATTCAAATGAAACCATTATGTGGCAATGAACATCTGTCATCAGAAATCTCGTTTCATATGATTTGACATACACTGTAGAAAATGAATTTGAATTTAAACCGAAAAATGGGGTAAAAACGGGGTAAACTTGCAAAAACGTCGTAAAATTTCGAAAAAAAATCAGAATTTAGCTCGCACACCATTTAAGTTGTAAACTCACCCAAAAAAACATTAATCTTACACTAGAAATAGGGTAATTTTAAACCTTGCGTAAAATTTCGACGAATATTCGTATTTTTACTCTCATTTTGGTGTAAAAACATGCTCGCAGGGTATTTTTGCATTATTGAACGGACAATTTAACCTTAACCTTATAATTCGCATAAGGTTTGTGGAATCGGAGTATAAATACTCGAATCGAGTTTTACTCTACCAAAATCCTGTGTGGCGCCTGCCACATGGCAGACATGCCCGGGAAATTTGGATGTGAAAACATCCGCAAAAATGATATAATATTTTTGTTTTTGCAGACCATATAAGCCGAGAAATTCTAATACCATTTTCGGTGTAATTTTAAACAAAAAATGTCGTAAAATTACACCTTTAAGACGCGGTTTTGCTACCAAATAGGAGGAAAATTACAACAAAAATGTGGTAATTTTAAACATCCATGTCGTAAAATTACACCAGTATTGTACTTTTACTTCTTATTTAGTTTAAAGTTCCCCCATAAAAGTGGGTTTTGTACGCCACAAAATGAGTAAAAATGCATAGCTTTTTAGCCATTACGACTCGGTGTAATTTTACCCCTATTATCGTAGGAAAATGGTTTCCTACGATAATAGGGGTAAAATTACAATAAAATTTTCTAGAGTGTATGCTTTGAATATGAAATGAGTTTTGTTATCCTTTTTGTGGTTAAATTTTTATGAATCGCTAAAATTGCTTAATTCAATTTGAAAGTTCTGTCAAACATAATTCTATTAAGTTTTTTTTAACCTTCTCGCAATAATTCACAGAAAATATCGATTGTGATCAACACAAAACATTCCTCTGCAATATTTAGTTTCGGAAAAAATATGTTAAAGATAGTTACCGTTAGATACAAAAAATCGTTAAAGAAAAAAATGTAGAAAAGCCATCCAAAAGTTGACTTTTCCAAAAGTTGATAAAAAACTACGATTTTTGTAAAACTTACAAAAAATTTCAAGTCAATGCGTTCTAGAGTTATTTAACAAAACGACAGACAGGCAGACAGACAGACCGACAGACCGTTTTTTTTTGTTACCGGTTTTTTCAAAAACTACTGAATCCGTTCTAATAAAACTTTACAATTAGGTTCAGAGTATCATTGAGAGGGTTATAGGCTATATTGTTTTTCAAACATCCCCTTTATTATCACCCCCTCGCCCGAAATCTCCGCTAAAGAGATTTGGATCCGATATTCACCATTGGAGAGGTCAGCCCTCAAAAAAAATTTTCACCCACTGATCCCCCTTCCACCCCCCTAATTCTCGCTCCTTCCTCCTCTATTTCCTCCCCTCTTCCACCCCTCTTCTTCCTCCTTTCTTCCTCCTCTCTTCCATCCCTCTTCCTCCTCTCTTCCTCCACCTTGCTCCCCTTTTCCTTCCATCCTCCTTTATAACCCTTATTCGCAATTTTATTTATGCAGTTTAGTACCGGCGTCAAACAACCGTAGATCCCCCCTAAAAGTGTGACGTATTTTATGCACAGCCCTATATAATAACCTTATCATTCGCTCTGGCTTGATGGAGCTATGTTGCCTTAAACCTTATAATTCGCACAAGGTTTGTGGCATCGGAGTATAAATACTCAAATCGAGTTTTACTCCACCAAAATCCTGTAAGCCTGCGTGGAAGCTGGCAAACCAGGCTCTGATGACGGTGAGCTAGCTTTCCATACCAGAAACAGGCTCCTAGGGGCTGACATGCCTGACCTGTTGGGGGGAAATTGGATGTGAAAACATCCGCAAAAATAATATAATTTTGTTGTTTTTGCAGACCTTATAAGCCGAAAAATTCCAATAGGACTTATAATCTATTAACCAAAGCCAAAGAAAGAGTCGCGGATCCTTTTATTGCTCTAAGTTTCGAAAGAAAATGTTGACAACTTAGGCTTTTAGAATTTAAAAATACTTTAATTTAATAAAAAAAAATCTGTGTAGTTAATTTCCATCATCTTCTAATGAGCATTTCATTAAAAAATCAATTCTACTCATTGCTACGTAATTTCAAATCAATTGTGAGAAAAAAAATTTTCTTTTAAAAGAGCGTAAACAAAAAGTTCAACATCAATCTTAATCTACATTGATTGTCGAGTGAGGAGATTCCTTGAACTGCTATACGAATTTAATTAAGCCAGATACAATTTAATTTCATTGTTTACAAAATTAAACACTTGTACGAGGAACAATTTAGTCAAATTGAAATGAGCTATTGTTAGGTAAATTGAATTTAGTAAACAAGTTCATTATTAGTTACTTAGCTAAGTTGTGTGTACATGAATATGATTATATGAACCTTGACCTAAATGATATCCACCTTAATTACATAATATTCCCATTTACATGTCCTTTAAGGCATCTTACGGTATAATTGCGAATATATTCCCAGCGATTAATCCAGCCTTTAGCTTCTTATCGCTTCGTTTTTGTATTAAACTAGCTTGAAAGAACCCGGCGTTGCCCGGGTAGTAATAAATTTTTGAATATGAAAAAATCCTTTTTTTTTCAAAAGTATTTTGATGTATAGAAAAATTCTGCAGTAATTATATTTCAAACAATTTTCTGTTCATATTTTTTTTGGTTTGATGCACTGTTTTCAAGAAAATTGCAAATATTTTTTCCATCTGCTTGGGAGAAAGGGAATAGAGCGAATTCCCTTATTGCCAGACACTTAAGATTTTTGCATTTATGTTGTAACATATGTTGAACAACCATAAAATAGTTTCAGAGATAGCTGAGAAGGGGATTGGTCGAAAATTTACCCTGACAGATAACCTATCCAACACTAAAAATTGTATAAAAATCCGTTCTCTAGTTTAGTAGATAGCAGGAGAGGGGGCTCGCACCATGTAGAGCGGAGTAGTTTGAGTGGATGAAAATTTCTTTTATGATGGACCTGCCCAACACTGAAAACCGTATTCAAATCCCTTCAGTGGTTCAGAAGATAACTGGCGAGGGGGTGAAAGGGGAGCCGATACCGCGACCACACCTAACTATAAACCGTGGTCATGATACATAGTCTATGTTGGTGCAGTAGTTCTTGAGTTTATACGTTACTCCATCTCACAAATCAAAAAAATTTATAACTCTATCTCACAAATAAAAAAAAACGTTTCCGCACCCCAATAAGTTTGTTGCTGCATTCCAGATTGGGGACCTCCACACTATATGTGTATCAAACCAAACCAATCGCTGGACACAAAAATGAACTACACCAGGGTGTTTGGAATGACAAAAGATTTTAATTTTAGCATGTCCGACCGTCTGTCTGCCCGTCTGTCGTCTGTCCGTCTATATATCCGTGAATATCATAACTTTCGGAAGGATTGAGCTAGAGATTTGAAATATTTTCAGTTGCGTTTCTTGTAAATGGCAATGCTAAGTTCTTGAACTGGCAAAATCGGACCATTCCCTTCTCCATATAAATGAAACTTTTTTCGCAATTTTCTCGAAAACGGTGAATCGCATTGACAAATTTATAAAGCTAAAATGTTTTTTATACCCGTATGGTGAAACCAAAGGGTATATTAACTTTGCTTTACGGTTTGTAACGCCAAGATCCCGTCATCACACACAAAAATGAATTACACCAGTGTGTTTAGAATGATAAAAAAAATTGAATTTTGCATATCCGTCCGTCTGTCTGTCTGTCCGTCCGTCCGTCTGTCCGTCTGTCTGTGGCGCGGATTGCGGGCGCACGGATTGAGTTACAGACTTGAAATTTTGCACAGGTCCGTTTTTCGTAAAATGCAAGGCTAAGTTCGTTAATGGGCAAAAATGGACCATTAGGGGGGGTACCCCCCATACGAACGAAACCGATTTTTGCGAATATCTCAAAAACGGTGCATCTTATTAAAAAAGTCCAAGAACAAAAGTTTTTTAGAATATGATTCTACATAAAACTCCCATACTTCAAAATCCGATGGGAATAAATTTTAAAAAATCTTATTGAAAAGTTTTACTTCAAAGAGGAATTTTCATACAATTGTTCGAATTTTGATATGAATATCACCATACGGGTCTCCAATGATTGCCAGATTGGCAATTATAGCTTTTGTTATGTTTTGAATATGATTTTACATAACTTATCTATACATCAAAATTCAGTTAGACTACCTCTTTCCCCTCCCCGATACCCATTGAATACTTTTTCCTTATTTTCTCGAAAACGGTGCATCGTATCGAAAAGTTTATAACGACGAAATGTGTTTAGAATATGATTTTATACAACTTATCTATCCAGTTGGACCACTCCTACCTCCCTCTCCCATACAAATAGATTTTTTTAAATAAACGAATTGGTCGGTGACAAAATACATTATTTAAATTCGTTCTCTATAAAATGAATAATTTAAATTATCAAATTGCACAAAAGCAGTGGATGAATAAAGGAAATTTGTGTTGATGCAAGTCCAGATTCTATGTGCCGCTAACCTCACTTTTGGAAATCACTATGTTCTGGAAAAAATCACAAAATTCAACACCAATCCATTTACGTTCACGTGGTCACTGAGTAAATTCCTTGATTCACTTCGTTGTACACAAAATAAAATACTTTCGACTATTTAAAAGTGGGAAAAACAGCGATAATTTGCGCACTATATCGATAAACAACCGCTTCGCATCGATCATCAATGAGGAAAGAGCAAATATATTTCTCAGTTGTCAAACGCGAGTCTGAGAGCGTAACGGGATCTGTTGGCGATAAAATTATTGTGAGGTACAAAATTTTCCGTTTTTCAATTCCAAATACAATATTTTCTCTTTCCATACCAAAATCCCATACAAAATGCAAATTTCAATTTTTCCGATATTCCCGTTTTTCCCCAAAATTTTTCTCGACTTTTCCAACAAAACGAAAAAAGATTCGAGATTTTTGATTTGGAATTACTGAAAGTGCAAACCAGAAAACCGCTCCCCTGAAAGTATGCAATTTCGGTTTTCCAAGATTTTCCAACTTTTCCGGTAGAAATTCCCAATTTTCGGCTCCGTTGTGTTTTTATATGTTGCAATACGAATCCAACAAAAGAAACCCCATGCAAATCGGATTATATTCAGCCGAGTTATGGATAGTCAAACGGACCACGATTCATTTTTATATATAAAGATGTACTCGAAAATATTCCTATGAGACATTTAAGCTGTTGCTACTTTGTCTAAGTCCTTAATACCCGACGTCTCATCTCATTTTGATCCTGTACAGATGTCCGTCCATTGTACCATTTAACGTATAGTGAGCTGAGCACAGTATCCTTAAAAAAAACTTAAGTATAGCACAATTCTTATACATTTATCAGGCCCAAACATTTGTTTATCTGAACAAAAATTCACCAACATCTATAGTGATATACGGGTGGATATGTAGTACTTAATTTCGTGTGTATACAGTGGCGTTTTTGGGAAAAAGAAAAGGAAGCCCGAGATACAGGAGTGGTATTCCGTAACTTGTTTCAAGCGTTTGTTTCGAGTTAGAAGAAAAAGTAGTATTCGCGATCTCTGTTTCGCCCTGTCATTTATCTTGATCGGAACAAAGACAGCGAATATTACTTTTTCTTCTAACTCGAAACAAACGCTTGAAACAAGTTACGGAATACCACTTCAGGTTTTGTCGCGGGCACCGCTTTGTCTTCACATGGTCTTGCCCCCTTTTTATAAACGTATACTCTACGTAAATGACAAAATTTGTGGCATGTTTTTCAAAAAAATAAAGAATACATTTCGCCTGCGGCGCATTTCCTCGAGGATGTCTAGTGTACATTGATTCGTAGTAAAAATGTGTAATCGTACAATATTTGAACTCGAACACCGTAACCATGGCCTCGATTACCATTGCGAGCAAAATGGTTTTCCCGAACAGGGGGGCCTGTGATGAGATTTTCGCGAGTGGACCCTCGATTCCCAGTCACGCCACTGTGTATATAAACGGACATCTGGAGAAAAACAGCTTACCATCAACATCAACATATTTTCTACACGGTCGGTTGGTTTAGGTTATTCTCGAATCTTCCGAGTCAGAGACCATTTCGCATTGTTGTCGTTGTTAAACAAAGTTACATACATTACAATTTACGCTCATATAGTCTAAATAGTAGTTTTTCTGATCCTTTCGGGACACAGAACTCAGTTCTACTGTGGATCCCCTTAACCTGTTTTTTTTTTGCTCACAGTATAAATACTCGAAAGATACACTCGAACATTGGCTTTTCTTTTCTTAAGCTCCTCCATTCAGCTTCATTTTGATTTTTTGCTATCTGAGCAGACTTAAGCTTTTTGTATGAAATACACAAAGGAGCACGACCGGTAATGTTGCTTTATTCAAGTTTTTTTTTTTCATTCCACTATTACCTACCAAGGATGGTAAGGGTTCAAGCAGAGTAGTTAGTTGGGAAGTAAAATGCCAGGATCACGTCTTTTTACGTTCATGTTTAACGAATAGAAGGAGAAATCCGGTTCTTGAAGAAACTTTTGTCTTTAAATAGAACTTCATGATAAATTTACTCCCGTTCTGAATATTAAAACGCATCAGACCACTAGAAAGAACATCTGCCGCATTTGAACTTTATTTTAATCCATCATAATGTCAGCCAAAGTTCTTTTAAGTATTGATTAAGTTTATTAGAATATGAGGTTTTTTAAATTGTATTTTAAATAAATTAATACTGATATCAATATTAATTTTTAATTGTGGTTGAAGAAATCACAAACCCCTTTTTTATCGGAACAAATATTAATAATTTTCCCGTTTTTTAATGAATATATAAAGGATTTAAAGAACATCATTAGAATAAACAATCCCAGTAAATTTCCACACTAACAAAAAATTCGGGAAAACCCTACAAAAAACCGTACAATTTCCTTGGAATTTTTCGGTGAAGACCATCCTCTCGTATTGCAGAAAACCGGATCAAAACCAATTTTAGCTAGAAAAAACAGTAAGTAATATTTAAAAATTTATAAAGGTAAAATGTGTTTCGAATCGGATTTTACATAACTTATCCATACTTCAAAATCCAGTTGGATCACTCTTTCCCCCTGCCTCATACAAATGGAATGCTTTTTTTCTATTTTCTCGAAAATGGTGCACAGTATCGAAAAATTTATAAAGATCAAATGTGTTTAGAATATGATTTTACACATCCATTTCATGCATCAAAATCCAAACGGACCACTCCCTCCCCCTCTCCCCCACACAAATTGATTTATTTTTTCATAAAGATTTTGTCTGCCGTCATATAAAGTATTTGACGATTACCCCATGGCAATTGTAGCTTTTCTTATGTTTAAAATTGAAATTTCAGCACTATTTCAGCATTATAAAATTATTAGATTTACTATTTTTTCTTAGCGTGTGTATACTTTTTCAATTCTTAAAAAAAAAAACTAAACAAAAAGATATTGAAAACTAAAAACATTCTTTTAAAATATTTCAATTTCGAAAGGTAAAATATTTCAATTTCAAAATTTGACGTATTTCTGATAAATTGAAGAAAAATCCTCTTTTTTGGCACCCAATTTTTATTTGCATCGAAATCTGAAAGCATTTTTTTAATCACTCCTTATTGTAAAATATGAATCGTTTGAGTTTTAAATTAAATCCCAAGTGAAGTTTTTCCTGGAGGACAAAAGAAAATTCAATACAACAAAGAAAAGTGTACAGCATCGGATAAAAATGAAATTCCTCGCAGTATGGCGCTATTTGCGATATCATAAGAAATACAATTTTATTTGCAAATCCTTTTTTTGCATAAATTTTTAACGGGGCTAAACAAGCGCTGAACAGTTATATTTTTCAGGTGCTTCTCTGATATTGAAGCCACCCCGAGACTACATGTTGGAGCTACCTTTCAAGTAATATTTGCATAAGTATTACATTATCGAAAAATTAAAATCTTCTCCTTTTTCTCTGCTTCCCGGTACTTGGCATTACATATTCCTCTTCTTGGTTCCTTTTTTTTATTTTCGTTCTTTATTTATTTTACTTTTTGTTTGGCGGTACACAAGTCGGGAAATCTTTAAAGTAAATTTCCATATAAATTCAAGATTTTCCATGATTGCATATGTGAAAAGGACATTCAATGTCGAGAGTCGACATAGAAAGCACGGAAAAAAGGGAAGCAGGATGTTGACATGTGTTGCAGGGGCATGGGTAAAGTGGTTATTCAAGGATATGTAATAAACACAAAATGGAGAAACTCCATCGTATTTCTTATGTTGGGTGGTGCTGGGGATTGGAAAGAGTGTCGGCTCAACATGACAAAATGTAAGGAAGATCGCAATAAATCTTTTTATTATTGTTGCTGGCTCACTTCCACTCTCTCCATGGAAATAACCATATTTTCATTTTATTTATTAAAACGGGAAAATTCTCAACTTTTCCAGACTTCAATGGCTTTATGTTCCACAGTAAAAAAAAAAATAAAAATGAAAAACAGCAAAAGACAGATTCCGTATCCGAGGTGGAAAGGGGAAAAGGAATTTCCTTGCAAAAAGAAAACGCTGGATCATCATACACTCAATTCCTTCAGTTATGATTATGTACAGAAGCGCATTTTGTTTACTGTAATGCATGAAAAATCACTGGATCATCATCATCATCTATGCAAAAGTTCTATCCTCGTAAATGTTTAATAATATGTGAAAATGTCAATAAACGCTGTTACTTGCATGAAGAAACTCACTATACTCGTGTCGACACACACACATATGACAAAAAAAATCACTTCGCTTTTGTTTTGTTTTTCACCGTTAACACCTACAACTTGTTGATGTTCAATTTTCGTTAAACGATTTTACTCTTTAGTCGACGTATATATCTGAATATTTCACTCATGAATTTTAATAAAACTTCATGCATTTTAAAATATAAGAATATAGCGACGTATTAATTTTTGTCTGTATGTTCTCTTATAACTCGAAAACTATTCAACCGATTTCAACGGAATTCTAGAGTGAGTTTCTTAACATTAAAGAGCAGATTTTAGGTAAACCGCAAATCCAAAGTTTATCTTCCTTTCTACTAACTCCCCCTTTTTCTTCAAGGAAATTTTGATACGGCTTTCACTTTTAATCAAGAGACCTTCAAGACAAACGTCACCTAAAATCAATATTTATTCCAACACGCAGAAAACCCGTGTCTGGAACCATTCCTATATTTTCTGGTAGGACAATTTCAGCAATCTCGCCTAGATTTGCAGATCCTATAGCCAAAATAATTGTAGTATATGTGATCATTTATAGGAAAACAAAAACATCGAAAAGATTCCTCAATTTTCTGAGAAGCTTTCACATGTAACCCTCTTAATTTTTTATTAAGAGGGTTACAATTTTTTATTGAAGGTATCAGAAATTTGGGGGAATCGTTCCAACCCCCCTGGGTACAATTAAAAAATGACAAAAGCACCACCGGACACCCTTAAATAGACAACAACCTTAGTTTAGGGTATATTTAACCTTGCCATTTAAAATATTTCGCCCGCGGCGCAATAATTTTTACCTGTCTGCATTTTTATATGATATATCATTACTCTACTTCGGCTGAGGGTTGCTGTAAATTACATTTTTTTCGTCTGCGGCGCATTTTTTTGAACAATTTTTCACAAATCGCCTGCGGCATTTTTATGCTTATTGCTGTTCTTACAATTTCCTTTGCACCCCATCCTATATACAAAACTGCACCTGCGGCGCACATTTCTTAAGTCTTTTTACTTGATTTTCGTCCAAATAAATATTTGTTTTCTTTAAAATTTAGAATTTGGTTGTTTCGTTGGTGTTCCGTTTCAGTTTCCCCCTCATCCCCCCGCCCACCATCCCTACCCCGATTTCTTGTCAAACAACTCAATGAAGAATTGCCAAATCCTAATACAGATAAAGATTTCAAGGTTCAATACAACGAACGAACCAAAAAATGTTAAAAAGCTACTCTTTAACATTCTTGGTACACAAAATAAAACGAAAAAAAACTTTACAAGTAATACCATTAAAACAGAAAAAACCCATAATTTAAACACATTAAAACGGGAATCAAATAACAGACTGTAAAAACCCATTGATCCATTTTAAATTGAAACCGTTCGAATTAACGGTGTTGAACGCTGCTATAAATATTGATATACCCGTTAAGGTTTATTAATTACCTTAAATAACCCATGGAAATAAATTAAGATTTAGCATTCATTTCCATTTTTATTACAGCCGGCAAAAAAGGACGTTACATCTGCTACATCAGAAACTTTTCTTTTATTCAAACATACATATGTACCTAAATTAATAAACACCAGATTCGGCATAACGTGGGCAAATTGTGTGTAAACGAAAAATTACCCAGATCCATAAATATATTAGTCTACAAGTATGTTTACTTGTAAATCGTTAACGCAACTAAAGTATATATATTTTACAAGATACGGATCGGGTATATGTATGTACAGATATAGCTTTAGTGGCCTTCACCTAATAAACGAACGCAGACAGCACTGACCAAGATATGGCATATGAACATTTTCCCATCGAATGAAATTAGAAATACTAGGGATTCGAAAATTAAGCCCGTAAAATATTACGAACTCTACTTCTTACATGCTTCCCCGACCTTGACCATACCTACTACCCGCCCAGCCTATTTAGTCGATTTATTTGAATGGGAACTTCTACAGTGATTAAATTAGTTGATTTGTGTAGGTTGGATAAAATGAAAAGGATCTAACCTAAAATAGATTCTCGTTTATGAAAGCTCTGTGTGAATTACGTCTTAGTATTTATTTATTTATAAGCAAAAATATTTCAGAATCAAAATTCGAATCAACAGTAATGGAATTTGGTTAGCACTGAAATCTAATGGCTGTTCTTTGACTCATTGTTAAAAAGTATTTTAAGACTTAGTGTTGAGTTTTAACATCTTAAATTGTAATACAAACATCAACCCTTGTCAAATTGAATGAATTTGTAGAAGTTACAAACAAATTAGGGATTTCGAAAGAATTCCGTAGTAGGAGTGGATAGAAACATAAAAATAAGGTAAACACAGTAGACTCGCGATTATATGAACGTTCTATTATATGAACAGCTATGTCAAATGCATAGAAAATATTTGAGATTGAATACTCTATTATATGAACAGCTTAAAATTTCATGTTCATATAATCGCGAGTGTACTACTACAAAATCTATCCTTGAAAAACCACAAAATAAATCATTTCAAAACCAACGACATTTTTATTTGAATTTGAATTCTAAGAGTTTGCCTGAAAAAATACTAGGTAAAGTTAAAAAAGAATTTAAAAAAATAGCTTTTATTAAAAAAATGTATTAAACATAACAAAAGCTATAATTGCCAATCTGGCAATTATTGAAAACCCGTATGGTGATTTAAGTGAATGGCGAACAGTTTTATCAAAATTCCACTATGAAGTCAAACTTTCCAATAAGATTTTTTAAAATTTGTTCCAATCGGATTTTGATGTATGGGAGTTTTATGTAGAATAATATCCTGAATGACTTTTTTGATAAGATGCACCGTTTTTGAGATATTCACAAAAAACGTTTTCGTTCTAATGGTCCATTTTTGCCCATTAACGAACTTAGCCTCGCATTTTACGAAAAACGGATCTGTGCAAAATTTCAAGTCTGTAGCTCCATCCGTGCGCCCGCAATCCGCGCCACAGACGGACGGACGGACGGACATGCAAAAATTAATTATTTTTATCATTCTAAACACACTGGTGTAATTCATTTTTGTGTGTGATGACGGGATCTTGGCGTTACAAACGGTAAGGCAAAGTTAGTATACCCTTTGGTTTCACCATACGGTAAAAAGCAAAAAAATAATTTTTTTGCTACTGTGTATCAGAAATTCAAACGAGACCAATATTTATTTGATTTTATTACTTTCGTCTTCTATAGAGGGAAGATATTGTATTCATGACGGAGACCGACTTGAGAACGGGAGCAGTTATAAAGTACGAAATCCGTTTTAGGAAAAATTATGATGATGTCCGTGCATCTGTCTGTCGATCTGTCTGTCGGTCTATCGATCTGACGATCTATCCGTGTGTCGGTCTGTCGATCTGTCGTAGTTTTCTTTTCAACAAAAATCGTAGTTTTCTGTCAACTTTTGGAAAATTAACGGTAACTATAACAGATACCCCTCATACAATTTTTTTTTTTCGAAAAAATCCCGTTTTCGAAAATTTCTTGAAACGTATGCATATTCGTCATTCTTAAAGACGTCTTAGCGGCAGAATCCGATTCAGCGATCTCAGAAACTCCCAGATGATACTTTTTACGGAAAATTTGTGAAAAAGAATAATCACGTAAACCTTACAGGACCTTCTGGTATCCTTACGGTCTTCTTGATACCAGAAGCGGATTCCGCGACCCCAAAACCCCCAGGTGAGATATTTTTCCAGAAAATTTTAGGAAAAGGATATTCACGTTATCTTTACAGAACCTGCCGTTATTCTTATGCTGCGTTTACATGAATGACAAATTTGTCATTTTTTTTTGTCATAAATTGGCATCACCGTGTAAATAGTATCATTTTTGTCATTATTTCTGTCAGAAAAAAGACAATCTCTCATAAAAGAATGAACTTGTCCATTCGTGTAAACCCAGCATTACAATGACAAAGTAGTGAAAATACTGTATTGCCATCGGAGTTACTTATGTGTGTAAAATTTCAAGTCAATCGGACGAGTCGAAGTGGGTTAAAATTAGAATACAAGATTTGTCCCTGGCAGGTAAACAAACAGACAAACACACTCGAAAGCAAGCTAAATAAAATCTCTTAAAAAAGATTTTAAAAACCGAAACACTTTTTACATAATCTAAAATGTTGAATTTTATATCTAATCGGGGTTGTTTATAACTTCCGACCGTATAAGAGCGTATAAGACCGTATAATATTGTTTAGTTATAATGTTATTTGAATGAATGTCATTTGTGTTTGGATCACGCCTCACCTACTTTGTTGAAATGTCTTCATACTCAAAACAGCACATTTCCTAAACAAATTAGAACGACAACACAACAGGATCGAAAGGGATATTCAATTCCCTTGGTGTCCCCTTTTTAGCCCTTGACTCTGAAATGAACCGAATCAGAGCTATATAATCAATTTAAGGGTGGCAAATTGTAGACACATTCATTTTTCCAAACATCCCCTCCCCATACACCCTCCGCAAACATTATTTTTTTTTATTATATTTATTTTTTCTATTCCGTTTCTACAAGTATTTGTTCACCAGTTGTTTTCTATGCTTACCCATTGTTTTTTACGTTCGCCTGTTTAATTTATACTGTTGTGCTATAAATGCTTGTCAGACAAATACAATCCAACAGAATAAATAAATTAAAATTAAGCAAACATTTTGCCAACATTAGCCAAATTAATGATAAGCAAATATATATGAAATTCTGAAGCGGTAAATATTGCACAGTGAACGTTGGATGCTCTCTTATCGGTGCCGATGGTAGGTACTACACAAGTATTAGCGCATATTTTCCGTTAATTTAGGGACTCCCGTTAAACCGTATATACAACAATAACGTATGCTATGACACCCTCAAACAGAGCTATACTTACTCACCCCTATTCTGAGATACGGCGGCCGCGTTTCGTTTATTTATTCGATATTCATTCGACGACAATCGGGCGACAATCAGGAGTGATATACCGTAACTTGTTTCAACCGTTTGTTTCGAGTTAGAAGAAAAAGTAGTATTCGCTGTCTCTGTTTCGACCAAAAGAAATGACAGGGTAAAACAGAGATAGCGAATACCACCTTTTCTTGTAACTCGAAACAAACCACTGAAACAAGTTACGGAATCGGGTTTGGCCGAAGGTTAAAAAAAATACCAAAGTTCGGCTTCGACCAAAAACTGAACCTTCGATCGGGCTCCAGTGTTCGATCGCGCGTGACGCCGACCAACGCTTGACAAAGCATTCGTTTCTGCTCGATTTCGGCTATTCTGCGAAACCATCGAGTGACGTTTTGATGTTAGAACTACTCTCTGCAATTTTTACGCGTTTGGTGTTGGCCATAATTGACAAAAGCCAAGACTTGATACATTCTTTTTCAATTTATGATGGATAAAGGGTTCTATTTCAAAGAAGAGTGGAAGATCCTTAACCCATTTTGGCCCGGCCTCGTGTTTTCATAATAGCAACTTTGACTTATGTGGTACCAATAATAATCAAAATTGCTTAACGTACTGGTCGGTAAACCGACCATTTGGGCCAAAATGAGTTAAGAAAAAAAATAGTACGAATTTTTGATCACAAGAAAGAATAAACATAACAAAAGCTATAATTGCCAATCTGGCAATTATTGAAAACCCGTATGGTGATTTAATTGAACGGCGTATCAAAATTTCATTTGAATTCAAATTTTCCAATAAGATTTTTTTAAAACTTGTTCCAATCGGATTTTGATGTATGGGAGTTTTATGTAGAATAATATTCTAAATAACTTTTGTTCTTGCACTTTTTTGATAAGATGGACCGTTTTTGAGATATTCGCAAAAAACGTTCTCGTTCGTATGGAGGGTACCCCCCTAATGGTCCAATTTTGCCCATTAACGAACTTAGCCTCGCATTTTACGAAAAACGAATCTGCGCAAAATTTCAAGTCTCTAGCTCAATCCGTGCGCCCGCAATCCGCCCCACAGACAGACGGACAGACAGACGGACAGACGGACAGACGGACAGACAGACGGACAGACAGACGGACAGACAGACGGACAGACAGACGGACGGACATGCAAAATTCAATTTTTTTTATCATTCTAAACACACTGGTGTAATTCATTTTTGTGTGTGATGACGGGATCTTGGCGTTACAAACGGTAAGGCAAAGTTAATATACCCTTTGGTTTCACCATACGGGTATAAAAATCTAGACACCGCGTAAGACGAATAAAAACCCGAATCAAGACCTGGAAGCAATCAAATTTGCACAAAATTGGGAGCTGCACAAAATTGGAACTAAAAAGATTAGGCCCATCCATAAAAGCTTAGGCCCCACATAACAACTTAGTCCCACCCATAAAAAAACACTACAGCAAGGAAAATGGTGTTGAATCCATTTTCACATCAAAATTCATGAAATACCTAGCAAAACAACCACATATAAACAATCAGCTGGTCTGTGACAATGCGTTTGCATGCGATGCCCCCACCGTTGCTAAGAATATCAGATGCGTCAAATCGAACGCGTTGCTTTCTAACACAAGTATCTCAGAATAGGGGTGACAATATACGAAAATCCACCATCGCATCGACTGTAATAACACCTAAAGTCGACACAATTTCCGAAACTGATGGGACTCGGTGTTAAAAATACCTCCGCATAGATGGTTCAGGGTGGCTGACTAGGGCTAGGGCGTGGTAAGGTCGCCTGGAATTGCGGGAAACAGGAAAAGGACAGGGACTAACTTAAATTGTTGTAGGCATTTTATGATTTATTAGAGGTGCTCGTATATATGGAATTATGATTATTATTTAGGTCCAATAGAGACTTAACTCAACATACTCACAAAGGGGTAGTAGGTTAACGAATTTTCCCCAAAATGTAGTCATGACTATGGACCACGGGTGGTGGGGGGAGGGGGTGAATGGAAGTTTGGGATTTTTGTGGATAATAGTAAAATTTGTTGCTTAGGCACAGAGAATGATTATAATTTAAAGTCACCAGCAACGATATGATACTTTCCGAACTTCTCTACTTCTCTAATAGGATTTCAGAGGTGGATATAGGCTTTCATCTGTATTGTGGTAAAACGTAAAAGGATAAAAGGATTATGAATTAGGAGATATATAGCACACCTACTCCGTATTTCAAAAAGCCATATCAACTTTAGCTTAGATTTAGTGGTTTTATGTTTTATGTACGACTTTTGGGGTGACTTATATGGGCGCCTTGTACGAGTAGATTTTAAATAAAGCAATTATAAAATACGACATTGGATAATATGTGATAAGATGGAAACATTTTAATTAGATTCAGATACTTAAGAAATTTATTAAACGTAAATTTATATGAATTTAGATTACATCACATATGCTATCAGTGATGTTTTATTGTGTGCCGCTTGCGTTTGGTTCAGCACATTAATTCTGTATGAGTGTTGCGATGGTTTCACGTACTATCTTAATACGGGATTTACTTTACTTTATTAAAAATTGTCTATTTTCACATCAACACGGAAAAGGTTTTTGAGTTATTCGAAAATTTTATTGACGGGAAAAATTGTTAAAAACTTTTAGGTTGCGAGCATAATTGGTCCAAGGATTGGGGAAGCTAGATAGCAGCCCGAATTCCAAAATCATCCATTGAATTTCTGTAAAAGAAATTAAGCATTGATCGGAAAAGGGAAAGTTGACCGCCATAAAAAATCCTTTAAAAGGATCAGAAATTTTAAAAATCGCAGAAGGGGGGTTCTAATATGAGATATGGCTACTTTTACTGCGCAGCACGAACAAAAACTGTTCTGCAGCACAGCCGCTACACAATTTTTATTCGTGCTGCACAGTAAAAGTACCCATGTTTGATACTAGGATAACGAGCGGATGGGGGGTCTGAAAACCCTAAAATTAGCGAGACGTAAGGTATGATCCTCAAATTTGGGCCACTCGATTTTAAAACGTCATAAAAATTGATGGGTTTTTTGGAATGGAACCAGCGGTTAAGATTAAAATATATAATTTTCATTGGTTGAAAGTCAAAAACTGAAGAGCGATATTTAATATAATGAAAAATATGGGATTTCGCTTTTTTTTAAAAAAAAAAAAAAGGCTCATAACCTAACAGTTGCTAGGAAAGTGAATTTTTATGTTTTTTTCCTTTGTGAGGATCAAATTGGACTTCCAAATGTCTCAAAATGTTGCGAAAACGCTGCGATGATTTAGAAAAATGACACCCTAGGTGGGTGCGTTTAAATTAGAACCTAGCCTAAATGTCTAGCCGATTGCCCAAATCATGGAAGAAAATTTTGATCATATTGAATTCTTGTGAAATTTAAAACCTCCCTACCCCACCCCTGCACCCCCCCCCCCCTCCCCCTCCGCCAACTCCCTTGGCGCAGTGCTCTGTGCTCAGATAAGGTACTAGCTCACAAAATTTTAAAAGGTTTAATTATGTACGAACTGAGGATTCATAGTGGCCCATATTAAGGAGTGGCTCATATTGCCTTAATTTGATAGCTTAATTTAATGAAGAACAACTAAAAATAATTTTATATTCCGATAAATTTAATGCAGTCTTTATAAATATAATCTACCTTGAAACAGTAAACGCGATTTCCACAATAACAAAAAAATAACAGGTGGCAGTAGAGAAATTTCAATTTAAAAAACTGGACATTTATTTTCAACAATCCACCAGAGTCAATATATCATATTTATTTACAAAATGTATTTTAAAATAAAATTTTCATCTAGTCTTGAATCAAAATGGGCGACTTTTCATTAAAATGCACATTGGAAAATCTGCTCATGTTTCATTTTGAACTTTTTTAATTATTTTAATTATGCAAATTCGCAATCAATGCGGTTAAAATATGCTTATTTGTTTTAGCAGATGTTTATCGCATGATATCACGATATTTAGAGTTATTTATATCCCATTGTGGTATTAAAATTATAAAATATTTTTAAAATAAATCGGTATGAAATTTAAAAATTTCAACAGTGTGACAATGGTAAAATATATACATTTGTTTAATAAAAGGTAATTATCAAATATTTTTCATGTATAATTCACTATAGGGGAAACTGGGACACATTCGGCAATTTTCAATATGGCTTCCAAAAGCACCCTGTAAACCAGAAAATGAGCATTCACAAAAATTAGCATTTGCGATCAGTTTGAAAGAAAGAGATCAAAGCTCAAGAGAGGGATCAAAAATCTTTTCCTGCTGATTTTGATAGATGAAGTCTTTATTTCTTAGTGCGAACGTACACGCTTCTTCTCGTCGCGACGACTTTTAGTCCTCAAAATGCCTTTCCGACGTACTTTTTTAGTAGAAAAAACTTGTGTACAACAAGCGATCGCTCATGTGTGTGTGGTTCTCATATCTGTTGTATTTCCAGCTCATTCCCTTACTAGCTAGCACCGAGGCAACATCAATTGCCAAAATAGAAACTGCCAACAATAGAAGAATAAGGACTGGTAATTTCTTATGGCATTTACTCTTTCCTACCTGCCTGAAAAATAAAACTACCTGCAATTGGGATTCCACTATTTGCATTCAATTTTTGTTTATTTGGGATATCTTTACGACTCGGTGGCTAAGCACCGACTGACTTAATGAAATTAGGCACACATGCATGCTGACGTGCTACACGAGCGACATCGTTTGTGTGCGTAAAAGATGAAGTGAAGAATACTTTTCGAGTGGCGACTTTTCTCCTCTTGCCGCACTCGTTTCTTTCCTACAATTTGGTGAAGTTGCGGCATGCTGATGACCGAAAGTTGCTTCGTGTACGTCGCCAGTTAGAGGAAAGAAGTACATTCGGTCGATAATTTTTTTTTTTTGTAATGACTCCCAAACCAAGGGGAATTCATGCCAAAAAATCGGAAATTTTCCCAAAATTATAGGAATAATTCCTCATTTTTAGAGGATCATTGCCACTCTCTCGTACATTCTCATTTGTGTATGCAAATGATATGCCACACTAAAACGCAATGGGTGTGTTATGGGAAAACCCGTTTAAGTGAAATTAAACCTAACTGCCTTCACAAAAGGTCTTAGTTATAAATTTTCCTCGCCACTCTCCTCGAAAAGTTATAAAAAATGCGATTTATAAAACTGATTCAAACTTTTTTCATAGCATAAGTACCACAAACATAATCAAAGTAATGTTAAATAAATTTTTGTCTATGCAAATTCATTTAAAATCAACAATTCATTTTAATAAAAACTAAGTGCATTTATATGGAAATATCGATTAATGAATTTTTGCATTAAATTCAACACGCCGTAACGACTTTTTCCATTGAAAACTTAAGAGACGTTTTAATCGATCATAACGAAGTACCACTTCCGTCGCTCATTTAAACATTGCTTCAAGTTGCAATACTTGAAAATATAATCTAAGCTTTTCAGATTCATTATGAGTACTCAAAGGAAAACGTGTTCTTTATATTGGGAGGAAAGTAACTTGAAGTGTGAATGTCGTAAAAGTTCTTAGTCGCCTCAACACTGAATTTTAATTTAAAAAAAAAACGCCGAAGTGAGAAAAATATGGGGAAGCTTTCGTCTAGTAGTATATACTTGTATAAGGAAGTACTTTAATTCTAGCACACTTCGGATGTAGTGAAGCTATTTTTCAAACACTAATGACTTCGAGTGTTTCCATTTTAATTTGTTAATCTACTTTAAACGAACTTGGTTGCACAGCACAATAAATGGTTAATTCTGTAAAAGCGTTTTTCAGCTTTCAAGCAAAAAATGATAAACGAGCGAATAGTAGATATAAAGAAATTCCATTAGAGATTTTTAAGTCAATTTGTTCAAGAAAAAATTTGATTACGAACCTTATTTCAAGATAAAGAGGAATCTCCTTGGAACTAATTAGTCCTAACATCTGCTGTTGGAGGGTTTCAATAAAAAACCTTACAAATTATGCGTATGGATAAATACTTTGCAAAAAATCCTTTCAATTCTCCTTCCTTCAATTCTCCGCCCTTCAATTCTCCTTCCTTCAATTCTCCTCCCTTCAATTCCCCTTCACTGCTATTTGTTGAATCACTGATCGGATTTTGATCCGATTTTCGTTATTGGACAGTAAATTTCTAAAGCATATGGTGATTTATAGACTACAAGCCCCCTATCACCTCTTTGGAGAGAAATCTCTTTGGAAATGGATACCGTGATGCATAAAAAATTTACATTTTCTACAAAAATCATACTTATAATATTTAACTCACTCTACCCTTCGTAAATTAACGTAAAAGAACACCGATTTTTTTAAGAATTTCCACGGAAAGTTGCGGGTTTTATATAATATAAAACTACACGAAACACAGTGGAAATTCTATATGAAATTTTAACCAAATCCAGATCGGTTCCTTTTTATCTGAAAACTAGCTTGCATACCCGTCGTTGCCGGGTTAAGCTGTTTGTCTAAGTTTTAGAATACGATGAAAACCGGAAAAAACTTAAAAAATTTTAATGGGTCTATATTGGGGCTGGACCCCGAACATCTACGAACATCTATGCCAAATTTCAGGCCAATCGGTTCAGTAGTTTCCCCGCGAAAGAGTAACACAGAGGGAAAACTAAGTTTCGAGATTACTTTACCCCCTCCCCTTACTCCCCCCACCTCTCGCGCTACTTTTCCGTATGCCTATGTTGGAACCAGAACTACCACAGACACTCATGCCAAATTTCAAGACAATCGGTTCAGCCGTTTTTGCGTGAAAGAGGAACAGACAGACAGACAGACAGACAGACAGACAGACACCAACTCATTTTTATATATTAGTATGATAACTCTGCCAGGTTGTAACAGTCAAGAAATATATTTTAGGAACATCTCAAAATAATTTCTTTTTTGTCCAAATATTTTAATATTTACCATTATAAACAGTAGCAAAAACTAAAAACCCAATGTAACGCAAAAAACGAAACAAAACATCCCCAAAAGCTCACCATGAATTAATAAATAATTTAACTTTTGTTTTCTACTATGTTTAGCAAATAAGGCGATATTTCAGCCAAAGTGATGAGCTCTTACTTCAATTCATTCATTCGTTTCGTTAGTCTTTTCCTGTTTGTTGTTGTCTTCTAAGAAATATTTTTCCCACAATGTTCGTTAAATCCTTCTCTAGTACTCACAATTATTTTCGCACAGCCAAAAATATACATACGAAAAATATAACACGTTCATTGTGTGACTTTTTTATTGTTAAATCTAGTAATAAAAATGTTAACAATACTAATTGCATTTTAAGGACACCTTGTATCAATCATACTATTTATAAAAATGAGTTGGTGCCTGTCTGTCTGTCTGTTCCTCTTTCACGCAAAAACGGCTGAACCGATTGACTTGAAATTTGGCATGAGTGTCTGTAGTAGTTCTGGTTCCAACATAGGCATACGGAAGAGTACCGCGAGGAGTGGGGGAGTAAAAGGAGGGGGTAAAGTGATTTTGAAACTTAGTTTTTGCGCTATGTTACTCTTTCGCGGGTAAATTACTGAACCGAAATTTGGCATAGATGTTCGTCGGGGGTCCAGCCAGCCCCAACATAGACCCACTAAAAAGTAGCCTGAGAGGTGGGGGGAGTGAGGCGAGTGGGTAAAGTGATTTCGAAACTTAGCTCTTCCAGTGTTAAACTCGCGGCCGGAGGGAGCTGGGGGAGGCCGAAGGCCGACCTTTGGGTGGGGGGTGAACCGCGAAGCGGTTCGGGTGCAGCCCCTAGTGGAACATAAAAAAGTAACTTAAGTTGTACTTGTAGTTGTACCAAAACCAAGCCATTTTTAGAACATAAGAAAAACTACATTGGATTTGATTTTGATGTATCGATCGGTTATTTAAAATCATGTTCTAAACACATTTTAGCTTATATCCCCTATATTATCTCTAACTTCATTTTCTATACATCCCAGACAATAGAGAAATAAAAAAATAGCTTTCTTATTTCCACTGATAGTCCTTATTCTGTTGGCCATTCTAAAGATGTTCCCGTAACGTAATGTGGGTGCCATAGTGGGTGAACAGAAGCAGTGTGGTGTAATAGGAAAAGCTGAAAAGCACGCAAGAAGACAAGCAAGCATTAATCGCAAAGGATACGCATACAAATTAATTTCTTGTTCGCCAGAGCAACCGCCATTATCTGGGCATATTGTTTGGTATATGATGATAATTAATTCACTTCAACATGAACATTTTCACAGCAAGTTTTCCCGGAATGTAGTGGCAGGATTCTGGATAACTTGACGTGAAAGTCTTCCTCAACAACTTGTAACCATCTCTTCTTTCTTCATTCTTTATATTCTTCATGCTTGCGCTGCCTGGTTGTATCACTGATGGTGGTCCATTATAAATGTGCGTATATTCAAAATACATAAATGAGAAAAAATTATATTTGCATGCTTGAGCAATGCTTTAAGTGAGGTGAAAATTCTTCAAAGTAAAATTTCAAAACACAAATAAACCTCAAGGCGTTTTAACATCCTTTCAAAGAAATTCACAAAAGCGTAAATACTACTAAAAAAAATCTTTGTATATAACGAACCGATTTACATCTTTTCAGACGCTTCGTCCTGACCAGGACACAAATGCATAGTCGACTCTGTCTGTAGATCCTTCACACGAAGCCCAATTTGCCAACTCATCCTTAATTTCCACCTCTTCAACAAAACACGACTGATGAGAAATGAATTTTCACAATTCAGTGCGCTTTCATCGGAGAAAATTCTTATTTTCTACGCGATATTGTTTTGCCATTTCATATTCCCTTTTTTCGAAATTTTCCTCGTTTAAATTTTCAGTTTTCTATACTTTGATTATGGGCTCAGCTGGATGGGGCGCCACTTCGGCCGCTGAACTCTCAGCTCAACTGAATTGTATTGAAGTGTGACGAAGTGAGAGGAAACCTTCCAGAACTCCTTCCAGCAGACGTAATATTTTTCGCTCTTTGCTGCATGAACAATTCGAATTGTCCCTTTTTTTATGTGAATCTGCCACTGGGATAACTGACTCTGACTGGGGATCTGTCGTCCTGTTTTTCTTTTCTCCGCTTCCTTGGCCTTTTAATCGACAAGGAAACGCGGCGCTTACACTTCAGTCGTTGCGCCGCTTATGGTTTCTGTTGAGTAGCCTGATTTAGGGTTGAAAAAGGACAAGAAAATTTTCCACGGATAAATATCTGACTCGCTGTATACATTTTCCTTCATCATTGTATTTCCCAATTTGGTATTATATTTTTTTTTGTTTATCCTTTTTTCCCTGCTGCTTTCTAACGTAGAGCCAACGAACCGGAGATTTTTTTTTTTAGATTTTTCCCTTTTCCAGGATGAATGGAGGTCAGATGGAACAACGAATTCCACTCGCGCCGCTGATTTTCCGGTTTCAGGATTTTATGTGAAGTTGTTGGGTAACTCTTAGATAAAACAAAAATAAGATGAAAGAATTTTTTGTATTTTTGCTATTTGCTCGGATGGAGCTGTGAGCGAAAGGTCAAAAATTAAATTTAACGATCATTAGGAAATCGGGGGTTTTTCTTGAAAATGAAGCCGACCTGTTTGTCAATTACACTCGTTACCAGGGACGAAGATTTTATCTTCCGTGGGTGTGCTGAATTTTCAGGTTTCTCCATGGGCTGAACTTTGTATAAATAACGCGTAAAATCAACAAAATTGTAAAAAAAAAATTGCACATTAGCCAGAATCAATTTAAATATTTTATTTTAGAAAAATAAAACAATTTAAAAACTTCTAAAAGTATGCGATTTTTTCGAGAAACAACCTCTCTAAGATAAAAACGTTTATCCATCTTACCTTTCTTACATAAACAAACCTCATATGATGAGCAATTGGATATGGCATGATTTTTAGTCCTTCGAAATTAATCGTGAAATTTTTGAAAACCTCTTTTGTTTGTATGGGGGGGGGGGGGGGGGAAATGGTCCGATTTTGCCCGTTCCCACTTAGACCAATTACGACGCAGCTATACAAAATTTCAAGTCTTTAGCTCAATTCATTCAAATTTGAATGGTAAAATGTGTTTAAACTATGATTTTACGTAACCGTTCCATACATCAAAAAGCCTCCCTCCCCCTCTCCCAGATAGATTTTTTTCAACAATATTTTGTCTGTCCTCATATAGAGTATTTAACGACTATCAATTGTAGCTTTCTTATACACCAATACCTCACTTTGCGTCGTGTTACGTTCCAAAAAACACGACGCAAACTGAAACGACGCAAAGTGAATTATGATTTTCTATAGCAAACCATGTAAAGATCGAAGATAGGTTCCAGGGTTACGAAAATACTACTTTTTAAAAAGAACATTGAACAAAGTAAACATTTAAAAAACAAAAATAATATAACTCTGCCAATAAATAAATTGGAAAAATATTTACCTTTTTTGTAACCAGAAACAACCCGTAAAAATTTATAAAAATTTATTATTCTCTTTTAAAAAAAAGAACAACACACTAATTGAAACTGAACTCTAAAATTAGCAAAACAAAGTGAAAATAAAACTGTATTAAAATTGCGTTGATTTTCAGTTAGAAAGGGAATCCCCGAGTTTTGATGGCATGGCGCAATTAGAAAGAAAAGTGCCATCTTTTAGAAAAAAAAAGAAAATTTCAAAAAATTTCAAAAAAAAAAATTAAAGACTCGAACCCAAAACAACGCAACTTCGAAAATCTAACGACGCACAGTGAAAATTAGTACTAATTCAGCAGCGACGCAACTTCGAAAAAACGCAAAACGAAAAGACGCAAAGCGAGGTATTGGTGTATTTATACTTTGCAGTTTATTCAACATTTCGGCTCCTCGAACGAAACCGATTTTATCAATAAATTTTCGAGAAAAACTATATTTGCGAAAACTGCATTTGAAAACGAAATATGGAAACACCTCTAGCAAGTAATTTAAAAAAATTCATAAACTGTGTTTTACAGGTGTTGTTAGCATTAAGCATTATTAAACACCCTGGCCAGGTGTTAATATTTTATGATATCGAAATACTCGTTTGCAACAGTCACCTTCACAAAATACAAAACAAACAAATACACAAAACCTTGAACAGGACGCCTGAGAACGAAGTGCAATTTTACAGTGGGAGTTTAAAACAACAAGTAAACATTGCAGATATCCCTTTGAAAGGGGGAGGGGTGGTAAGTGGTTTCTATTTAACTGGCAGGGAAGGATCTTTTTTAGTCACATGTGTGTGCACAAGGACTCCAATTTAAACAAGTCAACATCAAACCAGCAAAGCTTTTCCAAAAGTACACCATAACCGCTCTCATTCGCCCACAATTGACTTCTCTACTCCGCTATCGCTTGCACCAATCAATCGAGAGTGTCTTCACAGTCCCATCCTGAGCAGTGTTTCAACATTTTAGGGACTTCCCCTAAGCTCTGGCAGGAAGTATAAAAAAAAATCCTGCAACATTGCATAAATAATATTTAAGTTAGGGTTTGGCTGTGTAACTTCCATGCCATTGTTTGCGTTTTCATACAGAGGAAAATTTCACAAAAGGATTCTGGAGACTACTTCATCCTCTTTTGTAGCCAAGGTTTTCATTTTCATCCTTTCACACGACACAACACGTGTTTATTGTATAGTTACTATATATTTATAAAAAAAACTGCAGGCGACTTCTTCAGGTTACATCACGGGGAAGAAGAAATTGATGTTGGTATGTTTAACTTAAATAATTGCGATGACTATGTGGAAAAATAAAGGAAAATATTGTCAGAAACAATCTAATGAAACGAAAATAAATTTCAATAAATTTACCAATAAAATAATATGTGTAAAGCTCGATCCAGACTACACGATGTACGGGGTACGAGGTTGGCACGTACCCCGAACATCGAGTGTTTGGATGGGAAATTTGCACATGGTTTCACCTAGTGAGTAAAATCAGAAGCTGTTTGATTATCCTCGTACGTGGTAACCGCGTAAAGCTCGATCCAGACTACACGATGTACGGGGTACGAGATACGAGGTTTTTGGCTTCCTCGTACATGGAACTGCATCCACACTGCACAGAGTTTTGCTCATTCGTGTACGCGGTTACCACGTACGAGGATAATCAAACAGCTTCTGATTTTACTCACTAGGTGAAACCATGTGCAAATTTCCCATCCAAACACTCGATGTTCGGGGTACGTGCCAACCTCGTACCCCGTACATCGTGTAGTCTGGATCGAGCTTAAACGAATGAGCAAAACCCTGTGTAGTGTGGATGCAGTTCCATGTACGAGGAAACCAAAAACCTCGTATCTCGTACCCCGTACATCGTGTAGTCTGGATCGAGCTTAAAGCAAAGGTGTCAAACTTAAGCCGAATTGCAATTACGATTGCGATTACGATTAAGCTTCCTACGCCAACGATATCGTCCCTCTTCGTTGAAAGCTTTGATTTGATTGGCCGAGAAGCTTCACAATTGCGATTACGATTGAAGCTTCTCGATTAATGATTTCAAAGCTTTCAACGATAGGAAAAAGAAAGCTTTGATCTCACCAATCGAGAACCTTCAATCGTAATCGCAATCGTTAGTCTGATTTGGGCTTTACGGCCCGCAACGAATATTTTTACTGCCTGGAGTGCGTTCTCTTACGACAGAGTTAGAATTAAATAGGGTCTGTCAAAGTTAGAACAGATGATGGCCAAAGTTGAAAATAAATGTATCTTTACTGAGGCATTTCGGAACACGATTTGGTTAACTTTGGCCCCTATTGTGAGCTTCGTCAATCGATCGTTGACCGGAACGATCGAAAAATCAGTATTGCGATATCGATTTTATCGTTCACGAACGATAAAATCGTTCAGTTGGGAACGATGATCTTTGTTGGATCGTCCGGTGAAGACGTCAAACACTAAAAAAATCACGATGAACCTTACGCAATACCAAATTGTTTTTCGATCGTTCCGGTCAACGATGATCGATCGATAACCGCAATAGGCCCCTTTGACATTTGCCAATTGAAACATTTGAATGGAAAATATTTCCAAAACTATTTTTGTCATTAAACAAATGTCTTTCGTCTGTTTTCAACTTAAATATTTCTATACTCACTGTTTTTCGTGAAATCTTTATTCAACACACACAAAACTCTAACATTTAAATAAAAGCGTATCCATTTTGACAGCGCAGTCAACTTTACTCGCGTTTCAAAATGGCGTAGTAAAATTAGCTCTGTGCAACTCTGCTTTTGAGTAGAGTTGAGCAAAGTTAACTTTGGCAGCTGAAATTCGTCATTTAGAAATGCGAGTAAATAATTTTTAATAATTTTAATTATTTTTATTTCCACTAAAATAACTAACTTTTCATAAAAATTTATCAATTTATCAATTCATATAGATAGAAATTTTCTGTGACTAACTGACGGACAGACTGACAGACTGACAGACTGACAGACTGACAGACTGACAGACTGACAGACTGACAGACTGACAGACTGACAGACTGACAGAATGACAGACTGACAGAATGACAGACTGACAGAATGACAGACTGACAGAATGACAGATTGACAGAATGACAGAATGAAAGACTGACAGACTGACAGAATGACAGAATGACAGACTGACAGACTGACTGGCAGACTCACAAACTGACAGAATGACAGACTGACCGAATCACTGACAGACAGAAAGAAATTTTTGTAAAAATGCTGCAATCGATTCAGGAGTGCTTGGGAAAGGTTTTTATATTAAAATAAGAGATCGTAAATTTTTCATGAATACAATTCTTTATTATACTTCGTATAAGAAAGTAAAAATTAAATAGCGCTAATCAAAATACACTGGAAGAAGGGGTATATGGCCAGCAAGGACCAAATTACCACCTTTCCTTCCATAAAACTTAACCTCTTGATGTTTTTATGTTCAAATGAAAGCTTTTCAAAAAAAATCAGAAACTTGGAAATATTATCTTTACTGTTTAAATATGCAATGACATTTTCAGGCAAAAAACAGACTTATAATAAAAGCTTGCCCTGCACTATCTCCAAAATCATTTTCTTTCTCATATACGACATATGCTCCTGTGAAAACGTTATATTGCGATCTCTGGTAATATACTCGGCGAACATACAGCTAAAGACACCGCAATCACTGCCATTCATTTGTCGCGGCACATTACCCACACTCTCCATCACGTAACACGATGTATCTAAGTACGACTTTTTTTTGTCTTGCAACTCGTCTTTTAAATAATTTTCCAGAGCTTTCAGAACTTTATTATTGGGCTGGCCCATAGAATCATAGTATTTTATCGTTTTATTTTTCAAATGGATGATCGCCATACACCAATGCACACCGCCAACGTGAACCGGAACTGGGATTATATCGTAGGAGAATATGTCCACTTTACGTGTCCAACGACGTACACCGGAATGGCCGGACTGCATTAGGCGCGGTATGAAAAACGTGTTCATTGCATAAACTCGAGGGAATCCTTCATTTGCACGCGTCTCGCCACGCTCCATCAGTAAATTCATGTAAAAATTGATGACTTCGTCGTTTAGCCATTCCGTTCCTACCAAAGTCTTTATGTCTCTCCGGGTTATATTCATATTGAATTTTGATATAAGCACCTGGAAGATAAAATGATTTTAATACAATGAAAAGTTATTTACTCATGAAAAAACCCCTTAACAACTAGCGGCAACTTTTAAATAAAATAAAGTCGAATTTTTTAAAGACGTTTTAATGGTAAAATTTCTATCCCATTTTTGACTTTCTTATACGAAGTATAATCAAGTATTGTGTTCTTGGAAAATTTTCCAACTTTTAATTTTGCCTAAAAAAACGATTTCTCAAGCATTCCCGAAACGATTGGAGCATTATTACATCAATGTCTGTCAGTCAGTCTGTTTACAAGATTTCTCAAAAACTACTGCAGCTGGAAGCATGAAATTTTATAGACGTGTTTGGAATGGGGCGATCCTATCAACTTTTGATGGAAATCCGTTGACCGGAAGTAATCAAAATGGAGGCTTTTTAAAACCTACAATTTCGTTTTTTGCGATTTCCTCCAGAATTATACGTTTTTCAGAGTCTTAACAAAATTTGGAGACAATAAAATTTGAAAAAATGACTAAGGAAGCCCACCATTACCATAACTTTTCTCAACTGCAAAAAATAGAGACAATTTATGTAAAGACCCTTGGCAAGAAAGGGAGAAAAGAATCAACTGCGAAAATTTATCGGCAATTGCCTATACCGATAAAAATTTACCGATACCTGCTTGAATTTTAAGGGGACCTCAAACATATTTCGCAAGGGGGCAAAATTTGTAGTTACACAGGTAGGACATCCTCCTGAGCAAATTCATCTCAAAAACCCTTTCCTAATACCGGTTTAAAAGCGATAACTACCTCACTATCGGGGCCTTTATAAACCGCACTCTGGATAATTTCCATACGCTGTTTGGTCAATTCCGGGAATTCTTCCTCTTCAGTTTCAGGCTCAGATTCATCTAAAACGATCGTTTCACTCTCAATCATAAAATCTTTCAACCGCTGTTCGATGATCCGCTCATTGAGTTCTGTTTCTCGTGAAATCTTTCTGATGCTAAAAAAAAAAATCAATGATAAAATCATGAGATTTTGATTAAATCGAAATGTTTTTTTTGTTCGGTGATAAAATCAAAAGACTAAATTTAATTGATACTAACTTCTCTTCTTCCTCTAAGATCTGCTGCTTACGCTGTGAATTTAGTTTCGCATATTTCCCTTTAAAATTTTCTAACCACGTTGGTTGTAGTGTCGGATGTAGGTTAAATTTGTCTTTTAGTGAATTGACTGGCTCGATTCGCGGTCTAAAATTTAGTATCATTTTGTTTATAATTGTCATAAAATACAGACGATCGAATTAAATGTTAATAATTATGCAGGGGAAAAAGAAAATTTAGTTGATTAAAGAAAAATCTACAGAGATCTACAAAACTTTAATTTAAAATGCTTAACACTTACGGCTCCCTCTTGGATTCCAACGTATCATTTTTATTCTGAGATTTGCTCTTTTGGCAACTTACTAAAATCTAAAACATAAAAAAATGCATCCAAATTAGATTTCTATGAAATTTTTCTAAATATTTCGTGTTCCAGATTTACCTCCATATCATCATAGGACAAATCGATGATTTCCTTTGGCTCTAGAGTCTTAGTCTCATCGTCAATTAAATTGATAATCGTACCAAGCCTTGATTTCCTTCGAGCGGCTGACGATTGATCATTTTCCTTACTGCTGGTCTCCTGCAATGGTAGGAGACTTTTTCGACTCTTCGTGACGGTAGAATTGGTATCGTACAACGAGGGAACGATACACTTGAGTAGATCCATGTATCCCTCGCGCTCCTTTTCATTAAAGTTATTCATAATTGATTTTGTGCTTCTATTGCAATATGAATCTCTGAATGATCCCAGCGTGTTGGTCGCACTTTGCAGTGGCCGACTTCTGTGTGTACTCTCGAACAAACTGCCCACGCCACCCATCGCTCCCACACTCGATCCGACACCGTTAGTTGTATAACCATTTGTATATTCCACTGGATTGTAGTTCACCTTCCGAATTCGTTGGAGACTTGGAATTTGACTGGACGACGATGAAGACATCGTTATGAGTCCAGTTCGCGGCTCAATCAGAGGTGGCGGCGGCGGCTTTCGGCTAGCGACATTTATAGGAATGTTGACTATCTTCGTGTTAAATCTACTGTTTCCATTCAACATGGATACATTTCGGGAGCTAGTTGCCTGAGGCTCTTGTGAAATTTCCCCGTCATTTTCATCGTCTGAGAATTCATTATCCGCATACGGTAGGACTGTTTGAAGCATGAGTTTATTTCGTGAGAATGGTTGATTTGATCGATATTCTGGAAGATTTTATTTATTAGCACAGCAATATTTCAAATATTTTTTATATGGAGATTAGTACCACTGTAAATAGTATCTTTAATTTTCCTTTTAACTAATTTTTCTTCCGAAAAACCGGTAGTTTACAAGCAATTCGCAAAAATCTATTTTTTTTTTTTGTTTTTTAATGAAAATATCTCAATAACAGTAAAATATAGCAGATAATAGTAAAAGGCAAAATTGTGAAAGATATTCTCAATTCATTTAATGCAATTAACCACCGAAAACTCGTTAGTTTTCGAAAGAATCGCAAAAAACTGATTTTTTTAAATAACGGTATATCTCGACACGGGTTTGAGATATCGTGTTCTACTAAAAGACAAAAGTGTATGAAATTTTACTGTCTTCAACTTTTGCCATACATAAGACTAATGAAAAACGCGTAATTTTGGAATAAATCGCGAAAAATGAAATTTCAATTTTTACAAAGCCACCATTTCCGTTAGTCGGTTTTGATCATAACTGACCTAGATTAGTGTAAAAACAAAATATAAGATCGATTGTAAAATTGTACAGACGGAAAGAGTTTATAGATTAAGCCCGATAGAAGAATTTGGTGGCCGTTTGATTCTTCCTCCTAGATTGAACCTCGCCTTGCAAACAGAGCTCTGTTAAAGGAAAAAAATGAAATTACGTACGCAGATATCGACAAAGGAAGTTTTTTTTACTCTCAACACGTTATTTTTGACCCACGAAACCTGCTAAAGGATAAAACAAAAGCTTTATTGCGTGATTCACATACAGAAGTCCTATTTTCAGAGCAGACTTGGTTGATAAACATAAAATCGAAAGACCCAACATAACCTCACTTTGCATTACGACTAACAACGAAATAGAATTAGAAAACGAAGAAACTGCTATTTCTCGTGGTTTTGTTGCTCTCCAATAGATTTGTGCTTTAAAGCGGTAAAAATATTGACGTTTTCACAAATTTTTAAGCGAGAAAATGAATTTTAAAACAAATAAAACGTCAATTTTTTCAGTCTGATAGAATCTGAGACAGACTCAGGAAATTTCAATTCTGAATTGATATTGTATGCCAATTATAACGAAAATACCATGAATGGATAGATCTACATCCCGTTACAAAGAAAAGCAATAGAAAACTCACCATTTGACCGTCGATTGTTGGACATTGCTAATTTCTGTTTGTATGGTCGAATAAAGATGGAGTCATCTGTCAAAAGAATTTGCAATTCAGCAAATTTCGTGGATGCAAAAAATACAGTAAAGAAAGATATTTTAATTAGTTTTTAATTGCAAATCAAGCAAATTATTCCAATTACCATCAAATGGTTTGTTGATTACTTTTGGAAAATCGTTGGTAACCCGACGATATTTCCTTAGCAAATTGTGGTCCTCGCAGTCTTCCGAGCTATGAGATTAACAAAAAATTAATAGCAAAAATTAAATGCAGAAAAAAAAAGCATTTCTTACGGTCTCTTCTCCGGCCTGTCCCTGTTTACAAAGCTAAACAATCCCTTGATCCTGGCGAGAATATCTCCAGTAGAAGACATCTCTTTTGAAAAGGGTGGAAACCGACCAGAAAATGTACTGGAACGTGATTTTCGTATTAATATCCGATCCAAAAATTTCGAGTTCCCGTTTTTTATATTCTTTCGGACGCAAAACGCAAGCACAAGGAGGAAAAAGTGCTAAACGCTTGCGAGACGCCGGGACCGGCGATTTTTTATTTTCAAACGTATTCCGACAGTTTTAGATTGCCACTAAATCTTAAACACAAATATAACTAATTGAAAACACATGTAATATACAATTTTTTAGCGGATTCTTCCATTTTCTCATTTAATTGCAAAAAATAACCCAAATCCACGCCAAGAAATCCGCTTTTCACAAAATGAGTATGCTCAGTGTGTCGGACAATGGATTCAGAAAGATTCTAGTTCGTTGTAGATTAAGGAATGAACACATTTGCGCAAACAATTTTTTTGTGAAAATTCATTTGACAAAAAATTTCTTTAGACATTTCAAACTTCAATTGCACTAAGAATAAGTTAACCGTGGAATATAGAAGTATTTACGACCTGAGACCGCTGCGGTAGAATCGATTCACTTACAATAGCAAATAAAAATCAATCCAATTAATTTTATTTGAAGAACTTTAAAAAAATTAACTGGGTGATTACAAAATTTAACTATTTTATAACAGAATTAGTGAAATTGGTTTGAAAGTGATGAAAAAAATATGTTTTCATCGATATCTCAATATTCTTCTCGAAATTTCTAGATTTTTATTTGAAAAAACCGCATTGTTCCAGGGGTAACAACAACATTGAGTTTACGATCCGAATCATTCGTATCGGATCCTGGAATAGGGCCTTTTATTTTTTTCATTTATACAAAATAGTTATCGATGCTTTTCCTCCGTCGTTCCCACTTTCCAAAAGACGTAATTTTGATTGTTTTTTTTTTTAATTGAAGAAATTTTCGAAATTTTTTTTTTTATTTGATTTAGTTTGATAAGTGTTTGAAGTTGCCAAAAAATTTTATTTGATTTATTTGAACTGTCAAAGTCAGCTGAGTTCTCCCGGTCGATGTCAACTTTGATGGTTTTTTACTAAAAAGCGGATTTTTCCCTAAAATAGCCTTCATAAAACAATGAACGCTTCAAAACTAGTGCAGAACTTACGAAACGTTCGATTGGTCACCTTCGATGTGACTGACACATTGCTGAAATTCTCGGATCCACCTGGAATTCAATATGCAAAAACCGCTGCAAGTTGCGGGTTTGCACACATAAAACAATCGAATTTAGAAAGAAATTTCCCTAAACACTTTAAATTTATGCATAAATCATATCCGAATTTCGGCAAAGATGCTATTGGAATGAATTGGGAGGAATGGTGGGGGAATTTAGTGGTTGGAATCTTCAAAGATTCGGGGCTAAACAACATTCCGGGCAACGAACTTGAAAAGCTCGCAGAGAAACTCATACAACAGGTGGGTTTTTCATTGAATTTTGAATAAAATATTTAGCAAACGTGATTTTAGTATAAAACGGCAGAATGTTGGCAAGAAATTGACGGTGCTACGGATTTGATAACAAAAATTCGAAAGGCTAGAAAAACCATTGGCGTGATTTCGAATTTTGATCCCAGACTTCATGAAATTTTGATAAATTTGAAGCTTCCGAAGTTCGATTTCGTGCTGACGTCCTATGAAGAAGGTATAAGTTGCATTTTGTAACATTTTACAAGTCTCACATCTTCACTGCAAAAGTTTTTCACAATTTTAGGAGTCCTGAAGCCGGATTCAAAAATTTTCGAAAAAGCCCTTCAGTTGGCCAACGCTCGCAAAGATGAGGCTCTTCACATTGGCAACACTTTGACCCTCGATTATTTGGGCGCCTCTAACGCTGGCTGGAAAAGTGTTCACATATCAAACGGCTCCGAATCGTGGCGAGGGAATCACAGCGTGAAACGTGAAATGGTTTTCCCTACTTTGCGATCATTTCTAGCCGCCTTAGAAACCACTGATATCGAATGGTGATAAAAATCTGTACCTGATAAGGAAATTTCAATTGTTTAAGTTTTAAATTTAACTCTAGATAAAAGTGTGAATCACTAATCATTAATTTTTTATCAAATTGGCTGTAAGTAAATTCAATGTGACTGAAATGATATTTCATTCGGTTTTTAGAATAGAATAAAGCAAGAAATTTTTATTTTATTAATAATTACCAAAAATTTTGAAGAAAAAAAAATTGTTACACTTATGATTAAAATTTATTTGCTTAAAAACATTTTATCAAACAAATTGAGTTTAAAATAAGATTTAAAAAACATGGAAAACATTCATCAAAACAACATTCACAACTTTTATGGATCCCTGCTTTGTCAGTTTTTATCAATCTTTCGCTTTCGATCGATCCCGAATCTCGCCTGAAATTCCACGGAAAACCTCTGTCGCAGGGCTTCGCTGCTGGCATTGATTTCCCGTTCGAGAGTCTCTAGATCGAGTTCGCTACTTTCCAATCGCATCTGCAACTCTGAATAGAAATCGCAGAACAGAACTGGTTCATTGGTACCCGACAGAGTTCGAGTGCTGCAATATTGGCCACGGTGAAGGAGCTGCTCGTTGACTACGTCGAAATATCGAGCGCCCAGTGGAACCTAAAAGAAATCGAGTTTACAAGTTTTGTTGATTTTCACAAAAAGTGGATTTTTTCTGTTCAATTTATTTCTTTAAAAATATCTTATCTGAACAGCACATGGCTTTCTTATACAAAATCTACTTCCGTGCGCAATTCGCACCATAAACCGACGAAAAAAATAAAAACAAAACTTTTTTCTACAAAATCTGAAATATTTTGATATTGTTTTATGGTAAAAGGCAAAAATGTAGAGAATCTTAATATATTTAATTCTTTCTAAAAGCTTTTATTTAGCTTGCCTTCGTATCTGTTTGTTTGGCTGTTTGTCTGTCTGTCAGGATTAAATCTTGCAATCTACTTTCCCGATGAGTGGAATTTTGACTTGAAATTTTGCACACATACGCAAGTCCAAAGACAATACAATATTCTCACTACTTCGTCCTTGTAAACATAACGGAATGTTCTGTAAGGATACCCTGATTATCCTTTTCCTAAAATTTTCCGGAAAACAATCACTGAAACCGATTCTGACACTAAGAAATCCGTAAGGATAACGGAAGGTCCTGTAAAGATAACTTGATTATCCTTTCGCCCAAATTTTCCATGGAGTGTTTTGGGGTCGCTGAATTTTGATGTTGAGAAGTCCGTAAGGACCACGGAAGGCCCTGTCAGGGTAACGTGATTATCGTTTTCCTCAAATCGTCCGGAAAAAATAACTGGGGGTTTTTGGGACCGCTGAATTCGATTTAGGAGTCAAAAATACCGTAAGGATATCTCAAAGGGAAGGATAAATATTCGAAGGCTAAAAAGTATAACAAGCGTGGTGAAAAACAGGCTATTTTTCAAATTTCCTATTCTTTCATACTCCCTCTCCTGATATCTCTTGAACCGCAGTCAACTTTTAAAGGGTTTTCGCCCACTGACTCACCCTTTTGAAGTCAGATTCGAGGACGAAGGCCGATTAACACCGCCGTGGGACGAGTATTCCAAAAGATTGCTTACCTGTTGCTGAATTATTTTATCATGGCTAGCAAGAATTTTCCTCTTCATTTGTTTCAAAACCTGAATCTCTTTGACGAACTCAATGTAACTAAAAAAAAATGATCATTAAACTCTTCAATACAATACAGTCCAATTGAAATTCCATACTTGTACATATTTGCTGATATTTTATCTAAATTTTCCAAACAATTGACAAAATCCTGAATGGAATTCATTTTGGGCGTTTGTTCGTCTGCTTCGAATTTCACATTTTCCAATTGCTGCACGAGCATATCGTATTTCTCTTTCGTACTAAAAGGACATTTATTTAAATAAAGCCGTTTTCCAACAATTATTTAATTGAAATCACGATTTTCTCATAAATAAAGCAAATTTCTCACCATGTTATTGAATTATTAATTTGTTCAATCATCTTTTCTTTCTTTCGAAGCAGCTCCGAATAAGTCGTTTCAACGATTTCATAATGTCTAATTTGTTCAAAAAATACTGTTAAATTATTGGATTCTCGCAAAAAGAAGGGCGAGTCAATCTAAAATCAAAAATATTCAATTTTATTCACAATTTCATTACCATAAGATTTCCGATTGGTTTACCTTTGGGATGATTTTTCCCTTTTCATTAAGGAAAAAGTGGTTAAACGCTAGTATTGAAGAGAATTCACTGAATATGCAAATCAGTAGTAATATTTTGCGGCACATTTTCACCGGTTTTTTAATTTTTTAAACATTTTTTTCAGCTAAAATCCCACTCCAAAACAAGACCATAACAAAAAGCTGGTCACAAAAGCCAGCTGAGTTTTGCGTAAGTCAGAGTATCGATTCGAACTAGGGTAATTTTAAATACCCTGAAACCTATTCCAGTTTCATAAATTTTTCTGTCTGCGAATCACGTGAAAATTGTTAAATGTTTTTACCAAAGATATTTACTTAATAAATTTAAAGAAAACAATTGAAAAATGTTTAAATTTCCTCTTTTGTGAACGAGAAATAAAAAGCAAAGAACAGCTTCATCCCGAAAGTGTTTTACGGTGTTTCTTTGAACGCATTCTTTTTAATCCTGTCAATAATTGCCTATTTTGCGGCGTATTTATTAAGGAGTGTTCAATAAAAAAAAATGTCGTCTCAAGCGAGACAAAACTTTTCTGTAGAATGTGAAAATGCAATTAATAAGCAAATAAATATGGAATTGTACGCCAGCTATGTTTATTTATCAATGGTAAATATTGATTTTTTGCAATGGCGAGGCGTCAGAGTAGGCAGCATAGACAGGACATGGTCAAAAAAATACTATTTTCACCCTAAAACGTACACATTTATTGCGTAGAAACGATTAATATTACTATTATCACGTTTTCAATACTTTTTGAACTTTTATGTCTTTTTTTATTAAATTCTACATATGCTGTCAACCCTGACGCGAAGCCTCACTATTTCTGTGACTCATAATTGGTACAGACAAATTTTCTTTTTTATAAAAAGGCCTACTACTTTGATCGGGATGATGTCGCACTTCCTGGTATGTAAAAATATATACTATTTTTTTTAATTTTTCAAGCTCAATAACCTATTTTTTGACCTTATATGAACTATGATTTAATTCGAATTCTTGATTTTAACTAACAACACCGAGAAATATAATTTATCTGTACTAAAACGCAATTTCCTACGGTTTTATCTTTTACTAAAAGTCAATTTCTCAAATCGGTATCAAAATATACCGTTATTCAAAAAAAAATCAGTTTTTTGCGTTTAGGTGGTCAAATGAATTCAAGACGATAATATTTCTCACAATTTCGTCTTTTACAGTTATCCACTATGTTTTACCGTTATGGAGATATTTTCATTAAAATGTGAAAAATTAGATTTTTACCAAATTTTTACCTTTTATCGTTATCGAGATATTTCAAATTTAGTACAAAAAAATGGATATTTTTGTAAACTAATATTTTATTAGTCTAATAGTAGTGTAAATTGCGCAAAACTCCATATTAAAAACCATAATTTGTGAAACAAAATATATGATTTACTTGAATTTTCCATTTAAATAGTTAAGAAAATATTTTAATATTTAAAAATTGGACGAAAACAGGAATGCATTGGTATTTCAAGAAAGCTTCAGACGAAGAACGCGAACACGCAATGAAATTTATGAAATACTTAAATAAAAGAGGTGGTCGAATTATTTTAACTGATATCAAGAGACCGGAAGAACGGGAATGGGGAACAGCAAGGGATGCTATGACAGCCGCACTAGATTTGGAAAAGAAAGTCAATGAGGTAATTTATTTATTTGATAAAAAATATGTTTTAAACATAAGAAAAACAACAATTGCCAGGGGGCAATCGTCAAATACTCTGTATGAAGACAGACTAAATCGTAATTTTAAAAAAATCCATTTGTGTGGACATGGGAGAAGGAGTGGTCCGATTGGATTTTGATGTATTGTTGAATTATGTAAAATCATATTTTAAATACATTTTACCTTTATAAATTTTTTAATACGGCTCGCCGTTTTCGAGAAAACCAGAGAACAGTTTTGTTTGCATCAGAAAGGGGGAAGGAACGCTCCGATTTTATATTTTTTATACCATTTTTATCGATGTTTATGTAAATGTCACCTTTTTCTATTGTTCAGAGTTTATTGGAGATTCATGCTATCGCGAGTGATAAAAAAGATGCGAATTTCTGTGATTTCCTAGAGACAGAATTCCTACAGGAACAAGTGGATGCGATTAAGGAAATAGCGGATCACGTTACAAATCTGGATCGTGTCGGTGAAGGTCTCGGTGTTTACATGTTCGACAAAAATCTTCACTCCAAGGAGCAAGATTAGATGTTTTGTTATTGAATTTACACGATGCTTATCTGTTAAAATAACGACAACCGTAATTGGTTAATTATATTTATTACACTTTGATTATTATGAGTATTATCAAGGTATTACGAACACAAATTAAGTGAAAAGATGGCTGTAATTCTGAGAATGTTGTCAATTTATGTTGCACAAATACAATATCTGCTATTATTATCATATTTAAATAATTAAAATAAAACACTTATGATCATTTGATGTTTTATTTGGAAAATTTACAAAAATTTATAGTTTTTTTCGAATTTTAATACAAAATATTCAATTTTTTTTAAAACTCACCGACAAATCTTAGAAAATAAAACATTTTTGAAACGCCTAAACAACCGTTATCTCAAACGGGTTATTTTAAAATATGATCAAGAAAATTAGGAATTTTTTTGTCCTGAATTTTGCACGTGTATTTCGGAATACCGTTTAACAATTTTCGAAAAATTCGAACCATCTTATTTCGAAAATGTTGTTGCAAAAATCAACTTTGTTTTCAGTTTTTTTAAAACAATTTCTTCTATTTAAATATTTTAAGCCCTTGATCCAGGAAAACTGTACTTAAATGAATCGATTAAAACATTTTTCGTTCAAATATGCGGTAGTGACAAAAAAACTTGAAAATTTCAACCAGAAATTTGAAAATTTCCACGAACATCACTATCACGATGGCCACACTCTAGTATTATATAGTCACTCTAGTTAACAATTTGTCCAAACGATCCAATTTTTATGTCACATTTACTTGATGTTAAATAAATTTGTTCCAATGCTCCGAAGTAGTGGCCATTTTATTTGACATCAAGTAAATTTGATAAGTATTAGGATCGTCTGGATAAGAACTAATCTACAATACTAGCAACAACAACCGGAAGTAACATAACCTCACTTTCAAGTTTTTTGAATAATCTTCAGCAAATGAGGAATTTTTTACAGACAATTTTAATTTAAACTTATATCGGAAAATATTTTGATTTAATTCCGTATATGGCGTTATTTCCTCTGTAGCGAAACTGTTTCAGTAACAATTTGTCTATAAAATGAATTCCAATTCCTCCTTCGAGTAACTTTAGTTTTGTAATCATCGTGCCCAATCGTCTTATTTCTGTTACCTAGAAAAAATCACAAGATAAACTTATTAACAAGAACACTCGAATTAACTCGAGCGGCGTCCGTTGTATGTTACTTTGGGTTTCGATTAGACATAAAGTTCGTTTATGTCTTGCCATTAATTGTCATTCAAAACATTAGAAATGTCTACGAGACATTTTAATGGTAGGACGTAGCCATAGTCCAAAACTTGAAAATTTATCTTACCTGTTCTCGCATAAGATTTTCCATTACCCAATCACCGGTAACGGTATCACCTTCAGTCTCAGCGATATCAATTAGGGCTTTTAAATTATTCGAATTCCATTTTTCCCTTTCCAAACTGAACTCCAGGGCCTGCAGCAGATTTTTACAATTTTTAACCGTTGGGTCTTCCAATCCACGTAAAGCAACTTTCCCCCCTCGAAGACATTGATAACCCATTAACTTTGTGGCATGGCCCAATTCATCGTTTGCTATCGTCTGAAATAAATTCGAAGCTCCTGGCAGTGCAATGTCCGTCCGGGCAAAAAAATTGGACAAATCCAAATACGAGTAGGAGACTTGGAGCTCATTGTGAATTTGTTTGTTAATTTGGTCTTCTACTGGTTTTGGGTAAACAAATTCTTTTGGTAAATTTTCTAATTCTTTTCTAGTACTCTTCAGCCGAAGTAGGTGGTCCAGAGTTAACACTTTTGGATAATTTAGTGACGATGGTAAGAAATTTTTATGGAATAATCGCTTCATTTTGAAATTTTGAGAATGTGAAGAAAAAAAATTGTAAATATTTCGCAAATACGATAGAAATTTTGTTAAAAACTGTCAATTAATTTATTTTGAACTCGATTACTTTTGAGGTTGTAAAAAAATAGTTTTAAAATTCCAATTACTACTCAACTTTTTTATAGTGTTTTTTTTTTTGCTTATTTCGTATAGTGGGCTGACCTCCATTAGCGATCGAACATCTAAAAATTGAAATTTGACAAGATTTGAATGACCTAAAATTTATACCATTGAGGGTGTTCTCACAAACTTTTAACTTAGCTATTATCGTGGTAAAATAATACAAAATATTACTAATTGTTATAGTTATTCCTTGAACTTACTAATTGTTAAAGCCGGCATAAAAATCGACAAATTTTGACTATTTTATTTTACATAAACTAAAACACATTTTTTAAATAACAACATAAAAGTCTTTAATTGATTTAACCGAAATATTTCCGCAAAAGTCCTAAACCTACAGATATTGATATTATAATTTTGGATATTTGGAGGGATTCTGATGAATTGCACAAATCTCCTTGGCAAAAACACATGTAAACCTTCCTATAGTTATAAATAGTATACGCGCATCGATCCTCTGAATCCGATGGACCCCGTTGGACACACATTCGTTGAATTGCCAAGTCATAATCTTAAAAAAAAAATAACATTTTTAAGGAAAATTCCACTTGCATGTTAATCTTTAAAACAATTACCATCAGTTCGATAAGATCCGCCGCCCTCGATTACTTTTCCGCACCATCCCGAAGCACAGGGAACACTCATAACTCCCGGCTCATCCTCAACTTGAGTCACATTGAAGAGAAATGGATCTTTGCAGCTGCCCAGCTCGCCCCTGGATCGGCAGTGGTAACATCGTCTTTGCAGCCCTAAAACCACATAAAATTCATATTTAATGTTTTCATCAGTGTAAAATCTATTAAATTTTCTTCGTGGCTTCAAAAACAACTAATTTTTATGATATTTGCAAATAATTGAAATAAAAGTTTAGATAAAAATTGAAAAAAACACAAAAGATTTCAATGAAAGTTAACTTCACCTCGCGAAAGACACGAACCTTAGAAATCTAGAAGAAAAAACTTACCATTCGATTGTGTTATTGCACTTATAAATAAAATCACTACGAAAACTATTTTTAAATAAAACATTTTTTTTACAATTAGGTCGGTATGAACACAATTAAATTATTTATTTCGATAAGCTCTAAAACTGTAAACACGACATCAGAAAATCACTTTCTTAAATTTGTTGTTGTATTCTTAAGGTAAACCTCTCAGTCAATCAGTGCTTGTCAACCTTTATTAGCAAGAAAATTACTTGGAAATTTCCATAATTTCTTACGTTTCGATTTTTATGGCGTTTTTACTACCGTTTATCAAATTCTAACTCCTAATTTAAAATTTAATTTTACTAAAATCACGAAAATATAAGATTTTCGTTGAAGAAAAATAAAATGTTTTACCTTTTCAAAGGTTGACAATCTGCGTTGTCTTGTCATTTAAATGTTAACTTTCTTTAAATAGTCTCATAGTTTTCTTTTGTGTGTTGCCTTTTTGAAGGCCATTTGGGGCTACAAAAGTACTCTCAGCTCATTGACTCACGTTTGAAAAATTCATAGTAAAATTTTATTTTGTCATTGGGTTTTTTTTGAAATTTTCCAACATTTGTTTTGCTGCATTCCCTTAAAAATTGGGGTTTTTTTGGAATTGATTGTTTCAAATTTTATAAAAAAAAACTTTTCCTCTGTGGAAAAGCGTTTTTGGAATATTAAAGAAAAATTTTGTACGAAAAAAGATCACGAGAAATTACCTGAGGTGCGATTTTTTTTTATAATTTATGCCTATATGCATTTTTTAAATAACAATTAAGCCTGCGACGCAGCATTTCTATTGCATACTAAAGTACTAAGATATCCTTTCCAGAATGGCCGGGACTGTCCCGAATTTAGATATGTTGTTCTGGCGTCACGGAAATTAAACTTTGGTCCCTGAATTATGAAATCTAGTGTGGTAATTTCTTTATCACTAAAAAAATCGCAGTTTTCTCAGAAATTACTGCCCTTTGCGCATGTTTCTTCAAAAAATTCGACAACAGCGCATTTCGTTAAATAATTTTTATTTGTAGGTTGTTTGTTTCTGGAAGTCTTGCGATTTTTGTTGTATTTTGCAAAAACAAACATAACAAAAGCTAAAATTGCCAATCTGGCAATTATTGAAAACCCGTATGATGATTTAAGTGAATGGCGAACAGTTTTATCAAAATTCCACTATGAGATCAAACTTTCCAATAAGATTTTTTAAAATTCATTCCAATCGGATTTTGATGTATGGGAGTTTTATGTAGAATCATATCCTAAACAACTTTTGTTCTTGGACTTTTTAGACAAGATGCACCTATTTTGAGATATTCACAAAAAAACGTTTTCGTTTGTATGGGGGGGGGGGGGGTACCCCCCTAATGGTCCATTCTCGCCCGCTAACGAACTTAGCCTCGCATTTTACGAAAAACGGATCTGTGCAAAATTTCAAGTCTCTAGCTCAATCCGTGCGCCCGCAATCCGCGCCACAGACAGACAGACGGACAGACAGACGGACAGACAGACGGACGGACATGCAGAAATTAATTTTTTTTATCATTCTAAACACACTGGTGTAATTCATTTTTATGTGTGAAGACGGGATCTTGGCGTTACAAACGGTAAGGCAAATCTAATAAACCCTTTGGTTTCACCATACGGGTATAAAAAGCACCCACATTTTATATAATCAAAGAAAAATAAAACAAAAATTGGAACAAACCCACTTCCCTTTGATCGGACGTTCAACATTTTTGCGATTAATTTCAAAGCATTAAAAATTTCCTCGCACTTCGTCGCTTATCCTACCTCCTCTTCCGCTCCTCACCCGGAATCTGTCGCGGATTCTCACATATGGTCACCCTAACCATGCTGTTCAAGTTTGGGGTGTATTTGAGGATGAAACGGTCGAAATTCTACGACGGTTTTTCATCAAAAAGTATTTGAGACTAGCGAGAAACACGCCAAACTACATGCTGGCAATACAAACCGGGCGCGGACCAACTTTCCTAAAAAAAATTCGACTCCACTTCAACTATATTCTGATAATTATAGGCCCTATTCCAGGATCCGATACGAATGATTCGGATCGTAAACTCAATGTTGTTGTTGGTATAAAACACTAACAAGAACATTGAGTTTACGATCCGAATCATTCGTATCGGATTCTGGAATAGGGCCTTATGTCTTATCCAGAATCAAGGTTCCCAAATTTTTTAATAACGAAGGTAATAACGAGAAATGTGTTTTTCGCTAGTAGGTGGAAGGATATAAGTCGAGAAACCGGCATAAAATTAGTTTTAAACGGGTTTGACAAAGTTATCTGGACAAGACGGTGACAAAGTCATTGACAAAAGTTTGGTTTTTGGTCAAAATTTCTCTAACTCTGTTTTTGTTAACACGTTCGTGACATTTGCTTTTTCAACTTTTTTACATTTGAACATCGTGTACCACGGGTGGACTGGTGGGTGGGTGGATTTGGACTTCGCTCTGATATACTTCTTGATAATTTAGAAATAAGAATTTACGTCCACAAAAAAACTACCGCACTATTTACTCGCGCGGTTTTAAAAAGCTGTACATGTACCACCAGTGGTACACGATGTCACGAACGTGTTAAAGGTGCATTTAAATAAAAAACATAATTATTATTATTTTTACTTGCAAATCGATATTGATAAAAATTCATTTTTATTTTACGTATTTTTTATTAAATCAAATCATATCTAATTTAATTAATACAGCAACAATATAATCTCGTTCGAACGTCGATAAACGAAAGAAATAGAAAACATAAATACAATATCATGAAAAAGTAAAATAAAAAATCAAAATAAAGAAAAAAAAATCAATAAAGTTGCTTCGCTTGTAGTTGGAATAATTTTCTTACAATTAAAGTTCTTAAACGTTATTTTTTCATTAATTTTTAATATAAATATCCTACATATCTAATTCGGTTGATTTGAAGAAATCTACAACATTTAATAAATCGCTCATTTTCTTTTTAATATCATCACTTCGTTTCATTAGCCGCTCATTGTCCGATTTCCTCTTTTTTAATTTCTCTTCCCAATCGCTTAATTTCTTGTAAAGATCGCGTTGATGCTCCTTTAACTGAACGTTTTCAGATTTTAATGATGTCCGAAGTCTCTCTGTAAATTAGGAGCCATTCTTAAATATTATTTTTATATTTTATTAGTTATGACTTTTTTTCAACAATAATGACAGACTAAACTATTGTATATCGCTCACCGGCGGCTATAGTGGCACAACTCATTTTTTTCAATTTCGAGATATAAGGGGCTCCTCCACTTCCTCGTCTTGCCAGTAATTTTGACAGTTTCGTTCAATGCCTGGCGCCTGGATCGGCTAATCTAAACATGCACTAAGCGATTAAAAATCATGCCTTTTTTCAATTTGGTAGAAAAGCGACGAAAGTTTAATAGCACTATCGTCATCTTTCAGAATTGAGAAGAGATATCGAACTGGCGATTTTACAAAATTGTGGAGTTAAATTTTAATCATTAATGGTTCACAGTTTAAATTTGCATTTTTTTTTTGAGTTGTGCCACTACAGCCGCCGGTGAGCGATATATTATGAGGGATAAGTTAGCTATATATTTGACTGCGTTACACAAAAAAGGGAATAATTCCTATATACAGCAAGGGGTGGCGTAATTTTCAGATGTTTTGTTAAATATCAAATTTTTAAGCAGTTTTTGGCAATGACTGTGTTAGAAAGGTGTTAGAATGTGTTTATTGCTAAAATATGATAAAATTATTCAGCAAAGAGCAAAAAAAAAAATTAAAAAATGTGTTTGTAAAAATTGCAAGAGTGAAAAAATAAATTATAATAAAATTAATATGGAATTGATTTGTTTTTTTAAGCCCCGTGAGCTATAACTAGATTCCAGCGCCAGTACGAACAGCAACAAGAACGAATGATTTTTATTGACTTGTAACATCATCGGCGCAGCCAAAAAACTTCGATTCTTATTTTTAAAAAAATACGCCATTAAAATTTCACCCAACACCAAGTTTTATTAAAAACAAGAGGTGTGTTTTACCACTTGTAATTCCCAATTTCATCACTCCGCTGTCGTAGTGATGAAAGTGAGAATTACAATGGCCCGACAGCAACAGCAAAATGTTTTGATTGGCTGACAACCCTCTAACGTCATACTCGCAGCGGTGATGTAGTGTTCATGTCTAAACATAGTTTTGCTGTTCTCGCTGCGCAGCATTTTCGACAGCTGGTGTTGCGTGTCATGTAAATAGGCACGATTCGGAAGCAATTATTAATTTTTCATTATTTTTTATCAGTTGTTAATCTTTTTTATTAGTTTTTTTATGTAGTAAAGCCGGACTAGCACCGGACCAGAAATTCGTCTGGCTTAAGGTAGAACCAGAAACATACGTCCGTGCGTCCGCCATGCGTCCGTCACGTTGACAGTTGGATGCGGACAAAGTAAAATCAACGGGCTGCTATGAGTACTCCCCTAATAATGCGTTTGTCCGATGCGGCAACGCACCGTCACCGCATAGAGTAGGTCGACTTTCTACTTTTACATGCGGCAACGCACGGAAATGTCATTTCGCAAAAAAGTTTGGTTACGATTTAAGCAATTTAAGTATGGAACAAATTGAAAGTAATTGTTTCGACGATAAACTAATAGAAGAAGTGCAAAAAAAAGTGAAGAAGAAGTGATTCGTTGCCGTACCCAACTGTCACCGCATAAAACTGTCTACCGGACGGACGCATCGACGTACGATTCAGGTTCTAGCTTTAAGCCCAATCCAGACTAACGATTGCGATTACGATTGAACTTCCTCGACCAATGAGATCAAAGCCTTCATGTCCAAATCGTTGAAAGCTTTGATCTCATTGATTGAGAAGCTTCAATCGTAATCGCAATTTAGACTGACGATTGCGATTACGATTGATGCTTCTCGACCAATGAAATCAAAGCTTTCAACGACTTGGACATGATAGCTTTGATCTCATTGGTCGAGGATGAACAATTGTAATCGCAATTGTTAATCTGAATTGAGCTTTAGTCTGAAATGGGATTTAGACGGGTTTCTGGCGGACATGCTAAAATTTCCGGAGTCGGAGTCGAAGGTTGAGCTACCGACAGCCCTGCTGCAAGACCAATACCATTCCTATGAACTTTACATCGTCAAAATAGGCTCACGCGTTGTCAACCTACATTACAGGTTCCCACTTCTTCTTAAGTACAAAACGGGTAAAAATTTTAAGTTATGCGACCCGATATCTTAACTTTTTGGAGTTAAGCTATGAAGTACATGTACGATTAAACAGAAGACGGTTGTGAACTTTAATGTTATCAATTTTTGCCACCTATTTAGTTCTTCGATTAGCCCGGAATCAAACAGTCCAAGAAATTCATTGAACCCATTATTCAAACTATGCGAGGAATTGTTGTTTTACTGTTTGCGATATTTTATAGAGAAATCTTCATCTACTACATATTCGGTGGTGAAAACAGATCCAATAAAGTGAAGAGTCTCGATTTTAATCTGTTCACTTTATCGAGCGAGCATTGCATTTACACATTTTTCTGCATATGAGATTAGAAACAAATAGAATTGAAATTAAGAATATAAAAATTAAATAAGCGAAACTGAAACAAGCTAAAACTAAAAATGAAATAAAAGCCACAAAATCATGTTTTCATAAATTAATAACAAAAGTTAGTGATTGCAATTAGTATGGAAAAGTGCTAAAAATCGATGAGAAAAGAAAGGTAATGAAAATGTTGATTAGACACGGATATTAGGCCACCAAATGCTTATATATATAGAAAAATCTCATACATTACTTTATTTACCCCTCAGTTGTTTATCGATTTCCTTCTCTATATCAACAAGCGTTCCATCGTCGTCAACCTCATCATCTGTACCTTCAGTTACAGTTACAGCAACAGCCGGCGGGCTAGGTACAGTTACAGCAACAGCCTGCGGGCTAGGTACAGTAACAGGTGGCGGGTCAGTTACTGTTAGAGCAGTAAGAGGTGGCGGGGCCATCGGAACGATCCTAGGTACTGTTACAATCCTTCGTAATTCAGGGTTAAACGGATTCAACTTCCGATAGCATCTTGGACAATAATCCGATGATGCGCTCGAATAACCATGTCTCGAATGACATTTCAAGTGGAAGTTTTCCGTACAGCCGAGACATTTCAGCAGTTTTTTACCTAAAATTCAATTGAATTGGAGTTTTATATCGTTTCATTTGATCCCAGTAAATTCGCTTACTATTAATCCGATTGCATTCATTGCAAGTCTTCTTTACAATTGGATTTTGTTCCGGTGACGACGATGACGATCGATCAATGGATGCCGATTTGGAGGTGGATGGGCCCTTCTCATCCGTTGAGGATTTCTTCCGTTTGAGGTTCTTCGCGACGGTGGGTGATTTCAAGAAAGTTCGCTTCTTTTTAGCCAATCTCTGCTTGAATATGAAATGGAAAGTCTGTGATTAAAAAAAAAGGCAATTCAAGAGAAATACTCCAAAAACCAACCTCATACATATCATAGCGACTATAGTGAAAATCACTCTTTTCATTCCTCTGGACGGTGCGACGTTTCCTTTTCGATCGACGTTGTGACAAATAGCCGCTATATTCCTGTGTGTACAAACCGAAAAGTCGCATAAACACCTCCTGGTCATTCTCAGCCATTGCGATGTCTTCTTGCAAGTTTGGTGAGTCCGAGCGAGCATCAAGAGAATCGTCTGAGGCGACAGATGGTGGTGAGGAGTTGTGGTCATTCTCCGGTGATTGGCGAGCGGAAGATGCAGATGCATTAGATTTTCCTGTTTGTGGGGTTTGAATGATTTGTTTTTGTGCGACGACGTTTTTCTGAACTAACGCCAGTGACTGATCCCGGGCTTTATTCAGAGCTTGTAGAAGATTCAATCGGCTGGTATTAATAGATGGTCGTTGCTTTTGTGAATCTGCTTCAGATCTTGTGAATTTTTCATTTTGCTCTACGGGTTTTGGACTAAGTAAAATTTTCCTAGCCGGTGGCTCGGGTAAGTCTGATGAATTTGTATTCTTTTGCAATGCAAATCTCTCCGACTTCGGTTTCAGCAAAGAAACTTGCTTTGCGATGGGCATAAGCGATGGTATTTCCGGTGAAACGCTGATGTGTTCAACACTGCCTGACAGTTGTTTTTTCAAATCATCGTGCGTTGGCAGATTGTCCAAAATTTCATTGTATCTATTAAGCAATTCAGTACCGAGATATCGTTTTTTCACATTGAGGGGTTCAATAAAAGCGACTGGGTCTTCTAAAGTGCGAGACAGCTGCCGGGCTATGTACGCATTTCCGATTTCTACATCGACAACGACAGAACAGCTTCGTAGGGAAGTGTAATATTCCTCCAAAACAGCACGAAGACGCTTGGTTAAAATATTTTGATCCATTGCTATTTCGCAGATTTCCCTCTCCAGTTGAATCAATTTCTTGCCATTCGAGGAGTGCTGTTAAAAAATTAAGATGAGTTTTAGAAGGTTTGATAAGATTTGTTGTAGGATTCAGAAAGTAAATTTGTAAAAAAATACGAAACACATAACGCTGGATGGTTTTTTTTGTGAGGCAAACTTTGTAGACAGCGTGTTTATAAAAAAAATAACGAATGTGAACAGCAGAATATGATCTTTTTATACAGCCTAGTTGTAGAATTTACAGACGATAGCCTAGGGTAAAACTTTTTGGGTGGCATTTTGAGCCAATTTGATGTTCGATGCATTAAACCACGATATCAAACACTAAAGAAAAGCTACAAGTTCCAGGCTTAATCGTCAAATACCGGATATGATGACAGACAAAATATTTATTTAAAAAAATCTATTTGTATAGAAGAGGGGGAAATTAGTGCTCCGATTGGTTTTTGATGTATAGAACAATTATGTAAAATCATATTCTAAACACATTTCATATTTATAAATTTTTCGATACGATGCGCAGTTTTCGAGAAAACTGGGAAAAAGTATTCCATTAGTATGGGAGAGGGGAGGGGGGAAGCAGCGGTCCGATTGGATTTTGATGTATGGATGAGTTATGTAGAATCCTATTCTAAACAGAATTTCGCTTTATAAAATTTTCAATTTGACTCACCGTTTTCGAGAAAATTGCAAAAAAACTATTTCATTGGTATGGGGGAGGAGGGAAAGAATGGCCCAATTTTTCCCGTTGAAAAACTTAGCCTACTCATTTACGAGAAACGTAACTATACAAAATTTCAATTCTCTACCTCAATCCTTTCGAAAGTGAAGATGTTCACGGACTTCGATTTAGAAATGTTTGCAAAATTTTCTCAGTGTAACATCGACCGGTACTTTTAAGAAAACCCGACAATCAACCCTATATAGCTTGCATTGTGCTTATTTATTAATCCATAAAGTACAGTTAAACTATGAAAATCCAGTGGAATCTGCCGAAGCCGAAAACATTTCCTGGAACACATCCAATCGGATTTTTTGTTTTGCCGCCCAAATCTCTCAAACTTCATTACAGCAAGAAAACTTACATGGCCTTGGGCTGATGTAAATTTGTTTTAGCAGAAAAAAATCAATGTTTTTATATTTGGTTTATGGGAAAAGGTGTTTCTGGCTATTTTTTTCATTATTTTTCAGAACTTCAATTGAGTTTACGAAAAACATCCCCCTTCCCGCCCTTGAAAACATCAAACTCAAATAGATCTGATTGAATAAAGGCATTTCCACATCAGTAGCAATGATGACTAATTAGACATAATTAGGGCAATTTTAATTAACAAATAAACAGTAAGGAACTCAATTTCGATGCGACAATGAATTCGAAATTTGAATTAAAATTTAATCAGAGTGAATTACATAAATTAGAGAAGAATGTGACAAAAAGAAGCGAAAAATGGAAAGACAGGTTTCCAGATTTTCCATCTCCGAAAAACATTCACTGCAACTTCCAATTACGTACAAATCGAATCCAAGTTAGAATTTTCTACTTTTCATTCATCAGCAGAATTATCTTTTGTTTATCTTTAGCGATAAATACAAATAAAGACAAAGAATTCAATTTGTTAAAAATAAACTCGGCCTGATATTTCGGCCCATGATGATTCTTATTGACCTTATCTGGCGGCGTCAGACCGAATCTATGTCACTTAACTGAAATTGTAAAATTTCATGTTGCAAGTGAAAAAATCAGTTTTTATGATTTGGAAAATTGTGCGAGACAAAAAAAAATACAGAATTAGATTTAAAAAACAAGTTGCCTTACCTTGCTTTGATATCCCAGTCTGGAAGCGATAATCTGAAATGATCGGAAAATGAAAATTCAATGAGGATATGTGCTGGAACTTCATTATTATATGATAGGCTATAATTCTACTCTAATTAATGTTAATTTATCAATTAATGGACAGCGTTATCCTTTTAAACAGTAATTTATGAAAAAAAACTCTCCTCACCTTGTGCAGCCGCAAATATTGACGTAGACATTTTTGAACGTAAATTAAATCGTCCCGAATATCGACGGGAATCGTGAAGGCCGAAATTATTTCCTTGAAATCCATCTTTTCCGGTAAATTCGAGTCCATTTCAGATTTTTGGCTTTCGAACGTTTTTCCTTTCGTCTTCCTTCAACCACAGTTTTGATATGAAAATTAAACCGCGTAGGAAGTGCTGCCAACGGCGACTTCGGTAAAGCGGCGATATTAGCGCCAGTGGTGGAATTTAACAAGAAAAACGAAAATTTAATTTTGAAAAACTCAAAACTTTCTGAAATATTTTATTAAAAATACTTTACGTTTATTGCGAAAACTTCCTAACAAGGTAAATCTTTATTATTCAATAATTAATTGCATTGCAAACAACATATTCTGGTGGTATTCGAATTGTGAAATCACAGCGTTGGTTAATTTCTTCGCGCTGAAAATTTGAATGATAGAAAAATCAGTGGATTTTAACGACAAAAATTAAAAATGATTTTTTGTTAAAAACTGTCTTAAAAAAGTTACAATTAATAAATCAAGTAAATTTTATTTTTCTAACTGAATACAAGTTCTGTAACGCACACAATCCAATATTTTAAAGAACATAATAATAAAATATTTTTAAAAAATTCAACATTTCAAGATTCTTTTATTTACACGAAGTCTCCACTTGCGTTTTTTTTAAATCATGATTTTTACTCGAGTTGATGGCTATAACAAAATCGCAATTGTTGGAAATTTAAAAAATGTTGTTATTAAGTTTTGGCGAATTTCCACAGTATTTATTTCTTGTTTTTTGTTTGATCTTTTTAACCATTTGCGGTTTTTTCTCTAAATTTCTTTATAAGTAGTTTGGAGTTAGTAGACGACAACAAAGCTGAAATAATTGTTTTATAGAGCGGGAAAAAACAGTTAAAATGAGTTTAATACTGCTTGGTTCAATCAATAAGTTTTAAAATCATTTTAGCTTGTGGTGAACTAGGACGAAAGTTTCAACAAATTGTTAATCCTCGACCTGAATTGATTCTAAAAATGAATTTGGTTAGCAACAAAATAATCATCCTTGCCCTAAAAAGTTAATTTTTTTTGTAATGGTTCTGAGTGGAAATCTGAAAACTATTAAATTTGCACTACCTAAGAAATTTCGCATTTTTTAACTACAGTAGAATCCCGATAATTCGTACCCCGATAATTCGTATATCCCGCTAATTCGTATGAATTTGCTGGTCCCTTGAAATACCAATTATCGGTATTCTACTGTATTTCAAAACAGGATTATTGTTTTTAGTTGCTTTTACTTTCTCAAGTCTCAAATTTCTCTAAAATTTGACCATCTTCTTATGATTCTGAAAATATAAAATAATTTGTAAAAGTAAAATATGTATTAAATTTCGTCCCTTGAATTTTGATTTGGACCATGTGTATGGGAAAATGTATGCACATGGCTTAAATAAGAATTGAAACAACGATTTAACTTTAAAGTTTAAAAAAAAAAGTGTCGGAAAAAAGTTTTTGCCAAGTTTTCCCTTTATTCGGAGATATGTAGCAGCTAGATTTTCACCTTATTAGTTTTAAGTAGCAAAAGAAATTTTCGGCTAGCAAAAACTTGTTTCTCGAGTAAATTATTCATAAAGTTTTAATTTTGTTTATGAAATAGTTTTGCAAAACAAATATTTGAATTATCATATCTCTCTGTTGATCGCAGTTCAACGAAAACCATGTGGTGTTTTGTTCAATCAAAAATTAAGGCTCTTCTCAGTTCTAAAATTGCTCATAATGAATTCTGTAGTGTTTAAAAGCTAATAAAAATTATAAAATAATTAATTGTTTTTTCACAGAGACTAGAGTTGCTTACTCAGATTCACAGAAAATTATGTTTGAAAAATACGTACTAGATCCGGGCACTTCGGTCGTACTGAAGTTCAACCCTGCCTCAACTTCTTTCTTTTTTGATTCGTACTCTTCGGTGGCAATTTGTGTCCGAAAAAACTGAAATAAATCTAAGGTAATCCTCGACCATCGGTGTGTGGAATTATGTAAAATCCAGCAATATGATCGATAATTTTGTCCTGCACCCGAAATAGGCGAGATTTTCCGGATATTCCTGTGAAAAACTTGTGTTTTGTGGGTGTTTGAGGTTATGGATACCGCTTGACAGTTCAATCGCCAAAATAATTTTACCCAATTGATGTTATTTCATTTATTGCTGTTCCCTGACCGGTTTTAATAAGTTTTTGTTAAGTTTGATTGAAATATTCTTCCGAGTGATTGACTTAAGAAATTATCTTGGCATTTGCATTGTTTTTTTTGTGGTTATCCACCCTTTCCAATTTCCCGATGTGGGCTTCCGCACTTTCCCATGAAATTCCCTTTTTACCGCTCGAAACTAATGAAGTTCTTCTATTTTAGCCATGGTGCGAATGAATGTTTTGGCTGACGCTCTAAAATGCATCAACAACGCTGAGAAACGGGGCAAACGTCAGGTGCTGCTCCGGCCTTGCTCCAAGGTGATCATCAAATTCCTGACCGTAATGATGAAGCATGGATACATTGGGGAGTTCGAGATCGTTGATGATCACAGATCCGGCAAAATTGTAGTTAATTTAACCGGAAGACTGAACAAATGCGGTGTAATTTCGCCCCGATTCGACGTTCCCATCAATGATATCGAAAAGTGGACAAACAATCTGCTGCCCTCTCGTCAGTTCGGCTACGTCGTCCTTACAACGTCCGGCGGTATTATGGATCACGAAGAAGCAAGAAGGAAACATCTGGGAGGAAAAATTCTTGGATTTTTCTTTTAAAAGCGATTTGTAATTTTTAAGAAGTACAGAAGAGGTAAAAAAATAAATTTTTATCCTGTAAATCGATTGTGTTTCCATTGGAGTCTTATTTGAGTTTCAGGGAATTTCTTTCAGAAGGATGTTTTTAATTTTACAGTGAGTTTTGTTAAATGTTTACTGTTTATAGTTGCTGGAAATAATTTCGAAACACAAATGAAAGATTTTTAAGAACTGGTGGTTCAATGCTTTGATAATTTGAATTAATTTCTGCGCTTTTAATAACTTTTTGGATAAGAAAGGCAGAGCACGGAAAAATTCGATTATCGAAACGAATGAATCAAAAATGACATTCGCGCAAGAATTATTCGTAAACCAACGAATCGAAAAGGATTCTCTGCACCCTAAAGAAAGGACAGTTCGTAAATGGCCCAAATCGAATCAGTCCTTTCTGCGCAAACGGAAATTTTTCTAGAAATTAAAATTTTCAAATTGTGCAAAACGAAAAGATTTTTCCATACTCGTTCCATAAAACTACCACTGCGTCCAAGATGGCAGCTGACCATTCCCCTGCAGTTCATTACCAAAAAAGAGCCCATGTCCATGAAACTAGAGCAAATTACCTTTCCAACGCAAGTACAACGAATGTGAAACCCCAACTGATTCAAAAGTAAGCCGGGGGCACAAAAACGTCGAATCCTGCATGGTTCTTTATAAGAGATCTAAAGTGAACTATGCGCCGCAGACGAAAATTTTTCTGATCCGAATCGATAACTAGATATCAAATAAAAGGCGGTAACATTTGCCCTAAAATAGAGTAACCCCTATTTTTAAAATCTTTTATTTAGCTGGCTTTCTAAAAGACAGATACTTGCTGTTTGTCTGCCTGTCAAGGTCAAATCTTGCAACGTAATTTTGAACCACTTCCGCTCATCCGATTGACTAGAAATTTGGCACACATTCCGATGAAAATAAAATATTTTCACTACTTCGTCCTTGTATGTATAACAAAGGTTCTGTAAAGATAACAAATTTCATAGAAAAAAATCTCATCTGGGAGTTTTTGTGGTCGCTGAATTCGGTTCTGACGTTAAGAAGTCGGTAGTGATAACGGAAGGTTCTGTAAGGATAACACAATTATCATTTTCCTTAAATTTTCCGGAAAAAATCTCATCTGGGAGTTTCTAGAGTCACTGAATATGATTCTGGAGTCAAAGTCCGTTAAAAAGAGACTCTCAACCGATTGAGGTCATATTGAATATTTTGGACAGTTAATTATAAGTTCTTTAAGAAATATTTTCTAATACTTTTTTTATTTTTTCTGCTCAACTCCACAATAATGATCTTGTAACCCTAATTTAGCAGCATTTTCACATAATTTCCATGCTATCGGGGTGATTTTCTGCTTCTCAACTTCAACGTTTTTCCTCATCCAATCATCTGCATACAAATTTTTCGTTCGCCAACATGCCCACAATTTTCAAATCGCTTTTGACTTCGAGCGAAGGAAGGCGGCACAAAAATCGGTAGATGTGAGTTTTCCGTTTCCTCGTGCAATTGCGGAACTCTTTTTCAAAATCTAAACTTCCAACGCAAACTGAAGTTGTTTATGAACAGAATTGAGAATTACATTTGAATCGTTGAAGTGGGAATTTGTTAAAAGAAATATTTTAAAATGTTGTCGCCTGTTTTTGCGATTGTTTTGTAACGAATTTTCAAAATAACCGACAACGGTCACGTGCGATTTATGCTCATCGATGTTGTAAAACGAATTAGAGTGCGAAATCTGAGTCAATTGAATGAATTTTGTTAAAATAATTAAATTTAATCAACAAAGCGGATTCGTTTGTAAATTCCACAGGTGTTGCTGCAATCGCCATTAAAATATTAGTGTGTGTATAGTTTTACTGTGTATTTTATAGTTGCACATACACAATACAAAAAGCAACAAAAAAAAAGATCGTTGAAATATTCGAAGCGATCGTGTAAGTTCGGTGAGTGGTTTTCGTTTACCTGGAAAAAAACATACCTGTGTGAAAAATTTTGAATTTAATTATGGAAAATGATGAATTAAATTTTTGAAAAGCGGGGAAAAACCTTGCGTATTTCTTTGGGCGATCGGAAAATTAAAGGATTTGAAGGAAAATGTGATCCTCGGTGATTGAAATTGAAGAAAATCTAAAGAGTTCAAAGTGTAGTTACCTGTGAAGGTGATTCGCACGTGTGGTGGTAAAATTTGAATTTCCCACATGCTCGACTGTAATGGCGCGATTCGACCGTTTTAAGTGCGAGTGAAACGGACTTTTGACCAGGTGAGCGATCGCACTGGATACCTGGATTGGCTTTGATGTGTGTGTGTGTTACGGTGTGTATGAAAGACGCGAGTTTTTCGTGACGTCGTCGATACTCCGCGCTCTGTCGTTAACCTTAAACGTGATCATCTTCTAGTGTGTTTTTTTTGCTGATGCTGTAGAAGTGGTGATCCAAGGAATAAATTGTGCTGCTGCCCCTGCACTTACCTTGGTTTTAACCTGTGTAAAAACCTGTGTAAATCTCAACTTACCTGCACACGATCATCATCGCCACTAATACACAATCGATCGAGTTCTTTTTCGCAACATTTAAGCACCAACGACCGCAGATTTCCTCTGCAAAAACGAAAAAAAAACGAATTTTATAAAAAAAAAACCGAAGCGGAAATTCTTGGCAAATTGTTCTGAAAACGGTAAATCGCCGAAAACGTGGTTGAAAACACAAACACCGAACGAATCAACCGGAAAAACTGATTTTAGACACAGAAATGGAGGAAAGTGAAAGGAAGTGGCGCCATCAGGCATCATTGCCCTATCAAGGATATTTAGGGAAATTCAAAAAATCGAAAACAATCAACAGAAATAATATACAAATAAGCAATTGTAGAAACAGTAGGAATAATTTTAAAAGTAACTATTGGATTATACTCGGATTAATAGCAATTAATTGGATTAGTAGCTGTTTTGGCCTTGGTAAGTAATAAATTCAAATTTCTTTTAGAATAGAAAAATTCAATATCGTCATACTTTTAATGCTTTGCCTACAGGTGACCTTTTTTGTATGGTAGATTAATGAAACTCACAGAGTTGGTTCCTTAGGACTCAAAAAACATTAAAATAAAGAATTTAATATTTTTTTTTTCAAAAATTGAAAAAAAACTGCATTTAGCAAAAGATCAAACTATTGAATGAGTTATTAATTTCACTATGGCTGTTTGCGCCAATATTATGCCTCGATTTTTTTATGTACTGATTTTTTGATGGGTGCTGTAAGGATACCGCGATTGTTTTGGGCAAACCCTAATAATCATAAAACTACATTATCGACTAAAGGCTACGAGTTTGACCAGATCCTGGTTCTGTCTGGTCTACTGTTGAAAGTCGGATCAAAAACCTTCACGAATATCAGAGACACAAAAAGGATGCATACAGGAAGGGTGGGGGTATACATTTTAGTGGGAGAAAAAATCCCTTGAGGGATGATATGTTTAACAGTGAAAGCCGGTTCAAAACCCTTTAGCGGTTCGAAACCCTGTAACGGTTCAAAACCCTCTGGCGGTTCAAAACTATTAGCGGTTCAAACCCCTCTGGCGGTTCAAAACCCTCTGGCGGTTCAAAACATATGAGGAGAGGGGGTAGGAAGGATGGAACATTTTCATTTACAGGGGGGGGGGGAGGAGTTCCGCAAGCGTGAGAAAATTCTAATAGGGGTATTCACTTTACCTCGCAAAACCGTCGCAAACTGAGTTTTTAGCTCGACGCTTTCGAAAGTTTTGCGGATGAATACCCAAAATGTGGATTTTCTTTTGAATTCTCACCGGACGCTTACGGAATCCCGCTCCACCATGATCTATGACTGAAAAGTTGGGGCTGAAGTTTTGTAAAGATCGGTTTTTTGTTTTATTTCATTGATGGACTGAAAACCGAAAGATTTGGTCGTTAAACGCTCAGAAATATGGTGTAAAAGTCGTCAACTTTCGTACTGCGTATTCTAGCCTATGCTAGCCGCGCGTTCACTTGCGTTGGGAAAAGTCAAAATGTGTTAACCTGTGACGGGAGAAATTCAAAAATGAAAACTGTAGCAAGTAAAGTAAAAGGGCGTAGGAAGCTGCACGGATTGACCTGAGAAAGGTACTTCGAGGATGTAATGTAATGTAATGAATAACTCCGTCTGCATGATACAGGCTAGAGTTGACTTGTAAAAAAGTTGACTTGGATCCACTTTATTATTTTTCTGAGTGTAAGTGGCATATTGTTATAAATGGTTTACGCTGTAATATGATTATCAAATTTGTCTTGTGTTTTGTTTTTTGACACAAAAACTACAAAAAGTCCCTCAAATTAGTAACAAAAAATGCTCACCGCTGATCGTCGATCGTTTTTGTTTACAAAATAAAACGCACATGTTTAACACGACGCAACGATGTCAACACACTTCAATAAAAATAAATAAATAATCTTTCAGTATTCGTCGTTTCTGATATCAACGGAAGACTTAAATTACGTAAAATTAATTACACACCAACAAAAAAAACCTACAGAAATGCCGAGGCCTCTGGCTCTTATGGCTGTTCGGTTTGTTGCGAAGAATTAACGGCTACCAGGTGTGTGTGCGAGCGAAGCGGTTTTTTTTCACCGCATTTTCCTAACGATCAGCCAAGATCAATAAAATAATTGTTGGTGTCATGGCGCTTTGTCTCTGATTTTGGGCAATTGAATTCGAATTGAGACTTCAAGCGTATTACAAGTTCCAGGTTAGATCGCTGCTTTTTTGGTTAATTGAATAATTTGAGCTGTAATTGGGATTTCCGATTGATGGCGGGTAACCAACCGCGTTTTGTAATCGGTGATCCAAAAAATTGGAAAATCAGTTCGAGTTGAGGAAAGGTGGCTGCCGCCAGTCCATGACACAAATTTTGAACTGTTATCGTAACCAAAAAAATTTGAAAATTACTTTTTTTTTTAAATTTAGGATTATGACTTTGAAGGTCAGAAATTAGTTTTTTATTTAAAAAAAATTATTTTTTTATCCAAAAAAATCTTGAGGTTTTCGTAACAATTTTCTTCCCTGCTTCGCACCTACAGTTTCACATGGATTAAAACATTTGTAAGGTTTTAACGCTGCAACCCATCAACAGCAGAGGTCGTGATAGCAATCTAGACCGGTAATGTCGTTAACTCCAACCGATCACGTGTGCATGTAACGGAAATTGTAAGATCGGCTTCTACCAGTAATCCTTATACGATTTTGACGCGGTTTTTTGCACTCGAAAGCTGTCTTTATCCCATAGCATTTGGAAAAAATGAACCGTTTTCGAGATAATCGTAAAAATCTACCTCATTTGTATGGGAAGGTGTGGAGAGGGGCTGGGGAAGGAGAGGAGAGGGGCGGGGGGAAGGAGCGGTCCGATTGAATTTTGATTATTCAGAATTTCGTGGTGAGATATAATCTCACTGTTAGGTGGATTAGTTTTTGCATTATTTTTCCATACGCGCTTTTGGATTTTTCTTGAAGATTATCTTAAAAATTAGAGGGAATTTAGGCAAACCGAAGTCAGATTCGGAGTCAAAGATGTCAGATTGTTCACAAATAATTATCTCTCTCCCTCTCTCTCTCTCTCTCGCCCTCTCTCTCTATCTCTCTCTCTCTCTCTCTGTCTCTCTCTCGGCACTACAACCGGTTTCCGGTCTTGCCAGAGGTCCCGGTCACGTGCCGATGTCTTCCAGTTTTGCATCCCAATTCTCTTCGCGTTTTGGTCAACGCTGCTGTCTTGCCATTTGAGGTTGGGTCTTTCTCGTCGCCTTGTTGTTAATAACCTAACGCAGAAGACTTTCCGAACCGGGTCACATTTACTCATTCGAGTGACATGACCAGCCCACAGGAGTCTGTTGAGTCTTATGAGCTTGACTACGGGCACGACAAATAATTCTAGCGTCAACGAAATTCCCAACAATATTAAGTTTTCTTTCAAAAACCAACCAATTGTTTTCGATCATCTCAAAATCTAGAGCCAATCTGATCAAACCACTTTCAAAATCGATTGGTTTTTTTTTGAGCAGTGTAATTTTTGCGACATAATTTAAGTCCTTCATAACTTTAAGTATTGGCAAAAACCGTTCAAATTTTTTTTTTTTGATATTTGTTTTATAGATTAGATCAGTCAAATTGAAGTTGTTTGATATTGATAAGAAATGTTCGATTTTGATTATCGCTTGCAAAGTTTTTTTTATCTTATCATAAATACAGCCGGCATTTTAAAGATAAACCGTGTATTATCCATTGTTAGGCGCTAAAAATAAATTCGATGAATTTTGAAGAATTTTCCGATAAATCGAACGAAATTCATGATAGTGACTCAATTATTGAAATCGGGTTAATTATCGCTGTTTCACACATGATTGGAAAAATGTGAAGTGAACCAATTTAGACTTTTAGAAAAACAACAACAAAAAAAAACGTTATCGTAATAAACTTTTTCAATTATTTCTGTAATTTTTATATGGATTTTTATTGTCAAGCCGTTACAATAATAATTTTTCCCATCCCATTCGTACATAAAAAAAAGTAATTTAACAAAAAACTAATTTGAATTCTAGAATGGATTATGGAGACATTAAATCCGTCATCCGCGAATTAAAGCCAACGGACAATATTTTAATGCGCGTAACGACAGTCAATCAAACCGTTTTTGTCTTTATTTTAATATTAAAAGAAATTAAGAGAATTAATTCCTCAGGTATTCGTTGTGGTTGCGGTGGTGCATTTAAAATAAGACCGATGGTCGGATTGAATGTAAAGAAGCAAATCGAGAGATGATGGAGAATTAAAAGAAAATAAATATTCTGTTCGATTGTATTTCTAATAATATTTTTGTATTATTTTGTAGAGTCTGAGTCTGGCATATGTCTTGTCAGTTACCAGACACACGTGAATTGAATTTAAATTATTTCATCTTAATTCTGCAGTAAATACTAGTAAAACTCATACTCGAACTCAACATGGTTTTAAGACGTTGAATGGAGCCTTCAGACTTAAGTGAGATTAGGCATAAATGTGTCCTTTGCCAACCTATAAGACGCATAAAAACGTACACACGGTGGATAGTGGGGTGCGGTGATATCATGAAAACCTGAAAATAAATATAAATTTCTCCGCCTTATAATTCAATTGTATCTCTTGTGTGCAATTCGACCAGAATAAAACAGAATTAAATGAAAACAAACACAATGTTTACTAAGTAATCAATTTATTGATCAAATTCTGCTACTCGGGAGCCCATAGTAAATATTTCTTTGGTTTGTATAGAAGAATCTTTACTATTGAGGAAACGTTTTGTCGGTCGTTCTATTCGAGGATTTCATATGCCTTTTTAGAGGTAAACAAATACGAAATTTCTTAGGATTTTTATAAGATAAATTTTTAACGTAAAAGTTTTTGATTTTGTTTTTAAAATGCATATGGGCAGAAATAATTTTAAAAAAATGCTCCGCAGGTAAAATTTTTATTTACCAAATAGCACTATAGGCTAAAATTATTAGAAAAAAACTACACCGCAGTCAAAAACTTATGAAAGTCACACCATTCAGTTGCAGGATAAGCGTATCTCCATGTTTTGTCCTTTGCGAGTTCCGAATTTGACGCAGCGATTATCCAGATTTCTGAAAATTTTGTGGTCGCCTTCAAACTAGAACGCAGGATCAACGCATGTCTAGTCAATTAGCTTGTAAATGTAAATTTCTCATATTGTGGAAGAAAATGTTGATCATGTTGCGAATTCACCAAAATTTACATCCTTCTAGTGGCGATTTTGGCGGCCCTAAAGCTCAATTCAGACAAACGATTGCGATTACGATTGCGATTAGGGTTACGATTACGATTGCGATTACGATTGCGATTGCAATTACGATTCCAATTACGATTGAGCTTCCTCGACCAATGACATCAAAGTTTTCATGTCTTTATCGTTGAAAGCTTTGATTTCCTTGGTCGAGAAGCTTCAATCGTAATCGTAATCGTTAGTCTGATTATGGCTTTAAGCCCAATTCAGAGTACCGATTACCATTACGATTGAAGTTTCTCAACCAATGAGATCAAAGCTTTCATGTCCCTATCGTAATCGTAATCGCAATCGTAATCGCAATCGTAATCGCAATCGTAATCGCAATCGTAATCGCAATCGCAATCGTAATTGCAATCGTAATCGTAATCGTAATCGTAATCGCAATAGTAATCGCAATTGTTACTCTGAATTGGGCTTTTTCGTCACCTTCTCGGCACGCCACTGAAATGACAGGCGAATTCGAAAAAAGTCTAATGTGAATAGGATTTCCAGATTTCAAGGAGAAAAAAAGGAGCACAGCAGTGTGTGTATTTGATAATATTAGATATCAGGGTTTAAATATTGTTACTATCACAAACAATTGCGAAAAGACTTGACGAACGAGGGAGGGTTTCAAAAGACCGAAAATAGGGGTGACGTATCTTATGAGCAGCCGAAAATAGGGGTGACGTATCTTATGAGCAGCCGAAAATAGGGGTGACGTATCTTATGAGCAGCCGAAAATAGGGGTGACGTATCTTATGAGCAGCGAAGCAAATTTTCACTTTTTCCTTCTACAAATGGTTCACATTTGTATAAAGAAATTTTGACTCCCCCTTGGAAAACATAAGAATAAATAAAATTTCGAACTGCAAGCATCTTAAATAAAATATTCTTACAGTTTATCGTTTGAATTCTTGTTTTCTACAAAGAAAAACATCGTTTTACACAGATTTTGACCATTCCGCTCTCGGAGTCCTCTCGGTGTCCTCTCGGTATCCTCTCGATGTTCTCTCGGTGACCTCTCTAGAGACAGTAATTTAGAGACAGTAATTTAGAGACAGTGATTTAGAGACAGTAATTTAGAGACAATAATTTAGAGACAGTGATTTAGAGACAGTAATTTAGAGACAGTAAGGTAACTGTACCATATTCCGTGCCATTAAGGGTTCTGCCACTTTCAGTTGAATTTGTGCTTTTCCAAGATAAAGCAGCAATGCCAAATTTTTTTAGCATAATTTAGTACCAATTCTGTGTAGATTATCATATGTGTCATACTTGTAAAAATATATTTTATATTATTTATTGATCAATTTGTTAACACCTTAATTGTCTGTAATTCCGTGCTAAAAAAATGACGTTGTATTTAATTCCGTGCTAGTAAGTACCTAATTCCGGCCTATCTATGAGAATTGCAGTTTTGCACACAAAGCAGTATGAAAGAGCTTAAGTTTTATGAAATAAACATAAAAACAGCTACAGTAGCGGCGTAAATCGTGAAATATCCAATATGAAGAAATTTAAATTTAATAATTTGAATTTTTTGAAAGTTTAAACACTTAAGTATACATAATATCATTTTCCTCCCCATAAAACACAACAAATATTTAAATAAGAAAAACAATATTTATGCAGATATGTATTTATTCGATTATAGAATATGTATTCGATAAAAAAATATATATTTTCTATATATAATACAAAAATAAAAGAAAAATCACAATTCATTGCATTGAAGTTAATATCAAATATATGTCCTAAACGGTTGCATTATTATTTGCTCAATTAAAGTCTTGAATAGAATAAATTCCTCTATTATTTGAAAGCACTTGAAAGTTAATTTTCTTCAAGCCATCTTTAGCGTCATAAAAAGGACCTCATCGTGTTCAGTCCAACGCCAGTTGGCTCCGCACATTGTCATTGTTTTTAATTCGATTGCGAATTCCGTCTTTGTCACGGAATATTGTACACGTCTGATTAAGTCGGGAACCAAATTTCGTGCTAGGTAAAATAGTAGAATATAAATATAATTTTAGTGTTTTTAATCAAAACTTGTAGTAAAAATATTACTCTTTTATTTTATAATAATAAAGTTACACAATTCTCGGATTTTACACAAATTGTAATGAATAACAAAAAACGTGGTATGGAGAAGATTCTCTTATAATATAAAAAAAAAGTTGTTGATAAAATCTCAAATAACTAAAAAACAGTAAGAAAAAATGTGGTCCGGAATTTGCTCAAGTGCACCTCTATGGTATACTTTATTTAATAAAACCGATAACTAATTATTTATTTTATGAAGGATTGCAAAAAAAGCCAAAGAAAAACTAATTATTATTCGTCAATTCCGTCCTAGGCACGGAATAATGTACACGTCAGATTATTTAGTGAACGTAATTCCGTCCGACAGTAAAACGGCTTGTTTAATAAAAAAACACAGAGTAACACTTTGATAGAAATAAAAATACTTAAAAAAAGGCATAATTTTAACAAAAACAAAGATGTGGTTAGAAATGACTTACCTTTTACTTTTTGTGATCTTAAGAAAATTGCTTCAGTTCCTTGACGATTCACACAACACGTTTACTTGGCATAGCACTTTTCACAGAATTACTTATCAAGATAGAATTATTAGTTGTAATTGATAGACAATAATATATACTACATTTCACTTTTAGACACAGTAAATATTACTGATCAAGTTTTATCAAGTGATTTCTTCAAAAGTTGATCAGTTTTCTTATTTTATGAGTTTTAATGAAATAGGACGGAATAATGTACTAGGCCGTAATAGTGTACACTTACCTTAATTTAGAGACAGTGATTTAGAGACAGTAATTTAGAGACAATAATTTAGAGACAGTGATTTAGAGACAGTAATTTAGAGACAGTAATTTAGAGACAGTAATTTAGAGACAGTGATTAAACAAATTTTCACAAGTGTTACAAAATATACTTGGCTACTAAACAAATAGAATGTTTTTTCCAAAGTTCTGTTTCTTGTTTTAAATACTCCCCCGGCACAATAAAAACACATACAAGGAACCCCTTTTACATGCCACACAATACCAATTGATTGTTTTGAAGCACTCCTCACCTGACTAATAATAAAACATGATCCGCATTTCGTTTCACCACGTGCAAGGATACAATTTCGTTCCTCTGAAGTGTCTGTCGATTAAGAATATTTTCCACATCCTTACCCTTCAGTTCACGATAGAATTCAATGTCTTTTCCTTCGTCTGCCTCTCAATTCATTCAATTGATTATTGACTGCCTTGAGTGCAGCACTTCCATTGTGTTTGTGTGAGGTGCATTGGATCAAAAAGAGGGAAGAGAAAAAAAACGAGTCCCGGATTCTCAAGGCAGTTGCATGAGGAAAGGGGGAAGGGGGCGTTTTTTTTAAGAATCCAAGAAACATCAACTGAAGAGGATCTGGGAACGGATTCTGTTTGGGATTTTTTTACCTCCTGTTGTTGCTGACTGATCCGTGCTTTCACTCCAGGATCGGAATCTGGATGGGATTCAAACATCTCGAGCCAAACAAGTTGAACTGCAAGTGGCTGCCAGGGGATTTTTACTTTTTTTTTGAATAACATTTCAAGTGTTTTCGATTGGTTGCAATTCGAAGTTTTCATTCTCTGGCTCTATTTGGCTGCGTTGGGAGCGTTTGGCATAGCGACTAGAATTGAATACCGGCTATAAAAATGACAGACAGACAGGAAAAGGACACTCGTTTGCAGCGTACTGGAGCGTATCGAATTTCTGGCATGGTCGTCTGACTTCCGGTGAATGAATTCATGTCACGACTATACATAGTCTGTTACTTTTCTTTGTACATATAAATAAACGTTAAAAGTTTCTAATATTGTCGAATATTGCAGCAACTTGTTTTTTGTAGTGTGGGGTGTTTGAAGCGTACGAAAAGTGCTGCAAGGTACAAAAGTGCACTACACTTTGCTACCCTTGAAGAAGAAACAGCTGGTGGCCGCCGGCAAACCCGATAAATATTACACAAAAGGTGGTATCAGGTAACTGACGCAACTGTTCCGCAGCAACCCTTCATTCGTTGTCATTCAGAGAATTCAAATTCAAGTGACTGGCAGCGAGGGGTTAACAAAAAGTCCTAAACGAATTTAGGGGATGAAATTCTCGTAAAGCACCATTCTGCAGCAGAAAACGCTTCCTAAAAGCCAGAAAAAATATTTGTAAACAAAAAAAAAGCATGTGCTCGAAAAGTGTTCATAATTGATCCATTCTTTCGTTTCCCCTCGCTTTCCTGGCTACTTCCATTTGTGTGGTTTAAAGTTTGTGTGGTAGTTTTTTCTTTCACCAGTCAGCAGCCACTTGTAACAAATTTGAATTTAACGTAACGAATTCTGTGGGCGCTTAGAAATAGTGAAATATCGACAAGTTGTCCGCTTTAGAGGTCTTTCTGGACATGGCGGTGTGGCGATAGTGGTTAAAACCGCACCTGAAACGGTGTTCGTACGAGTGTTTTGTGAGTCAGAGTTAGTCGCGGGTAGCAGATGAATGGAATAATAATTACCTGCACAACACCTTTATTTTAAATGGAATTCACTGAATCATTGGGTTACAAAACTTAATGCAATTCTTTTCGTTGGATTTGTAGGTCTTATGACAAAATTTTAAAGAAAATATCAGTTATGATCAACACAAAACTTTTCTCTGCAATATCTAGTTCCGCAAAAAATATGTAAAAAATAATATTTCTTCAAATATCTCGACAACCGTTAAAGATACGTAAAAATCGTTAAAGGAAAAAATGCAGGAAATTTTATTTTCTTTAAATTTTGTTATATTAATTTTTTCCCAAAAGCGCATAGTTTTCCAGAAATTTTCAAAAAACTGTATTTTAAAAAAAAAAATTTATGTGAAGTACCCGTTATAGCTAACGTTACTTTTCGAGAATTTGATAGAAAACTACGATTTTCGTAAAACTCATTTGCAAAAAGTTTCAAAAGGATAGCTCAATTCGATCTCGAGTTATTTAAGATACGTAAAACGGACAAACCGACGTCTATTTCATACGCCGCAGGGCAAATTGTTGGTCATTTCATATTCCAGCATGGCTCAGAATAATTTGATTTTACAGCCCAATATGGCTCTTTTCACTGCCCTGTTATGCCAATCACTGAGAGATGAAAAAAAGTCTAAAGCGGACTTAATATGACGAGCTAAAAATTCAAATAAGGAAAATCTCATTTGAAAAATAACCTTGAAATGCAAGGCAAATAAATAAATGCTGTTTTCGATATTTCAAAAACTGTTAATTTTAAAAACAGCAAGGCAACGTGTTTCTTATTTTTTTTTTCAAATCTAAACCGACTGTTTTTGATTAACCTGCAAGCAACATGGCAAAATTTGCCTTGCGTAAGAAATAGACGGCGATAGACTGACAGACTGACAGACCAGCAAACCGACGTACAGACAGACCGGCAAACCCGAAAACCCGCAAACCGACAGATCGATAGACATACAGACAGACAAACCGACAGACAGACCGACAAATCAGCAAACCGACCGACAGACAGTCAGACAGATAGACAGACAAACCGACAGACCGACATACAGGCAGACCGACAAACCAGCAAACCGACAAACCAGCAAACCGACTGACAGACAGACAGACCGGCAGACAAACAAACCGACAGACAGACCGACAAACCAGCAAACCGACAGACCGGCAGACAGACAAACCGACAAACTGACACACAGACAGACCGACAAACCAGCAAACCGACAGACAGACAGACAGACAGACAGACAGACAGACAGACCGGCAGACCGACAGACCGACAGACCGAAAGACAGACAGACAGACAGATCCACAAACAGACCGACCGACAGACATGTGACAGGCAGACAGACAAACCTACAAACCGACAGACATGCGACAGACAGACAGGCTGACAGACACAGAGACAGAGCGACCGAAAGACAAACCTACAGATCGACAAACCGACGAACCGACAGACAGATCCACAAACAGTCCGACGGACAGACCGACAGACATGCGACAGACAGACCAATAGACAGATGCACAGAAATCCTCACAATTTTGCCTGAAACGGATTTTGTAGTGATCAGAAAGTTTATATCTGCTCCCGTTCTCAAGTCGGTCTCCGTCATGAATACAATACCTTCCCTCTATCGCAGAGGAAAGTAAAAACCATTTTTTTTATAAAGCAAACGACATATAAATGGAAAATCCAAAAGATGGAAAATCTTGTATCACGACGCAACGTCGACTCCGCAATTATTGCATTTTTGTTGGGTAAATTACAATTTTATGGTCGGTAGCTTTGACAAACATTTACCTTCAAATAAAATTGCGGTGTGAAGAAATTTAGAAGAAAAAAACCGAAAGTAATTTGCTCGGTTCTTTGTTTAATCGGCAAATGTTTACCAATTTATTAAAAATGTTAAAAGAGTAATTAGCTATGATATCACAATGAAGCTACAGATGAAATACAGTCGTACCTTGATAAGTCGAACATCTTTTTGATATTTCAATTCTTTTGAACTACCCTGTTTTGATATTTGATTGTTGCCATTTTTAAGAGCTTTCATTTAGCTTGCTTTTTTGTTTATCTGTCTGTTGCAAACATACATAACTCCGATGACAATGCTGTTTAATGAATTCTAGTTTTCTCTTTAATTTTGTTACCGAACACGTGGCTCGCACAATTTTTTCGCCGGCTCGCATTCGTTTTCAACGAATTTTCACAAAAGATGCATTTTTTCAAAAAATTTTGTCTGCGGCGCATTTATTTTTATTGCTATTTTGGTTGCAATTATTTATGAAACGTAAAGAGCGCAAAATTTTGGGTTAATTCTTGCTTGGGATTGTGTATCTCTTGATTTAAATAACTGCCCCTCATTGTGTTTAACAAAAAAATCGCCCTATTGATTTTTTCCTTAGTTTTTATCGAAATAAAGTTTTATCTTCTATATGAAAGTTGTTGTTCATCCTGTCCCGCACTGGCCCTTAAAAAATGTGTTCATTCTACCTATAAAATAACTTTTGACTGAGGAAATAGTAGAATCATTGTTAAACTTTGTACGTCTTTCAGTGTAAAACCCTTTGGTTTCAGTGTAAAACCCTTTGGTTTCAGTGTAAAACCCTTTGGTTTCAGTGTAAAACCCTTTGGTTTCAGTGTAAAACCCTTAAAGTGAGAAATCTATGAAAATTTTAAAATTCTAATTTAACAAGAATTTCTGGAATTATTCAAACCAACCTAAGAATCTCAAAATGTTGTTAATTGGCTATCCAAGAACCAGAGTTTTTCATTTTTCAAATTAAAAACCATTCCGAATTATAAATGCCGCTCCACATTACTCAAGATTTTTATCCAGCAACAAGAAAAGATAAAGAAAAAGATATGAATAACCGGTTTCAGGTCAGTTCTATTCGTATAAAGAGGAAAGAAACCCGCATTAATGAATGCATTTCATAAGAAATCAAAAATTACCACATTTGGTGTAAAATGCCTAAAAGTAAGTGGTATCGAATATATATATATTTGGTTAGAAATTATTTTATCTAATGTGCTAACCAGATACCGAATCTAATTCAAATATTCAGAAAAATGAGACTCAAGAAAAAACAAATTAGATCGAAAGAACAGACAGTATAAAGATTAAACCAAATTATGCTAAAGAAGAAAGAATATCAAGTAAAAGAACCCATCAACGTCGTTTAAAAAAAAAATCTCGTGTGAAGACGGTTGCAAGATGGCCCGAAGAAAGGCCACATCTCCCAACATCTTGAGATATTGTGGTTAATCTAGCAGATCTGGGCAGTCGGAGAAGTGACAGTCAGAAAAAAGTGTACAAAGTATTCTGGAAAATGGTAATTACCGCGTTTTTCCATCTCACTCGGTTTTTCTTGCATGTCATGTATGCATGCCGCATGACTGAATTTAATTTATGTTGCAATATAATCCACACTCAGGCAATCGAACTTGCAAACTTGTATCCCACTTCTGATTTTTTTTTTCACTTCAGCCGTGAGATACGAGCGACACAAGCAAAACCACTGCTTCAAATTCAAACAACATCAGCATTGGCGTTTACGTGCTGAAAATCTACGGAAAATGTTGATTCCAAGGCAACATAGTTTTACTGGCAATAATGCAAAATTCAAATAAGAATAAATTTTGAAAAATTATATTATCGTTCTCTATAGGCCGCTGCATATATACCGACATATATTACGTCTAGAATGCCATTTGTTCACATTGTTTTATTTTGTTTTGGTGCAACTTGTATTGCATGCGTTCCACATGTTCTGGGTTGGATTGTAAATGAAAAAAAACTCCCTATATGTCGGTTGAATTTATAGGATTTTTTTATTATCGCACTATTTCTTAGATATTTTGTTCTGTTGATCTTCTAATCTATAATTGCCCGTTTCGAAATAGAGAAAAAAAACTGAACTGTTGAAATAGTGGATGCGTTGTGTTTAATTTTGCTGATAAAGTTAAAAAGTTTTGTTTGTTGGTTTTTTTCTAGTATACGCAGAAGTAGCAAAGATAAGCGAATAAAACACACATTTTGTTATATGTTTGTTTAGTACTTGCAACAATGAATTATTTTATATTCACAGTGAAGTTACATCATTGCTTGTGTTTGAGTTAGGTAAAGTAACCTGCATACCAGCCTACAGTACAGACCAGGGCTGACAATTTTCGTATGCTGTTATATAAGTAGGTAAACTGGAATTCCATTTTTTCTAAATGGTGTAGAATTTATTACGATTTTCTGTGGGACAAAAACCTCTTTTTCCAGAAAAAAAACGAATAAGAGCATCTTACAATCTAACTTGCAAATATGTATGTTTATCACAATTATTACATGTGAAAAAATGTGATAAAACCTTCGAAAGTTAAGATTATACTGGCCAGTTGCAGGCGCAGTTTTGCACGGGTTGCAGACCCTAGATCGAATTTGTAAGGCTTTGCAACCTGTTAAAAGCGGGTTGTGAATTTAAAAATATCAGTAGTATGAGAAGAGTTTAAGGGGTTTTCGTGAAGAACGAAATGTGTAAGGGTCTGTCCATAAAATACGTTACATTTTTAAGGGGGAGGGGGGTTTCTGCGGTACTAAACTCCATACGGCAGTACTACTAAAATTGATACAAAAATCGCGAAAAAGCAAGACGAATGAGGGAGGGGAAGGTGGAGGGATGGGAAGGAGGAAAGTGAGGGTAGGGGGGGGGGGGTCGAAAGGGCGAAAATTAGTGTGACGTTTTTTATGTACAGCCCTAATATGTAGCAAAAACCTTTTTGCAGATATGTAGCAAAAACAGGGGTTTACATTACAATAGGGCGGATGAAAACAGTGATTTTTCGGAACCGGGTACTCGGTTTTTGGACTCAAAATCGATTACCTGGGTACCAGTTTGTCGCAGAATCCAGTACCTGAAAATTTTAAGAACCGGTTGCACGGTTCTTTTCAACAACGCTAGTTCACAAGGAGAGGAAGCGTTGATTTTAATTGGTGGCGAGATTTTATTAGGGAGCGAGTCGTCTAATACCAAAGTTTCAAGTTTCTTGAAAAAAATTTACAGTGCATGATTCTTAAAAGAAGATTTTTTTACAGTGCATGATTCTTAAAAGAAGATTTTGCTTGCTGCACATTTCAGTATGAAATTTTCCATAATCGGATTAGTGGCGGTATTTTTATTGAATTTTGAAGAAGTTTGATTCTCTTATGTATAATTGAGGCGTTAAAAGCTAGAGTGGACCAACCCACATGTCGAAATCGTGAATTTTTTTGTGTTTGAATCACTATTGCGAGTGAGTTTTTAGACAAAAAAGTTTGGATGCACCAAAAAACGTTTCAACATTGAGTAATAAAGTCCCCAGATTTTTTTTTCCAAAAATTTTCAGTCAATAATAGTACATAGTGGAAAAGCTTCAAAAACTCGATTATGTGGGTTGGTCTACTCTAGCTTTTAACGCCTCAATTATAAACAAAAACTGAGACAAATTTTCCCTCTGATCGATATCTCAAAATTTCCAGGTACACAAAAAAAAATTTTTTAATACTTTTTTTATTCTCAATGAGAGTTATAGAGGAGTATATTAGAGAGTATATTAGATAAATTTATAAAAAAAATGTGTTAAGAATATGATTTTACATAACCGTTTCATACATCAAAATCAAATCAGACCACTCGTTCTTCCCTCTGCCACACAAATGTATTTTTTAAATAAAATGTTCGTCTGTCCTCATATAGAGTATTTCACGATTGGCCCCTGGCAATTGTAGCTTCTCTTATGTTTTAGGAAATGGTAACGGAGCGCAAGATCCAGGTTTGAAACCGGGCTGTGCCTTCGTATGGCCCTTAAAAATATACGGGTACGTAAATGACATAATTTGTGACTCAGTGCGTGTTTTTTTTTAAAGAAATCGAAAAAAATAGAAAAAAATTTTCGCCTGAGGCGCATTTTATCGAACATTTTATCGTGAGCGCGGTAGTTATGATTTTTATCACCATTGGGACACAGGGGGCCCAAATTCGTGAGGGCAAAATGGTTTTCGCAAACCGTAGGCCCAAATTCATGAGGGCAAAATGGTTTTCCCAAACCGTAGGCCCAAATTCATGAGGGCAAAATGGTTTTCCCAAGCAGGCGGCCCAAATTCGTGAGGGCAAAATGGTTTTCCCAAACAGTAGGCCCAAATTCGTGAGGGCAAAATGGTTTTCCCAAACAGGGGGCCCAAATCCATGAGGGCAAAATGGTTTTCCCAAACAGGCGGCCCAAATTCGTGAGGGCAAAATGGTTTTCCCAAACAGGGGGCCCAAATTCGTGAGGGCAAAATGGTTTTCCCAAACAGGAGGCCCAAATTCGTGAGGGCAAAATGGTTTTCCCAAACAGTAGGCCCAAATTCATGAGGGGGGTTGGGATTCCTAGTTACGCCACTGAACTTATCTTTCATTTAATTATTACCATTCACTGTAATTCAAAACAACGCTATATGAAATAAAAACATCAATAATAGTTAATTTTATTAAATTTCCATGAAATTTTACACACGCTAAGAAATTCATCGCCATGCACTGGAAATCATAAGTTATTTCGTAATTGTGCTTTTCATTTTCATTCAAATTATCTTCACAGCATCATAAATACAAAAAGAAGAAAGTCAATGAATCCTCAACTGATACGAATTGAAATGATTACTAAAAATATGATTAATTTTAAGCGGAAAAATATAAATTAACCAAGCAACGAACCGAAAATCATCATAGGTTGCAAATGTGAAAATAAAACCGAAATTTTTGAATTCTTTTCGATTGAGTGCTCAACAACGTCCGGAATATATTTTTTTTCTTTCTTGTATCCAAATTGTATTTTATGTTTGGATTATGGTTATGAAATTAACAATCGCCCTATCATAATTTCGTGGTCTTCTTCGTCACTGGCATTATTGCAGCATTTTGTTGATAGCCGACGCCCGGCATGTTGACAAATGCGTTTCAATCAAAAAAAAAATTCACATCACGTAAACAATGGCTGAATGTTGGTTTAATATTTTTTTTTTTCGAACAGTGTGGATTTTTGTTCTAGAATGGATCGAATCTCAAGTTCATTACATAAAGCGAATTATTTTATTCCTATCTGGTTTTATGGAAATCAATCATATTTCGCATCCGGTTCAGATTCAGATGCGAGGAGCCCTTTCTACTATAGTCGGGTATATAAAACTACAACAGAAGCCAAATGTTCCGTGACTGCAATTTTTTATAAAATGAAAGAAACGAATATCTTTATAATAAAATGGGAGGTAAAGGAGAACGCAGCGTTCGTCCATGATTGCCAATCAACGAGATTTATTTTTGGTTCGGATCAATTTCAGATTGAAAAGGAGAGGTAGGAGTGAAGTGAGGTGTCGGGTGGTTACTATTGACAAGGTAACTTAACCAACTATCCGCCATAAGTGAAGTGTGTCTTATAAATGCTGGTTCAAGACTGTTAAATCATATTCCAAAGAATATAAGTAGCTTGAAGGTAATAATCCTAATAATAGACCGAGAAGATGTCTATTGAGAACAGGTTGTTGTTGTGTAGATAATTCCAGGTTCGATGAACAATGTTAAATTTCAAAATAAAAGAATTGCTGGAGATGAGAAACACGACTTTTATAATTGACTGTGTGCTGAAATAGAATTGACTCCCTTTAGTTACAGGAGAACTTGGCTAGAAATGGATATTTCAGGAAAAGTGTGGAATTTATTTAGAAAAATCCACATTTTTTTAATTTTATAGTCATAGCTCGACCAAAATCTATTTTATAGTCAAAATCTAGAGGTCTGGGCTAAAGTAGGGAAGGGGTTAAATGGACTATAGTACGGTTAAATTTTTAGTGGCAAAACTTCGACGTAGAGATTCTATGTCCCACTCAGGAAAGCGCAACCCAATTGATCGAACGATTCAAAAGTTAGCAGTTAAGGGGTTTTCAAGGACTGTGTTTACATTAGGACTCACTTTGAGGCGGCACGTCATTCGCTCCGGCCAAGTGAAGGTGAGGGACGCAGTGGGGACGGAAACCAAAAAGAGTGAACGAAGTTTAGATTTACTTAAAATTATTGGTCGCAAACCGGTTTTTGAGTCTGGTCGTTGAAACCTGCGTCTTTAGTTTTGTTGATGTAACCGGTTTAGTGAATCCAGATGAAGCGAACCGTGTGCACACGACAGAGAAATGAGGAAAGACGTGCCGCCTCAAAATGAATTCCAATGTAAACACAGTCAAGGAGTGCGGGAAAATATACAAGCGATTAACTGTATTTGGGTGTAAAATTTCATTGATATCGGTTGAACTTTTTTAGCGATCAAATTGAATTTTCCACGAATCCAATTTTCCACGATTTTGTATCTCCACTTCGGCACGAATGCCCGAGTTAACTCGAGCTGCTTGAGCGTTATTCAACTATAAAATTCGTTACGCTAATTTTCACCGTGTTGACCTCCACCCCCTCCCCCTAGTCATGATTTTATGAGTTTAGTGCCACCGTTACGCTATCACAGATATCCCCCCCCCAATTTTATGTACCATAAAGTACGATTTTGAATAAAAATCAGCAATAAATCACCATACGGGTATAAAAATAGTGGAAAATATTTTCGAAACAAAAAACAAGTGGTTTTTGAGAAAGAATCAAAAAATATTGAGACACATTTTTTTGACAATTTTCGTATCCGGGTTCCACTGTCTAACATACGAGTAAGCCACATAATTTTACTCGATTAGTGGTTGATGATGTATCTATGTTCATATTGTATTACACGTATGGATGCTATGCCAGCATAATTCATAAGATTGCGTAAAGTTCGTTGTACCTCTGCGTCTTCCCGAGTCTACAATTTCTAGACCAAAGATGAACAAGTCAGTTATCTGCCTAAAACGACTATCAGAAAACAGCTGCAAATTGCACATAATCTTGAAATGCCATCTTTTTCGCAAACTAAAAAAAACCTTATCCGAATATAATATAATAGTGCACCACGCAAATTTTGAATGAAATACGGTTGCTGGCTGCATCTTTTTCTCGGTTTCTATTCTTGTTTTTGGGTTTCTTTTGACTACCTCTACAAGTTGCATGTTGCAGTTTTGTATTTGCAGTTAGTTGGCCAAAGGAAACACATTCCGTTGTAATTGGACACGCCAGGTTGGTTACGGGAAGGTGTGAAATCTTGAACATGTTTTTAGTTATCTGGATCATGTTGATGTTATGTAATTTGAAAATGAGACGCTTTTATTTTCGTGAAGTGATGAAAATTAATTGTTTGGCTTGCTTGGAATTTGAAAAACGTTCGCTTTTCTCAGATATCAGTTCCTGAAATTAAGGAACAAAATTTTTGTTTTGTTGAAATTTTGCTTTCAAGCAGTTAGAAGCGTTGCATAAATGTGCAGACCACTAAAATATGTTTAACATTGGCATAAAAAATATTGTTTAACAATTTAAAAAAATTTTTTCCTCGCGAAAGATGTTTTTTTTATTTAAATGTCGTGAGAGCTAGAGTAGAGTAGAGTAGAGTAGAGTAGAGTAGAGTAGAGTAGAGTAGAGTAGAGTAGAGTAGAGTAGAGTAGAGTAGAGTAGAGTAGAGTAGAGTAGAGTAGAGTAGAGTAGAGTAGAGTAGAGTAGAGTAAAGTAGAGTAGAGTAGAGTAAAAACTTCACGACTGATAAAACAAATGCTAATTAGAGTAACGATATATCTTTTAATGTCGAAGCTCAATTCTGGGTTATTGACTAATACCTCATTTTCACAGAAAAAAACTGGCGAAGTTTTGATCTCGGCAAGTAATTTTTGTGAGAACACAAAAAATTCGTCTTACAGAAGTTTTTTTTATAGCTACGAGTAATAGGTGATTCTACTTGCGAAATGACTGGCTAAAAGCAACACTTCTGCGTGTTTTCTTTAGTTGAATCGCAATGTAAGACATTAGGAAAAGTTTATTTATGTTTTTCGATTTAAGACGCCACGATATACGACGTTTCGATATACGACGCTCAGCGTTTTGATCCTGGTGTCATTATGCGATGACGAAAAATCGATAAAGAACGCTTTGTTTCTATCTGCCCCCGTTCTCGAGTCGGTCTCCGTCATAGAAGAAGAAAGTAAAAATGCAAAACCCCGATTATCATGGAATTTTACTAGCTTAAAAATGCCGACGCAAAATCACGAAATTTCACTCGCTTAAAAATGCCGAAAATCTAGGAATTTCAGTGGGGGTGGTTGTGATCGAAAAAAACACGTTGGATGGTAAGTTGTATCGCAAGTTTAGTAGCTGTTGGCGAAATAAACGATTTCCCGAGCTTTGTTTTACAAGAGAGCTGAAAAAGTATTACTCAGCGTGTTCTTACTATCGTAGTACACATTAGCGGCTGTCCACAAAATACGTCACACTATTAAGAGACAGAAAAAGCGGGACATGTGACGGCGCGGTACTAAACTTCAAACAAAAAATCGCGGAAATAAATGATAGTGTGGAGGAGGCGGGGGTAGTTCCAAAACCCTAAAATTAGCGTGAAGTGTTTCATAGACAGCCGCTAATCTCTTTTTTTAAAAAAAATCTTTCCAAATTATAAAAAAATGTTACGCCTGTAATTTGTGTTCCTTTTAGCAAAAAAGTGAATTCTTCAATTTTTCTTTCGCTTGCTTTTTGTCAGGAGAAAGTTTTCAGGATTGAAATTTAATTTGTAAGAAAAACAGAATTAATGAGAATCAATTTTCACAGTAATCAAAGGCTCTTGATAAACAGAAAGAAGGGCTTTAGATGTGAAAACGAAATGATTTCACAGTTGCGTCATTAAATTTAACCAAATTAGAAACGAGGCTAAGAAGACGACCACAACGGATTAATAATTTATACCATCAGCCCACATTTCTCTCAAGCCAAAAAAAAAATGCAGTTTCTTTCATCTGTTTTTGAGTGATTCAAAATGGATTTTCTAATTCACCAAACTGACGAAATTTTATGAGATCAACACATCAACGTCACTTTTCCGAAATAATCAAAATTTTCACGTGAATCCAATATTTTATTCATTTCAATTAAAACTTTATGTCGTGAAGTCGTATTAATGGCTTCTTCGTTGTGACAGGAACATTGAATTCAAAAAAAAAATTAAATAAAACAGACGGGAAGCCTCGGGAATATTTTCTTTCGGTATCTACGGGTGAAAAAAAAGTTTTCATTTAACTATAGTCTCTGTAATTTAACTTTCTAATTAGGTTGCGGTGTACAGGGAGGAAAATTCAGTTCTTTATTTCCTTGTGCTGTCGAGCGTGTAATCAATACGCGTCGCGTTCCTACCTCGTGTAATACCTTTTATTCTAATAACAGATTTGAAGGGGTTAAGACTAAGTGAGAACCGCAGCCGAAGCATCAGATGGTCTCCATAATTTGAGATCAAGAAATTTATTAGAGGCTTTCGGTTCAAGATGTGGAATGCAGACACAAGATGCGGCCGTAAGATGCATAGATGCAGAATCTTTTTCTACCTTCTCTTTACTATCAAATACACCGAGTGCACTTAATAGAATTTCCTTGAGGATCTTGGGTATGATGCCTTCCTAATGATCAGACCATGCCAGACCATGACTTCATGACTTATGTCGGTCGCCACTCGACGCTATTTTTAGACTTTTGTGTACGCTTTAACGCTTAGAACGTATCGAACCAAAACGTTGGAAAAGTATCAATTAAAAGTTAGCCACAGGAACGCATTGATGGTGGGGCGCGCTTGTTTATATCAAGTATAAACATTTAAAATTGAAGACTAATTCAGAATCAGACGCTAAGACACTCAAGTCAAAGTAGTTCGATTGCAATTTAATTATAAAGAGGCTGATGAACCCTTCCTCTAATGGCGATCATTCACAATTTGATTTGTAGGCCAACAGCTAAACTTCATAATTCACGGATTATTGCCAGTTTTGACATCTGACATGATAAGAGATTTCAAAAACGTACATAAATTTTGGTAATGACCTTTGAGTCTTCGTGGTAGACTCTATTTCGGTTGTAGATATTTTGGATGCTTTTTAAATTAATTTTTGAGTGATATTTCGGTACAATTAATTTTGAAATATGCTATATTTAAAGTGTCTTCTGCTTTCTGATCTTGCCGATTTCTCTCAACAGTTTCGAGTTTTGGAAAAAGTCAAAAAAAGAAACCCAAGTGCAAATACCTCCTTATTTCCTGCGGCTACAATTTTTCTGCGGCGCATTTCAATATATAAAACTTTCGGTCGGACGTTTTTCTCTGACACAAAAGCAAATTAGACAGAGGTGTTTGGGGTGACAAAAGATTTTGATTTCCGCATGTCCGTCCGTCTGTTCGCCCGTTTATCTGTCTGTCTGCCCGTCCGTCCATCTAGCTGTCCGAGAACACCATAACTTTCGAAAGGATTGAGCTAGAGACTTGAAATTTTGTACATTGCGTTTCTCGTAAATATAAAAGCTAAGTTCTTGAATGGGCAAAATTCGACCATTTCTTCTCCCCTCCTTCATACAAACGAAACAGTTTTTGGCAATTTTCTGGAAAACGGTGCACAGTATCGACAAATTTATAAAGACGAAATGTGTTTAGAATATGATTTTACGTAACTGTACCATACATCAAAATCCAGTTGAACCACTCTTCCTCCCTTTTCCGTACAAATGAAACAGTTTTTTTGTGATTTTTGCGGAAACGGTGCATCGGATCGAAAAATTTATTGAGGTGTTTCATACATCAAAATCCAATCAAACCACCCCCTTCCCCCTGTCTTATATAAATGGGTTTTCCAAAAAAAATTTTGTCCTCATATAAATGTTTGACGATTGGCCAGGTATGATACCCGGCTATGATACCCAGGTATGATACCCAGGTATTATACCCAGGTAGGGTGGAAATTGTGGCTTTTCGTGTGTTTAGTACATTTTTTTACCAAAAGCTTTTAAAAAAACCGAGTTTTTCTCAAATACAGGCATTTCTTGATCTACAACGTTTTTAAGTGAATAAAATTTCGTGATTTTTAGTCGTATATTGGGGCGTCTTAAATTGAGAACGTCTGTAGAATGAATTATACGCAATTCGTTCCTCATAACGCGGCATTTTTCATAACGCGGCACAAATCGTCTTTCGTCTTTATAAGAATATTAAAATTTGACGCCCCTAATTTCTATTCCTGAAAATGTTTGAAAGTGATTTTGGAGAATATTTTTGTTTTGATCTTCCCGAATTCAAAGAAAGTTTTCGCGAAAAAATAATTGCAAAAACCTAAAAAATCTACCGAAACAAAATTTATTTTTCTCGATTTCTTGTGTAATTAATAGTCCGATATTAAAAAAGCAATAATCCGACATTACCACCATTTTAATAGTAAATTCTATAAAGTTGTGTACATCTAAATACTCTTTCAATCGCTCTTATCACTTTTATTTTCTTGTTAGCGCAGTATTACACACGGCAACTTTCGGGCTTACTTAAGCCGATTTTTGGGAGAAACGACTGAGGAGGGAAAAGTTGCCACTCGAAATCATGGCTTATCGACAATCTGCATACATGCAAATCGTGTGAACCGGTTTGGGAAAAGTAGTAGGCAGAAATCATTTTCGTTCTGACCGTCAGCAGGTAAAGATCTTGGGAAGTATATGAGCAGCAGCGATTTCAATGGTTTGAGTCCACACACACACATGTAAACTTGTGTAGCATATGCAAACAGGATTGGCTTATTTAAGCCACAAATGTAATCACATTGGCTTATTAAGCCCAAAAGTTGCCGGCTTAAATAAGCCAAGTGTAATACCGGACTTAGATTTTCTACTAATGTTTTTATGATCGTAAATACATTTAAGGTAAAATCTTTTATGATGATCATTTGCTGAATTAAAAACTCTTTTTAATTTGGTATTATGTTGATCATTACAGGTTAGGTAGTAACCATAATTTCCCTTAGGGAGGCCATAAAATTTCTAGAAACAGAGTTACCTTTTTTTCAGGAAAAAAAATTAAATCTTTTCTATAGGCACTTAGCTTACGCTGAAACTGAGAAACATTCTGAGATTTTATTATAACTGGTTTGGATTGCTTTGAGTACGTTTAAGGATAGAACAGCTGCATTTTCCTTTTTGCTGTAAATCAATTTCTTACGCTAATGGATATGTAACATCTCTTTTTGCCCCTTGTACAAAGCAGAGTTTTTTTTAAAATTGTTTGTAAGGGTCCCAAAGATCCTGGTGATCAAACTGTTGATTTTTCTTAAACTGAATTTTGTGAAAATTTACCTTTTCAATAACAAATTACCCGAAAAATTGACAACTAAAAAGTTAATACAAAAAAAAAAAAATCAGTGGTTGGCGTTTCCGGCCTGAAAACTGAACCACCAACTGCCGCTGGAGGATGAATCAGTTTTAAAAGGTGTTTTTCTTTCTTTTTAATCTCAAAAAGTTTTTTTTTAAATTTTTCGTTGTTGCTGATCTTTTAGGCCAAGAGTCACAGTTGACATTCCTCAATGGTTAAAGAAACCAGTTTCGACTTAAAGGCTGGCAATCGAATGCCTTCTTGGTGCACAACTTCAACTCCTTGAGAGAAAACCTATAGTTTTTGTACCTATATTTGTTTGTGATCTCACTGTGCTTCATACACGATCGTTGGTTTCGTTCCCTTGCTGTCCGTCAACGGTCTTTATTAACCTCACTGTTTAAGAGGTCTTAAACTTGACTTAAAAGAAATGTAAAAAAAAACGCCTCAAACGATCAAGCGATCGGTGACCAGACCGATGCCAGCCCATAAATGCCATCTCACAATTTCAGTTTCTTTACATTGCTGAGTAATCTGCTAACGATTCTGTAGTCAATTAAATATTTTCAATTCTAAGAATATGAAAAGCATTTAAAACGACATTGATTATTCTTAAACTATCTTAAGCCGGTTATTGTTGCATTTTATATTAGGTATGGATTGAATTGGAATTGAGTTCTTCGCCTTTTTTACGTTTTATAATGAAATCTTAAATTGTACAAGTATATCACCATTTTTGTAAATTACGTCATCGATGAATTTAGTTTTGTTATTTTTCAACGCATTCATTAAATATTCAAATAAAATTATTTACATCGTTTATTCATAAAAAAAATTGCGAATCTTGAAAGCTATGCGAAAACAAGTTTCCAACCAAAAGTGGTTGTTTGTTTTAGAAATTTGAAGTTATCTTCTTGATTTTTTGAACAAAAAATTAAAACATTGTCTAAAAGTTTGGTCAAACATTTAGAGTACAGATACGACAGGGGTTGTAACGAAAAAACAAAACTTAACGAAAACTACCATTGCCAGGGGCCAATCGTGAAATCTATACATATAATAAAACTGTAAGGGGGTAATTTTTGTAATTTTGGATTTTCTCAGAAATTTTGATAAAAACATATTTAAATTTTATGTTTATTTTATGTTCATCACGCAAAAACGGTGGTTCCGGTATCATGCAGAAACGGTGTCGATGAGACTTTTTTTCATTTTACAGACCTCCCCCTCTCCTTCGATACCTCTTCCCTGATACTTCTTGAACCATTGAAGGGATTCGGATCCGGTTCCCATATTTAAAGAGGCCAAGCCTTAAGGAAAAATTATCATCCCCCTCCCCTCTTTGTGAACCCCTCGCGTGCTATTTCCTGCAATTTTTTGGGTATTGGGTTCCTTTTCACACCATTCCAAAGGCCAGCCCTCAAGGGAAAATTTTCGTTTACTAACACCTCTCCTCTCTCTGTAAATCCCTCTCCTGCTATCTCCTGAATTCTGAAGGGATCAGAATGATCACGAATGTGGTGTTAGAAATTCATAATTCGAGGCGGAAGTCTTGAAAGGATAACGGTTTTTTTTTTCAAAAGTTTTCAGTTATTTCTGGGTTCTGTCGGTTCAAAAAAGGGGAAAGAGGGAATGAGTTATTCGATTTTGCCCGTTCAAGTCCTTAACTTTATTATTTACGAAAAACCCAACGGCAGAAAATTTCAAGTCTCTAGCTCAATCCTTTCGAAAGTTATAGATGGTATTCATGAAGAGACAGACAGGCAGACGGACAGACAGGCAGACGGATGCGGAAATTAAAATCTTTTGTCATCTCAAACATTCTGGTGTAGTTCATTTTTGCGTCCGACGATTCATTGGATGCGTTAAAAAACGGCATACTAAATCTAATATACTCTTATATGATTCTTATATAATGTACTAGCTTGCATACCCGTCGTTGCCGGGTTAAGTTTTTTCAAATTTAATTTTTTTTGATGGTCTATGTTGGAGCTAAATTTCAGGCCAATCGGCTCTGTAGTTTCCCCGCGAAAGGGTAACATAGCGCAAAAACTAAGTTTCGAAATCACTTTACCCCCTCCCCTTACTCCCCCCACCCCTCGCGCTACTTTTCCGTATGCCTATGTTGAAACCAGAACAATCGGTTCAGCCGTTTTTGCGTGAAAAAGGAACAGACAGACAGACAGACACCAACTCATTTTTATATATTAGTATGATAAAGAGTGACGCGAGTAGAAGGGATAGCATTCTTGTGTGAGTTTGAAAAATCTTGTACTACACCCGAAATTTCGGCAAAAAAACACTTTAAAGATTTTTAAATCTTCTTTTTCAGCTTCTTCTTCAGAATTTTAAACAAACAAATTCTAATTAAAATCTTATTAGAATTAGCAAAACCATTCAATAATGAAATTTCTAATGAAAATAGATTTTAAATTAAAAATCTGTGCAAACTCATAATCATCTATAGCATTTTTTTGGGTCCTCCCTTGACTCTCGGAAAAATTCCGCTTATCCTTTGAGCATTTCTGACTTCCACCCCGATATGGTCCACGAATGCTACAATTAGCTCCTTATTATTAACTTTCGACTAAAGGCAGAGTAAACAAATAAATAAACAACCCTTTTTTCCCTACATCAACATAGTAATATATTTTCCTTTGTTTCACTAAAAATCTCCATCGTCCTTTTGCTGTTCATATAAATATATTAGATTCATTTGACCTTTCCGAGCATATTTTTTCAATAAAATTGAAAACCCTCTCGAAATGACCATTTGCAATATATCAAAAATAATGTCGGCGAAATTTATTCTTATAACTTTTTTATTTTCATAGATCGATGTGGGGGCAGGACAAGGGGAGGCAATTGGTTTGTGAAACTTTAGCTTAACGAATCCTTTTCCTTGTATTCTTTGCGAAATTTCTGAATTCGGATTGCGATGGGATTTGGTCCGGAGTTGAACATTTTATCATCGATTTTTATTTCTAATCCATTTGATTTTCATTTGTTTCAATGCTTTTAATCTTTTATCTTTTAAAATGTCTGCGTCAAAAAAAAATTTCATTATTTCTGTTTTGAAATACATAACAAGGATCAAGTGTCAAGAAATGACAGAGACTGTTTGGCCTTTTGTCATTTCGGTATGATTTTTAACACAAATCTGATAAAAATTTTCCTTTTGTGTAATGAAAATTATTAGAGCTCATTTTAGGGTTTGTAGAAATTGCGGTTTAGATTGAACAGCGGATATGTCTAATGCCCAGTTGACATTAGGCTATAGTCGCTAGCTGCTGTTTTGACAGTAGCTGATAACTGGGACAAAACTAGTATAATGTCAGGTGCTTTTTGAACTAGCATCAAATTAGTTGGAAATTTTTAATTTTTTATTGCCACCGGGATTTCATTTGAGTTTTGGGGGAGTAAGAGGAGGGGAAAAAGTGAGGAAGCTTTAATTTTCCTGTATGTTATTCTTCCGCGAGAAAACTACCATGCCGATTGACCTGAAATTCGGCATAGATAACCACCGGGGGTCCAGCTCTAACTTAGGTAACATAAAAAAGTTGTCCGGAAGGTGTGGAGGGTCAGAGGATCCTGTGAAGAGAATCTGAATCCGAATGCTGGAATTTAGAGTATTTTTGATAATTTTTGAAAAGCGTTTTCCGAAGTTAAAAAACTTTACAGAAAAGCACAGACCACCTTACTCTAGGTTATCTAATTTTCACTCACGCTTTTAGCCGGGCAAAGCCGGGTCCAAATTCTAATCTGAAATAAAATTACTGTTAAGCTAACGATTTTTTTGAAATTTGAATTTCTTTTCCACGCCACAATTTTATTTTAAATGAAATTTTCCCAGCTAGCTGAACAATTTTTTATTGTGTTTCCCGGAAAACAAATAGAAATATTTTGCATGCGGTAATTACTTTAAAAGGGGGTTATCTTAATACGTGTTATACATTAATGCAAGTATATGTAAAATAGAATAACAGAGTAACTTTTTAGCAACTGAATGTGGTTTTGTACGCTTTAACCATATTTGGTGGAATGTTTATTAGAATCTGGAATTCTCTCACGTAACAGAATGCCTGAAACAATTAAAATTCTGTTGGATTGTGTAAATCAAATGCAAAAGAGCAATTTATGTCGCAATTAAAAGAAAATGCGAAACTCTTCTGGCCATTCCTCTTCCATCGTCAATGACGGCAATGTCGAATAGGCGTAGTTAAAGTTAGGTTAGGTACATCGTTTACAATTTACAGCAAGGTGATCCTATGTTCCCTCCTTCCTCGTTCCCGCCGCCGACACAGCCGAAAGCCAACCTGGAGGTAATCATTTGGAATGTCTTCGCTATCGCATCTGAAATATACATGGACGTGTCTCCCAAAGCGGAAAATGTATGTGGGAACTTCGGATTCTTTGAACCTTTCCACAAAACTCCAAGTGGAAATAAACAATCGACAAGAATTCCCATAAATTTTATGAGCACACAGGACGGGATTCACTGTGCATAAATTCGAAATCAGAACGAGAATATTTTCATACCATACGCTAAAGACACAGGAAACAAAAACAAAAAAAAACGAACCACAAAAAAAAATTGAAACAAAGTTCTTTTCGTGGAGAGTTTTCCACGCCAAATATTATACTAACAATGAAAAGTCAAAACAGATTCCAAGCTCGTGTAGTTCTATACTGAATATCCGCAAAGGGATTTCGAATTTTTGGATCAACTTAATCCAGAAATATTTAAATGTATAAATTTTATGAAGCAAGAATCTATAATGCTTTGTTTGTGAAATATGCAGAAATCTCTGATTTTGTTATCACATGAAATTTTGCAACCCTGTACTGGCCGATGACCAGTCACAGCTTGATCACAAGAGCCGCAAATTCTATGGTCTTATGACCTGTGACTTACGTGTCACAATGCCAGAATAGGGCTGTTGATTTTAAATTGTTGTAAAAAATACAGTTTAGACATATTAATTATCCGAAGTACAACAAAACTTTGGAACAACTTATTATCCCTCTGTGCTGTGAAACGAGTAGGTATAGTTACTGCTTGGTGCTAACAACATTGGGTGACCAGGTTTATTTTTTGTCTCTCCGGGATAAGGGTAGCGGGGGAGTGGGTTGGGTGAGGTGACTTCAAGTTTTTTGACAGAGAAACACAATAAAGAAAATACTGGGATAGCGGGGTAGAGGGTGGGGTGAGGTGACTTCAAGTTTTTTGACAGAGAAACAAAATAAAGGAAATATTTTAATTTGATCTGAATCCCGAAAATTATTCAAATAATAAATACATTTTTATTTTAATCCCACAATAGAAGAGAATTTCCTTTAAAAATTAACTTTGGTTAAATATTTACAAACATTAGCCAATCGGTGGAGTGTTCAAAAGTTTCATCCTCATCTAAAAATTCCTGCGATTCTATTCAACTTTTTACAGAGAATTTCGTGAAAATATTTCAATATATTTCTATTCGTCTACTGGAATTGTAGCATTATTACTGCGAAATACCTATACTTCTTTGCTAAACATTAATTTCTTGTGTTTGTTCTTCTTCAAAGTTATTACTAGATATGTTTGAATATCATGGACATAGAAGGTATATCTATAGATATTCCGTACTTACTTATGGAATAGATTAGATACTCAACTAAAAGTCAGTACTTGTCGACTTCACTTCGGTTTTTTTTTTATTAAAAAGACCAAACGAGAATTGCAACTTTTGCTTTTATGGGACATCGAAGGTAGTTTTTTAGGGTTTTTTTTCAACTCGTTTTTGTCTTCATTTTCCTATTCGCGTACGGAAATGGTGTATTAAGACATAATTCAAATGGTTATTCACCTCAAGAACTTTGTTGACTTTTAATCAGTTGCAAGCGTATTATTGAAGAAGTTTCCCTTTACTGGATGAAGTAAATTGTTTTGTTTCAGTTAAAAGACAAGAGAAATATTAAATATTTACACGTATTTTAAAAGTTGTTTGCGAGATGCTTAAGTTCTATTGGAATTTAAAGTCGAAATTGCTTGTGTTGTTGGGGAAATTGGTGTGTTTCACACGCAATTGCAACTAAATAAGATACACTTCTAGTGATAGATACGTACCGTGCACCAAAAATGCTAATAGGATACGCCGCATATTTATAGCGATATTTGGTGCACATCTATAGCGAAATTTTACACCAAATGGCGCTATAAATATGCGCCGCAGGTAAAATGTGTTAAACAAAATGCGACATAATGAGCTTATTCACATGTTACGCAGTTCCAAACGTAGAGTACCGCTATTTCTTCAAGTTGTATAAAGAAGTTCAACTGAAATTGTGGAAATACACTTACTGTGGGTTTCACGAAACATTTAGCGACCGCTAAATCGAGTTAGCGATCGGTAAAACTTTGTGAAACCCGCCATTAGGCTTGATGTTCTTAAAAAGATTCAGTTGTGCCTAGTCTATGTAAACGGCGCATAAGACTTAAAAGGGCAAACAAAAATTATGATAATTCAATTAAATATTTTGTGTAACTAAAACTATAACAATATATTTGTTAAAAACAAAATAAAAACAAATGAGTAATCATCGAAAAGAACAAATAATTCCTGTTTTAATTATTCCGATGTTTTGATGTTTTTTATGAATTGTCACAGTCTTTAATGAACCTGAACTACCCTCAATATTGATTCCGTTCCCGTTGTCACTCTTAAAAACTCGTATTTATTGAAAAATTTGTGATAAATAATCGTTAATAGAATAAGTTCATTTGTGTCACTTTAACAGGCATTTAATCGAGGTTGTTAAACATGTCACGCATCGCAATGCTCCTTTCTCCACATAATTGCCACATAAAATATACGTTCCTAATATGCTCAGCTCAGTTCGTCTATTGGAAGTTTGAATCGTAGTAATTTTCCCCTTCGTATAGCAGAAATGTTCGTCTGTCTAGCCCAAGGGAGAAAAATGACAAAAATCAAAGGCGACATCATTGATTTAATAAGCAGACGTAATTAAAAGAAAAATATGGGAATAAAAGAAAACATTATTTCTATAGAACACACAACATAATTATATTTTATGAGCGTATATGATTTTGAATACCACGTGAGACGACATTTCTCTACCCTTGATAGCTTCTATTGTTTCAAGTGGAATGACGTCTTTAAGATCCATATATAGAATTTTCCGAATTTTAGCACTTAATAAGGATTTGTAGGATAATATTTTCTATAATGTTGGGAGAATTTTTTTGTAGTAAACCCTTGCGGCGAGGTTAGACGAAAATCTTTTGTGTAAATTAAATCCTGTATGTAGGTTTAATTGCCTAAGAGATCTGTAAGATCTATTTTCGAATCCGAATTTATTCCCAAGCAACAATTTGGAACTCAGGTTACAATGTGACCCCCGTCAAAAGCTACCAATTTGTTTATATGACGGTTGCCTTGTGATCGCTCGTGAAAAACCCTTTTCAAATTGGTTATTTTGTAACCGGTCACAAAAAAGTCGTTGCAAATCAGTTACTTTGTGACCGGGCGGAAAGTTGTTGTTGTTTTTCGTTGTTTGTATTGTAGTCGTTTATGATTCACTTATGCTGCGTTTACACGAATGACAAATTTGTCATTTTTTTTGTCATAAATTGTCAATATCGTGTAAATAGTATCATTTTTGTCATTATTTCTGTCAGAAAAATGACAATCTCTCATAAAAGAATGAACTTGTCCATTCTTTTATGACAGATTGTCATTATCTGTCATTCGTGTAAACCCAGCATTACGAATAAGCATAAATAGTTAAGTTTGGACCAAGAAATCCATAATTCGCGTTTTCTGATATACATTTGTGATACAAGTTTACATTGACGTCACGCTTGATATACCCCCTACCCCTCTCCTCCCTATCGTCTTGTCGAATTTCATTTCTGTGGTAACGGTTGTGTAATTGTTGCTTTACAATCAACGTGACTAAGAAGTCTCGCGGAAACGGTTGCGCAACCGTTACTTTGTACAAATAGTCGCAAAATAGCTGGGCAAAATCAAACTCCTTGACGTTACTCTCACGTTGTTGTGACCAATTTTTGACTCCATATATTTTGCAACCCACGTTGCGAGACCGTCGCGTAATCGGTATGTCAGCATTTTTGGTTGCTTGGGTTGAGTTTGCTAAAGTCATTTAGAATTTTTTGTACTTTGCCACTCACGGATTTTTTCAAATATTTTTTTTTTTTGCGTTTCATCTACAGGAATTTATTAAAGCATTATTAAATTTGTCACAAAATCGAGATATTTTAACTTTTGGGTAAACTTTTATATTGTTTTTCAAAATGTTCGCTCACAATTCCGAAAAATTCTTTTATGGATATAAAATGTTTGTTTCAGAAAGCACATTAAGTAACATTTATTTTATCTTTAGAATATTTATTCCCGCAACAGTTTCGTACAATTCTAAGATACCTCCCTTTTTTGCGACAACGTATGTAAACCATCGTGGTTAAATTTTCTTTATTGAGATTTTATGCTAATTAGAGTAACCGCAACCAATGAAAACTGCTAACATGATGATAAATTTCGATGTAAAACCTTTTCCTTAATCTTAACTAATCAATGTCAAAAACTTGTGTCTTACCTTTATCCTTCATCCTGATGGTGTTATTTAGTCGTTTTTCTGTCATCAGTTTTACTAAATTAGTTTTCGTTAATTTTTGATAAGGTGTTGCTTATGGTATTAAATTTCCTACATTAGTCGCTGTATCGTTAATATCCAGGTGTGTAATTATAGTAAACGATACGTTTCGTGGCCTATTAAGAAGTTGAATGGATTTTACAACCGAAAATATTTTAACAGAAATTTATTTATAAAATTTTGAAAAGTGGTTCTCTGCCAGACATAGATTTATCATCTAATAATACGGTAACCAAAGGTCCTGGAATGACCGAGATAGCTCCGGATTTAGCCACATCGTACCGGCGCGGCGTTCCGGAAACTAAAAAATTTAGCAAACGCTTGAAAAAGGGACCACTAAAACTGGGGATAACCGTAAATCACACTTTTTCGCCTGCGGCGCATTTGGAAGTTCGCTGCGTCAAATTCGGACCTCACAAAGTCCAAAGCATGGAGGTGCGTTTCTTTAGCAACTGTTAGGTCAATTTAAGGTGAGGTTGCCCTCCCGTCCTCTTTTTCCCAGACATTGTCTTCTATTATAACATCCGAGGGATTTTTTTTAGCTTTTTTAACTAGATAATCACAAACGAAGATTAAGACAAACCTCTTCTGTCTGATCGGTCTGCGTTTTATATTTTTTTTTAGAAAGGGAGGGTCCGCTAAATTCAAGTTACCCCTCGGGCGCCGTTTTGCCTTGGCACGGCCCTAGCTATCACTACCAAATATCACAATATTTTAAATTTTCACCTTAATTTATTGTAACATAAATTCATTCACCTTAATTTATTGTAACATGAATTACAAATCAATTGATTACTACGAAAACTACCTCAAAACAGTGACATGACTATAAATTTGATCCCCCTTTTTTCAGGTGCATAAAAGTTTTTTTTCTCACACAAAAAAAAAAAAACAAATTTTGGGCCGTAAGTACCGGTTACCATTTTCTAACTCCATTGACTTCAATAATATTTGAAAATTGAACCTTAAGCTTACAATCTACAATTAAAAAATACTTCGGAAAGGGTTAAAAGAATTAGAATTAAAATACATTCAAAGGTTACCATCAAATGTTAAAAACGCTTAAGTTCCTTAGAATAATTTACACGTGAACACATTCAGAATAAATTAAATCAAAAAAGAAATAAACCTATTTAAATCCTATTCTTAGATCACTAAATAGGTTTAAAATATTCTATTTGCATTCCATGCATTTAAAATTTTAAATCAATTGCGCCAACTATCAATTCTCTCGTAAAGCAAGTAGAAAAATTGTCACTGTATCGATTTTGTTACAAAAAAAAAAACGTATTTTTTCAGTTTGGCTCAATGTTCAAGAAACAAAAAAGTTTTAGTCTCTTTAGCTTCATTCTCAACTTTAAAATTAATGAATGGTGATTCTTTGAATTTATGAATGCATCCGTACGTGACATGAAATTCTTTTTGCACAGCAGTTAACATACAGCAGTTTTCTGTGGGTATTTTTTTCCTTCTGCGGGCCATGTCGCAGTACTTCGTATTTAACCTAAATTCACTTAATACCATCGGATTTTGAAATGGCCTCATGTAAAAAATCAAAGTAAATCCTGTAAAGTATCAAAAGAAAAATGCTCCCGTTAAAAAAATTTCAATTTACTATCGTAGCCAGGCTAAAAGAATTTTTACGCATTGCTTTTTACGAGAAAAATCACAGAAAAACCTTCTGAGGTACACACAGAAAAAAAATAAAGCTTATCCAAGTCAACTTTTTGACAGGTCAACTCTAGTCTGTAGCAGGCAGACGGAGTTATCCATTTCATTACATGACATTACATAATCGAAATATTTATCTCAGGTCAACCCGTTCAGATCCTTACGACCAACTTTTCTTGCTGCAGGTTTAATTTTCTGATTTCTCCCGCCACAGGTTGACACATCTTTACTTTTCCTGACGCAGGTAAACGTGACCCTAGCATACACTCAGAAAAATGTCCACGTCAACTTTTTGTCAGGTTAACTCTGACCTTACAGAGGATTCTGTAAGCCAGCTAGCGGTCAGAGTTAACCTATCTAAGGTCAACTCGTGCAGCTCCCAATGCCCTACTTCACCTGGTGGTGGCTTAATTTCAGAATTTCTCCGACCACAGGTCAACTCAGTTTTACTTGCCCACATGCAGGCGAACGCGCGCCTGCCCGAGGCCAATTACGCCGTATGTAGATCGTCGAGTTAGCCTCCATTTTTCTGAGTGTAGGCTAAATTTTCCTGCAGGAAGCCAATTTCGCCGTACGCTAATCGACGACTTTTACTCAATTTTTCTGAGTGTATGTAATGAAAATTATGAAAAAAACACAATATGTTATTAACAAAATTGGTGTCATGCAGTTTTATTATTAAATTTTTTCTATAGACGTAACATGCTATAAGGAAAATATAGCAAGAATTGGCATTATGCTCCGCTTTATAAATAGGAATTTCTGAATTGATTTTAAAAATAAATAAATGAAAAATCAGAGCACAGGAATTTATAATGCTTAATTAAATTTGCCACTATTTGAACTTGTTGTCATTTCCCAATAATTGTGGTTCTCAATAAACTCGTGTGATGCAAGAAAATTCAGTTTTTATGTTTTGTGTTTTGTGAAATTTATTTACATCGAAATTGAGGGCATTGTCAATTGGACTGATGACAAATAGAGCTTATATGTTGGCAGCAGAATATGCTGCAGCATAAAACAAACGCGACAAAGCAAGAAAATTTTGAATAATTTTAGTGCAATCAGGGCTTAGCCTAAATATTCACATCAGTTATTGATTTAAATTTATAAACACTGAAGTTTGTAAAAATGAAAATACAGACATTATGCTGGTGGACTTATTCTATTCGGATGTTGCAATTTTCTAAATTGCCAATTTAACACATTTGAAAATTATTGACCAACAAAGTGAGAGATAATGCTGACATATTAGAAAATCGAATTCAGTTCAATTAAACTGCTGTGGTAAATCAATGGGCTTATAATTTTCATTGGATTCTAAGTAATGTGTTTCCCAATTGTAAGATTTTTTTTTTGTATTGCAAACAGGATAGGGTGGTAAGTTCTGTGCCTTGGAAGAAAACGGCTGAAACGATTGATCTGAAATTTAGCATGGATATTCGCTGTGGGCCTGCTTTCAATATAGTCGTATTGGAAAGTAGTCCGAGGGGTGGGGGAGTAAGGGGAGGGGGCGAAATACACCCGAAACTTACTTCTTCTTCTATGTTACGTTTTCGCAGAAAAACTACCGAGCCGATTGGCCTGAAATTAGGGATAATCTTCGGAGGTGCGGGGCGTTAAAGAAAAGAACGCAGGCTATATAATTGATAACCAACTGAATTTTGTTTTCCTAGGTTTTGTTCTAGTCACGTTTTTAGCCGGGCGAAGCCGGGTCCAAGTTCTAGTAAAAAATAAAAATGAAACCGGAAAACTTCTGTTCTACAGATAAAAATTTCGAAAATAAATCTCCACACCAGCCAGCGTCAAGTAAAAGAATATTCCTAATTAAATAAATAACGTGGCACATTGTTAACCCTTTTCAATAAATCATAGATAAGTTGAAGGAAATTTGACGATATATCAATAATAAATCCACTGGAAACTAAACTATAGCGTTTAAATCCCAATTTAATCAGCAATTTTATGTACAGAAATCGAAGTGATAAAAAAAACAGGGCAACTTTAAGTCGTGCGGCTAATCAAGAAATTCCCAACCGGTCGCATACTTTTCCGCTTAACTGCTTTAAGTAACGCGATCTGATGCGACAAACGTAATAAAAGGAAACCCAAAAATGAAAAGAATCGTCAGAGGAACCGAAAAAAAAACAAACAGTTTGAATGAAGAAAACTACAAATAAATGTTTACTTTGGGAACGAAAGAACGTAACGCAACATCTTGAAAAGAACTTCATTCAAAAACGTCCGTTGCGATTTCGTTTTTCGGGTCCTCGACGCTTCAATAAACCGGGAAACTTTACGTTAATGTTCGGCTGGGGGATGGCTTTTTTTTGCGGTGGTATTTTGATGGGGATCTTATATTGGCACAGGGTGTAAGTTTTTCGGGGGAGGTGTTGGCTTGCCGTAAACACTGTGTGGAATCTACACAAACACGCGCTTAGTGCTTTCAAAAGTTATAGTCGCCCAGGTATCGCAAGTCTTTGCATAATTAATGATGGCATGTCATTCTCAACACTTTACATCGAATGTGGGACCAAACTATGTAAGCATGGAGGTTGCTGAACTGCTAGAGTCGGAGCGAACAGCGGGTGGAAAATGGGTCGGATGGAGCACTTTCTGTATGCTCCAGGTGTGCTCCACTTATAGCTAAATAAAAAATCAATTAGTGGCCTACAGTGAAACCGAAAAAGTAAAATATATTTTTTATATGTTTATTCCCAACTCCCATCCACCTCCACCCCCCATCCCTTATCCATGTTACCCAAATTGTGATAAGGACACAGAAGGATATGGAATTTTGAATGAAGCACTGGTTAAACAGCGAGCAACAAGGAATATAAAAAAAACCCCTAAGACTTTAATTAGGGTGACCATATTTTTTTTGTCATGTCAATCCGAGATAGTTTATCGGAAGCAAGCAGAAGGAGGTGGCCGACAAGTGTGAGGAAATTTTCAATACTTCCAAATTAAGCGCCGATCTTTCAATTTTTGTTTGTGATTATGTAAAAAGTTTTACGGGTGTTTTATGTTTTCAAAATACAACAAAAATTGCGCCGCAGCAAAACTTTCAAAAGCAAATTTCACACTATTAAAAAGTATTTACTAAAATGCGCCGCAGGCGATTTTTTTTAAGAAAGAAGAAGTAACTTCTGAGAAAACTACGCCGCGGGGGAAATTTTAGGGTCTCATGGTGATTAAGAAATTATTATATGGCTGTAATTTCTGCATAGTTCCGGGACAAAAGTTTAGCCGCCGGAATGCCTGGACTGATGTCCCCGGCACTATTTCGGCCATTCCCGGACGTATGGTCACCCTAGCTATAATACAAAAACTGGTGAATATGAAAAAAACTCATTTTAATGTTTATGAATAAATTCACAGGCGGTACGAGTACTACACCAGCTAATAACATTCTTTCGCTGTACATTTGTAACGGGGTAAATCCTTAATATCCTTCAAGTGCTACACTCGGAAAGTTCTCAGCCGAATGAGGCTAATTGACCGCAACTATATTTTGCTATCTCATTTAATGATCGCCATTGGCTGCGGCAGCGGTTGCGGTTACGAAGTCACATGTTGTAAATGTTGTAATTCTGTCATTTCTTAATGGTTGTCTCTGCAATTATTGAAAAATTGTTTGAAGGACCGAAAATTCATTAGGAAAGGTCAACCGCAAGAAATTCTGTTGATAGGCCATTACTATTCCGTCAAATTAACATTGATTTTGATCTAAATTACACGGAGAGAAATCCGAATAGAAATATACGAGACAGTGGACTTTTCTACAATGACTGCCTAAAAATAGGAAATTATTCCTATAATAAATTTTTTACTTTGAGTTTCTCTTATTTTATCCTTTTTAGTTATTTTGTAAAATCCAAGATGACGTCTGTCTTTCGGCACGCTTGTTTATATTATACTTCGAATATATATCCCTTTTGCATTTGAGATATTTTACGGAGTTTTTGACCCCAGAACTGTATTCAGCCATCCCAACAACCCCAAGACGAGATTTTTTTGCGAAGTGGTGAAAATATTGTATTGTCATCGGACTTACGTATGTGTGCAAGTCAATCGGATGAGCGAAAGTGTGTCAAAATTGGATTGCAAGATTTGACCTGACAGACAGACAGATAGACAGACAAACAGACAGACAAACAGACGGATACGAAGGCAAGCTAAATAAAAGCTTTCAGAAATTCGAATTTTGCAATTCTAACATCAAGAAGATTCAAGATTCAAGAAATTTATTGCATACGAAAATACATTGACGGCTTAAATCTACTTTGCACATTTTATTTTTTATACAGAGGCAAACTATGCCTGCGTTAAACAATGTTGATTTGTCTATATCTAGGTATTGGAATTGAGAATTGTATTTAATCGTGGCAAATATGAAATAGTGAATCCAGCTGCAATGTGTTGGTTCACTGCAATTCTGGTTTTGTATTACTCTACTTACAACTACATAACGAAAACAAAAACAAAATTAACAAGGCAACACGAATAACAAAAGAAAAAGAAAGATATGTACATATGAGAGTTGGCATTGCCAGAATAACTTTTCAAAAGACTGACGAAGTTAAAGCAAAAAAAGAAATATGTAAAAATCACCCTCTATGGTGAACAGCGTCTCTACCTTTATAAAAAGGTATATCATCACTACCGCGGATATCGTTTGTTAGACTATCGTCCGTGAGTAAATCGAAAGGGGAAAGATAGTAATGAGAATTTAAACTTGACCGAAATTCAGGTAATTCCCTGATTAATCCATTATCGTGATGTTGTAATCTATCCGCACGTTTTTTCCATAATGAAACGCAGTAGGACAATAGCGGGGTAATATTGGCCCTCTCGTATAGTTCCTTATTTGAAAAATATTTGTTTGTGGATTTGAATTTCATAGCGGTGCAATTGCGCAAAATTTTTCGTTCAAAGAGCTCCAATTTGTTTGCCCAGGTCGTGGAAGCGCTAAACCAACAAGGAAAACCGTATGTTAAAATTGGCCTTATCGCTTGTTTGTATAACAGTAATTTTGTCTTGGGATAAAGTTTACTCTTATAGTGTAATAGCGGATATAGTAACGCATAAATTTTATTCGCCCTGTTCAGCGTCTGTTTAATATGGGAATTAAATTTAGCTAAATTGTTAAAATTGATACCAAGGTACTTGATGTTATCCTTAGGCTGCATCACGGCACCATCCAAGTTAATGGAAAGTGTGGAGCAGGATTTGGCTATCCCAGGAAATCCCTTTCCCGAGGCATTTCTGAAATGTATAAGCTCTGATTTGCGACTATTAATGCTTATTCCCCAAGAACTATAGTAATTCGAGATTTCCTCGAGATGCAATTTGACCATTTCCGTTGCGACCTTGGGGTCCTTATGAGTGGCTTTAACCAAAGTATCATCAGCATAAAGGAATGCTTCAGATGTCAGGACTTCATCCGGGTCGAAGACCGTATAATGCGGGAAATCATGCATAAAGATTGTGTATAGAATGGGGCCCAAAATGGATCCCTGAGGGACTCCTCTATGTATTGGAACAAAATCAGAGGACTTGTCCTTAATATTTATGGATAAGTGTCTATTTTTAAGAAAGCTTGAAAGTATTCTTAATAAATGAATCGGGAATTTCAGAGTAATCAATTTATGCATAAGGCCCTCCCACCATACCGAATCAAACGCCTTTTTTACGTCTAAGAAACACGCAGTGGTTGTTTTTTTGTTACGTAGACCCAAGGTCACTTCTTTTTGCATCTTAATAAGAGCATGTTCGGTGGAATGTTCTCTCTTAAATCCAAATTGTTCTTCAGGTATTATTTTATTTTCGTAATTAAAGTCCATTATCTGCTCTGCCAGAACCTTCTCAAATAGCTTGCCCACGTTAGATAGCAGTGAAATGGGTCTGAAGTCCTCCACACCGATGGAGTCCCCCTTTTTTTTAATGGGTATGAGCCTGGCCGTTTTCCAAACTGTCGGAAAGTAGCCTCGTCTTAAGCAATTGTTAAATATTATTACCAAAAACCTTACTGCTTCGTTGGGGAGCCTTTTCAGTATAAAATTGGATATGAAATCGGGGCCGAATGATTTTTTTCCCTTTAAAAGCTTCAGAAATTGCCTCAGGGTTCCTTGAGTGACAAAGGGCGATCCTATACCCGGGTCATCAGATTTCTGTGTCTCATTAAATGCTGTAAGAACCTCGTTACTATGATTCGAGAACTCGGAGACAGAATCCATGACTAATGCCGTATAAGGCGAGGCTGGTGTAGCCCTTTGAAAAATCTCAGAATAGTACTCCCTAAAGCTCTCAACGATTTCCTCAGTGCCAGATACCGTGCAACCCCGATGGCACACCTTTTCAATTGTGTTCGCCCTATTCCTTCCCACAATTTTATATATCTCCCTGAACGCGTCAGGACCTGGTTTGATGTTTTGGACTTTGTTCCGAAATTCGCTGTTGACAAAAGCATTGATTTGTGTGTCAATCTCTATACTCAATAATTGAATTTTATTATGGAGTTCCTTATCCTCCGAATTTGCGACGTGACCCTTTCTATCAAGTCTTCTTTTCAGCACTCTCCTCCATATATTTTTAACCTTTATTTGGTCACGTATTTGTACCGGAATTTTTTTTAGTAGACTGAAATGTTTAGGTGCATCCGAAAATCTAATAATACCCTCGTACAAAATTTTGTTAAATTGGTCAACATAATAGTCAAGGTCGGACTCTTCCAAATTCCTGTCGTTTCGCAAGTCCAAAAGATGCAGCTTTTCAGATATATAGCTTTTAAATTCCTTCCAGTCTGTGTTAACAAACGATCTGAAAACTCTGGGAGATGACAGAGCAGGACAACAGCCATCAAGGACCAAATCCAAAACCACCGCGTAGTGATCGGAGAACGAAGAAATAGTGGAACACCTATAGCTACCTGTGAGAGGGCTTGTCAATGTGGCTGAAGCCAGAAACATGTCTATGCACGACCCCGAGCCTGGAAAGGTAGGAGAATTAGGATGTATGAGAGACAGGGTATTGATATGCGGGTTATCATGAATCCAGTCGAAAATAAATTTACCATTCCTGTTTGAATTGTTGTTCGCCCAACTTGTGTGTCTGGCGTTCAGATCCCCGCCCATGACAACTCCATCAAACTCTCCTTCACTCAACCTGTTTATCTCCGTAAACAAGGACGCCAACTCAACCTCACTTGTAGCCGCTGTGTGAAAGTAGACCGAGATTAGGAGAACCCTAGATTCGGATGCATCTCTTACAACTTTTAAACTACCCGCGACATATGAAATAGTTTTAAAATTAGTGTTTAAAAAATAATTGTCTACCTTAATGGTTTCACGATAAAGAAGGGCAGTACCCTGTAAACTGTTATTAAGTAGAGTTTTATATTCCGGTATATACAAGGGTTTATTTTGCGCTAGATGCGTTTCGTTAAGAAATAATATGTCCGGATTATTGGACTTAATGAAGTCCTCAAGTAAAGCTTTTTTGGCTGCCGAAACAACTGATCTGACATTTAACGTTACAAGTTTAAGATTCATTTCTGGCGTGAAGATAAGTCGATGCAAAATTGCAGCAACGCCATACGTTGTTGCTGCACCGAACCTAGATTATTGATATGTGATACAAAACCTTCCACCTCCTCAGCGAGGTCCAGAAAGCTAATTCCAAAAAGTCTCTGCGAGATATCCGCAAGCTTCGAAAAAGGAGCATCCCCTTCCACTCTTTTGTTATTGCCAAGACATTCAGCATAACTTCTGTTTTTGTTAACAAAGTTATTAACACTGGTGTTTACAAATGACTGTCTATTGTCCCTTGCTTCCTTAGCCTCGTGCATTCGCCTAAATCTTTCCCTTTGAAACTTCAAGTACCTGGGGCATCCCCTGAAACTAGCTGGGTGACCTGTCATCTTACAGTTAACGCAATATGGATCTTCGGTGACCTCCTTAGGTCTCTTGCATTCCCCAGGACCATGTTCTTCTGAACACTTAACACATCTATAAAACATACAGCAGTTGGAGGCTATGTGGCCAAAACCTTGGCAATTTTTGCATTGAACCGTGTCCCGTTTTCTTAACTCATCCCAAAATACCCTCATATGGAATAACACTTTAATTTTCTTAAGTTCTGACACATCGGAATTGGGGGCTGTTTGTACTATGTACATTCCAAGAGACCTATTTCCCAATCTGGATCTGGCTGTCGAAAACTCAGAAACCTTTAACAAGCCAATATTAGGCAATAATCCTGACAATTCTTCAAGAATCTCTTGCTCAGAGTAATCCCCGTACATTCCCTTCATCATAATTGAAATAGGCTTCCGACTCTTCGGAGTGTAAGTATATGCTTGGGACTTTGTCTTTTTCAAAATATTAAAAAGTTTAGAATGGTTATCTATCCCCTTTACCAGAACCCGGACGGATTCATTTCTATTTTTGATTATTTTATGATCCGCATTTGGACATTTAGTGACAATATACCTGTTAATTTCTTTAATGTCTACAAGGCCATGAACAACAATTGGTGGGCAGTATTCAGTCTCTGGTTTTTTTGCCCTAAGGGCTTCATCAGTCTTCTGAGTTTGTATGTGTTTTTTCTTAGAACTAGTTTTGTTAAATACAGAGGAACTTAAAACCTTAGAATCTAAATTAGTAGTATTTTTTTTACTGTTGTTTACGTCATTGACTCCGTTGTCTTCTGCTTCTTCGTCTGAGAGGACCGAGTAGTAATTATCCCATGTTACCTGTTGCTTCTGTACTTTTGCTGAGTTATCAAAATTAGTAACTGGTCTGGAGCGTTTCCTCGTAAAAGTCCATGGGCCGTCCTCTGTATCCATTTTTTCAGTAGATTCATCATTCTGTCCATATGTGTTACCAAAAATCCCTGTCAGCTTCTTTGGTGCTGCTCCCTGCACTCGAAACATCTTAGATCTGGCAGTTTCTTTTTCGCTTTCATCGGCACGCGTCGTTGTAGCTGTATTCAGATTATGTGTAGCTGTAGACCCAGAGTCGCACACTTGTGTGTCTGTCGCAGTACTAGTGGTTTTTGGCGCCAATACAGGAGCCTCCCCACCTTCCGGAACAATCCCAAACTTTAAGTTTAATTCCTTGACGCTTTTTGGAGACAACATAGCGCTCGGTAAACGGACGAAACCGTCCCTCTGGTCGTTTTTTATAGTCTTATTGATCAATCGGCCCTTTTGGTCCATATTCACAACACTTTTTGAGCCCCGCTTGGGCCCATGAGTATATAACCTCACTTTCGCCTTTCGTAAATGAGGCACTTCTGTTTTTTGTTTTATTCTTTTCCTATAAAACACTTCCAAAAGCCTAAACCAGGCAAAAATAAGTCACCACCACCTAATCGGTGTATCAATTTGGCTTACAAATAATTTAATAGTTTTATTTTATTTATTAAATATATTAAATTCACTTCAGAGCACGTTCTTACACGTCCCATCCGCTTGCCTCGAACCCTTGACAATTCTAACATCAGATTCGTGATTAGCGACATAAAAAAATGTGAATTTTAAATGTGAATTTTCCTAAGAAAAAGTAGGAAAATTGATATTCGCGGACCTTAACGAATTTTCCCGGACATGGGTAATCGCATTTTTGTCCCCGAACTCTAAAAGTTCCCAAATTTTATCAAAATCTATATAAATGTTTGATACAGATTGTCGTTTCTCCCAAGGCGTCATCCTCATAAAAACTAAGAATTTAAATCACCTTTAAGTAATTGAAAATTATCTCAATATTTTTTTTCTGTGCGGAGGAAGTCAAGTGATTAAGTACTGATTGAAAGCTTTATATATTTTATTGTCAGCAAACAGATTTTCGATTATATATCAAAGACAATAACGTTTAAATTTTCAATCGATAATAATTCTATCGAACAAAAGCGAAAGCTGGGTGGATTTACCAAATATCTTTTCGTTATTGACATTTCACACCCAGTACACACACCACCCCCTTTTGCTGAAGATCTTTTGCTGGGACTCGAGCAGGGATACCAAACGGGAATAAAAGGAAGAAATCATTTGCAGGAAACTCCATCGGCACATCGGCATCATTTTTGTCTCATTGCTGACTATGATGATGACAAAATAACACGATGTAAATTTGATTCCTTTGCTGCGGTTAATCAGGAAGCCACGATGGTTTCGGTTTTGTCTCTGATGTCAGGATTTCGGATGGGGGCGAAATTTGGCGCAGGAATCGGTGCTTTTCGTCCTGACATGGCAATCTGCCACTTCGGTGGCTGCTTCATGCAGATTAGAATAAATTCGTTGAGCCGCAGAAGAAGATTAATGGCATCTTTTCATTCTTCGTACGCAGAAAATGCCAAGAAAAAAAACAACAACAACAAACTAAACTTTTTTACACAAATAATATGAAGAGAAAGCGCAAACACTCGTCTGTCGTTTGGTATGGTTTGCTTCACAATTCAGATGAATGAATGGATTTATTCTATTATTTCTATGAAAGAGTTTGCAGTCCAGGGATCTTAGATAATTTATTACAAGTTAATTCAATGACCAAGTGTCACTCTGTCTTTGGTTCCATTCACAGATCCGAAGCGATTTTCTTCTTTTATTTAGACGATAACACTGGAAAATGACTTTTCATGGAAGTGTAAATAGAAATTTTATGCCATTCCATTTCGCCTCCCCTGCATCACATTCCCAATTTTATTCCTAGTTGGGGAGTAATTTTTTAACCCATTGAATTCAGTTGTGGTGAAATTTGGTGTTAAAATCGTAATGGACTTCATGAAAATGGCGTTGCGAACAAATTAGGAATTGTTTACGAAGTGATAAATTGTCTTCTGGATGATAATGGAATCTGCAAGATTTTCATGCTTCTTGGAACATCTTTGTGATGGTGAATTAAAGGGAATTGGGAATTATTAAAGGTTTTTTTTCTCACAGGGAAATATATTTCATCGGATGTTATCAGAAATATGGGAATTATTTTAAAAATACGTTAACCATTATATCAGTATGATTTTTCAGAATACAAAAAATTGGAAAAAAGGGTGATGAGAGGAAGAGCCGAATAGGAAAAATTAGCGTAACCTTCCTAGTAACACACGACGATGTAAACTAGAAACCGCGACCTCTAAGTCGAGGAATTGGTGCAAATTTCAAATCGTGAGGTCCCTTCAAGATAAAACAAATATCCTCCTTCCCATTTTTTCTCGGAAAAACTGACATTTTTCGGGGTCGCTGTAAATAATTTTGATGGAGGCCCCAAGACTAGATGGGGGTCGAAATAGCCAATTGGGGGATCTCCGTAGCCAAAAATTGATAAACCGCTGAAATTTTAATGAACTATAAATCGAACCACTCTGACAAATAAAACATGCCCAAACAGAACTAAAACCAAAATATTTTTAAAACATAACCAAAGCTATAATTGCCAATCTGGCAATTATTGAAAACCCATATCAAAATTCGAATAGTTGTACCAAAATTCCACTTTGAAGTCAAACTTTCCAATAAGATTTTTTAAAATTTATTCCAATCGGATTTTGATGTATGGGAGTCTTATGTAGAATCATATCCTAAATAACTTTTGTTCTTGCACTTTTTTTTGATAAGATGCACCGTTTTTGAGATATTTGCAAAAAAACGTTTTCGTTTGTAATGGGGGGTACCCCCCCTAATGGTCCATTTTTGCCAATGAACGAACTTACAGCCGTATTCTGGCGTTGTGATACTTAAGTCACAAGTCCATAGAATTTGAGGCTCTTGTGACCGAGTTGTGACTAGTGACCGTAGCTAGAATAAGGCTGTTAGCCTCGCATTTTACGAAAAACGGATCTGCGCAAAATTTCAAGTTTGTAGCTTACAAACGGTGAGGCAAAGTTAGTATACCCTTTGGTTTCACCATACAGGTATAAAAATTATGGTCGAACCGAACCAGAACCAAAACAGTTCTTAAAACAAATGCTGTAACCAAACCAAAACCATTTTTTTTTGTGGTGGTTCGGTTAACATTTGAGTTTTTAGGATACAAAATTTCTTGTAATTTTGGATGATCTACAAGATTTAGAGTGTGACACTTTTTTACTCTATCCTAGTACCAAAAAACCGTCTCCGTGCCCTGTATCTTCAGAAATATAACTAATATGATCAGGAAATGCAAAAACTTCTGCAATTAGGAACCAAAAACCAAAATCAAAACCAAATACCACCAAACCAGTGGAATTTTGTGAAACCATAACCAAATTCTTCAAATTTTAGACACCAAAACTAGATCGAAATTTTCAAATTTTAGGTATCAAAACCAAAAATCAGAAATTCAAATCACCCTTGAACCAAAACCGAACCACACTCTGAAAAGTTTTGGTTCACATCTCTGAAAAATTCAAATCTAGCTTTCGGCATGACAAAATTTTTGTGATTAAAAGTTACTTTTGAACTTTTTTTTTATTGATAAACTAATTGCATTAACTCTGAATTTACTTGAAATAAAACTGGACAACACATCAATTCTACTTAAGGTAATTTATTTGTATTGTTCTCTAAAATAACATGAAACCAAACCAATATCTTTGACTTTATTAATGCATTTCCCATTAAAATTGCAACAATCACTTTCAATTGGTAAAATTTTCAATAAAAATTAATTGATTTTACTTATCGTTTGCCTTTATTTTTTAATTCGTTTAATCTTTATTAATTTATATTTTATTTAAAATATAACACTCTGCTGACGCATTTTTCCCATTCTTTCGTACAGAATCAAGTTTTATTTAATGACCTATAAATAATTTTGTTTCATTTTATGTTTGTGAAAAAATTATAAAAAAAAATTTCTTCATACGACCCTACTGTCCACGTGGCTGGAAAAATTGGGAAAAGATAATTTTCATAAAAGCTTTTTTCCTTTAAAGAATTAAAAAAAAGTGGGATAAACATAATAATCTACCCTTGAATGCATGAAAAGCGATCCATATATATTATGTTTCTCTATATTACATATCCATGTGCAGATTATCATGCGATTTTCTTTTATTTATTTATAAAGGCAGACTTTTATACGAGTCTTTCGGGCATTTTCCAAAATATAATAAGAATTAAGCTTAAAAACAATGACTATAAGCTGTGATGTAATAATTCAGTGAGTATTTATTGTTATATTTACCTTAAAACGGTATTTAGCATGACCAAAAAATTTTTTTTTGGGACTATGTTGGATTACCAACGAAGTCGGGTACATATTTTAACACAATTTCAATGCATCAAAGAATAAATTAAATCGTTTTTACCTGTTGATTGTTTTTATTGAAATTACGTTTGCTCTTTCAGCAGTGGTACAAAGAATAAAGCTTTCAGACATGTACGAAAAGCGGCATTCGTTTTGATAGAATTGGATTTAATTTTTTTTAAATATGTATGTCTATGAAAAAATGATGTTACCTATAGTTAGGGGTCATACGTCCCGGAATGTCTGGAAACTAGACTTCTGTCTCGGTTTTTAAATTTAGTGTTATAATTTATGAAACGCTAGAAAAAAATAATTACTAAATATGCAAAAACAAAACTACTTTGGCTGGTAGTTGCTATATAAATATTACATTTTTTTTTGCCTGCGGCCCATTTTTTTCACCAACGATTTTCTACAAATGGCAAATGTATTACCAAAAATTTCGTAAATTGGTTACTTTGTGATCGGTCACAAAAAAACCGGTTACAAATCGGTTACTTTGTGACCGGTCACAAATAAACCGTCGCAAATCGGGTACTTTGTGACCGGTCGAAAAGTTGTTGTTGTTTTTCGTTGTTTCTATTATGCTAATTGATAATTCACTTATAAACAGTGCTATCGAAGTGTAAATAGTTTGCTGATGATTACACTTGATTCGGGTTTGGCGGAAACGGTTGCGCAACCGTTACTGTGTAAACATAGTCACAAAATAACTGGGTAAAAACGGTCACGTAAATGTTGCAGTAACGGTACTGTGACGTTACTGTGACCAATTTGTGACCCCATATATTTTACAACCCAAACGTTGTGTGACCGTTGCGTTACCGACATGGGACTATTTTTGATTACTTGGGATACAACTTTTCCTCGATAATAAACAACATTTTCGTGGTTTTTTTGGGAATTGGGATAATGTCTAAGTTTTGCGGAATATTCTTCCAATTTTATTCTCACGCGAAGTAATTTAAAGGTAAAATATGAACCAAAATGTGTTGTATGAAATATGAAAACCACTTTTATATTTGTTTATAATTTTTATTGATGTAGAACAAACTTTTAACCAATGCTCTTATCATTTTCTCAGCCTTTAAAAGTCTCACACTATGATACAAAAGATTATATGTTAAACGGGCTGCGGCAGAAAACGTTCTTCGCTGTAAAAGCATAAAAGACTCTTGTAGACCTCAATTGAAATATGTATGCCGGCAAACCGCAAAACAAATAATTTCACATGTTTCAGCAGTAAAAATATATTTTCGCTGAAAACAAAAAAATAAAATTATTCTCTCTTGGTGGCTAATAATTCTACAGTGTGTAGACATTCATGTAGGTCAGTAGCGTATAAAAGGTTCAAAGGGCCTTAACGTAATTTCTTATGTAAAGGATTTGCAGGCATAGTCAGGATTCACGGTACCAGTACTTAAAAAAACATTAGAAGCATTGGTTTTTCCGCTACTCCGTTGGTCTTTTCAAGTGTCTTCATTAAATCTCAGTTAATGTTGAGAAATATGCTTAGCTCTCGGTGGTGTTTTTTTTTTCAAATGGATAATATTTCTATTCGGCGGGGAATTTATGTTCCGCTCTAAATGCATGTTATTACAATATTTAACTTTTGTTTTCCTTTAATCGGTCAACGATGCAATCATCAGCATATCATCATTCATCGTCGTATATTACTATGTTTAAACATAGGTTCAAAAGTAGGAGTAAATTCACTTGTAACTAAATAGCAATGGTTAATATAATTCTCCGTCATGTGTGACTTAACCTACAGCAACTTGAATTGCTTATACGGATTTTATGAAAAAGTGATTTAGAAAGAGATTGGGGGAGCTAATAATTTTATAAATAGTTTTGCCTGCTGATCGTGTCATGGTATCGAATTATAATGGCTCACGAAATGTAACATTCAAGTACCATTCAATAAATTGTCTTTAGAGCGTATAATTAGATCAATTTGGAAAAAACATAATTTTCTGACTACGATTGGAAACATATGCATATTGAAAATTATTGATTTATATAATATGTTTGTATGGCTTCGCACTACAGTCAGCAACGAAAAAAAAATGCAATCACCCAGTACTCTTATGGGTAGGGTGGCCATACCTTTTTTTTGGGGCCAATTCGGGACAAGTTCAGCAACGAAATTTATCTAGAAAATAAAAAATGATTTAGATTAAAAGCAATGAAAAAAAAAATCAATAATCTGCGCCGCAGGTGAAATTTTTTTACCCTTTATTGGTGTGGTGGAATATGACATACCCCATCATAGTAACGAAGGGTTAACTTGCTCTAAAACTACTTGAGCTACAGTGATGAAATTTCCAACACATGTTGTTCATTCAATGGGTCAATTCTGTTTACTTTTGATAAAATTTCGTTGACCAGAACTAGCCAAAATGGCGGCTTTTTAATCCTTCGTTACTGTGATGGGGTGTCATACTCCACCACACCAACGGAGGGTTAAACTGAATGCGGCGCAGTTTTTTGAACCAATTGATACACAGTGGTAAGCCAAAATTAACTCAAATTTTTGCGTGCAGTACGTTTTATAAATACAGTTGCGATTACGATTGCGATTGCGATTACGATTACGATTGGGATTACGATTGAAGCTTCTGGACCAATGAGATCAACGAATGAGATCAACAACTTTCAACGATAGGAAAATGGAAGCTTTGATCTCATAAAATACATTTTAAAAATGTCCATTGGTGAAAAATAGTGGAAAAAATGCGCCGCAGGTGAAAAACAATGCATTCCACAGCCACCCAAAGCTGACGTGGAGTATTTTTGGCATTTAGTGACCGTTTTTTTCTAGTGTTTGATAAAATATAACACCAAATTGAGAAACTAGGGACAACAATTTAGTTTCTGGGACGTTTGTACAATATACTTAAATCCGAGACTGTTTGGCCATTCCGGGACATATGGTCACCCTAGATTTGGGCCATTCTATACCTTCTTAGTGGTAAAAAGTAGTTCTTAAAATTCTCAATTTTCTTATGGATTTAAACGACAAAAGTCGCTTATAATAGAGAGCAAAAAAATAAAGTTGACCGTAAATCTTAAGTTTCAAGATTTCCTTATCAAGAATTAAGTGTCAAGATTTTTTTTCTCTTAAGAATGGAAATTTAGAAAACATTTATTTACGAAGTAAAAATATTTACGTCATCATGAACTACTTTTTAAAAGCATGAAATTCACAGGAAAATTTCCTTAAGTAGCTCTTCTCAATTGTTCCAATTAGCAATTTGCATTTTAAAACTTTCAAATGATCAACAATATGCCGAGAAAAGACGGGATTTAATTATCTTAATTAACTGCTATGCGATTAAGTCGTTCTAATTGCAGTGCAAACACTGTTAAGAGTGTTAACTCAGATTTCCACCATGTATATATTTTGATTTCGCTATTTTTTCCCATCTGACGGTTTTGTTGTTTAATTAAAGCGCGTAACTCAATGATGGGTAAATTATTACAAAACCGAATTACGAAATCATTTTATACGCATTCCCTACTCATACTTTCTCATTTCTTCCACTTGAATTCTGTTGTGAAAGATTAATTAATCGTATTAATATTAATTGATCCAGATGTACAAAAAATTCGATTGCATGCGGACAAAGTTGTCGGCATTTTATGAATAAAGTTGGTCGGCATCAGTCGGTAGCTTCTTGGATAATTAAGAATTAAAAAAAAATCAATCGACCAGAAAAGTTGTGTTCTTAGCCAGCGGATGAAGACATTAAGTGATGGAATGAATTTTTTGAAAACATTTTTTGGGGAGAAAAGCTCTTAATACTGACTATTCAGATCTAGAAGCATTTTACATTTAAGAAATTAAATTTGAATAAATATTTTTTTCACGGATTTCAATTTAATCCCAGTTTCTCAAGATTTGCAATAAAAGCGTTTAATTACAGCAATTTAAAATAGAACTTTGAAAACACCATTCAAAATTAAATTTCAACAATTTTTTGAATAAATTAAGAATCCTATTTGTCGTCGATTAATTTAAATGAATCGCTGTTTATCAATATTGAATTAATATCATAATTAATTTTCCATTTTCAATGATTGAATCGAAAATTCTGCTTAATTTCCCCAAAAGTAAGGTTTTTTTTTGTTTGTGATAAAAATACATACAACATTTCACATTCCTCTCGTTCCGGCTTTGCAAACATTAGTACCAAAGTTTACCGAAACATAATTAAACATAGCTAATAAATAAATCTCTAATCATACATGAATTTTTGAATGTTATATGTTATGTTGCCCCGAAAGTGTTTGTCCATCAATTTTTGGTTATTATGGAGGGAATTTTCCTTTGTGCAAATATGAGGGATTTTCATTTAATTTTAATGGTCCCACTTTACTCATTTTCGATACTTCTGCTCTGAAGTTAGCTAACCCTTTTTTAGCTCTCCAGCGTTTCTGCCCTTTAAATGAGTTTTGGTTCTGCTTGAACCTTTATTACCTTAAATACACTGAAGAAATTTCCTTCTACTATTTATAAGAAGTTACAGGATGAGAGGAACATTCTCTCCGGAAGATACCGAAAACTGAATCTTCTTCTTTGAATATTGAATAAATACAATTATAATAAGAATTTAGGACGTACGGTAAATGACTCTATTAATGGCCCTTTCATTGTGCTGTAAAAAAACGTCTGATTTTTAGGCTCTCATTTGTAATACCAAACGGAGATATCTTCAGGAGATCTCTTCAGCTATCGACTTGAATTTTGGCATAACCCTGGTTAAGGTTCAATCAATCATCACGTCATCATTTCAATTGTTTTAATAAGACCTCTAGTAAAATATACAAAATTTTATCCTTCAGATTTTCGAAAAAGGTCATAACATTTCGGCAGTGGAAAAATGATTGTCTAAGGATTTTATATTTTGAAGGATTTAAATTTTAAAGTGTTGGTCAAGAGAGAAGGAGGAAGATAGGGAGGAAGAGAGAGAGGAAGAGAGTGAAGAGGAAGAGAGAGAGGAAGACAGAGAGGACGATACAGAGGAAAAGAGAGAGGAAGAGACAGGAAGAGAGAGGAAAAGAGAGAGGGGAAGAGAGAGAGAGGGGAAGAGAGAGAGAAAGAGAGAGAGAGGAAGAGAGAGAGGAAGAGAGAGAGGAAGAGAGAGAGGAAGAGAAAGAGAGAGAGGAAGAGAGAGAGGAAGAGGAAGAGAGAGAGGAAGAGAAAGAGAGAGAGGAAGAGAAAGAGAGAGAGAGAAAGCGAGAGAGAGAGAGAGAAAGCGAGAGTGAGAGAGAGAGAGGGAGAGAGAGGGAGAGAGGGAGAAAGGGAGACAGAGAGAGAGAGAGAGAGAGGGAGAGAGGGAGAAAGAGAGAGAGAGAGAGAGGGAGAGAGGGAGAAAGGGAGAAAGGGAGACAGAGAGAGAGAGAGAGAGAGAAGGAGAGAGAGAGAAACATTTCCCGCTAAATAGAAACGAAAACGCGTTGAGCGGAAATTTTACGGAAATCGTAGTTTTCTGTCAACTTTTGAAAAAATAATGGTAGCTATAACGGGTTCTCTCACACGAAAAAGACAATTTTTTGAAAATTTCTCTGAACCTAAAAGCTATTATAATAAAAATCATATAACCACATTCAAATGAAAGAAAATTTCCTGCATTTTTGCCTTTTACGACTTCTGCGTATCTTTAACGGTTTCCGAGATATTTGAAAAAATATTATTTCTTAAATGATTTTTCCGAAGGTAAATATTGCAGAGGAATGTTTTGTATTGATCACAACTGTTGTCGTTTAAAAAAACAATTTGTAAAATAAACAAACAATTATAAATCTGATATTTTAGGATTTTTTTTTGCATTACCGCCTATTCTATTAAAACCATAATTAGGTTACCTAATCGGAGTTAGGTACTTTCTCGGTATTACAACCCTCCAGTTTGTCACGTCTTCCAACTTTTGTCTATGAATGTTGAAAATTTTCAAATCGAGCTCATATAGTGATAATTGTGTGTGTATTTGTATTAATTTCTTATAGCTGACTGTTTACAATCATCCCAAAATCTTTCCATTTCCTTAATTTACGTGATATGTGATGATGGGCCAACCACCTTTCATTTATTTTGGTTCAGTTTATCTTTATGCGGTTATGTTTACCTTCTGTGAATATTTATTAAATGTCTAACAACAACAGAAAAAAAACACACGCAGATTGATTTGAACTCTAGACCGTGTTGATAGAATTTAATGAGAATTCGTTGAAAATAAATCATAAGACGTACAAGAGTCACATGTGAGTTACAGCAGCGTTGAATATCTTTTGGCATTTATGGCCTAGATTGTCACTTCAAGTTTTTTTTATGTGTTTCATTCACATCCCCGGAACATAACCGCCTAAGTCTTGGTCCAATTGCGTTAAACATGAACGATGACAACCATGACTCGATTGTCGTTTTCGACCTCGACGGAGCTAAATTTGGTCAATTGGTAAATTGCTTCAATCGCGGTCTAAGTCGCGTGGAAGAAGTCTAGTTGAGTTAATTCAGTTAAATTTAAGTGTACTTTCTAAACACACATCTAGCCAAATGAAATCGGGGATTCTATATGCGATTAGACGCTTAATTTAAATTTTGAGATTGTTTCATATTTAGATACACATCTTCACATAATTCCCTTTCCCGATCGATTATTTGAGCTGAAATTATCAAAATGTTGGATTCTGTGTGGTTATGATTTCCGGATGATGCGTTTCTTAATGTGGACAGCATCAAAATCTTGTCCATTTCATCATTTCCAAACTCTTGTTCATATTCTAATAATTGATATTAGCTTCCAAATTCAATTCCAGAGGGAGGACATGTTTCCCATCCTACTGGAAGCCACAAATCTACAAATCTGTCATTACATCCGCCACATTACAAAATAATCGCTTTTTTCGCTGATGGTGTGTGATGAACCGAAGCGGAGTCCCTCTGGGTATTTTTTTTTGTCTGCTGCGATGCACATGTGATTTTAGCCCAAGCATAATTTTATTTTTTATGCGCTTTTCCTTGTTTTTTTTTTTGCCCCCAAACATGCATTTTTGTTGGACTATTCTGGGAAGATTAACGGCACATGTGCGTCTTAGCATAATTTTTTTGAAGTCTCTTGTCGATCGACCGTGTGGTGTTGTTAATTCGAGATGATATAGATATAAGGCTCCTGTACACATCATAAAATACCAGAATGCGAGTATGAAATGTGTGCCTATGTTTTGAAGTGATTTTTTGTTTCATATTGTGGAAACCATTATAAATATCTGATTATATGCGATTCAATGGACGCCATAACCTCAGCTGCTGGATTCTGGCTGTGGCTTGTAATTTAAGCTGATTTTCTTTCAAGCTTCAAATGGCGTATAGAATTTCTACTAAATTATGGTCTAATGTTGGCTAGTTTTTATGATAATGAAGGGGCAGATATAGTAAGACGACATACCAGGATTAGTAACTGAACACAATTAATTTAAATTAGGTCAGTTTCGGAATAGAGACCAACTGAAAAATTAAATTAACACTCATTTATGATTTATGATTTATTCATGGATATTATTTGGTTTGTGTATCATGATATCATTTTCAAAATAATATTCAATCGGGAGAATAGCAATAAAAGTCAATATGATTCCAATGATATTGACATAAATTGTTGGCATCATTTACTCATAATGTACTCTTATTTAGGAATTCAATTAGTTTAATTCGCAATTGAAATTACGATTTTTGCATAAATTCTAAGTTTTTCTTAGAAGATGAGGTAGAAGATGATTTGGTATTGAATTTCGGTTCAAAAATCTTTAAGTACGAGGGTTGAATGAAAAGTTCTGGGCTTGGCAAGGAAAATACATGATTTGCTAAGAAAAACAAAATCAACTGAAAAGTCTTAGCAGAAACAAATCTTACGTTACTAAATTTCAAGAGTTGTAACTCGAAAACAACTTGACTGATTGACCAGAAATTTGTGGGTATTGTTCTCTGAGGAAAGACTTATCACCATACGCGACTACATCCCTGATTTCGGAAATAATAGATACGGATTCAGCGACCCCAAATTGACCAAAATAAAAGGGAAATTCATGCCAAAAAATAGGAAATTTTCTCAAAATTATGAGAAAATATTTTTATGGAATCTTTGCAGAAGAGTCAACTCTCTCGTACATTCCTATTTGGATTCTCTCTGCATATTGTTTATGATTTAAACCTGGTTAACGACCCGGTCTTGCGCCGTGGTTATCCAGTTCAATATTCTCCTAGCAAATCTCTTGCACCCCATGCAAATCCCACGCTAAAAACACGCAAAAGCGTTTATCCTCTATCAATTTGCAATTTTTGGAAGTAACTGTCAAAAATGTAATCTTATGCTACATTTACACGAATGACAAATTTGTCATTTTTTTCTTGTCATTATGTTAATTCCCGTGTAAATGGCATAATTTTTGTAATTTTTTCTGTCAGAAAATGTCAATCTCTCATAAAAGAATGAACTTGTCCATTCTTTTATGCCAGATTGTCATTCGTGCAAACGCAATATTAGTTATGACAACTTTAGTATTCAACTTTTTTCATAACTAATATTGCGTTTGCACGAATAACAATCTGGCATAAAAGAATGGACAAGTTCATTCTTTTATGAGAGATTGACATTTTCTGACAGAAAAAATTACAAAAATTATGCCATTTACACGGGAGTTAACATAATGACAAGAAAAAAATGACAAATTTGTCATTCGTGTAAATGTAGCATTATGCTGGGTTTACACGAATGACAATCTGATCATAAAAGAATGGACAAGTTCATTCTTTTATGAGAGATTGTCATTTTCTGACAGAAATAATGACAAAAATGATACTATTTACACGACAATGACAATTTATGACAAAAAAATGACAAATTTGTCATTCGTGTAAACGCAGCATTATATTTAAAGAATTTTACAGGAGTAAAATAACTCAATACAGCTTTAGCTATAAATTTATACTCTCTATGGTTTATAAAATAAAAAAACAATTTTTATTTCAAACCCCTTCAGTAATTTGAAATGATTTATCGCATATAATCACATTATGATTAAATTTATTTTCACCAACTGTAATAAATTTAATGCTGTAAAATTTATTCTACCGATAACCATCAGTACAACACACTTCTCCCAAGGATGTTAGAAAAATTAATTAAAAATTGATAAAACCTCAAGTGTTACCGTAGGTAAGACTCAAAACTTAGTTGACAAAAAGTTAACCCAGCAAAAGATTGAACGATAAAAAATTCGATTACGAAGGTCTTAACTCAAATTCCTGTCGCATGAATTCTTTTCTCCTGGAGACATATTGACCAGAAACTTTCTTCAAGTTTCGGGATCTCTCATCAAATTCAACTGAATCCATAGTGAAGTGCAAAAAATAGCCACCTACAAAGCCCACCCTAAGGCAAACATTATTCGAAAATGCCCGAAACAAAAGTTGATTTTTTTTTCGTAGTTGTGACACGTGTCTATCAAGAAGTCAAAAATTTTGCTAAAGTCTTCTATCATTCCATAAATAACAAAAATGTCCCATTAACCCGGATTTTATGGGAACAGCCAAAAAGGGATCATATGGGTGTGAGACATGAAAACGGGCACAAATCATACTTTGTCGGGGAGGTGAATGGAATGGAATTCTTTGTTGTTATGATGATTTTATCATTCATCCCTCACGGGAGTTTCAAGATTCAGGAAAAGTGAAAATTCGACAGACGGACGACAAATATGCGAGAGTAATCCTGTAATATATCCTGGCATCTGTTTATCGTTCCTCTCTTATCGCTCTGCAAATTACTCAAACGTTTTGTTGCGGTTCGTATCCTGTGTGTGTTTTAAACATTTCGAGGTTATCCTTTTTATCCCTCTGGATTCTCAGGCACACACCGCTAATGTGGTTAACCAGCAGTTGCTGTTGTTGTGTTTAAAAGGAGGGCGCTCTCATAGTTGAATCTCACTAGAGAATAAACGATGTAGGATATAAGGACTAAAATCCGCTCAACTCATTTGTGGATATATTTTTTTCACATATTTTTTTTGCGTGTGTGTGCCACTAGATTTATGGCAGATGTTTGAGTACAGCCGCATAAATTGGATTTGACGTTAAGTGAATTATTGTCATTATGGGACAATTCAGTTTGCCTTTTCGGGTACAAAATTCTCTATATTATGGCCGCGAATTGAAAACATCAAAATCAAAACTATTAATTTATGCTTCATAGCATAATCTTTACTGTCTTTTGATGATGCTCGCATATCACAAACTATATTTGATTCTACATTGGGCACAGTTTTCCCCTTTTTTTCACCCCACTTCGTTTCAGTTATAGAAAATTTTCACACAAACGAATAAAATCGGGTTAATGGCTGACTAGGCTCGTTTTCAAATCTAAAAATGTCGCTGCCATTCTGACTCTAAGTCTAATTAATTCCGAAATCGCGTCATTTATACGATTGCTGGCAGTTTAGATAAGAATAATTACAGCATTGGTGAAACACGACAAATTCAAAGCTTTCATCGCGAATGACTTTTAAGGCATTTTGCTCGACTTCTTCAGGTATAATTGGATTTTGGTTTCTTAAGTTAAAGGAGTTAACCGTTTCCTTTTACGTCCGCCCATTCCATTGAATTTTCCGTAAGGACTTTCCTTTCCTATTCGGGTATCGTCCTTAACCGTTGACTTTTCGCCTTTTACTTGACATAGGGAGACGAACGCTGTACTGGAATGGGATTGAAAGCTCCTACCTAGACGTATCGATTATGACTGTCCCCCAAAGTGTAATTTTTTTTATTACTATTCAGTCGTGTTAGCTTTTCAACTTACGCAAAAAAGGGTTATTCGATAGTTTAGCTAAAAAACAAACAGCAAGGGATGATGACTTTGAAGAAACCATTAAAGGTGACATCGAATTCACCTGCAGTAAAAAAATATTTCTATCAATTTGTACAACATGAAGGGACAACATTTTTATGCCTATACATAAAACAAATGTTTTGTGTATTTTTTCCTTCCATTGGTTCCATTCTCGATAAAAATTTGTGATAGAAATCTATTGCCGAAATTGGGAAAATCCCCACAGAATTGTGAAATAGTTGCAAATTTTACAGCTTCGGTTTACAGTAAAAAAAATATAGAACGCTTTTTTAAACTGGTGGGAAAATCTATAATATATAGGTACCTTTCTTAAAACACAACCGCAGTATTCCCTTGCTTTCCCAACCCGGCCCATTTTCTAGAAAAAATCTTTTGAAGCTGTAACCCAACAACAGCCACTCCAAATTAGATTAGGATATTATGTATGGAAAAGTTGTGCAAAATTGTATCCCAAAAACTTTTTTTTTATTTTTTGCCAAGACGCAATGTTTTGATTAAAAAAACCCCAAAAACAATATTTTAGTTGTACAGATGAAGGTGCAAGAGTGGTGCGGTTGAATTCTGATGTATGAAAGAGTAATGTAAAATCGTATTCTAAATATTTTTGGTCTTTATATTTTTTTCGACATGGTGCACCATTTTTGGGAAAATTGCCAAAAAATAGTTTAATTTGTACGGGGGGAGGGAGGGATTGTCCAAATAAAAACCAAAATTATTATGCAAAAAAGCTTCTTGTATGGGAAAGGGGGAGAGGGGTGGAAGGATTGGTCCGATTGTATTTTGATGTATTTTCTCGAAAATGTTGCATAGTATCGAAAAATTTATAAAGACGAAATGTGTTAAAAATATGATTTACAGAACAGTTCCATACATCAAAATCCGTCGTTAATTACAAAGCGGATTGCGTTAGAAATGGAATTTTAAATCCTTTAAAAAATTTCACATAGAATGTGATTAAGAAGACATCCCTTAAAATTCAACTGTACTAAAATGAATAACTCAATTAAAAATACATTTGTTTAGATTTACATTTCGATGAAATAGCATTTTATGGAGGCAATTTTTTTCATGTTTGTAATTTTAAACAAAACCGTAAATCTAGACTTATTTCAGCTGCCACAATCATAAATTGAATTCTTTGAGATTTTTCAACTTCAAAACCTAAATTTCAAATATATTTCACCAGTGCTATTAACACGTGTGATTTTCATTGCTTTTCATTTTCAATTGTAATTGATAAATACAGCAGCTGGAAAACTAAATAACAAAAGTCTAACATCTGCTCGATATTCAACGAAATTTTCTTTCCGATGTACGAATGCCGAATAAGTAAATATTCAATGAAATTTCAAATGGAAATTAAAATTGAAATTCCTTATTTCGAAACCCCAAAAAAGTCGAACAGATCATAAAATATAGTTCAGCATCAACTATTGAACGACATTTTGGATACATGTTGCCGCCTTTTGCCTGATGCTGTAGACTTTTAGAAACGGTGGTGCATAAATATTTATTATGAAGCAATAGACTAAACAAAAGCAAAACACAATATTAACTCAAAACTAATCAGTAGCTCCTATCATGGCATGAGAAATCTATAAGATGGAAATAATCTTAAATGGAAGAAAATCTCCCTCAATACATCAGCATATATAGGAGGTATTTACATGTTGTTTGTAGCATTTGTTTACTATTTATATTCGGAGAAGGACTAAATCGATTTTGTGTTTTTTGTTTAAGAATTAAAATGTAAACATAGTGTGAATTAGTGGGACAGAGGGTAATTCTTTTAGAGAGATATTTACTCAAATGGTTTATGAACTTAGCGAAACATGTGTTGTTTAATGCACCATCAATGTTGACTCCTATTAACTTTTTTTCATGTTCAATTTGAAATGGATGTGTTTTGTAATTAATTTTAACATTATGATGTTTAAAAAACGATAAAAGTACAAATTTTCAGAAAGTTCTCAGTCAGAAACAAATTTTAGGGTTGATAGAAAAGCATCACGTAAATATATTTAACATTTTTTTTTAGAATTTAGTAAGTCAATTCATGTAGTATAAAAAATCAGTACATAAAAAACCTTTTAACACATTGAGCACCACGTGCCCACCGGTGGTCATTCTTTGAATTACACAGTAGACCGCGTGCTTACGAGCGGGTATTCCTTGGGTGACATTCTGGGACCAACATTTTTTTAAATTTATTTTTATTAATTTATTGCAAGTACTACCAATTCCAAGTAACATAGGTTTACATCTTGAGACCAAACTTAATATTTCTCAAAGCTAAATATATGTAAAAGTTTCCCACGGGTGGTCACGATTTCTCGAAATGAAACACGTAGTGTAACCACGGGTGGTCACGTTGTCCCACCATCGACATCCAATAATGACCACCGGTGGTCACTTGGTCCTCTATTGGAAAATTAAAACGTTCACCGGTGGGCACGTGGCACTCAACGTGTTAATTAAAACATAACAAAAGCTATAATTGCCAATCTGGCAATTATTGAAAACCCGTATGGTGATTTAAGTGAACGGCAAACAGTGGTATCAAACTTCCACTTTGAAGTCGAACTTTCCAATAAGATTTTTTTAAAACTTGTTCCAATTGGATTTTGATGTATGGGAGATATATGTAGAATAATATTCTAAATAACTTTTGTTCTTGCACTTTTTTGATAACATGTACCGTTTTTGAGATATTCGCAAAAAACGTTTTCGTTCGTATGGGGGGTACCCCCCCTAATGGTCCATTTTTGCCCATTAACGAACTTAGCCTCGCATTTTACGAAAAACGAATCTGCGCAAAATTTCAAGTCTCTAGTTCAATCCGTGCGCCCGCAATCCGCGCCACAGACAGACAGACAGACGGACAGACAGACGGACAGACAGACGGACAGACAGACGGACAGACAGACGGACAGACAGACGGACAGACGGACGGACGGACATGCTAAATTCAACTTTTTTCATCATTCTAAACACATTGGTGTAATTGATTTTTTTGTGTGATGACGGGATCTTGGCGTTACAAACGGTAAGGCAAAGTTAATATACCCTTTGGTTTCACCATACGGGTATAAAAAGGAAAAAATAAATTTTTGGGTGTTGGACTTACAAAAAATTTCAAGTCGCTAGCTTAACGTGGTATCGAGTTATTTAAGATACGTAAAACGGACAGACAGACACAGACCGACAGACAGACCGCGGACACAGATGCGCGGACATCCTCATAATCTTTCCTGAAACGGATTTCGTACTGATCAGAAAATTTCCGTCATGAATACAATACTTTCCTCTCTAGCAGAGGAACGTAAAAAAAATTTTAAAAAAATCCAAAAATATTTCGCAAGGTGAGCTCTCAAAAGAAAAATATTAAAAAAACAATTTGAAATCAATTTAAAGTTGACGAACCGAGGTTCCACTGTCAAAGCTAAATTATTAATTAGATAATAATTTCATATTCTTAAAATTTTCCCAAAATTATCCTTCAATTGCCGGCTATAAAGTTTTATTTTCTTCATCATTTCAGTTGATAACTTCGGATTCCTAAAATTATTATTAATTCACGTTAAACTTTAATTCCTTTTATTGTGGAGATTTATTCGGATTTCGTCCCTTAAGGAACTTATTTTATATCGTTGAGTGGCTGCTGCTATCCAGAGTTTTTGATATTGAGTAATTTATGTTGGAAAATATCCAATGAGACCAAAAATGCGCACAACGGAAAAGAAAACAATAATCGTAAATCGAACAAAGTGAAATAATGTCGTAGCAATCAGCTTATAGTAATATTGTTTGGTAAAAAGAAAATTGCACCCCCCTCCCATAGTCCAACTCGTAACGTGACGATCTCAATTTTCCACCCTCACTCAATCCCCCAAAATTAATATCAACCCCCGACTTCGTATGAAGCCTAGAACTGGATAAAAAAACGTCGATCTGAAAATAATTTTCCAGCTTTCGCCTGTGAAGAAAAAAAACACTCACACCCGGTTCTTAGATTTCACTCACCTTTGGTGGGGGGGTGATGAACGAAGCCAGTGGTGGGTCGTCTATATAACATGGCTACCCGTGGACATTTCACTTCTAGGGCTATAATATACGTCTTGGATGTCTTCTCGCTCATCCTCTAGCGCATGTTGCCAGCTGGTTATACCTACTAAAACTCCTGGAATTTCTCGTTTGCGTGACTTTGAATTCTGCTGCAGATGAAGTCTGGACAATTATTAAATGTTTGGAAAAATTGAATGTTTGCCTTAATAACCGGAAACCTATTTGCTGCCTTATGTTTTATACGCAAAAGACTGAAGAGGTTTTAGGGTTAGGTTCAAGTTTTACTTGAGGCACAATCTGTACGGGTCTAGATTTCTGTTTTTTTTTCACGGATTCCTTGATGTGATTTCATCGAAGGCTCCTCCAATTTAACCTGTGCGTAGCTATGAACCGTCAAATGTGGAAATTCCAACGGCCAACTACATTCAGCCATTGAAAACTTCGTCCCTATCCTGTCGGTCTCCTATTTCTTCTACTACGATGGTCTTTCCTTTCGCTCCAGAATTTCTAAAGCCATCAAGAAATCCGAAGGCAGAAATGTGACTGAGTCATTTTGTTCCTCATTTCACTATCGATGTTAGCTGCCAATTGTGTTGCTGAATGTTTTATGTATAGTTTATGCTGCTTTTATGATTCCACGGTTATTAAATTTAAATTAATGACCCGTTGGAATTTGTATTAATTTTTTTTTTGCAAAATATGGTTTTTTTTGCAATCAAAAGTTAACACATGGGCACCGAATGGAAAATAGGCTTCTAGAAAAATGCTTTGTTGTCCAATCTTTTGATTTCCATTAAAGATTTGATCGCTTAGATTAAATTTAAATTAAGATAAATTACTTGAAGGTTTTTGTTACCTTATAAAAATTATATCACCGTAAGCATAAAAGTACTTTTCATATTACATTTTATGTAAAATGTGACTTGTTTTCATGATTTTTCCTTCTTTATGGAAAATTCTGAAGTCAGTTTTCCCTGGTAATTGCAGGCTTGTTATGAAAATGAGATGTTTTTGAAATAAAACCCGCATGACACTTAAATAAGTTCATAACTTTATGGTAATACGATAGTTACTTAATATCCTTTTTTCCTCGGTTGTGAAATATCGATTTTCTTAAGGCAACGTTTCTAGGAAGTTGTAGCGTTAAATAATCGAAAATTATTATCGAAATAACAGTAATTGCTTGAGGATGTCCGCACTATAATTATTTCACATTGAGCATTAAAATTGCCCATATTTTATTACGGATTGTAGTTGTCAAAATTATAGTGATTTACATAATCTTGTTAAATGCATCGCTTTTTGTATTTTTGGTTATAAGTCAATCCTTTACTGACATGTTTTTACTTTCTTATACGAAGTATAATAAAGTATTGTATTTATGAAACATTTCGACCTTTTAATTTTGCCTAAAAAACATTTCCCGAGTCAATTGGAGCCTTATTACAAAAAATGCGTTTTTGTCTGCCAGTCTGCGGTGTCTGTTTGAAATTTCTCAAAAACTACTGGAGCTAGAGCCATGAAATTTTACAGAGATGTTTGGCCCAGGAATGGGGTGAAAATGCGTTAACTGGAAGATACGAAAATGTGGCTTTTTATACCCGTATGGTGAAACCAAAGGGTATTTTAACTTTGCCTTACCGTTTGTAACGCCAAGATCCCGTCATCACACACAAAAATGAATTACACCAGTGAGTTTAGAATGATAAAAATAATTAATTTTTGCATGCCCGTCCGTCTGTCTGTCCGTCTGTCCGTCTGTCTGTGGCGCGGATTGCGGGCGCACGGATCGAGCTAGAGACTTGAAATTTTGCGCAGATCCGTTTTTCGTAAAATGTGAGGCTAAGTTCGTTAATGGGCAAAAATGGACCATTGGGGGGGTACCCCCCATACGAACGAAAACGGTTTTTGTGAATATCTCAAAAACGGTGCACCTTATCAAAACAGTTCAAGAACAAAAGTTATTTAGGATATGATTCTACATAAAACTTCCATACATAAAAATCCGATTGGAATAAGTTTTAAAAAATCTTATTGGAAAGTTGGACTTCAAGTGGAATTTTGGTATAACTGTTCGAATTTTGATACGAATATCACCATACGGGTCTCCAATGATTGCCAGATTGGCAATTATAGCTTTTGTTATGTTTAAAAATCGCAATATCGTTTTTTCTGCTTACTCTGAAACAACGCGTATTTCAGTAGTCATATGTATGATAAAACTTGGAGGCAATAAAATTTCCTATACTTTTGCCTTTTAATAGAACTCGATATCTCAAACCGAAATCGAGATATACCGTTATTCAAAAAAAATATTTTTTTGCTTTACGTATCTTAAATAACCCGAGAACGCGGTGACCTAGGGACTTGCAATTTTTTGTAAATAAGTTTTACAAAAATCGTTGTTTTCTATCTACTTTTGGAAAAATAACGGTAACTAGAACGTGTACCACCTATACAATTTTTTTTAATTTTTTTATTTTTGGAAAAAATAAGGTTTTTTGAAAATTTCTTGAAAACTATGCGCTATTACGAAAAAATGCATATAACCAAATTCAAAGGAAATAAAATTTTCTGCATTTTCTCCTTTAAATGTTTTTCCGTATCTTTAACGGTTCTCAAGATATTTGAAAAAAAAAAAAATTTTTTTTTACACATTTTTTTAGTAGAGGAATATTTTGTGTTGATCACAACTCATTTTTTTTTTTTTGAAGTTACATCAGATACTGGCCTTACTTATTTCTGAATTCCAATTGTTGACTAACCATTGTAAATACATGGCAATAGAAGAGACAACCCGACTTATACAAAGGCTACAACGATTCCTAACAAATAAATAATAAAAAAAAGATTAGCTCGATTAATTGATTATCCTTTTCCCATTGCCGCACAAAACTTACTCCTTTTGTAAATTACCCAACAAAACCAATAAAAATAAGAAAAAAAAATCCTAACTCGTACTTTGTGAAAGTAGAACAAGTCCACCATGGGCCATAAATAATTTTTACCAAAATTGATTATCCGCCTGACTATATACGAGTATACGCACGAGGAAAAAATCCCTAAAACTTGGTAACGAAAAAAAACAACATATTTGAAACTATACAAACAGGAATAGACATACGTCGTAAGACGAATTTACCCGCATCAATATTTCCAGTGGTAAGGAGTTACTTAGGACGTGGCTGGCTACTCATATTAGACGGGTAAAGGATCCACGTGAGCTAAAATTGGTTCCGAGCCGGGAGGAGCCAAAGGAATGACGATTCACCCGTAGGTCGAGACCTGTTCGCTAGCCATAACTCACGGGACACGAGTGGGAACATAATTTTTTAATAAATTCCACATGAATACAAACATAGCTTGATGTTAAGACGATTATAACTAAGTACCGGAACATAACACAAAGTTGTATATACGCTCATAAAGTGTCAGTTATAGACCTTCGAGCAATAAGCGAGGCTTTCATTTCGCTTGGAAGTGTGAATATTACAACTGGTACACTTTGTCGGAATATAGCCGAGAGACATCATCAGTTTTTGGGGAAGCAGGAAGAATCTGAATTCCTTTAATCCCTTAATAGCCGTTACTCTGCACAGAGTAGAGTAGTTAGGGGCTAAATCTTCATCAGAAGCTCATAAAGTTTTAATTAAGTGCCACTCCTAGCCTCTGTACCCACCAACATCTATCTTAATGCGAGAAAGATATTACCTTCCAGCATATAGATCCCAACGATATACAAACGATGAAGCGACGCGTTCCTGGATGATGGCTGTTGGGATCTCTGCTGGCATTCAGCCATTTGTTTCATCCGACACCGAGTCTTAACAGCTACAAATTGCAAAATTAAGAAGCCCATTTAGTCCTTTTCGGAAGCGTTAAAGCATGACAAGCATGGCGTCAGCGATTCAACGTATCGCTCCAATAAAGATGCTAAGCGCGCATAAATACGTGAGTAACTAGGAAGAAATTAACTTCAAAGTGTCGCCAGGTCGTTGGTTAGACGACCTGCGAAATGCATCACACATCAGATGGTTCCGGACTGGAATCTACTCTTCTGCTGCAAGACTTACTCGTATAGTAACAATTAAAAATCTAACAAAATTAACCGCAACTCTTCACACAATATTTGGTGCATAGCAGTGTATGCTTGCCTTCTGTCCCAAAGTAATTTATTTTATTATACATATGGCTTATGGGAGCAATATTATGTTTGCTGTTGCTATACGACTGTTCATATTGTAATCTTATGCCGGCTAATAACTTTCCTTGTTACGTTCGAGAATTGCTAGAATGTTGCGGAAATCTATAATTGAAATACACCAACATAGAATGTGTAGTTTCTTGAGAAATTTAGTACTATGAGCACCAAGTACCATCTTATATGGAATTGTTTAAGGAAATATCAAGAAAACAATGTTGGTTTACTATCGAATGCATGATTTACTATCAACGAACCGTATGAGTTGGGCACGCACTGCACGAAGTAAACCAATAAAAAAACTGGTGCGATTCACATAATTTTATTATTTTGCGTGCACTGGGTGTAAATATGGAAAGTTATTCATATAACATTAGGAATAAAATTGAGTGATAGAGAATAAACACTGTTTGCATAATGCACTTTTGGTTATTGATTTGGCCCAGATTTTTACTGAAAACATAAAAAAAACTACAATTGCTTGGGGGTAATCGTCAAATACTCTATATGAGGGCAGACAAAATTTTTATGAAAAAAATCCTTTTGTGTGGGAGAGGGGGGAAGGATTGGTCCGATCCGATTGGATTTTGATGTATGGAACGGTTATGTAAAATCATATTTTTAACAAATTTTGTCTTAATAAATGTTCCGATATGATGAACCGTTTTCGAGAAAACATGAAAAAAGCATTCCATTTGTATGGGGGACGAAAAAAGGAGTGGCTTAACTGGATTTCGATGTATGGATTAGTTCTGTAAAATCCTATTTTAAACACATTTTACGATAAATTTTTAATACGACTCACCGTTTTCGAGAACATTGTAAATAATGTTTTGTTTGTATGGGGCAGGGGGGAAGGTATGGTCCGATATTGTCTGTTCAAGAACTTAGCCTTTATATTTTTCGACAAATGCAACGTAGAAAATTTCAAATCTCTAACTCAATCCTTTCGAAGGTAATGGTGTTCACGGATAGACAGATGGACAGACAGACAGACGGACAGAGATACGGTCAGAAAGATGGCCAGAGAGACGGACAGACAGACGGGCAGATTGACGAACAGATAGACAGGCATGCGGAAATCAAAATCTTCTGTCATACCACACACCCTGGTGTAGCTCATTTTTGGACGATATACTCCTATTAATAGTTTTTATCTAATTTTTACTTTCTTGGTATAGCTACATTTTGAAACTATACTGCTAAAAATACCTTCTTTTATTCATGAAGATTCTTTGGGCGTCTTTCGGGTTCCAGAAGGTTTCTCAATTGCAACATCTTTAACTGCATATGAGTTTTTTTTACAGCCATCAAGAAAATTTTTCACCTGCGGCGTATTATTCTTTTTTTTCTGGAGCTATCCACCATTAGGGGCTGTCCACAAAATGCGTCTCACATTTAAGGTGGGGAAGTGGGCGTTTGAAATTATGAGACTGCAGTAATAAATCCCGTGAAAAAGCGAACTAGTAAGGAGGAGGGCCGGGGATTGAAAATGCCGAAATTGCGTAAATTCCAAGAAAGAAAAAAAAAGTCCGAGGCACCTAAAGATTGCCACAAGAAATTGTGCTTTTAAGCGGGATATACTTTTGAGTCAGCGTACTCTTAAGAGGACTCCACTGTATATTAAAAGCAAATAGCCCTTGATATTTGATTACAAATATTGCTATAGATAATTGAAATATCCGTCATTTATATCATTATTGTATTGTTTCACCTCTTAATGGTTTTATTATTAGCTGAAAATAGCAAAGCGGAAAATTCAAAGAATACTTTTCGCATTTTCACCATTTTTGCGATAGAAAACAAAGAAGAAAAAACGCGTTACGACTTCAGCGGCTCCATAGCTATAAGCTATATTTAAGTTTACGAGTATTTGCATTAATGTAGCACTCTGGAATATCTTTTAATTTAGAGCAATTATTAAATAAGCCCTAGTGGGGCCATTAGTGCTACGAAACTCGGCTCGGTAACATTAAGAAACATAACGAAAAACAAATAAACGACTTTTCGCCCGAAAACTCTCGGAAACTTGATCGCAGCGACGACGACGACGGGAAATTCAAGGTTTGGAGAGGGATGAAACGAATTTTCCATAGTCTAGACATGGCGTGCCTAAAAAATTCTCTGTTCGCTAAATTACCCACATCGCACTTCCTCGAAAAGTATCTTATAAATGCGGGAATATTCTCAAAAGTAACACTTCGTTCTATCTACCAAGCAAACAATATTCGTATACTTTCGTATATAATCTAAAAGTATTTTTAGTTGAAATTTATTTCCACCACTGCGGAAACTTGAATCGGAGGAGTCACATAGCATGAGAGATAAAAAGATACTTTACCTAGAATGCCTTTTTGTTTCGCAGTTATAGTAGTTTTACACTTTTCCCACTTGCCTTTGTTTTTCCGTAATGAATCCCTTTTCTACACTAATGCTATAATTTCTTAAATAACGATAGTAACTTGACGACACAATTTCCAGAGATTACACTTTTCTAAAGTTCTTTCGGCGTTTTGTTTCGGGGAAAATATTCAAATCTTTTCAAATATGACTTAAAAACATGCTATTAGTACATAATCATAGTATGAAATTTTTTTTCTCAGATAGAAATTTAAAGATATACAATTTTGTGGTTCATATACAAAAATTACTCATGCTGAAAATTACACGTTTTAAAACAAACCAACCTTGTTTATTTGTCAACGAAAAAGTTTAAGTGGAAAAATTTTCAAACAAGTTTGAGTAAAGTGCATTGGAATAATGGGAAAAACAAGATTCTTTGTTTGTTACTGTCAAAGTCAATTCCAAGAATTTTGTGAGAAAAATTGGATACAAATTAACACCGCCTTAAGCACCTCGCAGTGTTATTCAGACAAAAATTAACACAGTAACGCACAGTAGCAATTGGCCTTAATTTTTTTTCAATGAACTCTGAAAAGGAGTTAAAATTTTACTTGAACTATTCCCATTGTAAAGAGTGTCCACGTTTAGAAGAGACTCTCCAATTTGCTTCAGAAGCCTATTGGTAAGGCGAATGGCAAAACCATTTAACAGTTATAAATTTTCAGGATTTTTCAACGTTTGTTGTTTTAATATCGTTTCAGAAAGCAGAAAAAGGCGTATATTTAAAAATTTGTGACAATAATTGTATTAAAATTAATTTAATTTTTGGTTTTTTTGACTCTGAAAGTTTGTAAGAGCTTAATTTAATTCTTATTTTATTTTATTTTTTCCAGATGGGGCCCAACTTCAACCGCCAAGGTTTACAACACAGCCATCATCATCGGGATCAATAGTTAGTGAAGATAGAACAAAAATTTTACAGTGTCATGCCTTAGGTAAGAAATTTTTTTCAATAACTCACACAACAAAAAAAATTTCAACTCGATATCTCCCACGATGTAGAATCTAGCAGAGGAGGGGGTTTGAAGAGATAAAGTTTGAGGGGAAAAATATGTAAAAGAACCTTTCTGGTTTTGTACTGAGCACAACATAAAAATTTCAACTCGATAACTCTATCGAGGTAGAATCTAGCGGTGAAGGGGGTTTGAGAGGATAGGTCCACAGGGGAGAAATATAGAAAAGAATCTTCCTGGTGTTGCAACACAATAAAAAATATTTCAACTTGATATCTGTAACGATGTAGAATCTAGCACGAGAAGGAGTACCAGGGGAAAAGGAAAGGGATAGCCCCACAGGGGGAAAACTTATAGTGGCACCCAATCAGGAATTTTCTCTACAACTTTCACTTGGGAATGACCAAAATCAGTTAACCGAGTAAAAAGTTATGCGTGAACATACATAAACAATTTTTAAAAAAATATATATGAGTCAAATTGAGAACCTTTTCCTTTTTGGAAGTTGGTTAAAAATCAAGCGATATAAAAACTCTTTAAATATCTTTTGTAAAACCACGTTGAAAGAAAAGTATATCGTTTGCAATTTCTTTTTTTTTGCAAAACCAAACCCTTCTAACCAAACAAGTAATTTCCGTAATACAAGGAAAATTCTATGCAGACCTGTTGTACAATGATTTCCATTTTAAAATTGAAACTCCTTTAATACAAATATATAGAGACAGATTGGTATAAGAAAACAATAGATTCTGATAATGTAAACGTTAAGATACTTTGCTAATCCATAAAATTTTCAATATATTCAACATCCTTACGGCAACAGAAATTTCCTTCCCCCAAACAATTTACTTAAGGCCTGTTCAAAAATTCCAAGACGGTGAATTATGTGAAAATTTCCAAATGCATTGTAATTTTACACAGCTTATTGATTTTCATTTTGTAAAGGAAAGAATACTTTATTGTATCGAAATGGATCCTTTTCGTGTCAATATGGAAAGTTTACTTTGTCATTGAGTCATAGTTATGCGACAGTTTTTCCTTTTTCACCTGTACTATATAAGTTTTCCTTTGCCACCCCTCCTTCTATTATTGCACAGTTCCAAGCAACCATTTGTAACTCAGGTTACAGTGTGACCTTGGTCGCAAAGTGCTGGTTGCAAAGTGCGTTATGCGACGGTTGATTTGTGACCGGTTACAATAAAATCGGTTTAAAATAGGTTGTTTTGTGACAGGTCACAAAAACCTGTTTCAAATCGGTTACCTTGTGACCGGTCACCAAAAAACAGGTGCGAATTGGTTTCTTCGTAATCGATTACACAAAACCACTTGTTGCAAATTGTGACCGTTCGCAAAAAAAACCGGTTTCTAATTGGTTATATTGTGACCTGTTACAAATTACCCGTTGCAAATTGGTTACTTGGTGACCAGTCGGAAAGTTGTTATTTCTCAGTGTTTTTATCGTGCACATTTATAATTTATTCACTTACAAGTAGTAGTACCAAAGTATAAATATTAAACATGGGGCCAATGAAATCATACTAACAGCGAATTCTGATGTACACTTGAAATACAAGTTTACATTGATGTCACACTCGATCTGCCCCCTCCCCCCCCCTTCTTTGGTCACATTTCGTCACTAAAGAGTTTTGCAGGAACGGTTGTGCAACCAATTACATTGTAGCTATAATCACAAAAAAAACTGGGCAAAAACTGTTACTTAACCGTTGCAGCAACGTTGCTGTGACGTTGCAGCAACAAATTTGTAACCCCATATCTTTCGCAACCACGTCATGTGACCGTCGTGTAACTGGCGTGTGATCATTTTTGATGGTTACTTGGGGTTGTAAGTACAATGGGGCTGGTTTGTGTCGGAATTTGTGCCATTCATTTTTAGGGGTTGATTTCGAATTCACTCTTCTCGCAAGTCATGAATGGCGTTCTCCATTTGCCACTTGTCACCAGCCATGTCCTCCCGACAAATACACTTGGTAATTTTTATAGAAATATCCGTTCACAATTTTCTTCACCCTTAACTCGTATATGAGGGCATGCGTGTGTGTGTGTGTGTGTTATACAGTTTTACTAGCAGCAATCACCCAAATGTAAAAGTCGTTCCGACACTTAAAAGGACCGCACCTTTCCCGCCCTTTTGTTTTTGTCCTTTAGTCCTTTTCAATTTTCCACCTTTTGAGGAAATTGCTTTGTGCTTTTCCGTTCAACTTGGGTAAAATTGCGAAAATGGCCTTCAAGATGGTACCATGGCTGCAATTTAATACCGTCCTAATGTCGATGCGGTTCAGTTCTTAGTTGGTTAAGCGTTTAGCAAATGAAGAAAATCCCTCTGTACTCTCGTATGAATCTTTGTACCATTATATACCCATTCCCTCCCCTCCCCCCTTCATCATACCAGATTTGGATCTATTCAAGTCGCTTAATGAAGACTTGCATTATGAATGAGATTTCTTGATTTCTCGTCTGTTTAACAGCCCATCAGTGGGTAATTCTATGTCGCCTCAATGTTTGCTTCATGTTTCAAGTATATTCTGGGTTTCTATTAGCCATCAAAATCACGTCCATATCCATCCGTTTTGCATTCACGTGGAAAGAGGTGCAAATAATTCCCCACATGGGAAACATTTGAGCGTACATTTAAGTTTAGAAGTTGCAGTAAAAGTAGTGTGACCATACGTACCGGAATGGCCAGGACACTCCTGGATTTTGGCATGTTGTCCCGGCGACCCGTAAACTAAAACTTCGTCCCGGAATTATACAATCTAGAGCCGTTTGCACCAACAAAACTTTGCAACTTTTACTCACCTTAAATAATTCAAGTCCCAGAATTTCTACGATTTTAGTAAGCTAAGTACAACTTATTTTTTTTTAAGAATCGTACGCGCAAACGGGCCCTAAAGTTGTAATTTTCTAATCATTAAAAAAATTGACCTTAAAACTAAAAATTTTCGCCTGCCGCGCAGTTCACAAATAAAAAACTAAAATTGAAGCAAACCCGTTTTGTATTGATCGGCCATTCAAAATTTTCACGCTTAACCCATTAATGCCCATGAGAAAACAACTGAATATTTATAACACAAAAATCAATTTATTCTTATAAAATAAACAGAATAAAAAGAAAGTTCTGGAAAAAAAATTGTGCATAAATCTCTGGTAATAAATTAAAGTTGCTTAAGTCGAATTTTCAGGCGAAGCCAAAGTGATCTGTTTGTGAATGTAAATACAGATTAGTTTGGTTTCGCGTGGAAATCGACATAAGCTACTTTACCTTATTACCACAGATATATTCGGTGTACTCGTTTGAGTATAACGTGTGTTAACACGTTGGCTACCAGCCAAAAAAACGGTTACTCCGCTAGTATACACTGGGAAAAAAACGCAAAAATCATTTCTGTACTTTGTGAGTCACCAGTGAACACAAGATCAATACAGACAAAAACGAACTCCATGCTCCACAAAAAAAAACCCCTTTGTACCGCACGAGCGACTGCACTCAACCATGGAACTTGAGAAACTGACGGTAATGACAATAGTGTGTGTACACCGGTGACTCACATGGTAGCCAACGTGTTAATGGGTTAATTTTGAAACATTAAAAATTTCATTATTCGTCGCTCTCTCCCTCCACTCGTCCCGGATTCACACAAAAAATAAAATATGGTCACCCTAAGTTGAGGTCATGTATTTTAATTAAAAATAGACAAAGTTCAAAGTCGTCAAGTTTTGAGTTATTTTTTTGGTGAGTTAAAAACAAGGAAATCTTCATGTTTTCATTTCTAAGTAAAATCTCGTTGAAGGTCGCTAAAACATCTCTTTTTAGAAGGAAAAGCTGGAGAAATTTCAATGTATTAAAAATTTTGCTAAGACTTCCGGAGAGGTTCGATTGCATTTAAAAGTGTGGGAAAATTAATAGTCTAACTAAAATAATATTTTTCATAACTTTGTATACTCTATATGATATATTAATATATAAAATCGTTGGTGCGTATGTTCGTCTGATCATCACGGCTGAACCACTGAAGCTATCCACCTCATATTTATACCATATATTCGAGTGGTGCTCCGATAGGTTTTTGTTTGCAAAAGACCCCGGTAGGTGGCGCTGGGGTCGAGTTCGAATTTCGGAAATTCGTATTTATGGACCGATTTTGTACAAATTCACAACATATAACACTTAAATAAAGATTAAAATGTTGATAAAATTTAAACCCGATAGGTGGCGCTGGGGTCGAGATATTAACGAAAATGTACTCCAATCTGATTTTGATGTATGGGAGTTTTATGTAGAATCATATCTCAAATAACTTTTATTCTTGAACTTTTTTGATAAGGTGCACCGTTTTTGAGATATTCGCAAAAAATGTTTTCGTTCGTATGACGGGTACCCCCCCTAATGGTCCATTTCTGCCCATTAACGAACCTAGCCTTGCAAAACGAAAAAGTTTTTTGCGAATATCTCAAAAACGGTGCATCTTATCGAAAAAGTCGAAAAACAAAAGTTATTTAAGATATGATTCTACATAAGACTCCCTAACATCAAAATCGGATTGGAATAAATTTAAAAAAATCTTATTGAAAAGTTTGACTTCAAAGTGGAATTTTGATCAACTGTTCGAATTTTTATACGAATATCACCATACAGGTCTGTTGTTTTGTTGGTCTGTTGGAGATTACAAAACTCAAAAACTACTGGACCGATTTTTACGCGGTTTTTGCAAAAACAAACATAACAAAAGCTATAATTGCCAATCTGGCAATTATTGAAAACCCGTATGGTGATTTAAGTGAACGGCAAACAGTTATATCAAAATTTCAGTAAGAAGTCAAACTTTCCAATAAGATTTTTTTAAAATTTGTTCCAATTGGATTTTGATGTATGGGAGTTTTATGTAGAATCATGTGCTAAACAACTTTTGTTCTTGCACTTTTTTGATAAGATGCACCGTTTTCGAGATATTCGCAAAAAACGTTTTCGGTCCATTTTTGCCCATTAACGAACTTAGCCTCGCATTTTACGAAAAACGGATCTGCGCAAAACGTCAAGTCTCTAGCTCAATCCGTGCGCCTGCAATCTGCGCCACAGACGGACAGACAGACGGACAGACGGACAGACAGACGGACAGACAGACGGACAGACAGACAGACAGACGGACGGACAGACAGACGGACGGACATGCAAAAATTAATTATTTTTACCATTCTAAACACACTGGTGTAATTCATTTTTGTGTGTGATGACGGGATCTTGGCGTTACAAACGGTAAGGCAAAGTTAGTATACCATTTGGTATACATACCATACGGGTATAAAAATATTGTCCACACTTTGGCATTACAATAAATTATTATTTACTTTATTCTGATTAATAGATGTACAATTTTTAGAGTTTTTGTCGTCAATGCGTTGTTTTTGCCTGTTACCATCCATATGTCATCCGACAGTTCACTTTAGCACTTTTTAAAAGGTTCATTTCCTTCTGGGGTATCATCAAAAAAATTTTGATCTATTAATGTCTAAGTATTGATAAAGATATTAGACGCGCGGCCGTAGGACGCGTATGATCCGTGGCCGAGTTTTGACGGGGGGAGGCCGAAGGCCGACGGCCGACGTGGACAGGGAGGCCGAAGGCCGACCTGTGGGTGGGGGATGAACCGCGGAGCGGTTCGGGGCGCAGCCCCTAGTATGATATATTATACAGGAGTATATTAGATTTAGCATACCGTTTGTAACGCATCGAACCAATCATCGGACACAAAAATGAACTACACCAGGGTGTTAGGGATGACAAAAGATTTTGATTTCCGCATGTCGATTCGGCTGTCCGTTCGTATCCGTCTGTCTGTCTATCTGTCTGACTATCTGTCCGTCTGTTTGTCAGTTTGTCTGTCCGTCTGTGCGCGAACACCATAACTTTCGAAAGGATTGAGCTAGAGACTTGAAATTCTGTATGTTTCTCGTAAATTTACATTTTTTGTTAAGATGAGAAATACGTTTAGATGAAATACGTTTAGTCACACCATACCTGCGTTTTCTCATTACTTAAAACCGTTTTCGAGATATTCCACAGATAAGAGATTTTTTTTTCGCACTTTTGTCGGAGTTTCATTTTAAACATAACATTTGCAATTAAAACCTGTTCAACTTGATATGGTCTTTATATCATATTTGAAGTAAATTTTCCATTTTCCTAGCCAGGAAAAATAAGTTTGTTTCGCATTTTTAGGAGTATAGATAAAAGAACTCCTTATGTAAAAGTTCTAAAGTTCAACAATCTCGCAGCCATTTATGCGATTTTTATTTTGAACTATAAGAAGAGTAGCTTATCTTGACAAAGCCGCAATGAATCTTAAACTGGAATCCCATTTCTTCAAAGGCAGCCAACAAAATAATAAATTGCGGATATAAAGAGGAATCCTCTCTAAATAACACTTTTTTTTTCTTGTACCCATAGTTTGGACTCATGTCTGTTTTATGCATGTGTGTGCATTTGTTAGGTTAGGTTATGGGCATTAAAGTGCCATTGGATAATTCATAGAAAGTTTAACAATTGTTGGTCTTGTTTGCCGTTCGACCACTCCAGGGTCAGTGATTTATTAAATGCGGTAGTGAACAGTTAGAGTCATTGTTAAAGATATATTCGCACAATTATTTTGTTGCAAATGTCCAATTTAAAACAGTCACTCGCTAGCAATGCTAACTGAAATCCAAGAGATATTAATTTGAAAAAGAAATTGTTTTTATTACATTAGCACACGCGGATATGAAATTGTTTCTAAAATAATGTGGGACCCATTCGTTTTTCAATTAGACTTTTTTTCGGGAAAAAATTTATATTTTTGGTAATATTTTACGTTAGAGACATGCAATTGTGCTGTTAAAAGTTGGTTTGAAACAATTTAAGTCTTGTAACAGGCTAAAAATATTTTTGGAGAGCGTGCATTTTACGTGGCTGATTAATAACCAAAAATTTACGGCAATTAAAAATAAAACTTATTTGAGTTGAAAGAAAATTTGATGAAAAATATAGTCTTAAAGTTTGTCTATTTTATTAGTCATAGTTTAATCTAAGCCTACTCGTCCGTTTTTTAAAGAAATTATTTTCCTAAGTTTGGACGCGCACTACGTTGGTAGAATTACATACTTCTACTTAAGTCAAATTCGATGCGCTTTGCCACACTAGTTTCAAAAACCTTACCTGCCACTTCAGCACCATGGCTAATAACATACCATCGCAGTGCGCACCTTGGCTAATAGTCCAAGTAATGCAAAAGGTTGAAAAGTGGTTGTCTCACCTTTGATGGGCAATGATATTTGCGCTTTGTGGTCGCAACGTCGCAACGCCCATGTTTTGCGTTGTTTGGGAAGTCTAATCGGATTTACTCTGTAAACCTGTTTCTAAATTGCTACCTTACGCACTGCAAAGCTGGAGTGGAATTCCGTAACTTGTTTCAAGCGTTAGAAGAAAAAGTAGTATTCGCTGTCTCTGTTTCGACCAAAATAAATGACAAGGCAAATCAGAGCTAGCGAATACTACTTTTTCTTCTAACGCTTGAAACAAGTTATGGAATATCACTCCTGGACTTTTGTGAGCTCAGTGCTCGACTAGAGTACTTGTCCAATATGAATATTTTTCCCATGCGAATTATATGCAAACGCATTATTAAGGCATTCTGACCAAGCAAGTGACAAGGTCTCTTTTATTAGGTTACTTCCAAGCACCCAAAAATGGTTACATGGCAGTTACGCGACGGTTGCACAAATTGGGTTGCAAAATATATTGGGTTACAAAATTGCCGCTGTGACGCGTTCATGCAACCGTTTTTGTCCAGTTTTTTGTGACTATCGTTACGAAATACCCGTTGTGCAACCGTTTCCGCGGAAACTGTTTTGTAACGAAGTTTGATAGGGGAGAGGGGGAGGGGGGGTGTACATCAAAAAACCCTGTAAGTATGGAGTCCTTGGTCCAAAGTATACTATTTATACTTCGATAACACTGCTTGTAATTGAATTATAAACCAGCACAATAGAAACATCGAAAAACAACAACAAATTTTCCACTGGTCACAAAGTAACCGATCGGCAACGGTTTATTTGTGACTGGTAGCACAATAACCCATTTCTAACGACTGACATTGCGTGATTAGTCATAAAGAAATCCATTTTTAACGGTTTTTTCGACCTGCTACAAAGTTACCGATTGGACAAAGAGGGAGGGGAGAAGGGGGTCCGAAACGTGACGTTTAAAGGCTCTAACGAAACAACTGCTCGACCGATTGAACTAAAATTTTCTTTCATATGCTCGGGCGTAAAAAACTCGAAGGAAAGTTGAAAATTTTGTCGCAAATCATGCTCTTTTTTGCCACCCCCAGAACCATTTTAACACCCACCCTCGTAAATTGAGAAAACCTATATTTTCAATTGAAAAATATTCGATAACATTTTTAATGACCAAAGAAATGACTTTGTTTTAACTATTAATTTGTCTAATCAATTTTTAATTTTAATTGACTTTTCCATTTTGCGACCCCCGGATAGAAAATAATTGTAAATTTCCCATCGAATACGGAACAGAATTTACGTGAGTGGATATTAAGTGCAAATACCTTTCAAGTTTGATCTTAAGAGTCTGTTGAACCTGCATCTTGAAGATGTTTCGGTCTCCAACAGCATACTGGATTACATCATCTCACAATGAAGTGAGTGTAGGAAAAGGATGCGCCCTCTAAACTACTTTTAAATGGATTTTTCCCTATGCTATTAAAGGACTATTATTAACCCCTTAATATTAAACTGAAGCCCCTCACGTTCCCTTAAATTCAATGCAGCTTCTTCGTCCTGTTGTGAGATTGTTTCGATTTGATTTTCATGCAATTTTTTTGTGTGTGGGGTTTTTCCGATTACGCGATCGGATAAAAAAAAATAATAATTTGCTATCGTAGTTCGAACGGTGATATCTGAACCGATGTCAGGAGCAGACATTCAAGATTTTATGTCACGTAAATACAATTTCTGATCCTGTTCTTTCGTCCTTTTTTTTATCACAGAAAAGATTATGGATATTGTTATAAGCTTCTGTCGGAGAAATTTAATCAGACTTTTATTTATTTGCCCTGCCATTGACCACCATCGGGCGTACACTTGCCTCTCTTCCTGCTGCCGTTCTGTAATGGCCATCTATTATCCAGTTTATCCATTTGTGTCCATCGTCGTGTGCATACACGAAGACTTCACCAATCCTTTTCTGTGGAAACTACCCCCCAATTGAATGCTTCCCACTCTAAGTACCACCCTTTCAACGTACAGTAAACGTCATACACTATGTTGGATTACCATCAGGTGAAACGTAAAGCCGATTACATTTCTTTCGCGTGGAGGGGTTCCATATGGCTGCAACGATACAATAAATAAAACCAGCGACTCGATTTTTCTTATACGCAAGGGGAGTAAAAGTCTTGCCTACATAATTTAATTAGTTAAGGGCAATGGAGAGTAGTTTTTCAAATTTCAAAATACCAGCGTGTAAAAAGTTACATAAAAGTTGAATTAATTAGGGTACTAAGGCATGAAATTACATCTATTGTGGCTCTTAAAAGGTGCACAGAACATTAACATGTCCGGTATATTGATTTCGTCCTGATGAGCCCCTCCCCCTCCTCCCGTTTCGCCCCTCCCCCTCCTCCCGTTTCGCCCCCAGCAGTGACCAAAAATATCCCCATGCTGCACTTGAGGACGAAAAACATGTCATATGGAAACACTTTCGTCTATTATAGAGAAACTCGTGAACATGACGAGGTCAATGCAACTCACAAAAGGGATTCTAAATGTCGTCCCTTTATCGTCTACAAGAACAGCAAGTGTAATTGTGGTTGTGTGAACTTCATTCTATCTAAATTGAACAGAAAACTAATAAAAGAAATACAACCCGAGTGTTGAGCTTCTCTCGTTGGTTGTTTTTTTTTGGTCCTTTTGCGTTTCTGGAGCCGTTGTTGGGTTAAATTGCACCTTTGAGCCCTTTTAGCTTTTGCCGCAGTCAAGTCGAGAGCGGATTGATAGCTTCCTTGATTAGATTTACTTTTCTTTTGTCGAAAGGGATTTAGATACGTTAACTAAAAAATTTATTGCACTCAGCTGTGGACTAGATTCTAAATAAATAGATTTTCTTTCCTCTGGTACAATTTTCCTTTTTGTCACTAGGAATTAAGTCCTGGACGAAAGAAAGGAAAAATTCAGTGAGATCGAAATGAACCAATCGCGTATTTTAGTGACCTGTAATTCTCTAATTTGGGAAAGTATTTTCTTTTGTTTCATTTTTGCAATTAATACTTCTGATTTCTATTTTCTAGAATCAATTTCTTCATTTTATAATATTGTTTTTTTTTTGTTTTAATTTTGATTGATTTTTAGAAAAAGGCAAAATGAAATATCAGTTGTGATCAACACAAAACATTCCTCTGCAATAATTCATTTCGGAAAAAATATGTAAAATATAATATTTTTTCAAATATCTCGAGAGCCATTACAGATATGTAAAAACCATAGATATACTAGATCGCTCGATTTACTGTCTCAAATGGTCCCATTTCAATACAGTTCAGTGAATCAAAACGAGTCAAGTAAGAGCAAGATAACCGTATGCAAATAAATATAGTCCTCTCGTTTAAACCGTGAGCTGTCAAAGGAAAATAGACTTTCGGAATGGTGTTGGCGCCTAAAGTTATTTGTTTGCGCCTAAAATTAGTCTCAAACTTGTGAAATTTGAATTTCGCGGCAAACTAAATTTGAATTTCGCGACCTTATACAGTTCAGTGGATGCGTTCAAGTACGATAAAGAGGGAAATACTTTTGGGACCATTTTTCAGCAGAGCTTTGTATGGTGACAGTTGTTCTATGTTATATAGTTCTGTGGTAAAAACGTACTGATCAGAAAGTTTCTATCTGCTCCCGTTGTCGAGTCGATCTCCGTCATGAATACAATACCTTCCCTCTATAGAAGAGGAAAGTAAAGACAGCTGAATACCGACAACGCCCGGTTGTTGTTTTGTTAAAAATTGGCGTCATCCTCGATGTAAATTGGCTTCCAAAATTTAGAGTTTCTAAAAACGGGGCTGTGCAAGAAAAAAAGCTTGGAATCCATTGCATTATTCGTAGGGAAACCAGTTTTTTTTTCTCTCTCAGAAAAGAAGAAAGCGAAAGTACGGGGAGGGGGATGGGGTGGGGAGGGGGATGGGGTGGGGAGGGGGGGGGGGTTGGAGGGCGGGATATGTCGGAATCGGAACACCAACGAAACAACAAAATTTTATGAAAAGAAAATCCTTATTTAGAGGAAAACCAATGGTAAACAATTAATAAATGTGCACCGCAGGCGAATTTTTTTAAAAATAAAATACAAAATATTAGAACACGTATGCCAGAGTGGCATTGCTACTATGTAAGAGATTGTAAATTTTAATGTGCCAATAGCAGGCGCACAATTTTGCTTAGGACAGGTGAACATTGAAATATTTGGGGGGGAAAAAACCGGTCACAGAGCACGCAAAATGACGTGTAGAATCCCGCAGTGCCCTACCTTCCAACATTAAAAAAAAAAACAAATCGATAAATGTTTTACCACAAGACAACTGTTGGCAAAACAATAGGGCAATTCACTCTTGATCGTAGATAGTAAAATCGTAGATTGTACTGTACATCTATTATGGAAAAGTACAACGAAGCGTGAGCAGCGCTTTACTAGAGGTTGTGGGTTTTGTCGTAAATTGTTGACTCTTTTATTTATTTTCTTTACCTAAATTGTTTAAAGCATTTTTTTACTCTTAATTTATACTAAATCATATAAATACTTTAATTTACTTGCTGTTCCAACGTCCATTTTAGAGTTGACACCAAGTTGACATGTCACAAAACATGCCTTTATTAGAAGTACGACAAAAATTACGATTTTACCATACCTTCGGCTTCGGGTATGGTAGATTGTAGTTTTCGTCGTAAAAAAATTTGTATGGAGAACTGTCAAAAAACTACGATTTTATTTACTACGATAAAGAGTGAATAGCCCTAATGTATATATTCATTGTAAATAATTGCAAAAACGTTGTAAATTCATTGTAAATCATTTGTTATTTGATGTCAGACAAAAATGATGGCTGGCTCGTTCGAAAAGCTTTGAAAAGGCATTATATTTGCCCAATAATAGCCGTAGGATTTTTGATTTTCGCAAAAAAGTCTGAAAATCAAGAAAAAACCTTCAATATTTTTTAATTTTTTCGCAAAAACGTTGTAAACTTATTCTTTGTTAATTCCCACCTCCAGAAGAGGTGAGTTTTGTTTGCCAGAGCATGGGAAAATTTAATTGGTAAAAAAAATCGACCGCAGCTGGTGAACTTTTTTCTCTGAGTGTATGCCGTTTTTAATGACGAGATTTTTTTTTAAATTTTTCAACCAAATTTTTAATGCCAGTATTTTTTATTAAACTTTATCGTTGAATTTAGCCCCTTTCTAACACAATTCTCACATTTTTCGAATAGCTTTACACTATTGTAATAAAGTATCTCAGCAATATAGCCTTTAGTTCCTACCGAAAAGTGTTCAGTATTCAAAATTGCTTTTTTGTCTGCAGTCACAAAAAACAGCAAAATGAAATAGTGTTCTTTTATTGACTATAAAATCGAGTCAGTTTTAAAACTAAGAGACTTGAATAAAATCAGAACAAGCAGTCTTTCGAATTTGTTTGCACTTCTTAGATAACAAGAGATGGTTTTTTTTTGTTTGTTTGTCGAATAGTTTAAGCAGAGACTTGTTATTTTAGTTTCAGCTGACACATTGTTACATGCTCGTATGCTAATAGTCCTTTTATGTTGATTGTAACATTCCAGTGCATTCATTCACCGAAAAACTTAAAGCGGGCAGATGACACGAAAGTCCCAAGTGGCACCTCATTCACAACGAACGCGTCCATAAAAATTATACTATATTTCTCGTAGGGGTAAAGACTTTTTTCAATGCACATAATATGCGACTACCATGACAGCATAAATCGTAACAACATAAACATAAAATTGAAAGACGATCCGACCAACAGTTTTACGGCTCTAACGAAACATGCATTCAGCGGTGTTGAAAACATGTCATGACATCGTAGGCACTTTAAAAATTATAGTAAATTTTTTAAAAAAATACTTGACAGAAAAAAAAAACTCTTTTAACTGCAAAAATGAAAAATCCTTGACTATGTCGATGCTGAGATGAGCTGAAAATGCAAAATAGCTTTTTCTCATAGTCAATTTAGTCAATTGAAATGTAAGAATTTTTGAATCGTCGTCAGCCTCATTCGTGTCAATGGATGATTTTTCCACTTGCACAAAATTTCCAACGCTTTTCTTTTGTGCATTCGGTGGGAGATAGGAACATCACCATCCATCCCTTTTTTTCTGTATTTCTACATGTTTCTGAATTTCTATTTTCCAAGTTTCGTGTTTTTTTTTGTGTGCTGCGAAATGATGTTTAAGTATTCTGAAAGAGATTCCAGGAACGAAGCTTAACATGCATTTTATGTTTAGTATAGTTGAAGTAAAAAACGGAGAATCTGGGGAAAAATGGAAAACTTCTCATAGTGTCAGTATATCCTGTCCTTTGAGGATCTCTCATGTGTAAAAGGATTCGAATGTGTGAAAGTTAAAGTGCAAACATAAATTTTTTGTTTTGTTGATATTTCGAAACATTTTGTAAACTACAACAGAATGTGCTTTGCATTTAAATTATTACATGTGTAAGGCAATATTGTTTCTTTTTTTTATTGTTTCATATATGTAGAATAGAAAAGTTAAAAAATAATAACAAAAAATGGTAAAACTTCAAGAATTTGAGTTTTTTTTTTGAGCTTTCACGAAATATATAGTGGTTAAAAGATTTTCCTATTATCTAATGACTTAGTTCCGACCGCAATCAACGCATTTGTTTGTAAATTTATGAAAAAGAAATTCTCTGGAAAAAATTAGTCAATTTTTTACAGCTTAAAAATTGTTTTCCTTTTAAAATTAGGAGCTGTTCATAAAACACGTCATGCTTTACTGAGAAACCAGGACCGATTTTCGGTTATTTGAGGGAGCCAAACTTTCTCTCTACCAGCCAAACTTTCTCTCTACCAGCCAAACTTTCTCTCCACCAGCCAAATTTTCTCTCCACCAGCCAAACTTTCTCTCTACCAGCCAAACTTTCTCTCTACCAGCCAAACTCTCTCTCTTTCAGCCAAAGTTTATCGCTGTGGACTATGCATAATCTCCCCAGCAGTAAAATAAAATATCTGATGTGAATAGCACATGACATTCTGATACAAAATCTGTTCATATAACAGAGTATTTAATCTCAAATATTTTCTATGCATTTAATACAGCCGTTCATATAATAGAATATTCATATAATCGCGAGTCTATTGTGTCTCGATAGCGGTTTGAGATATCGAGTTCTATTACAATACAAAAATTTAGGAAATTTAGCTGTCTTCAAATTTTGTCATATATAAGACTCCTGAAAACGCGTCGGTTCGGAGAAAATAGCAAAAATAACGAAATTCCGATTTTTAAAAAACCGCCATTTTAGTTATTTTTGGTTAACGGCTTTTCACCTAAAGTTGATCGCACTTCACGATCAAACATCCCAGTAAAATTCCTTCTCCTCCTCTGACGTGGTTTTCGCCATTGGATATATCGTCCCCCAAGCAAAGTTTTCGCACGACCCCACCCCTTGACTGTGAACCCCTTTTCTGCTATCTCTTGAACTTTTTAAGCGATTTTGATGCGGTTTACACTATTGGGTAAGTCATCTCGCAAGGAAAGTTTTTGCTCACTCAGTTCGACCTCATCCGTTGCCTGTAAAACCCTCTCTTGCTCCCAGGCAAACTTTCCTCAACAGTTGGAGCAATTTTGACCCGATTTTCGCCATTCACTTATATAATAGTCTTGATCGGTCTACTTGTAAATATGTTCTAGAATTAGGGCCCGTCCGAATTAGGGTAACCGCAATCTTAGTTAAAACATTTCCCGAACACGCAGGAGTGTTCGCGAAATATTTTTAGGCAAAATTAAGAGATCGAAATTTTTATGAATACAATACGAAAGTAAAAGTATGCGTGAAATACTAAAATTAATTTGCTTTTATCATTTTCAGGTTACCCACAGCCATTGTATCGATGGCTTAAGGATGGTGTTCCAGTCGGTGATTTTACAACCAGTCAATATTTTCGGATAATGAGTACACGTCGCGAGGACGCCGGAAGTTATCAATGTATTGCAAAAAATGACGCCGGTACGATTTTTAGCGAAAAAATCGATGTCGTTGTTGCGTGTAAGTATTTTTTTTTTCTAAATTTTGTATACAAATACCGAATTTATTGAAAAATATCCGTATTGAAATCCAAATTGCTAAAAAAACTGACTCAAAGTATCAATTTGAAAAGAAAAAAACACTTTTTCCAAACTTGAAAGTCAACAAACAAAAATTTTTTACTTAAAAGTCAACAATTAGATAAAATTTCTTCAAATATTTTAACACCTTAAGTACTTTTTCAATCAAATAAGATCAAAGCATATGCTTTTGGAAATGGGTTAATGGCGCGAACGTAAGAATTTATTTTAGATAAAATCTGAAATCACAGTAGAATTTTTACTGTGTGAAAATTGAAACGAATTACAACAAAAAACTAGTATTAAACTACTTCTATTTTAGTTAATTAAAAAACTCAGTAAGAAGAAATTTCACCTCATAAAGAACTTGAGGAAGTTCCTGTAGGTCCCATAACTCTTGTTGTCTGAGTGATTAATTAGCGCAAGTTAAATTATTTCACTTGGGCGTCTTAAATACATTTAGTTGTTCTTCAAATTGTCAAGAGTCCATTTTAATTCCCCTCATACGTTTAATAAAATACAATCAAGTGGTCTCCCCTTTATAGGACTTTAAGAGACAAATTGAACAAATCACAGATTCGAGTGCATTTAATTGGGCATCAATTGAGTTAATGTGAAGTGAAACAAATAATAATTCATTCTTGCATCTTAATAAAAAGCACAGAACTTTGAAAATTGCTCAGTCCAATGGCAATTTGAATTGGGAACAGTAGAGCATTAACCCTTTTGATATCGAAACTGAATTCGCAATTCAAACCGCCATATAAAAGACGTCATAGTGGCTGGCATTATATCAGAGTCATTTCGTTTTATGTGATTAATTGAAACTTGTTGATATCATGTTCAATATGGCTATAAATCTTTTAATTGCCTTCAATTGAAATATGCAAATTTTAAGAAATCAAAAAACATACCAGTATTTTGAACGCGTGATGGCAGTTGGTAAAAAACAAGTTAAGAAGTTCAACATTGGGGTGGGTGACTAATGTTCAAATTGGAGAGAAATTAACACGTTCGTGACATCGTGTACCACTGGTGGTACATGTACAGTTTTTTAAAACCGCGCGAGTAGATAGTGCGGTAGTTTTTTTGTGGAAGTAATACAAAAACATGCACTGTGTACCACCGCTGGCGCACAGCTGCCAGAAAACAAATCGCTAGTGTACCATCCGTGGTACACGATGTCCAAATGTAAAAAAAAGTTGAAAAAGCAAATATCACGAACGTGTTAAAGTTAATAAAACTATTTTAGTAAAATATAAAAGAACTGCAAAAATCACCAACAAATCCCAATTTATATTATAAATTTAAAAGAAAACATAAGAAAAGCTACAATTGCCAGGGGCCAAACGTGAAATACTCTCTAAAATCTCAATTCCTATTAAAAACACAAAAGACGCAATTCAAAATTTAAAGAAATTATGTACCCAAAATTAAGTCTTTGAAACTATAAATATTGATATTATTCTCTTTTTTTTTTAAATTTATTTATAGATTTTATTTATTTATTTTTTTTTTATAAATAATGTTTTTTTTTGTTTAATAATTTTTTATAAAAATCTTTATTAAATTTCTCACAGATATGGGAATTTTCGAAGATCTGACGGAACGCCGGATATCAGTACCATCGGGTACCACAGCGATTTTCAGCCTCCCACCAATCGAGTCCGTTCCCACACCATCAGTGACGTGGCAAACGGAAGAAGGACCTTTAAATTACGACATAAAATATGCCGTTACGAAAAAGAACGAATTGATAATCCTTAGCGCCGATAAGGACGATGAAAAAGCGTATCGAGCGAGAGCAATCAACACCCAATTGGGCAGAGAGGAGAACAGCGCGTTTATCCACCTAAACGTCACAGGAAATCCGTACACGGAAATCGCTCCCGAAATCATTGTCCATCCGGAGTCCTTAAAGCTTACACGAGGAGAACAAGTCGCCGAATTGCAGTGTATAGCAAATGCCCGACCACTGCATGAATTGGAAACTCTCTGGATGAAGGATGGAATCATGATTGAAAATTCGGGAGTCGCTCACACATTAAACGATCCTTGGAATCGAACTTTGGCGCTGCTGTCGGTGAATTTAACGCATTCGGGGCAGTATAGCTGCCATGTTCGGTTAAGAAGTGGGGGATTTCCAATTGTGACATCCAAAGCAACAATTATTGTCCAGGAGCCTCCATCGTTCTTCACACCATTGCGATCTGAGACTTTAGGGGAGTATGGCGCGAAATTGAGTCTACCTTGTGATGTTATTGGAGAACCTTTACCACATGTCACGTGGTTTAAAAATGCCGAAGCTCTGGATTTAACTGGGAAGAAGTAGGATTTTTTTAACCTATTTAAGAGACTTTTATTATTTTATTTCTATTTTCCAGATACTCTGTGAGTGATGATAACTCTTTGGTGATAAAGAAATTAACGATGGATGATTCTGCGATGTTTCAATGTTTGGCATCAAATGAGGCTGGCGAGAAATCTTCCTACACTTGGGTTAAAGTGAAAAGTAAGCAATGTTAACAATATTTTGATATAAATGCTATTTTTTTGTGGTTGGACCAATCTATTAACACGTTGATGACCGGTCTTTTTATATATGGGAGTTCTTTTTAAATATGGGAAAATTTGTTTGGATTTGATTTTTGTCAACCTGAGCTTAAATTGTAGGTAATCAGGTATAATTTAATTTACCGTGCCCTTTTTGGGAAATTCAACATGGTGGCCATAACATGACAACGCATCGGGAAATCCATCGGCCAAAAATTATATAACTTTTTACCAAATCATTATTTTTAGACGCGGTTTTTTGTTTGAAAGGTAATGTTATGAGCTAAAAAAAATGGAAATTAAAATTAACGCGGCACTCAATGTGTTAATATATTGAAATATTAAATATTTTCATGACTAACAACCAAAACTATTTCAAATATCATATTAACTGAATGATTTTTTAACAATATATCTCTTTCAATTCTCTATCTCTTCATTTTTGATGAAAAAAAAAACAACAAAAACTAATTAATTATATTTAGTGCATAAAGATTGCCTGGTAAATAGTCTTGTTGCTTCTAATATTCGTTTCACTAACGTAACCGTAAAACGTAAGCTGTTAATTCGTCAAAAGCGTTTAGCTCAGCCAAGAATTATAAGGGTAAGAGCATCTCCTTCATCATCTAATAGGAAACATAAGGACTTTCGCTTTCATCCAAGCAGTAAGAATCTTTTGAAAAATTAAAAGTCAAAAACTATCATCACATACACTGTTTAGATTTTTTTTTTTGTTGCAAAATTATTTTGATTTTTGCTAGATTCAACTTTCTGCACCATGTTTTAATTTTTTTTTAAATATTTTTGATCAAAACGAAAATGTATAAAAATGTTGTATTTCCATTTTAGATATTTGATCAGTTGAAATTTTATATGATTTATCACATGTCAATAGCTGTAAAGAAACAATTTTAACGCTAGTTTTTGTATTTGCCTAAAATTGTTCGCACTTGTGTCAAAACACAGGAAACCTGTTTTTAAATTCACTCAGCATATAAGCAGTAATTAATTAAAACATTAACCGGATTGCAAGACTCTACAATCCGGGAAATATACTCTAAACTTTGAAGCCCTCGAACATTTTTCTCCAAAAAAGGTCTTCAAATTTTTGGGAATCCCAAAAACGACCCTTTTTTGCGGCCGTGTCCAAAGAAAATTTAACAAGGCTTAATGTACAAACAATTTTCATGGAACACACAAAAATTGTGTTTTTTTAAATACACAATTTTGCCTGCGGCTCATTTTTTTATGAGTGGTTCAATTTTCGTCTTTTTTGGACGAGGTTTAACTTTCTTCATTTTTGGACGAAGTTTAATTTTTGGTAGAAGTCAATTCTGTGTCAAATTTCAACTTTCTACCTCAATTAGTTATCGAGTTTTCAAATGTTTTTGTGGGAAACCCGATTTTTCATCTTAAATGAGTTTAATTATGTAAGAAAGGTAGCTGGATTAAGCTATGTTTTTGTCTAAAAAAACTATAGGGTGAATTTAGGTGTTGGTTTGCATAGAGAAAAATTTGTGCATAAGAGTGCTCGTGATTAAATTTTGATATATGGAAGATTATGTAGAATTAAATTCTAAATACTGTATGCCTAAACAATTATTTGAAAAATTGAACCGTTTTCGAGAAAATTGCAAAAATCTTTCCCATTTGTATCGAGGAGGGGTGAATATCTCGATCACGAGTACGCTTTGAGCGTATATTTTGTGGATGGGTTTCACCAAAATAGTTTTCTATTAACTTTTGGAATAGTAATGGGGTAAAAAAAAACTTTTTAGAAAACCGTTCTTAATTACTTTCCTCTGCTATAGACAAAGTATTGTATTCAGGACTGCGTCCGACTCGAGAACGGAGCCATATAGAAACTTTCTGATTCCGTTTTCAGACAAAATTATGAGGATGTCCGTGCATCTGTCTGTCGGTCTGTCCGTTGCACGTATCTTAAATAACTTGAGAACGCGTTGATCTAGCGACTTGAAATTTTGTGTATAAATAAAAATAAAGTTTTTTCCTTTAATAAAAAAAACTTTTTTTAACAGTTCTCGAGATATTTGAAAAAAAATTATTTTAAACATATTTTTTTCCGAAACTGAATGTCGCAGAGGAAAGTTTTGTGTTGATCACAAGTTATATTTTTTATAATATGATAAGTAGGGCTGACCGGGGCTAGTTGGCTTCAGGGGTAAGTAGACTTATTGCGAATAACTCAACCACGGTTGAGAATAAACCTGCGTGAATTGGACTGTTTATTCAGTCGACTGACAGCTTTGAGTGAACCAACGTGGTTAGACCACAGTGCTCTTGGAACGAACTGTGAGGGGGAAAAACGAAATTTCAAGCGTGTGAGGAATTTTTTTTCTTGTTAATTAAATTGTTTTGTAGCTTACACTTTCATTGTATTGAACTCGTCAGTGATTTCAAGTAAAAATTTATGTATGAGTTAACAAGTTAGTGAAGCATTTTCTGATCGATGCTTTTTCATTTTTTTTTCACGAGTGTGTTAAAAATAAAATGGCGGCTTGGGGCTAGTTGACTCACAGTATACTGGGGTTAAATGACTCGATATGAATTACCTATATTTTTTTGTTAATTAATTATATTTTTTTAAATTAGATGAAATTTACACCCCGATTGCGAGTGTCGTGTCGTTTTCGACAAGAGTCGTTTTACGTGTTGTTGTTAGTGTTTTTCTACCAACAACAACACGTGAAACGACTCTTGTCGAAAACGACACGACACTCGCAATCGGTGTTAATTTATGTTAATCTAAAATGTTATTAATTTTTTAAAGAATACATTTTTTCAGAATTATTACAGTTTTTTAATATGTTCCAACACATTTTCCCAAAAAAAGTATAGAGTCAAATAACCCCGTTCACAGAGTCAACAAACCCCAGACACGGGGTTAGTCGACTCATCGAACAACTTTTTTTAAAATGAAAAAAAAATATTTGAAACACTTATAATTAGTCAAAATAAAAGATTGACTAAGAAACACAATTGAATAAACCAACCAAAAACGTCTTTACTGCACCTGAAATAATTACAGGAAAACCTCTATAAAGTAGATTATAAAAAGTGGGTCTACTAGTCCCGGTCTACCCTACATACTTATTTTCGAAAAATTTTGACATCTCGCAATTTTAAAATTGTATCTAATTTCCTGATTGTCATAAAAAACAATTCTAGTTCCTTGTAAAAACGTTTAAAATAATCACACTATGATTAAACAATGGCAAAGAATTAATTGACTTTTCAATTGTTAACATATCAACATATTTTCTTTGAATTATTTCGGTATTCTATACTGATTTTTAGTAGCTAAATTATGTAAAATTAAAAATAAGTGTAATTTCTGTCTATTACAACTCGCCGGTATTCTCATTTGCCCAGCCATTTCACCCTCCACTATATGAACTTTCTCCAGGGCACACAAAAGTTGAAAACTTTACAAAATCATTACAATACGCTTTAAGTGCACCGCCTTTATACCTGGCAACTCATAACTGTAGGTTTTCGAGCACATATTATTTAGCATACAGCAGACATAATTATAGCACTTTACAGTGCATGCTTCCATTAGTGGAAAACGCTATGCACCAGCGACACAACAACAACAAAAAAACCAGTAATAGTAGGATAGTATTCGGCAGTAGGTTACTAATGTAAATGTAATCCATATACGTACCGCTATATCCGTAGATAATCTCATCCCTTCGTCCCTAGAAAAACACAATTTCCACACAACGTTCAGATGGAACAATTTATACTTAAACTCTTTATACGAGTAATGTAACATGCACATGTAATTTGATCAATGTAAGTAGAAAAAACACAAGCTAGACACAAATCCTCACACTCCCCCCCACCAAACATCAGGCAATTTTAACAAATATTACCTGCTTGTTGTTATTCTACTATAGTTTGCCATAATTTGCTGTTATTTCTACCATATCCCCATTAAAATTCATTCGAATTAACGGATTTATTTTGCTTTTGAAGCATCGCTACCGATTATGGAACAACCACCCCAAAATGTTACCGTGCTGGATGGCAAGGACGCGACTATCAACTGTCGAGCTGTTGGTGCACCCACACCGAATGTTACATGGGTCTACAATGGTAAGTACAACTTTTATTTTTATTTAATTTTTAGTGAAATTCTTAGTTTGTTGATTTTTAACCCATTAATGCCCACTGAACATTTTAAATACAAAAGTCAATTTAACAAAATAAAAAGAAAATTCTGGAACAAAAAATTGTACATACAAGTAGGTATATATCTTATGTACTCGTTAGAGTACGCTGGACGTTAATGGGTTAATACCGATTTTTGTATTTTTTGCCCCACTAACATTTTAAAATTATTCTCTTCGCTGTGTTTTCTAACAGAAACGGATCCAATCGAATTTTCCAGCCGAATTCAGGTTTTAGAATCCGGTGATCTTTTAATTTCCAACGTAAGAGAAGCTGATGCTGGTTTGTATTCTTGTAGTCGCTCGAATGAAGCTGGAACTGTGTCCGGTGGGGCATATTTAGGAGTTATGGGTAAGTTTTTTCGCCATTTGTGTCAAATTTAACAGAAAAGGTTTTTTTTCTTTTAACGAAAGGTTTATTTTCAATTTAAAATTAAAAAAATAATTATTTTTGAATTAAATGAAATAAATATTATATCGATTGGTTTTCTATGCTACGATTTTCTAAATTGAAAGCCTGATTGTTAAAAAAAAATCCATGTTACTGAGAAATCTATTTTTCATACAATTATTTTATGGACTGCCAGAAATTTACCTTCTAATCTCTAAAAAAAATGAATTTAAAAAAAATTCAAATTTTAACTTATCTTTCAGTTCGAACTCAGATAATCCAACCCCCTGTGGACACAACAGTCCTGCTGGGGCTGACAGCCTCACTGCAGTGCAAAGTTTCGAGCGACCCGACAGTTCCCTTCAACATCGACTGGTACCGCGATAGTCAAACCGCTCCCATTACAAACTCCCAAAGGATAGGGGTCCAAGTTGACGGCACACTGGAAATCCAGGCGGTGCGAGCTTCTGACGTGGGGACCTACTCCTGTATGGTGACGTCACCAGGCGGAAATGAAACCCGTTCAGCTCGACTCAGTGTCATCGAACTACCCTTTGCCCCCACCAACGTCAAAGCCGAACGCCTCGACTTGGCCAACCAGCGCGCGATTAACGTATCCTGGACTCCAGGATTCGATGGCAATAGCCGCGTTCAAAAATTCATCATACAGAAACGTGAAGTATCCCAATTAGGTAAATATTTTACGCAATGAATTCCTTCCATGGACTTCAGATTTTAAAATGTGGAATTTTTTTCTTTTTGACGCCGCGTTGGCAATTTTTCTTTGTACCTACCAAAACGTCCGATCATTTTTACGCAATTAACTGTAGAAGAATTTTTAGGTCCGATTCCAGATCCGCTTTTAAATTGGGTCACCGAATTAAGTAACGTTTCCGCGAATCAACGTTGGGTTCTATTGACGAATCTTAAAGCGGCGACCAACTATCAATTTAGGGTCAGTGCCGTTAATCAGGTGGGGGAGGGCTCCCCTTCTGAGCCCAGCAATGTTATTGAATTGCCACAGGAAGGTGAGTTGACTTTAACTTTGATATTTTGCTTTACATTTTGTAAAATACAAGACTTTTTGTTGTTTTACGATCTTAATTTGTTTGCATTTTTTTATTAAATTTTGTTTTTAATGGACACATTTTACATTTACATGACACAAAGTCACAAACAATCATTTTATTGATGTATTTTTTTAAGAAAACTATTTAGTGCTATTAGGCAATTGTTTTAACCTATAAAGGCGGTAAATTTTTTTTGTTAAACCAAATTCCAAGAAGAGTTTTTCAGAACGAGCAATTATTGGTCTAAAATTTAATCCTTTATTTCCACAAAACTCAGAAAACGAATTCTATTTCTACAATCCAAAGCGTTAAACGAGTTTCCAACAAAAAAATAATTGAAGATTATTTCAAAAATAAAAAAATTACCGCCGTCACTTAATTTCGTATCAATTTTCATAATTTTAATATTTTTGTTTATCATAGAAACCGTAAAAAAATCATTTTGGATTATTTCCCCGATTCTGATAGACTTGTCGTTTTCAACAAACGTCGTTTTCAACAAACGTCGTTTTCAACAAACGTCGTTTTCAACAAACGTCGTTTTACGTGTTTTTGTTGGTAGAAAAGCACTAAGAACAACACGTAAAACGACTCCTGTCGAAAACATGCCGAAAACGACTCTTGTTGAAAACGACACGACTATCAGAATCGGGATGTATACCTCGTTAGTTGTTAGATTTTTGTTTAAATGTTACAAAAACACTTTAAAAACAAGAAATACCGAGCATGAAACTCCGTATTGCACACACAACTATTTAATGGAAAACGCTGTATTTTTTTTTCTCATAAATTTTCATTTGTAAAAAACGAAAAAGAAATTCATTTTTATTTCCATTGTCAATAAATAATAATAATAAATAATCATAATTAATGTAAAAATGTTTTATCTAAATGTACTTACTGTGTTCTATTCCCAATAAAAACAAATACGCTTAAGTAGCATTACCGCTTAAGAGAGGTATACTTTCATCATTCACATGAGAATTTATTGATTTTATACTTAACAAAAAATCCTTTTCGCATTTTCTATTTTTATTTTTGGAACTGCAGCTCCATCAGGACCACCAGTTGGATTTGTCGGATCGGCCCGATCTTCATCCGAGATAATTACACAATGGCAACCACCATTGGAGGAGCATCGGAATGGCCAAATCTTAGGGTATATAATTCGCTATCGGCTCTACGGTTACAATAATAGCCCGTGGACAGAGCAGAATATCACAAATGAAGCGCAACGGAATTATTTGATACAGGAGTTAATTACCTGGAAGGACTACGTCATCCAGATAGCCGCGTACAACAATATGGGAGTGGGAGTTTTTACTGAGGGGGCGAAAATCAAAACAAAAGAAGGTGTCCCGGAAGCACCGCCAACTGAAATCGGAGCGGAGGCGTTCAACTCAACGGCGATAAAAGTATTCTGGAAGCCACCAAATCCACAGCAAATCAATGGCATAAATCAGGGATATAAAATTCAAGCGTGGAAGTACGAAATAATTGATGGCGAAGAGCATGAAACGGAAGCGAAAATGATTACCGTACCACCGAGCCTCCTGGATCCATTGGCCCAGCAAACCGCAATCATGGGTGGACTTGAGAAATTCTCCGATTACAACATAACGGTGCTGTGTTTTACGGATCCCGGCGATGGAATACGTAGCGAAATGGTCGAGGTGAAGACTAATGAAGATGTCCCGGATGAAGTAGCCACCTTACAGTTCAACGACGTCTCCGATCGAGCAGTGAAAGTGATTTGGACACCACCAAAAAATACAAACGGAATCCTTATGGGATATCAAGTGCGATACCAAATAAAGGACCTACCGGACACCCTAAAAGTAGTAAATTTGACGGCAGAGGAGACAAGCGCCGATATACAACAACTGCAAGCCACCACACATTACTGGTTCGAGGTGTCCGCGTTTAGTCGAGTGGGTCCCGGGTTAGCAAAGACCGCCACTATCCAGTCTGGCGTGGAACCCGTTCTACCATTTCCGCCCACGCAACTCGCCCTCTCCAATATCGAAGCGTTTTCGGTGGTTCTTCAATTTACACCAGGATTCGACGGCAATTCCTCGATAACCACGTGGACTGTTGAAGCGCAGACTGCTAGGAATCTCACGTGGTTCACAGTTTTCGAAACATTCGATCCAGAGGCGTCCACGTTGACCGTCACTGGGTTAATGCCATTCACGCAGTACCGATTGAGGTTAATTGCGACTAACGTTGTGGGATCCTCGGAAGCGTCAGAGCCGACCAAGGATTTCCAGACGATTCAAGCGCGGCCAATGCATCCGCCGTTTAATGTGACTGTCCGCGCGATGAGTGCGACTGAATTGCGGGTTCGATGGATTCCACTGCAGCAGACAGAGTGGTTCGGAAATCCGATTGGGTACAACATTACATATCGACAAACGGAGAGTAATCCAAAGATTCCTGCCATGAGTGTCTTGATTGATGATCACACGGCGAATTCGCATGTCCTGGAGAATCTGGAGGAGTGGTCTATGTATGAAGTTGTCATGAATTCATGCAATGATGTTGGCTCTTCCAAGTAAGTTGACATATTTATCTTTATTGTTATACACATAATAAAACTGCAAGAGACTGCAATAGATAAAACTGCAAGAGGGGATGGAGGGTAGAATTTTTCTAATAATCAAATTTCAATTTTTTTTTTTGCTCGTCTGTTGTCTTTTTGAATGTTTGTCCCAGCAACATCGAGGAAGAACTCCTCAACCGATTTTGAAAATATTTAATACGTGGTTCGAATTACCTCCAGAACAAGTTTTTCTACCACCGCCCCTGCCCCCACATCATTTAAACCCCTTCATCGGTTAACTTTTGAATCGTTCGACCAATTTGAACCCAATTTGCTTAGTTGACTAAATGATTTCTCAGACAAGCTTAAATCATTAAAGAATTACGGCGTTGTCCTTCCTTTGACCCCCTTCCATGACATTTTATGAACCGCTTAAGGAATTTTGATTCAAAATTTCTAAAAAAACTGCATTAGACCAATTTTATCAATTTTCTAACCTTTCCAGGGACAGCCCAAAAGCAATCGAACGCACACGTGAAGCTGTTCCTTCGTTCGGTCCTTTGGGAGTAGAAGCCAATGCCACCTCATCTACAACAATTGTGGTTCGTTGGGGAGAAGTTCTGAAGGAACATCGCAATGGACAAATCGATGGCTTCAAAGTATATTACGCTGCGTCAAGCCGTGGTGGACAAGTTTTACACAAGACGATCTCCAATAATGCTTCATTTACCACCACTTTGACTGAGCTGAAAAAGTATGTCGTCTATCATATCCAGGTTTTAGCATACACCAGACTCGGAGATGGAGCACTGAGCACGCCACCGATTCGCGTGCAAACATTCGAAGATACACCCGGCGCTCCATCGAATGTCTCGTTCCCCGACGTCTCATTTTCGACTGCCCGAATTATTTGGGACGTTCCTGAAGAGCCAAATGGGGAGATTCTCGCATATCAGGTCACATATTCGCTCAACGGAAGCATCAATTTGAATTACAGTCGAGAGTTTCCACCATCAGATCGAACTTTCCGGGCAATTCAACTACTTGCGGAGCGATACTACATTTTCAGTGTGACTGCCGAGACGCGTTTAGGTTGGGGTAAGACTGCGTCGGTTCTTGTTTACACCACCAACAACCGTGAAAAGCCTCAAGCGCCGTCGGCTCCACAGATTTCTAGAAGTCAGATTCAGGCCCACCAAATCACATTTAGCTGGACACCAGGGAGGGATGGATTTGCACCGCTTCGCTACTACACGGTGCAATTTCGTGAAAACGAAGGTCCTTGGACGTCACTCTCGGAAAGAGTAGATCCGGCTGTGACTTCTTATACGGCAACCGAATTGCGGCCCCACATGATGTACCAATTTCGAATTCAAGCGACCAACGATTTGGGACCTTCTGATTTCAGCACGGAGAGTATCACAGTGAGAACACTTCCTGCTGCCCCCGCACAAGGTGTAATGGGGCTGAAGGTGATTCCCATAACAACGACTAGCGTGAGAGTGCATTGGACCTCATTGGAAAAACCTCTGTGGAATGGAGATTCTGTGACTGGTGGCTATCGGGTTCTCTACCAGCCGATATCTGATTTCCCAGCCGCGTTGCAGGCGACTCCCAAAAAGGATGTCATGGGAATTCAAATGGAATCCGTAATACTAACTGAATTGACTCAGGATCGAAATTATGAAATTGTCGTCCTTCCGTTTAACTCGCAAGGAACTGGTCCGGCGACACCCCCTGTCGCGGTTTATGTCGGTGAAGCCGTGCCAACTGGAGAGCCGCGGGCAGTCGATGCAGCCTCGATTTCCAGCACAGAAGTTAGATTGAAGTGGAAGCCACCGAAACAAAACATGCAAAATGGTGATCTTTTGGGGTACAAAATTTTCTACCTGGTCATAGATTCACCGCAAGAGTTGGAGGATGGACGAAGGCATGAGGAGGAAATCGAAGTGATTCCCGCTTCGGCGACCACCCATAGTTTGGTGTTTCTGGATAAATTCACCGAATATCGTATTCAGATTCTCGCTTTCAACCCCGCTGGTGATGGCCCTCGTTCCACGCCGATTACTGTTAAAACAATGCAAGGGATTCCGAGTTCCCCGCAGAATCTTCGCTTCGAAGACATCACAATGCAAAGTTTGAAGGTGTCCTGGGATCCACCACGCATGAAGAATGGCGAGATTCTTGGGTATTTGGTGACCTACGAAACCATCGAGGAAAATGACAGTAAGTTCACAATTTTTTGTAACGCCCTTGGATTTAGTTTATAATTTTTTTCCTCAGAATACAGCAAACAAGTGAAACAAAAAGTCACGGGTACAACGCTTCTAATCCAGAATCTCGAGGAACAAATCACATACACGTTTACAGTTCGAGCGCAAACGATTGACTATGGACCAGCGACTAGCGGGAATGTGACCACTGGTCCTCAAGAAGGATCTCCGATCGCACCCAAAGAATTGATTCTGGCGAAAACCGTTTCCAGTGTGGATATGCATTGGGTGAATAGTCCTTCGGGACGGGGACCAATTTTAGGATACTACGTCGAATGCAAGAAACGTAAGTGGAATTTTTTTTTTTAATTTTTCTTGTTAGATTTTTATTGAAATTTCAATTTTTTTCATCTACAAGTTTTAATTTTCAACTACTGTTTTGCAAAAATAAAAGCAATTTTTTACAAGTAGTTTTTTTTTAAATTTGATATTCGAGTAACAATAAATTTTAGTGTAGTAAATTTATATGAAATTTTTATTTTCATGCTGGTGTCTATTTTAATCAATAGAAAGGGAACATCCCTTCATTTGTAAGTATTTTAATAGGGAGTTTTATGTTTTGTATTCAATGTTTCGATGTAAATCACACAAAAGCATTTCTCAAAGTCACTCGCCATGTGCATTTTTCACACACGTTTATAATTTTCGCACTTTGATTTGAATAAAATGTACGTCTTTTATGCTTGCCATTGAAGGAATTTGAAAATTTGTTATAAAAATGCACGATTAATTCATTAACTTTAATATAACACAGAACTGAACTGATTTAGGCAAAGAGGTAAAAAAGGAACACCGGTTAACACATCCGTCTGACTTGATTTGTCAAAGCCTCAGGCCAAACGTAGCCAAATTTATGCGAATCTCGGCAGGTGAAGGCGATTGCAGTCTCTTTTAGTTCAAAGGCAATCTTTGATACGTTAAATTGATTTTTTCGCAAATTACTTAGGCCTTTTTTTAATCAAATTCAACTTTTTACAAGTTTTATTTAGCTCGCTTTTTTGTCTGTCTGTCTTTTTGACAGGGTCCATTCTTGTAACGGGATTTTGACACACTTCCACACATATCCGGTTGATTTCGGGGACAATACATCTGAAAACAAAATGGCGACTGTCGGGCGCCATGTTGTATAAATTCATAATGCCAAGTACCAATCGTATGGAGTTTTAAATTTAAGGGTTTGGAAAAATGATCATAAATTCATTTTTCGAACTTCGGGAAAACAAAATGGTGGGCACAGTACGCTACTTTTTCGAAATCAAATTTGTTGTAAATCCTATAATATAATACGAGGAACGTCTGTCTGTCTGTCTGCACAAACGATCTCGAATACCCGCCTAACGATTTTCACGAAACTTGGTGGTTACGGATTTTCGGGGACAAGGAATCGATCTAGATAGGTCTCACCTCTGAGAAAATTCCCCTCGATACCCCTCGCCTGGTATCTTCGAATTGAGTGGTCCGATCTTAATGAAACTTTACAGTATTACTAAGGGGGCTAAGGGCTTTCGATTTTTCCACTACAAACCTGACTTTTCCCTCCCCTCGATACCCCTCACCTGGTGTCTCAAAACAACGTTTCAAAAATCAGTGACAGCGATTACTCAATAACCACGCAACCGATTTCTATGAAATTTTGTTCCCGCGCGTTAGTTTTAGTTCTAGCTTCCTAGGTCGGGAATTTAAAAACTCTGGAAAAGCTCTGTAAAGATAATGTGAATTTAGTTTTTCCCCAAAAACCAGCAAAAGTAGGATTTTGAGGTCGCCGAGCATGGCTCGGTCTTCCTGGTACTATATCTTATCTAATTTGCATTATAACTTTTACATGGATTTTAACACCGATCGTTATCGTTTTCAGGCACCTAATATATTTAACATGTTAACTGTCAGTGCCGTATGCAAATTGTTTTTCTGCGATTGATATTTTAATGGCAATCCATCAAAAAAATATATTCAATTTTTACCAGACTTTTTTAAATTACACTATTTAAAAATAATGTTGATTTGTTTTTGACATGGACGTTAACGTGTTAAAGCATAACGAAAATCACTGCTCCTAACTTTATTTGCATCCACATTATGCATAAAATAAGTGTAAAATAAATTTCTTTTTATCAAAAATATTTCATTATGTTTAAAATGTATTAAAATATTTAAATTGCCCGTTATTTGTTAATTTCACAATATCATTTTTATACTTTTTAACTAAAATATTTCCCTGAATTTCTCCAGATGAATCACGATGGGAAATGATCGCTAGAACAACAACTGGACCAATGCAAGAATTCACCGTGAGCTACCAAACTCTACTTCCGTCCACCGCTTACAAATTCCGAGTCCTAGCCTACAACAAATATGGAATTTCATTGCCAGTTTATTCCAAGGACACAATCTTAACACCATCGAAATTGTATCTCGAGTATGGCTACCTTCAACACAAACCATTCTATCGGCAAACATGGTTCATGGTTGCTTTAGCCGCGACTTCAATTATAATCATAATCATGGTAATCGCAGTTTTATGCGTAAAGAGCAAAAGTTACAAATATAAACGTGAGTACAAATGATTTAGTTGGAAATTTACGAAATTTACGAGGGGAAACAAATATAATTCTACAGAAGAGGCGCAGAAGACTTTGGAGGAGTCAATGGCGATGTCCATCGATGAACGTCAGGAACTAGCTCTGGAACTCTATCGGTCACGGCATAATGGAGGAACGAGCACTCTAAATTCTGCTGGAACACTCAGCCGAAGAACTCTGGGAACAATGGGTAGGAAACAAATGCATGGAGGACCTCCACCGCCAGCCACATTGAGTAAAAGTCCGCCACGCCCATCGCCTGCTTCGGTGGCTTATCACAGTGACGAGGAGAGTTTGAAGTGTTACGATGAAAATCCGGATGATAGTAGCGTAACGGAGAAACCATCGGAAGTTAGCTCGTCAGATTCACAGGTAAAATCAAGAACAGAAACTTAATTTTGGGGAAATATGTAGTAGGCAAATTTAGGAAGGTTAAGTTAGGTTCTTAGATGTGGACACAGCACTTGACCCGCTGGACTACAAGCCAATTACATTTAGGGGAAAACGATGTTTGTTTTTATGGGCCGTAAGCTTGACTAGCATTCACTATAACTGGAAATGAAGACTGCATAAAAATCCACACGCTGGTTTAAAACATAGCAGGAGAGGGGTTTTACAGACGAGTGTTGGAATTGCTTTTAGTGGGTGAAATCTTTTCTCGGGTTGTGGCCTACTGGATGGCGCAAAATCCATCGAAATCGGGTCAGAGGATTTAGAAATAGCCGGCGAGGGGATAAAATGGAAGGGGAGCTTTGGTGCTGTCTATTTGATACTGTAAAACTCTCTCTTAATATTTCGCTCCATGGCGATTTCAAGTCAACCCCGAACATAAAACACGCAGACATTTTGTTTCACATTTCTAGATTGCTTAATTTTTTAAATTAATTTAAAAAAAACTCCTCCTTTTCTCTCTTTCTAGAATTCCGAAAGCGAAAACGAAAGTGTCCGCTCGGATCCACACTCATTCGTCAATCACTACGCGAACGTGAACGATTCCCTCCGACAGTCATGGAAGCGCCAGAAACCAGTGCGAAATTATTCGAGTTACACGGACTCGGAGCCAGAGGGTAGTGCAGTAATGAGCTTAAACGGTGGTCAAATCATAGTTAATAATATGGCAAGGTCTCGAGCCCCACTTCCTGGATTCTCCTCGTTTGTTTGACAATCAACGGAATTTTAAGTTTATACTTTTTAAATTGATTGATTTTACAATTTTGTACACAACAATTATTTATACAAAAGCAACAAACAAACAAAAAAAAATAGTAGAAAAAAGAGAAATATCATTTTTTATCTCCCTTTTTTGTGATAAAAAAAACATATTTTTACAAGAATAAGCTACTTACTAATTACTTTTATATATTATTATGTAAGTAAAAAATTAGACAAAACGAATTGTATTTAAATTTTTATGTTAATTGAAAAAAAATGTATGAATTTTTTTAAAAGTGTGAGTAAATTGTCCAAATCATTTTTTTTGTTATATACCTCGATTCTGATAGTCGTGTCGTGTTTGACAAAAGTCGTTTTACGTGTTTTTGTTAATAGAAAAGCACTAACACGAATAACAACACGTAAAACAACTCTTGTCGAAAACGACACGACTACCAGAATCGTGGTGATAATTTAACAACGCGACGTATGAGAATACAATCCATATCATCGATTTTATTTTATAAAAAATTTCTTCATTTTAAATAAATATTGTAGAATTACTTCTATATTTTAATTTATCAATGAATGTGAGTGTCATTTGTAAATAAAATAATAAACGAAATATTTGCGTATACTAGAAATGCAAGAAGACTTTAAGCTAGGATCTTTTTAAAAATAAATGTAATAAATAATAATATCAATATTGACTGATTAATTTGTAAAATAAATTATATGAATTAACAATAATAAAAGGAAAATACATGTTGTTTAAAGTGTAAAATCTTTAAATGAGAATTTTTTTTAAAAACGGAAATTGCTCACGGGCTCAAGATCAAACCTTCATTGTGTAAGATTGTTTTTATATATATTGTAGAAAAAAAAGGCAAATGTGATTTGATTTTATTTGATTATAACCACATTATAAAATTGTTTTCGGAACTAAAATTAATTCGTGTATGAAAGAAACATTTCCAATTGATATTGTAGGAAATATTTTCACAATTCTGATGTTTAATTATGTTTTGAATGATTAGTTTTGCTGATAGTGCCTTTTTCTCCTAAACAATTAAATAATTAGAAAAGTGAACTTTTAGGAAACGAGTTTTTGAAATGAAAAAAAAACTTGCAAAGCAGGATTAAATGTTTTAGTTCAGACTTTTTATATTTTATATTAGAATCATATTGGAGTATGTTAGATTTAGTATACCGTTTGTAACACATCGAACCAATCATCGGACACAAAAATGAACTACACCAGGATGTTTGGAATAGGAAAATATTTTGATTTCTGCATGCCCGACTTTCGAAAAGATTGAACTTGAAACTTGAAATTTTACACAGATAAGTTTCTCGTAAAAAATTAGGTTAAGTTCTTGAATGGGAAAAATCGGACCTTTCCCTCCCCCACCCTTTTCTTCCTCTCCCATACAAAAAAAAGCCGCTCGACAACACCACTTCGAATAAAAAAGTGAGGAGATTCGCGAAAGTTTTGTGTTGTGGTATTAAAAAATATTCAGGTGGAATTGAGAACCTTTTCCTTTTTGGAAGTCGGTTAAAAATGGGTTGGATTTAAAGTTTTTCAACTCCATCCAACTGGATAAGAATACAGTCAAAACAAGATTATGGATAAAGCTAAACAAATTTTCTGGTTCCATATACAGGTTTTACTGTATAACAAAAGTTCTGATTTACAATGAATTTGTCGATAAATACTTCGATCTCGAATTAATTATTTTTTATGATTATTTTTTACACATTTAGGCTAATCAAAAAATAGTAAAATTAAAAAAAAAAACCTATTTTAGAACAAATAAGTACAGTAGGTTCGCGATTATATAAACATTTTATTATATGGAAAGCTGTATTAAATGCATTGGAAATATCTTAAATGAAATACTCTGATATATGAACAGTTTAAAATTTCATGTTCATATAATCGCGAGTGTACTGTATATGGAAAAATTAGCAAATCTTATGAGAGAAATGTGGATAATTTTAATGATGGAACACTAAAATATAGCAATTTAAAATAAAATTAATATACTGAAAAGAGGAAAAAACTGTTAAAATTTTAAAAACAAACAATTTACATTTGCCGATCAATAAAACTAACATAGAAATATCACTAATGAAGCACAAATAAGAATTAAGTTCAATCAACTAAGATGATATCATCAACGTAAGAAACTAAAAAATTTCGTACTTAAATTAAATTTTCTAAAGTGTTGCATTCACTGCCAAAACTAAATAATTACACAGGCCTACAAAAAAGATTTTTTTTCTGACCTTGAGAACAAAGTAGGTGGCTCTGGAGGATTTTGACGTGCTGAATTCGATGCCGTTATCCGTTTTACTCCATGACGTCAGGATTTGGAGATATTCTAACCTCAATGTGCGAAAAAGAGCATTTTTAACTGTTTTCAGGATTTAATATGAGAAATAATTACTGAATTTTTCGTTATTTTAAGAAATCAAATTGTAATTGCGCCATCTGACGACAACGACCTCTATATTGTAAAACTTTATTTCCGTAAATTTTGGATTGATTTTCGTAAGTTTTGAATTCGATCATGTAATTTTACTCCACAACGATTGGTTATCATGCATGTGTGAAACGGTTTAATTGCATGCTAATTTCCGTTTTAATTCCAGTTTTTATTGGGAATTTTCCAGTTCGCTGTGATAAATGAATGAAAACGTACTAGAATAGCTTGTAATTAGACCGTTTCGCACGTGACCAAAGTCCTGAAAACAGTCAAAAATTGACCTTTTATGCACTTTAAAGTCAGGATATTTCAAAATCCCGACGTGATGATACAAAACAGACAACGACACCGGATTCAGTACTTCAAAATCCTTCGGAACGACCCGGTTTGCCCACTGGGTCAAAAAACCCTGTAGGCTAGTGTTATTTTTTTGTAAACCAGCCAATTAAAAAGATCTTCATATCACGCCGTATCACTCACCAAGAATATTTATAAAAGATATAAAAATTGCAAAATATAAAATAAAATGAATAATTGTTAATGAAACAATATTCCATTCATAATTAAATCGCCATTTTTTTAATATATTCCTCTAATTTAATATGATTTCTATTCAAATAACTGCGATCAGTTTTTTTATTATTTTGTATATAGTGAAATTTTTTAAATAAGAATTAAATTTTTTTTTTATTAAATCGAAAAAAAAAACACTTTTGTATATAGAATTTATATTAAATGTTTTTAATAAGTGATTAGATAACATTATAAACAACAAATTAAGATAATTTTAAAAAAATTCTCAATTTTAATTATGAAAACTAAAAGTAACGAAGTATAATGAGAGAAAATACAATAAATAAAACTGAAATGTTTTATGCTACACAAATAAAGTGATCAATCAATCAAAGTTTTTGTTTTTATTTATTGAATTGCCATTTTGGAAAAGTTGGTCCTTCGAGGTTTTTATGTGTTATTTGGGAGGAGAAGAATAATCAAACAGAATCTTAATAAAGTCAAGATTTTTGGCCATCATCCAGTAATTGACAGACGTCAAAAAAAATTTCAAAAGGGTTTTTAAAATTAAATTTCTTTAAGAATACAATTTTTCTTTGATTTTCTCTATTATTTATTTCACTTTTTTTGTTTTTTAATGTGGACTCTGTACAAGAGAAGCGATCTCTTTGTTTTATGCCCACTAACAATAAAGAAATGAAGTTAAACTTGTCCCATGTGAGTTAAAATAGTTTTGTAAGTTTCAATTCCTTGTAAGTAAATGTCAGCCTGCAAAAATTCATCATGACTATGGGCCAGTATTGGAGTATTGGGCATCGGTGAAAATCCGATTGCTGGCAGTCCATACTGCAAAAAAAAATTTATTGAAAATTAATTTAACATTTAGTGCTGTTTGCACCAATGAAACTTAGCAACAACTTAAATTATTCAAGTCCCACAATTTCTACGGTTTAACTAGGCTAACCCCAACTAAATTTTTTAAGAATAATACTCGCAAACGGGCCCTTTTTGTTTATAAATAGTACGCGCAAACGGGCCTTAGAACTCTATTTTTCATACAATTTAGAAAGTAAGAGTTTTTTTTCTCAGGTAGGACTATTGCATGCCAATTGCAGGAATTTAACAGGTTTTAGTATAAAACTTTTATTGAAATCCGTATTAAAGTATGCTAAATTGCTGGTAAAATCATTTGCTAAACTTTATTCACTCGGCTAAATGTCCTCAAAATATTACCAATTTAAAAAAATAAATAATTAAACTTACTCGTCTTACGGTGTTACTGTCAGTAGTAGCTGGGAAAATTCGGGTCTGATATTCCATACCACTAAAATAAACATTTAAATTAAGAGAAGACTCTTTTCTTATTTCTATGAAACCAATTTGTTACAGTTCTGAAGCAGCTACTTTAAACGCAACCCAAAATGGTGAATTATCGTCCAAGATAGTTGGAGGAACGTAGGGTGCTTTAGCAAGGAAAGTCATCTCAACACCTTCACAATCTTCACACCACTTTCGGAACTAAAAATTTAGAGTTTGTATATTAGATTTATTATACCGTTTGTAACGCTTCGAACCAATCGTCGGACACAAAAATCAACTACAAACCAAAAATCAAGCGTGTTTGGGATAATAAAATATTTGGATTTCCGCTTGTCCGTCTGTTCGTCTGTCTGTTCGTTTGTCTGTCCGTCCGTCTGTCCGTCCGTCTGTCCGTCCGTCTGCCCGTCCGTCTATTCGTACATTTGTCTATTCGTCTGTCCGTCCGTCAGTCCGTGAACACCATAACTGTCGAAAAGATTGATCATTAAAATCCAGTTGGACCACTCCTTCTCCCCTCCGGCAAACATGAGAAAGAGTTTTTTACGATTTTCTCCGAAACGGTACATCGTATTGAACAATTTATTAAGACAACATGTGTTTAATCGGACCAATCTGTACCGTGTCCGTTTCTCCCACACAAATGGATTTTTTCAAATAAAAATTTTGTCTGTCCTCATATCGAGTATTTGACGATTGGCCTCGCCAATAGTGGCTTTTCTTATGGTTTAAATAAAAAAAATATCTGTTCTCATATAAGAGTTCTGTAAACATTTTTTCATACCTTCTGCTCCAACTCCTCGAGATCAACAGTCACATCGATTCGTAAATCAAATCGTACTTTCAACGTCGCAGGGACGACATTCGACTGAACACCTCCAGATATCATAGTAAGATTAATTGTGGTGACATTATCATAGCCAATTAACGTCTTTTGTGCGTTTTCGTCATATTTCCTCATTTCATCGTCTCGCATGCCCATCATTTTGTTAACAATATATCGCATCTTTTCGCCTGCTGTGTTTTTATGCATAAGTGAACCATGACCAGTTGTTCCATTCATCGTAAATTCAATTTCTAAAAATCCAATAACTTTTTAGAACAGTTGTTAGGATATGAATAGTAAGACATACCCCAATGTGTCCTCTCACCATAAAATACGAAATACAGATTCATGGGAAATGGACCCCCTTCATCCATAAGAAATCCAACATTTAAAGATTTGAAGTCCTCGGTTGGAACGAATGATTTCATACCAAATTGACCGCCAATTTCTTCGTCTAAATGGCATTTAAAAAATTAAAAAACTGATATTTTTACTTATTATTTAAACTGCAATATTCAAGAGGGTGAAATGAAAATTTTATCAAGGATGGGATGAAGAGTTTCGGGCCTGATTTGGCAAAGCCATGGCTTGCAAATGTTCAGAGAATAAACAAAAACCAAAATGTATTGAAAAATTTAAATTAACAATGGTTGATTATCTTATCCCCTTCTAAAAGCCCCTTCAAAAAGCTTCTAACTCAAAAGCAGCTCATCCGATTGTACAGAAATTTTATGTTTTTAGGGCAAAAGACCCAAAGAGACGGGGAACTGTCTGTCCCAAAGTGTGTTTCAAAACATTCCTACCTAACCTTGTGAAACAACATGTATAGCTTTTGTGGAGAAATAAATAAATTTAAATGCAGATTAAATAAAAGACTGATTCCATGATTTTCAAATAAATGATCAAATTCTTGGATAGATTTGTTAGCTAAAAACTCAATCAGTTTTGCTCACATAGATCAAAAAATAAATTGAAAAAATTTTATTGACTTCAAAAAATTATTATTTTAGACAATTTCGTTATATAGCATTTGCAATGTAAGAAATAATAGTTTTATAAATTTCGATTCCTCTTAGATACACGTCCGCACCCAAATATTCATCATGATCGTGTGCTCGAATTTCTGTGTTTGTCATAGGCGAAAATCCAATAGCAGATATTCCCAACTAAGATAAGGATTTAGAAAAATATTTAAATATATTATTTGTTACTAAAAATTTTGAAAATTACCTCTCTATAATATTGACTGTCGGTACTAGCCATGAAAACTGCTGTTTTGTAAGTCATATTCCTAAAATATTTTCATTAAGTTACACCAATTTAATTATAAAATTAACATACAATTCCTCTGCTGCTTTTTTAAATTCGACCCAAAACGTGCAATTATCATCCAAAATTGTTGCTGGCACAAATGGCTCCTTTAAAAAGAACTCCATCTCCACACCACCCTTTACTTTATTGCACCATTTATTTAGCTAAAACATAAAAATTTAGTTTTATGAACCACACATATTTAAGGATTTCGACGTCCCAACGTTTTTTTTACCACACAATATTCCAAAAAAAAAGGTTTTTTTAAATTTCGGCGCCCAGGAGACATGCGTAACGGAGATTTCATGCAGAATGGGAATACAGTAATAGGATTACGCTTATTAAAAATTTAATTACATAACTATATTAAATGGTCGACAATAAAGGACTTATTGAAAGACGCTTTTAACCCTACACTGGCCGTGTTCTATTACTAACTGCGGTTAACTAAAAGTTGTTCCAAAATGTATAGAACATTATCACCAGGTGTGTGGAGTGATAAGTCCGTTAGTTTTTGCCCGGGGTCGGAGTCGGAGTCATTAAAAAAAGCTAAAACTCCGAAAAATTGAAACAATCAAAATTTTAAAATTTCTCTATCAAACACGGCGTAAAATTTGGGTTAAATGTGCCTTTTTAAACCAACTTAGTTAAAAATTCAAACCTGAAAAGCAAAATTTTATACTTTAGGTTTAGTTTTTAAACTAAAAAGTTGAGACGTGGGAGGTTCATGAGGGTCAAAACTATGTGCACTGGGAAAAAATGAATGTAACAAAATTTAAATGATATAAAATGTCTACATATTTTGCTGTAACAGTTTTTACGTGTCTTTAACGGTTCTCGAGATATTTGAAAAAATATTATTTTCTACATATTTTACACTGTTGAAATTTCTAGATTTTTAAAGGTTTTTTGCTAAACAAATTTAGACGTTTTTCCCTCTACAAAAGGTAGGAACCTCTAAATCTGCACATCGCGGCCAAAGAATTAAGAACAAATAACGACTGTATAAATATAATCCTTTTGTAAGAAGAAAACTGCTTAAATTTCTCTAGCTGTTTGTAAAATCGCGAAATACGACCCCATATCTTTTATTTTCAAAAATTTTGATAAGCCTTTTGAAAATATTGGGGCGGTAAAATACAATAATATTTATAGTACAATTCATTCTCTCGAAATAAATGCTAAACTCTCAATCGAAGCCAAAGTGGTCTGCTTGTAAATGCTAATACAGATCAGTTTGGTTTGGCCTGGGAATTGACTTAAGCTACTTTAACTTATTACCACAGATATATTAGATTCATGCGACATAGGATGTTTTAAGTATTAATAAAATTCGTGGAAAACGTTTTAGAAGTGAAAAATGAAGACTCATCCTAGTGAAAAACTTTAACACTCTATTTACAAAAAATTAGTAACCTCAAAAAGGACATGTTAGTAACACAAAAACACTAAATTGTGAAAACCACACAAAACTCTTGAATAGTAGGTAATAATAAAATGTTTTTCTGTCGAACCTTGTGTTCAAAATCCTCATGATCAACATTCAGTCCAAGTCTAAAATCAAATGTTGCTGTTAATTTTGATGCTGCTTCAAAATTATCATTTCCACCATCTATCATTGTGAGATTAATCGAAGTTACATTTGCATAACTAGAAGTTTCTTCCAAAATAGCCATTTGATGTGCGCGCATATCGTATAACTTGTTCAAAAAATATTGAAACTTTTTCCAAGGGCAATTTTTTGAAACATCACCACCCGAAGTGGGCGTAAACGTAAATTTAATCGCTATGGTTTTAAGAATTGTGTTAATTTGTTAATTTTTGTTGTTAAAAAAATAATTTGGTGAAAATTACTCCACATGCTTCGTTCCCCAAAAAAAATATGAAATTCATTTGAAGGATCTGGAACTCCTTCATCCATTGAAAAGGCAACATTCATTGATTTAAAATCATCGGTTTTTACAAATGACATCAATCCAAGGCCGCCTGCTACTTCTTCATCTGGAAAAGTTGATTGGTTTTTAAATTTATATAAATTTTATTTCGACTGATAAAAAATTTGAAAAAAAAACTATTAAAACAAAGTTGAGGTTATGGTAAATATTGATGTTTAAATAGGGTGACCATTTTTATTTTAGTTTGTGTTATCCAGGACAAGGAAGTTGGGAGAGGAGGGCAACAACATAGACAACTCTTTCACCCTATGAGGTACATAATTGAAAAAATTGCTTGCACAGCCGACCGAAGAAAAAGCTGCGCAGATAAAACTCAGACAGGCAATAATAATAAATAAATATGTGCCGCAGGCGAATTTTTTCATACATAATGTGGTGACGTGGTTTAATGTAAAAGCTACACACTACACAGTCCGAAATGACTCTAGGAAGCGTGCCCAAATGCGGAATGTATGGTCAATGGTCACCCTATGTTTAAAAGAAAATGTTGGAATTAAAAAATACATTTTATTAGAAAAACAAAATTAAATATTAAACCCAATTGTTACTAAGCATTTGCAATGTAAGACAAAATTGTTTTGTAAATTTCAATTCCTCTCAAATAGACTTCAGCTCCTAAATATTCGTCGTGTGCGTGTTCTCGAACTTCTGTATTTATCATAGGGGAAAATCCAATAGCAGCTACTCCTTCCTAAAAAACATCATTTTTTTTTCAAATCATTTTAATAAGACAGCAATCGCACCTCTCTTAAATATCGACTATCGGTTGCACCCATTAAAATTTCCGTTTTGTAAATCATTTTCCTAAAGTGCATTATCAAAATAGCAAATATTTTTATTAAATTTTCTTTTTTGTCAAACGTACAATTCTTCCGCAGCCTTTTTAAACTGAACCCAAAAGAGACAATTGTCATCCAAAACTGTTGCTGGAGCAAATGGGTCTTTTAAAAGGAATTCGAGTTCTATGCCATCGTTTGTATCACTACACATTTTTCTTAGCTAAAATGTAGAAAATTAATTTTTTCCTGTTTAAATAGTCAAAAATTCGTCAAGTGCGCGTAATAGCGAAGAATTCTTACACATAGAGAAAAATTAATAAACCTAACTATTTTATTATGACAGTCCCGGATTTAAGTATGCGATCTGTTTCGAAGCATCTACCGTAAACCGCCCGTTCTCCACCGTAAACTGCCCGTTCTCCACCGTAAACTGTCCTACGGTGGAGAAAATATGGTGAACAAAATATGGTCACCCTAACTACACCTAAAATATATTAATTTCAATTACGAAAATAGTCATAATCGGATATTTTTATAATAGATTTAACTACTTAATAAAATTGACTATTTTGTGGTTAAATTGACTACTTTCGTCATTCAAATTAACTATTTTAGTTATAGCCCCGATTCCCGATGATAAAATAGTTAGATTTACCATTTTTTTTCTCTGCCTTTAAAAATCAAGTCTTTTTTAAGCATTTTGACGGATTTAGTAGTAAAAATTATTAATTTTCTTATTGAAAAAAAATGTATCGCCTAAATAAAACCCACTATGTGTTTATTTAAAATCTTAAAAAAATCGCCGAACCTTTTGCTCAAATTCTTCCTGGTCAACATCCAGTCCAAGTCTCATATCAAATGTGGCCGTTAATTTGTATAGTTTTGAATCAAAATTCTCATTGCCACCATCTATCATAGTAAGATTAATCGATGTTACATTTTCATAGCTAGAAGTTTCTTCCAAAATAGCCATTTGATCTGCGCGCATGTCGTATAATTTATCAAGAACATATTGAAATTTGTTCCATAGGCAATTTTTATAATTATCATCTCCAGAAGTTGTACTGAAGTTAAATTTGATCGCTACGGTATAAAAATATTATTAGTGGGGATTTTAAAAAGTGACACCCATTAAATTACTCCACATGCTTCGCTCCGCATAAAAAACTTCAAATTCAGTTGAAGGATTTGGATTACCTTCATCCATTGAAAATGCAATATTCATTGATTTAAAATCATCGGTTTTTACAAATGACATCATTCCATGTCCGCTAGAAATTTCTTCATCTGGAAAATTTTATCCTTTTCAATTTCTTTGACTATTTTAATACAAAGTAGGAAATCCACCGAGTTTCATACCATTTGAATACGCGAGAAAAATTATGTAGAACATTGAAGAAATACTGGTTTAGATTTCGACACTGCGTTTTTTGTACAAGAAAACCTTTTTACCAGCTTTTACCAGAGATGTAAACCAAAAGTTTTTTGAGTATGGTTCGGTTTTAGTATAATTGAGGCTTTAAAAGCTAGAGTGGACCAACCCACATGTCGAAATCGTGATTTTTTTTGTGTTTGAATCACTATTGCGAGTGAGTTTCTAGATAAAAATGTTTAGATGCACAAAAGAACATTTCAACATAAAGTCCACACAAATTTTTTTTCCAAAAATTTACAGTAAATAATAGTTCAAAAGTGAAAAAGCTTCAAAAACTCGATTATGTGGGTTGGTCCACTCTAGCTTTTAACGCCTCAATTGGATTTCTGGTTCTGGCTCCTAACTTTTCAAAATTTGGTTTTGGTTATAGTTCCTTTAATTTCAAAAAATTGGTTTTGGTTTTGCCAGAACCAAATCAGATTTACTTTTAAAAAAAAAAAGTTTTTTGGCTGATTTCGCTCTAGTTTTCAAGATTTGGCTTAGAAAACATGTACCTTTCAACAAATGGCAAAACCTAGAGCGAATTCAGCCAAAATACATTCAAATTTGGAATTAGTGATGGACAATTGCCCTAAAACTAGTGGCATAACCACTACTATGATCACAGACCCCTGCACCTCCCCTTCCCAGTTTTGAAACGATCTAAATATCGACGGCAACAAGAAAAAAAAATGTTTCCCCAGTTTTATAGATTTTTTTCCAAAAAAAAAATCTTTTTTGGGCCTTTCTTCAAAAACTAGAGCCAATCTAACCAAACCACTTGCAGATTCGGATTCAGCAACGGAAATTACATATCTATTACAAAATTTGAGTATCGAAATAAAATTCATGAAGTAAAAATATATAATTTTTATTTTAACTCAAAATGTATTTTACAAAATCATTTTGTTGTGCTTGTATGGTAAAAGAAATGCTTCTTTCAAGCATTGGCAATGGGAGGTATCAATTTTTTGTAAATTTCAATTCCATTCAAATACGTTTCAACCTTAATAAATTCATCGTGATCGTGGAGTAGGACCGGCGTATGGTTCATTGGTGAAAAACCAATTGCGGGAATTCCAACCTTAAAAGAAATAAATATTAAGTATCTTTTGGTGCATTTTTCTGGATTTTATATTATACTTTTTTCTTGATTGAATTTTTTAAAAAATATTACCAGGCTTCTACACTTACGATGTTTTATTCCAATAAATATCTCACCGGAATGAGATTTTTTTCATTCCATTTCATTTCTCAGAAAATTTCATTCAATTTCAATTCTCAAGATGTGTTTGAGAAAGAAACAACTAATCACCGGTCTTGCAATCCATGCAAAAACATGAAATTTGAGCGAAAAATAGCAGGCGAAAAAGCCCAATAATATAAAAATTAGAAATAATCTTTTTGTTTGTAAAAATTAAGCCCGTAACAGATTGACCGGCAGTAGCAGTGGCAGTAGCAGTAGCAGTAAGTAGAGAAATGCTGTTCGTTGAAACACATTGGATTTCACATGCAGTGGCAGCAACATTTTGACATTCGGTTACTAGTGTCTCAGATTTCAGATCAAATTCAGTTTTTTGTTTTTTTGTTAATGATGTTGCAAAAATATAATTTATTAAGCACACACTAAGTCTTCAAAGAAACTGAGGTGATTTTTTCTCTTAGCTGTCAAATGTTTTTATAAATTGCGCCATCTTGAATTGGGAAAAGTCAAAAAAAATCCATAAAATTTCAGCATTGACATTTTTTATGGAATTTCTCCCTGGAATTTTTTCTTGCCAGCAACTCAAGCTGTGATTGGTCAATCAATGCGATAAAAAATTTCTTGGGATAAAAAATCGTAAGTGTAGACACGCGGTTAGAGCTGTGAATACGATGCGTTGTCGCATTGCGCAATTTTTAAAGGCAGCTAAAGAAATTTAGATATTTTTCCTTGTACAAACGGCTATTATTCGTACAATCTACATTTGTTTTTATTTCATTTGCTGTGTATTGCAAATTAGAACCATACGTAGAAAGAAAAATGTCTAAATTTGTTTGACTGTTTTTTAAAAATCTCGTAATGCGGCATCACAACATATTCGGTATGCCATAGCTTTTATATGAGGTCAACGACAAAGAAATATTTAACAAATATACTTACACGTCTAATGTAACGGCTATCAGTTCCTCCTGGGAAAACTAATTTTTTGATTTTTAAACCCCTGGAATTTTTATTAAAAGTTGTTTACATATTCTTCAAATTAAAAAAAAAACTTACAGTTCATCGATGACGCTTTTGAATGCCAACCAGAAGGGATTTGTATCGTCCAATGGTGTTGGTTCTACATAAGGTTCCTGCTGTTCGTATTCAATTGCAATTCCACCACCAGCTTCCTCACACCATCTTTTCAACTAAAAATTTGTTTTTATATTTAAATACTTGTTAAAAAAAAGTATTTAATTTTTTAAATTGGGGTCGCTACTAACATTTTTGGAGTATATAATATAGTAATATAGTAGCAGATACGTGCCAGACACCAAAAATGCTAGTAAGGTTGAGCGCCTCGGTTTATGAACTCTTCGATTTATGAACTCTTCGATTTATCCTATTGGAATTTCTCGGCTTATAAAGTCTGCAAAAACAACAAAATTATATTATTTTTGCGGATGTTTTCACATCCAAATTTCCCCCCAACAGGTCGGACATGTCTGCCCTGAAAACCCACCAGGAGCCTGTTTCTGGTATGGAAAGCTGGCTCACCGTCATCAGAGCCTGCTTTGCCAGCTTCCATGAGAGCCTGTTTTGCCAGCTTCCATGACGGTGAGCCAGCTTTCCATACCAGAAACAGGCTCCTGGTGGGTTTTCAGGGCAGACATGTCCGACCTGTTGGGGGGAAATTTGGATGTGAAAACATCCGCAAAAATAATATAATTTTGTTGTTTTTGCAGACTTTATAAGCCGAGAAATTCCAATAGGATTCAATGCTAAAAGGTCGAGTATAAACCATGAATCAGAAATGATTCAATGGTTAAACACTAAATAGTCTTCGATTTATGAACAATTTGGTTATCAACTTCTTTTGAGTCACAAAAAAAATGTTGTTCATATAACGAGATTCCACTTAAATTGTGCTTCCAAAATAATTAGATTTTTTAATTTGGTAAACTTACATTCTCTTCGAATTCTGTGTGATCAACGTCGATTGCAATGCGAACATCGAAACAAGCCACGAGCTCAGGTGGTACAACATTACTTTGAACACCACCTGAAAGTTGTGTCAAATTCACAGTAGTTACATCTCCAATTGTTAATTCTGGATTATTTTTCAATCTTTTCACTTCGTGCTCACGCAAGTCCATTAGTTTATCAGTGAGATAACGAAGCTTTTCGCCAGCTGTGTTCTTAAGCAGCAGCGACCCATGACCGGGAGTTCCGGAGATTTTGAAAAAAATATCTAAAAACATTTTGTTTAATGAAAAATTCTAAAAAAAATCGAGTTGCAAAAGTGAATTCTAGTTTTTTGGGCGGTAAACACGCTAAAAATTCAACAAAAAAGAACAGAATCTTGGTTTAATTTTGAAAGAGAAAAAGTAAAATAAGTTTTATCAAAAAAAAGCGGGATAAAATCCTAAAAATAAAAAAAACTATCTCAAAAGTTCATACGGCAAAACAATAGTCAGGCTTTGTAGTAATTTTAATTTTGACGCTTACGCTATTGACAATTTTTTAAAACCGAAAAAATATCTGAGAAATAATTCTGACCGAGACATAAAGTTCTGTCTTACTAAAAATGTTTTGACAAAACTAGTTTTGGCAAAAATTAAAAGCAAGTCTATCGGCCAGATTTGGCATAAATTATATTCAAACTTTAAACACGAATAACTTAGCTGTACTACATTCCGTATAAATCAAACCAATACTCAAGCGACGAAAAGCATTTAAAAAAATCTTTTATATTTTAACTTTGTTACAAAACAAAATTAAATTATGATTTTTTTCAATGCTATTTAATGCCACTTTAATCCTATGTAGAAATTTAAAAACTTTGTCTCCACTTTTCTCGTTTCTTTTTCCTTTTTCCCCCAGTTTTTTTTCACTTTTGCTTTGTATTTAATTAAAATATACTTACGCCAGATACTTCTTTCAGCATAGAAAACAGGATAAACCTCAGTTGGTCCAGCGATTCCCTCATCCAACGAAAATCCAATATTCAATGCTTTGAAATCATCTGTCGGAACGAATTTATACATTCCCTTTTTTCCACCGATTTCCTCATCTAAAATGAAAATTCTTTCAAATTTTTATGATTTTTTTTATAGAAAAGTCAAAATTCCAATTTTTTTTTACTTTGTATAATTTGAATACCTTTTAGTTTGTTTAGCCATTGTTAGTCATGCAAGTTATTTACAATAGTAAGATAAGTTTTCACATCCTTACACTACTTCACAGTTTTTATACTCTATATGCATACTTAATTTTGAAAGATCAATTTTGAAGAGCAAACACTTTTTTCCGAAATGTGTGATTCAAAAAAACTTTATGGTACATTCGCGACATTATGAAATCCTTCCAGGATCCATAAAAAAACAGTAACAGCTACTAGCACCATATTTGGCACAAAGATTACGATATTCTTGGAGATAGTTCATACAAAAAAAATCGCTATACCCCTTTCCCCTCCCGCATATAAATGGAATAGTTGTTAACAATTTTACCAAAACCGAAGCATGGTAATTCAAACACAATAGTATTTAGAATACGACTTTATATGGCTCTTTCTTAAACAAAAATTAAATAAAAACATAACAAAAGCTACAATTGCCAATCTGGCAATCATTGGAGACCCGTATGGTGATATTCGTATCAAAATTCGAACAGTTATACCAAAATTCCAATTTGAAGTCAAACTTTCCAATAAGAATTTTTAAAATTTATTCCAATCGGATTTTGATGTATGGAAGTTTTATGTAGAATCATATCCTAAATCATTTTTGTTCTTGGACTTTTTTGATAAAATTCACCGTTTTTGAGATATTCGCAAAAAACGATTTCGTTCGTATGGGGGGTACCCCCCCTAATGGTCCATTTTTGCCCACTAACGAACTTAGCCTCGCATTTTAAGAAAAACGGATCTGTGCAAACTTTCAAGTCTCTAGCTCGATCCGTGCGCCCGGAATCCGCGCCACAGACAGACGGACGGACAGACGGACAGACAGACAGACAGACAGACGGACGGACGGACATGCAAAAATTAAATATTTTTATCATTCTAAACACACTGGTGTAATTCATTTTTTTGTGCGATGACGGGATCTTGGCGTTACAAACGGTAAGGCAAAGTTAATATACCCTTTGGTTTCACCATACGGGTATAACCAGTCCTTCCCCCTACCCCGTACAAATGAAGAAGTTATTTGCGATTTTCTGCAAAACGGTTTATTGAAAAGTTTATTAAGGTAAATGTGTTTAAAATAAAATCTTACATAACTCATCCATACATCAAAATCCAATCGGACCACTGCTTTCCCCCTCTTTCATCAAATGGAATACTTTTTTCAGTATTTCTCGAAAACTGTGCATCGTATCGAAAAATGTATAAAGACAAAATGTGTTTAGAATATAATTTTGCACGACATATCTTTACATCAAAATCCAGTTGATCCACTCCTTCTCCCCTCACCCATACAAATTATATACTTGTTTTTTTATACCCGTATGGTGAAACCAAAGGGTATACTAACTTTGCCTTACCGTTTGTAACGCTAAGATCCCGTCATCACACAATAAAATGAATTACACCAGTGTGTTTAGAATGATGAAAAAAGTTGAATTTAGCATGTCCGTCCGTCCGTCTGTCTGTCCGTCCGTCTATCCGTCTGTGGCGCGGATTGCGGGCGCACGGATTGAGCTAGAGACTTGAAATTTTTCGCAGGTCCGTTTTTTGTAAAATGCGAGGCTAAGTTCGTTAATGGGCAAAAATGGACCATTAGGGGGGGTACCCCCCATACGAACGAAAACATTTTTTGTAAATATCGCAAAAACGGTACATCTTATCAAAAAAGTCCAAGAACAAAAGTTATTTATAATATGATTCTACATAAAACTCCCATACATCAAAATCCGATTGGAATAAATTTTAAAAAATCTTATTGGAAAGTTTGACTTCAAAGTGGAATTTTGGTACAACTGTTCGAATTTTGATACGAATATCACCATACGGGTCTCTAATGATTGCCAGATTGGCAATTATAGCTTTTGTTATGTTTTTATTTTCTCGTCGTAACAGTAAGTCATATTGAAAAATTTATGAAAGTAAATTCTGTTTAGAATATAATTTTACATAACCGTTCCATACATCAAAATTGAATCGGGCTACTCCTTTTCCCCTCTCCCATACAAATAGATTTTTTTTATATTTTGTCTGTTATCATATAGAGTATTTGACGATTGGCCCCTGGCAATTGTAGCTTTTCTTATGTTTGCTTTGAATATTTGATATATATTTGGACTCTGCATATTGCGTGTAGTCCCCGGCATTCTAAAGGTTAATCGCCTATTGTCCACACCATTGAAATTTGAATTATTCTCATATTTAATTTATGAAAAATGGTTTCTAACAAGCAATTGTAAATGTTATTATCATTAACCAAATTGAAGCACAATGATAAAGCCTATAATCTTTTTATTTTATTTAAGAGGCAAATAAATAAAATTTGTCACTACCACGAAAAAAATCCAAAGCCATATCATATGGCCAACAATAATGGAAACATATCTCAAAGTAATTGAAAGATTTCTATATCAATATTACTGATTCGATTAGAGATTTATGGAAAATCATAAAGAAACGAAAGTAAAGATATGTAAGCAGTTTTTCATTTTTAGAAGAAAATATAGGTACCAATTTTTGTTTCAATCAAATTTTAAGATAAAGAACAGAAAGTAATGAAAATAGGAATCACTATGTAAGAAATCTGCATATCATCTATGTAAGAAATCTGCATAATTCAATTGAGAGCCAGACATTTAGTAAATAGCAAAATTTATAGAGATTAATTACGAGATAATAGAATCTTATCATTAAATTTAAATTCAATTTACCTGGAACAAACATTATATGAATAGTTCTACGGAACGTTAGTCCATCCTTTTTCAATGCACGAATGGCAGCTAAATATTGCATTCCAACGCATTTCATATCCTGTGATCCTCGAGCGAAGATCTTTCCGTCAGCATCGATTTCGGCGGCGAATGGAGGATGAGTCCAACTTTCCGGGTAAACTGGAACGACATCCATGTGGGAGTTCAGAACAATGGACGGAAGTTCGGGTTCGGTTCCGGTCAATGTCATCACCACAACAGGTTTTTTTGGATCCGCCGGGTAGTAACATTTTATCGGTAGCCCCAAATCCTCAGCCTGTCGCGTTAAAAAGTTAACGCATTCGTCTGAAATATGGATTTGAATTGAAACGAATCAATTTTGGAAATTGCTACATCCTCGTTTATTTCAATTGACACTGATTAAATAAATACTTTGGCAATTCAATGAACGGTTCTTACCATAGTCTGGATCGGGATGGACACTCGGAATTCTCAAGTATTCTTGAAACAATTTGATCTCTTCGTTATTCTCCCACGAACTCATATTGTCGGAAGTGATGTACTTTTTCACTACAGACACTAACGACTTGTTAATAAAAATAAACACAAATTTAACCCTTTCGTTTTGCAAACTGATTCTAAAATACACTCAAGAATATCTTCTAGAGCTTGACTTGTTGATACTTCGATACGTAAAGATCGACTGACGTGCTTATCAAAAATTCCGGCATTTTTTGTTTAGAAACTGTGAACGAGTCTTATTTAAATACATTCTGTTGATGAATTCCATTATTTTTATACATTTCGCATACATGAAAATCTCGGTACAAATTTAAACTTGTATTTTATTCTATCTAGTATCATATATATAGAAAAAACCACCGTGTAGTCTTTATTTTCCTATATTAGCGTTGAATACGTGGGAAGGTGTGTCTATTCTATCTATCGCCACCACACTTAGAAGTTCTACTTTGATAACGTCCGACGACCACATTCAGGGCAGTTCATTGGATTATTGGAATGAAGAACTTTCCGGTTGACACAGCAAACAATTTTATTTATGCTATTTGTAAAAATTTAGTTCATTTGTTATTAGTTGTGAAAGTATACTAAATTGTTTCTTATCAGAAATTAAATTATCGGCACCAGTTTAGCTTTCGATAAACAAGTATAATTCTTTATGATAAGTATAATTGACGTGTAAATCTAGTAATAGTTAAATTTATGAAAAATTTACAAAATTAACGTCTATGATTTAAGTCTAGTAATTAAAATCACCGTAAATTTCAATGCTTTACGTTCATCCAACATATTTAATGACGAATTCAAATAATAAAATGAGGCGTTAAAAGCTAGAGTGGACCAAGCCACATAATCGAGTTTTTGAAGCTTTTCCACTCTCTACTATTATTGACTGAAAATGTTTGGGAAAAAAAATCTGTGGACTTTATTACTCTTATTTTTAAAAAATCACGATTTCGACATGTGGGTTGGTCCACTCTAGCTTTTAACGCCTCAAATATGCAGCTGTCCATAAAATACGTCACACATTTATAGAGGACATTTATAGAGGCAATAGTGTGATAAACGAACCAAATTTCATACAAAAAATCGCGAAATGGCGGGTATAGTGACGGAAAGCTTGGAACTTAAAAGGTAAAAATTAGGGTGACAAACGAAACAATATTATATCAAAATTTTTTAAAAAAATCAGGAGTGGTATTCCGTAACTTGTTTCAAGCGTTTGTTTCGTGTTAGAAGAAAAAGTGGTATTCGCTATCTCGGTTTCTCTCTGTCATTCCATAATTGCCCCCCAGTGTCCTTTGAATTCTGGGAATTTCGATTACATCTAAATGAGGACAAATGAAAAAAGCTTTTTTTAAAAAAAAACGCACTAAAAGAAAAAAAAATTGAGGAAAAGGATATTCACGTTATCCTTACAGGACCTTTCGTTATCCTTACGAACTTTTTAATACCAGAATCGCAGTCAGCGAACCCAAAAACCAGCAGAATAGATTTTTTCCGGAAAATTCAATAAAAAATGTAATCACGTTATCGTCTTGGGACCTTCCGTTATCCTTGCAGATTTCGTAAGGCCATCGACCCCAAGGACCTCCAGGTGAGTTTTTTTCGGGAAATTTGAGGAAAAGAATAATCACGTTATCCTTACAGGACCTTCCCTTGTCCTTACAAGGACGGAGTAGTGAAAATGTACTGTTGGCGGACTTACGTATGTGTGCAAAGTCAATCGAATGAGTGGAAGTGGGTCAAAATTGGATTGCAAGATTTGACCCCATCAGACAAACATAAAAGCTTTTAAAAAATAAATAAAACTTCAACTATTTACTGTTAAAAAATTGTTGTATATTTAGAGTACATCTAAAAATGGTTTTCTTGTTTTTTTTTTTATTTCCTTTTTGTTTTGTTAATCGTCATATTTGTTTACTTGTTTTTGTGAGGGTACCATGCTTTGTCTAAAGATATTTTGTCTCCGATAATTAATTCTTATCCTTAATTTAGGTTTAAGTATTTTATGCATGTTTTTGGTAGTCCTTCCTTAAATGTACATTTTTTTTTAAAGACAATTTTGTTCAATTTGTAATTTGTTTGCATTTCAATAAATACCTTCGTTTTCTTGATTATTAAATTTGAATTTTATGTTTGTGAATTTTTTTTATATCGCAAAATTAGATTTTTTTCTTTGTGATTTATTTTTGTGAATTTTTCGGTTGTGTCGAACTCAACCAGTTTTTTTTCTCATTTTTTTCATACACTTAGACTAAATCGTACAAATCTGTCTTACAGTATAACAAATATAATTTCTTATAACTTTCTTTTCTTTAATTTTCTTTTTTTTTAACTTGTTTTTTGTGTAAAAATGACTTTTTTTATATACTTTTTTTTTACATTTATTGAATTATATAAAAAATTGATAATTTAGCTTGTGATTTGTAAAAAAATTATTTTCATGTTTATCCTTTTTATTATGTTTGTTATCAGCTATTGTGGTTAGACTATTAGCGCTACGTTTTACTTTTGTTTACTTTTAGTTTTAAAGATTCTTTTTTTTTTGTTTGGTTTTATTGAGTTTTATTTCTGTTTAAAAATGTGATTTATAATTACAGATTTTTGTAAAAAAAAATATTTTTTGTAATAATTTCCATGTATGGTTCTGTTCATTGTTTATCCGTGTATCATGTTGTTTGTTTGTTTGTTCAAAGTTTGGTTATGACAGGTGAAATATCATTTGTTTGTCTATTGTGTAATTTTGTTTTGGGTTTGATTTTTTTGGGCAACAATCTTGTTTCTCTCTCAGTTTTGAATTTTACTTAATTTGTTGGGTTTTAGGTAGTCTTGTAACAGTATTAAATAAAAACCACAAAATTTTTGTCCATTAAACTAAAAAAATTTGTTACTATTTCTCGCTCTCTTAAAATTAGAAAATTTCATTTTAACAATTCATTTTTCGATCCTTGGAAGGCGAACAAACAATAGTATTTGACGGAATTGAGAACCAAATTACAAATCAGGCAATTCTTGTCTTAAGGCGGGTGTCCACATGGAAGTAACTTCTGGAAGTTCTTCTGGAAGTCCATGCTTTGCTGTTTTTCCAGAGTCATAACTTCTGGAAGTTAACTTCCAGTTCGTGTTTACACACGAAAAACTTGCAGAAGGCCTTGCTAGAAGCGACTTCTGCAAGTAAACTTCCATGTGGACACAGGCCTTAACGAATGGTTGACAGGTCCATTATCTTAGACGCGTCACTTTTCGTGACTCGAATTTTTGCCTATTGTATTTGTTGTTTTGTACCAACAACAACAGGCAATTCCGAGTCAAGAAAAGTGACGCGTCTAAGATAATCGACCTGTAAATTTTTTATGATTTGCTGTAAGCACCGATTTTGTTTATAGATGCAAACGCTTATAAAATACGTCACGTATGTATATATTTGCCATTTGAAAACCCCCTGCCCTTCTCGTAAAACAGCCACCACTATTCAGTTGTAGCATCCGCCTCTTCAACAGTGTTTCCCGGGCCACCAAATCCAATAAGCCTCACTGACTAATCACGAGAATGTAGCATTTGGTTGCTCATCGCATGCATCCAATCTTGTCAGAAAGTTAAGCTTTTTTCACAATTCCATGTGACTCACAGGTCTGTTGGTATAAAACAAATACAACAGGCAAATTTCGAGTCACGCAAAGTGACGCGTCTAAGACAATCGACCTGTCACTTTCAATGATGCGCAACACCAAAAAAATATTTTTTTTTCTACATTTTCTTTCAATTCAATTTTTTAGTCGTAAAAAACTGTTCATTTTCTTACAGTAGAAATAATTTTACGTCTTATCAAATGGATTTTTTATTAAGTTCTACATAATAATATTTAAATGGCAACTACATCTAATGATACAATTTTGTGAAATGTTAAATACAAAATTAACCAACTTTCAGAGAGTTTTTATAGCCTATAGAATAATATTATAATATAAACAACTACTCACTTATACATATTAGATAATAAATAAAACGAGATTTTGATTAAATTTTAAATAAAATTTTGTATATAATTAATTTAAAACGAAAGCTAATCAAATCTAATTGCAAATCTAAACATAAAATTACTCTTAAGTAATTACATTATTATTTTCTTCTTTATTATTTTATATTCATTTTTTTTTATTAGATATTATTTACGCTTTATTTCATTTTTAGGTGACTTTATAAATGAAGCCATATTTCTTGCTAGATAAAAATAGTTTAAAAAAGAAATAAAGTTTGTATTTCTTCTCTTTTCCTTTTTTGTTGATATTTTAATTTTATGTGTTGTGTTTGTTTTTTGTGTGCATGTATAATATTATGTAAAAATAAAAATTAGACACGAAGAATTTCACAGGCTTTATTGTAGCAAATCGCAATCCAATCCGGTTGCGTAGCGCCCCACTGTATCTGGTTGACTTCGCCTTCGGCGGCTGTGTACGCTAATATTGGATCCTCAATCGCTCGAGGCATTTGCTGGATATCCCATATCAGTGCTTGGTGATCATCACCGGCAGTGCAAATGTGACAGGAACTGCGAGAAAATCAGAGAAAATATTAGTTTCATACAATAAGCGGTTTATTTAAACACTTAGAGGGACTGTTCATAAAAATACGTCTTGAAAATTTTGGCCTTTGCGGTCCCCTGCACAAAAATCTATGCAATTTAGTATTTTTACTGTCCCACTACTACGGACTCCCCCCTTTCTCCTTAAAAATGTGACGTATTTTACAAACACCCCACTTAGCAAAAATAATGTTCTTTGAATTCACAAAAAATACGACTTTTAAACAGAACTGCATTTACCTGTGCGGCGCCCACGCTATTCCGTTTACGCACGCTCTATGATTGCTCAGTCTTGCAACAGGGGTACAAGGAACACGAACATCCAAAATAATAACTTCACATGAGTCCATCGCTACTGTCGCTAAATAATTTGGATCCTGTTTGTTCCAAGCCAGTCTCAACAGTGCTGTATGTGCTGGATCCTGAAAAAAAATGATTAAAAAAAAGGAATATTAACCCTTCGCACAGTTGCGAATGCAAAATCTATCACACCTCATAAATAATAGTCGAGTGCTCTAAATGCCTCAAATCAAACATTCGAACGGATCCATCTGCCCCGACAGAGGCAAACATATCTCGGCCGCCGCCAGCCCTCGAGAACGCAATATCGTAAACTTCTTTGTCATGTGCGATTAGTTGAGTTTTTACATGGCCAGCAACGTAGACACGTCCATGTGGCTATAAATTAAAAGTGAAAGATAAATTTTTCAATCATTACAACCATTTTTTTATTGTTCTAAATTTCTTACTTGTCCGGTTTCTAGGCCCCAAATTGTGCATGTTGTGTCAATTGATGAGGTGCCAACTAAATTTGGATCGACTTCGTTCCAATCGAAAGACGTCAGTGGGGCACAGAAATCACTGTTTTTATTGTTATTGAGAACACACTCCAGTCTGGTGTCTGGTTCACCAGCGCGCCATACACGCAGATAGTCACCTAAAAGTTGTTATTACAAATTATTACCAAGCAATTAACTTTTTTTATAGTTTCAGTCAGAGTTTAGGAGAAGACCCTTTAATGCCTCTGTCTGTCCATTGTACGTATCTCAAATAACTCGAGAACGCGTTGAGCTAGCGACTTGTAGTTTTTTGTGACAGAGTTGTACAAAAATCGGTATACGGAAAAAAATCTTTCGCGATATTTGGTATGAGATATCAAACTTTTGAACCTTGGGCAACCTAAATCCCTAACGTGTTTTTTGAACAGACTTTTCTAATTTGCTTCGCATTTCAATATCCACAATGAGACACACACGTGTAATATTTTGCGCTGTAAACCCACTTCGTTTCTAAGACCCTCTAAAAAATCTCTGCTAATTTCAAACATGTATTTACCACTGGTTGCTAGTAAGTCTGGATAAATTCCTTTTGAGTCTGGTATCCACATAATCTTCGTGGTTGGATAAGGATGATCGAAAGTACTAAAACACAAAACAAATTAAACATTTTTTTACCAATGCAATTAAAATGCGTCGTAATTTGACTACCTTTTCGCACTGAATTCGCTCGTGTCCTCGTCTAGACTGATTATCTGTACTTTGTTGTTGTATTCCTCGATGAAGCTGCCCAACGCAAGACGAAATCGCTTGTCCGGACGAACGCTCCAATTCATGGAATATAGGGGCCATGGCGCCAGGTACTTGTAAATCTCTTTGCGCTTACCAGCGGTGGATGACATGTCTGTAAAAGTAGTAGAAAAAACCACAATTAAAAAAAGCACTTAACAAAAAAACGCAGCAAATTTCGAATATTCCAGCAGTGATTCATGCAAGACAACGGATAGAAGTTAACTGCGGATGAGTGTCTCCTTCCGGTCGATTTGTAAAAGGACTCAAGGACACCCAATCAAATGGGGAAACTTTCTTGTCATTATCGTTGCACTGGGACAGGACGCGAACGAATCAATTGCGAACTGGCCTCGAAATTAGACGCCAAAGGCGATACCACAACAAACCTGAAGCTGGCGAAGAATTAATTTCGGGCATGATTTACTTATGCAGCAATCCCTGGCGAGAATACGAATTACCGAGTCAGAGGAACAATGTTTGATCCTTTGTTGTCGAGAATCCATTTATTCTTCAGCAACGACGCAAAATAAACTCAACCCCATCCACCCCTACGAGTCGAAATAGTGATTCTACGTCCCCGTCTCCGTCATTGCCACCTGCCAAGCTTTGGAGCATTCTTCTATTCCCCGGAGCCCCCAACACCCTCGCATTCGTAGAATCTGAGCAGCGTTGGAGTCGCAGAAAAATGTCAAAGTTTGCGGTCAATGGCACGAGTCGGAATTGACACTTTTGGCTACTGTGTAATGTTCGCCGCTCGCCCGCTTCTTCAGCCCTTGTCTACACCGCGTTTAGCTGCCCACCCGGCCCGAACCGCAGCCCGTAGATCTAGACAAATCAGACGTGATTCGAAGCGGCAACGCTTTCTCCGCCACCCGCTCCCAAGTGCATGACAGACTATTTTCATGCAGTTTACAATGTAAACGGCAAGGTGAGCGATAAAAAAAATAAATACCTTTTTATGCTGCTGTTGATGAAGCAACAGAACAACGTAACCAGGCAAAAGCAACGAAAAATTAAAAATAAAATCAAAAAACTGAAACGAGAAATGAATTCGATTGCGGCTCGATGTTTCGCTTGCACTTTTCCTCTCACACCATTTTTCTCAGTCGAAATATCCAATTAATCGAGTGTTGAATTGCAGCACCGAAGTTGTTTACTTCAAGTTACATAAAGATTACGGCTTTTTATCCACACAATTTTGAGAAAATCGCGATTTTTATAAAATAATTTGCAAACACACGTCCAATACAGTCCAAGTACAAAGCACGGTGTGTCAACTTACACCGCGTCTTGATTAACAATTTTTCATCCCGAGAAATATCTCACCACAATGAGATTTTTTTGACAGCTGGGCCAAAAATCTCTTGAAATTTTATTTCTCAAATTGGCAATGAAAAAAAACACTAGTCGCCGCTCTCGTAATTAATGCAATACGTGAAATTGAAAAGGCGGAAACAGAAGAACAGACGAAAAGAAAAACCCCTTAATGTTATATATTCTCTTCCAAAGCTTTTTGTATCGTATTTTGTAAAAATTAGTTATTTTTGCAATTACTTGTCGGGAGAAATTGGATTCCGCCATCTTGAATTGTGAAATTCCAAGAAATTTTGCTATTGCAAGATTTCAAGAAATTTCTCTCTGGGATTTTTCCCCTCCGTCAACTCGAGCTCTGATTGGTCAATCAAAAATCTCTGCGATGAAAAATCCCAGGTCAAGACGCGGTGTTACACCGCGTCTTGATTAACAATTTTTCATCCCGAGAAATATCTCACCACAATGAGATTTTTTTGACAGCTGGGCCAAAAATCTCTTGAAATTTTATTTCTCAAATTGGCAATGAAAAAAAACACTAGTCGCCGCTCTCGTAATTAATGCAATACGTGAAATTGAAAAGGCGGAAACAGAAGAACAGACGAAAAGAAAAACCCCTTAATGTTATATATTCTCTTCCAAAGCTTTTTGTATCGTATTTTGTAAAAATTAGTTATTTTTGCAATTACTTGTCGGGAGAAATTGGATTCCGCCATCTTGAATTGTGAAATTCCAAGAAATTTTGCTATTGCAAGATTTCAAGAAATTTCTCTCTGGGATTTTTCCCCTCCGTCAACTCGAGCTCTGATTGGTCAATCAAAAATCTCTGCGATGAAAAATCCCAGGTCAAGACGCGGTGTTAGAACAAAAATCATTTTTTCATTTTGCTCAATGCCGATTCCAAAATCCAGGTGGCGCGCGTGTGTTCGAAATCTCAAAAGCATCTCAAAACCAGCATGTGTCGTCTGACGTGACTGCTGAAGTGAGGTTAAAATTGGTTTGTTTTTGGTTTCTGTTTGTTGAAGCTTGACGAAGTTATTAGAAGTTATTTTTAATCACTAAATTAGAAGCAAAAGTAAATTTTTCGCAATTTTCGTGTGGTGAACATTTGGTTGCAATGGTTGGAAAAGTTTAGCACCAACATAGACAAGTCTCATCGATTTCTAAATCGGAAAAACAATGCAGCAAATTTCGCGAGATGGAAATGCATATTAAAAGTAAGAAATTTGACGAACTTTTTTCTAGATGTATAGATTTATAGTAATCCCTTTTTTAACAGAAATTATTGAAAGTGATGGTGAGAATCTTCCTGCTAATGCGCAGCGCCCAGTTTCTTCAAAATTTATTGCGGCTGTCAAGAAGTGCTGAAATCACTACAAATTCAACATCCAGGTGAAAATCATGTTCCTGTTCAACATTCGAATGAAAATATCAACTCAAATTTATCTGGTATGTCTTTTATTTATTAAGAATTTCTTGTCCTATACTAATAATATCTTCCTTCTACAGAAATAAATGAATTTGCCGATGGAACTGTTCTGCAATTAGTTTGAAACCGAGGACGACAATTAACTCCTCAAACTTCGTCTTCAGTGTTATGTTCGCAGTGTTATGTTAATTGAGGTGTTAATGTAAAAAAAATATTAAAACAAATTTAAAAAACAAATGAAATTCTTTTATTTGATTTTTCAGGTTTTACGAAAAATGAAAAGAAAATTAGCAAGGGCACATTTTCCTATCCTATGCACAATCCGAAACACAAACCAAAGTCAAGTAGTTCCGATTCCATTTCCTGGAAAACCGAGCCTGGCAGTCAGTATGCGAAAGTCAGCTATCTATTAGTATATATTATCTATGGTACAAAGTACTTTGAAGTACACTCGAGTTTGGCTTCAGAATTTGACAGCTGAGGCGCCATGTTAGAATTCCTTCCAGTAATACAGTTCAGTGGAAACTTGTGGTTCGATATTTCACCACCCAGCAATTTTGTGCTTCTCAAAGTGTGCACAGCAACGTCCGTTTTTCAAAAATCGCTGAATTTTTTTTTCGAGTTTGGTTTTTGTCAGGATTTATAGAGTTCAAAAACATCCGGATTTTGTCTTAAACAAAGCCTTATTTACTTCAATAACAAAACGAATATCTACATCAATAAAAAAAATTCTTCAATAACAAAGAAAAAGCGCTTAAATTTTTTTTACATTGGTCGAATTTGATTTAATGTAGAGAAAGTGTTAAAAATCATATTTTTAACACCTTATGTTTACACAATGCTGCTTTTTGCGAGGTTGGAGAAATGGAATGGGCTGATTTTTTCACAAAATGAAGAAAAAAAACTTTTAAGTTTATGAACACTGAGAAAAAAATATTCCAATTTGGAAATAATTTGTTTCTTGTTATGTTTCAATTTGTTATTTGTTTCTTGTTTGGGAATTTCAAAATTCGAAATGGAATTCCTGAAGGAACAACGTTTTTTTCTAAAGCATTTTTAAGTAATTTCTAGGTTTTTTCTTATTTCTAAAAACGTATGCGGAAAAACTTTAATCCGGCAACGATAGGTATACAAATTAGTATAATAATATTTAAAGTCTAGTACGCAGTTCGAGTAAAATGAAATTTTCCATACAAATTTAACACTGCGCTTAAATTTAACCTCAGAAATTTTACCAAGCGGTACGCAGTTCGCTGGTAAAATGATGTGAAAAACTCATGTTGCAATGTTGCCTCACTAGTTGGCGTAGAAAGTCTCCACTTGATTTTACCAGCATTTTAACTGTTCGGTACATTAAATTCGAGGTAAAAATTTGACAGATGAAAATAATAGAGGTTCTGTTTCCAGTTTTCTTAACGAGTGTGGTTTTTAATTTGTGTGTGCTCGGCTGTCAATTTGATTTCTCCACAAACAGTTTTTACTTCGGTTTTAATGTGCCAATTTGGAGACCGCGTTAAAATTTCATTTTACTCGAACTGCGTACTAGGCTTAAATTATTAACTACAATTTCTCATTTTATTACTTCACAGTTTATCTTCCCTCAAACCTCTTGTGCAGCTTCTCATACGCATGTGTCATTTCGCCTGCGGCTTATTTCATTGAAAACTTTCAATAGTGGAATATTTGTTTCTAAAAGTTTTGCCTGCATCGCAATTTTTGTTGGATTTTGAAAACATGAAATACCCATAATACTGTTTATATTATGGCAAACCAAAAACTCTAGACTGAATAGTCTTTTTTGGTCTACTCGGCTTAACAAAATCTGAATAAAATACAGTTTTTTTTATTATTTTAAAGCCTGCTTTTTTTATATTATTATGTGGTAGATACTTGGTGAAATTCAAAGATTTTTTACAACTGTTTACAATATTTATTTTATTAACAATGCTTAAAAAATTAAAGTAAAATCTATACCCAATTCGTGGCAACAACTGTAATCCAGGATTTTCAAAAAGCTACAGCTGTCGCCATGAAAAAAAGTTACCTGATAGATAAATTATACAATTGAACTAGTACACTGGGATTAGTTAAAGTTTTAATTTCTAAAAAAAGATAATTGCCTTTGTCTTTTAACCGCAGTAATATTCAAATTATTACCATATAAAATTTCTCACTCGACTTTCGCTGGTACTGTTATTAGTGTAAATTTTTTTCTTATAAAGTAAATTTGCTTAAACTTCTATTATAACCTCCAATTTAACGTTAAATGTTTATTTTCTCATATACTCGTTCGAATATGTAGAAAACTTTCTTATCCCACGAACTGAACGGGAATCGGAATCGTTGAACTGTATCAGGCATTTGATGTGTAAATTTAACAAAATCGCGAGAATAATGCACCATCGTTCCCGATACCATAAACACGAAAAAATTAACAATAGTTCGCTATTTTGGGCATCGCGCTTTTCGAATATTAAGCTTCACACCAAACATCTTGCTCAAACGGTGGCGCGCAGTGAGTGATTTAAAAAAATGGAATACCAACCGAGTGTTGAAGAGTTGATGCTGATGTTGTATCGCGTCGTATTTATCTATTGGATTTGAAAATTATCAATTTCGAATCAGTAGACATAGTCGCCAGCCACCGAGCATCAGCAAGCAGCCAGCATCGATTAATCCCCATTGAAGTCAAGTTTTTTTTCTAGATTTCTAGATCACTCGTCGTAACGTCACTAGCACAAGTTTCACATTTTCATTGCCTTCGTCCGTTATTCCGCGTCCCGTCGTCATAGCCAGCATGCGTTAGCGTCAGTCGTCATTCTACAGGTTCGATTCTCTCTTTCGACCGTTACTGAAAATGCAGTTTTTCGTCGCAGCGTTTACTATAACGTCTGTTGGCCGCCATTAGACCTGTAAAAGGAGGTAAATTAGCTTAATTAGACAAACAAATTATACCATTCTGAACGTAGACTATGTAAATGGTGTTTGTAATACTAAAAATCAATATATTACTGAAAAATCTACGTTTTATCAATAAATATGTAATACTTTTTTTTAATTATTTTGCTTTCTTTTTTAATGTTTAAAATTGGAGCAGCTGATGCTACGTTTTTTTTCAAATTTCAGTATACAAAAATTGTTAATCAGTTTTATTTTATTTTATCGAATACTTTATAGAACATAATTATGATCAATTACTGGCATTATTGGCGTATGTCACGGATCTGCTACTATAAATGTATCTAATATAGTGGCATAAACCGAAAAAACTAGCACGGATAAATCATATGATTTTTAAAAATACCAGTTGTGATCAACACGAAACTTTCCTCTGCAATATTTAGTTTCGGAAAAAAATATGTGATAATATTTTTTTAAATATCTTGAAAGCCGTTAAAGATACGTAAAAACTTTCAAAGCAGGAAATTTTATTTCCTTTGAATTCGATTATATGGATTTTTTCAAAATAGCTCATAGTTTTCGAGATATTTTCAAAAACCGATTTTTTTTTCAAATATCTTGAGAACCGTTAGAAATACAAAAAAAAAACATACGTCATAAAAAGTACAAAATTTTATATCCTTTAAATCTTGTTATATTCATTTATTTCCAAAAACGCACAGATTTAAAAAAATTTTCAAAAAAAAATTTAAAAAAAAAATTGTATGGAAGGTATCCGTTATAGCCATCGTTTCTTGTCCAAAAGTTGATAGAAAACTACGATTTTCGTACAACTCATTTACAAAAAATCTCAAGTCGCTAGCTCAGCGCGTTCTGCACTTATTGAAGATACGTAAAACGGACAGACCGACGGTCCAACCGACAGACAGAAAGACCGACAGACAGAAAGACCGACAGACAGAAAAACCGACAGACAGAAAGACCGACAGGCAGAAAGACCGACAGACAGAAAGGCCGACAGACAGAAAGACCGACAGACAGAAAGACCGACAGACAGAAAGACCGACAGACAGAAAGACCGACAGACAGAAAGACCGACAGACAGAAAGACCGACAGACAGAAAGACCGACAGACAGAAAGACCGACAGACAGAAAGGCCGACAGACAGAAAGACCGTCAGACAGAAAGACCGACAGACAGAAAGACCGACAGACAGAAAGACCGACAGACAGAAAGGCCGACAGACAGATGCATAGACATCCTCATAATTTTGCCTGAAACGGATTTCGTACTGATAAGAAATTTTCTATCTGCCCCCATTCTAAAGTCCGCTACGCATACCGAATTTTAAATACATACTTAAAAAAAAAATAAAGTTTGCAAAATTTATAGAGACTTTTTTATGGACAGCTCGTTATGCTAAAAAATGTAATCAATGGCTAGATAAATAATTTGGGCAATTTCCTTTCTATTCTATTCAAAGTTGTACAAACAATTTTATTCAAAAAAGGTTAAAAATATCATACAAAAACGAACAGATTTGCAAAAAAAAAAATCTGGAGACTGTGTTTCGTCTTGTAAGAGATTTTATTTCAGCTTCTGTTCTTAAAAACTGTAAAAAAGCAACGCAAGCGCTAAATTTCCGCCCATTACGGAAAATAAGTTACGTCGAAATTACAGAAAAAGTCTTCAAAGTTATCCGGAAAAACTTAATGTTCTTTTTTTTTCAAAAAACTAGATTAGAAATCAGATAAACAAAAAAATAATAATAAAAAAAATTGTTTTTCGTCATATTTCTAGTCCATGATGAAGGTTGACAGGACTTCGTTATAAGAAATTGTAAATCGCCAATATTTTGAAGAATTGGAAATGTCTTTAGGAAATTACGCATCTCGTTTGGTGAGTTCTCAGAAAACGAAAGAGTCTCACCTGTGATTCAACTGAAGAGTGAAAGAATTTATACCAAGGCACTGAGATGAATTTCTTGTCAACTTATGCTGTATAGACCGTTACTTTCTACAAAATATACCACACATGCGTACACTCATTCTTTGGTTCATTTCGTTTCGTTCGACTTCACACATGCACCACTAATCATCGTCATATATATCTATATATAAATATTTTCGTAAGTTCCACCAGGTAAAAAAGTATAATATCACTAACACTGGAATTGAACTGATCAAATAGTGAGATGATTTTTCTTGGCTTTTCTTTTTTGCCTCCATGGGAGACTTTTTGAATATACGCATTCCAATTTATTGTTTGTTATGTTAAACGGCAAGGTGTTGACAAAATGCCTCGAGTTCCATTAACCCAATTATTAACCTTAATCGGTTATGTCACTAAAAAGCGATATCATCTCGAATTTATTGACGGTACACTCTACGGAAAAGTAGAGTAAAATCATTAAGAAAATTCTATCGTTAGTTGAATTAGATCAAATTATGTTTATTTATATTAAATGTTATTGAATTTTTACAATACACACCTTGATATGTTCAAAACGTGTTTATTTCTATAAATTCCTTTAAAAAATCCTTTTTTTTTTTAAAAAAAAATGATGAAAACGTATTTTTGTGTGCTTGGAAATTTTGAAAGACCGATCAGAGAGATTAAGATGTGTCCCAATTTTTGTTTGTGATTATCTAAAAAGGGTTCTGCGGTATGAAAAAAAAGTTCTGCATACATATATCACAAATCATTAATAAATTACGCCGCAGGCGAAAATTCTTAAAAGCCAAAGTCAAATATACCCTTTCTATTGACCTATCAGTTGCCAGAAAAGCGTATCTCCATGTTTTGCCCCTGTGAGGTCCGAATTTGACACAGCGAACTTTGAAATATCTCGAAGTGTCGCCCAAGGCACCGCGTTAGAAAAATGACGTTCTAGGTCGGCGCTTTTATGCTAAAACCTTGGAGGAAAATTTTGATCATGTTGAGAAGTCACCACTTTGAATTTGTTGTACTCATCTAAAATTTACATCCGACTAGTGGCTTTTTTGGCGCCTTAGGAGTGAGCCGATTTCGATCGCCGGTACGGATACGGTGTAGGTTACAAAACTTTTGTACAAAACTTGAATTAGGTGTCATAATTTTAAAAATGGCGGACAGCTTACGTTTAGTTTCATTTGATATTTAAAATGTGGTAATCGGTCAGCCATATCCTAGAATCAGGCCGGACTATGATTAAATGCTCTTCTCTTAGGCTCAACTTGGTTCTGTTAAAAAAGTATTTCAAAAATAAACAAGCTTTATTGAGTAAGCACCAAAATTTCAAAAATTGGGAAAGACTAATACAAAATCTAACAAAAATGACCTTGCAAAGGGCTTTTAAACTTTGAACATTAAAAATTTGGAGGTAATTTTAAAGAACCAAATTTTATTGTTTTTCATTAATAATTTTCTTGTACCAACGTTTGTTTTTTGTTTTCGATAAAGTCGAGTAGTTACAATGATATAGAAATGATTGTTTCCACCATAAATTTCAATTATTTTCTGGCAATAGATTTTATAGCATGTTGGGAGTTTTGCACGAGAATTAGATTCTCATAAAGCATTCGGATGTCTGGCTGGATCTTTAGAAATTCAACACATAAAATATATTGGTTAATGTGGAGTGAAGAAGGTAAAAAACTGAACAAGAAACGGAAAGAGACATGAAGCGAATCGAAAAATCGCAAAAAAAAAGTAAAGAAAATGAACAGCGGTACCTGCAGCCAAGAAGCGGTGTATTTGCAATAAACGGCTGAAGCAGAATAAGAAGAAGAAGAATACCGACTTTTCGCTCTTCAAACAACTTTGGTGGAATTCTTAGTTAAAACTTCAGCTTCAATCTTTGACTCTACTTCAATACGGAAAAGAGGCGTGTGGATGAAGATCAAAGTTTGGTTTGGTTTTGTTGTTGGTGTAGAAGCAATAACGGCAGACCACGGCTAAAAAGACACCAGGAGATAATAGTAAGAAGTAGTGGAAATCTGAGACTCGATTGCACCTTACAAAGGTATTTCATGTTTGGCGATCGTTTGGCGAACACGTGTCTGCTCCGATATTTTAGTTCTATCCACACGGTTAAATTTTATCGGATAGTTCACAAAATACTGTAATTTACTTATAAAAAGTGTTATTGAAAAAAATGGTATTTTAAATTAGCCATCAAAATAAGCGTGGGTATTTTCGAGAAAAAGGACCAAAGTGTTTTATTAGTGGTGGGTAATTTTTCTACATATAATTGAACCGTGTTTAAATTTGTGTGAAATTAATACATGACTGTTGAATGAACAGCAAATGTTGTGGAATTGATAAAATTTGTGATAAATTTGCAAATTGTTCTTAAATAATAATATCATAAAAAAAACGTTGATGGATTTGCAATGCAGCCAGCGACCAGTTAACAAAGCTGCAGCTAAACAGTTGGAATCTTGTTGAATTCTTTTGCTTTCCTAATATTCGTTGCATCGAGCTGTTGTTTGCTATATGATATTTTTCTCGAACTTAGATACATATAGATATCGAATTTTTTTTTTCGTATTCATTAAATATCGCAGGCTGCAATCGCGAAAAGTTAACACACAGGTTTTACAAGCTGGTCAACGATCGGTCGCTTGGTCGATCTTCTCGGAAATACCTGATGTACTGTATGTATCGGGAGAAAGAGATATTTGTACTTGTTTCCATCAGATATTTTTCTTATATTCGCGTTTAAAATAACGTTTTTTCCTGTTTTTTTTTCTTGAATTTTTTTTTTATTATTATTCCTTTCCCGATATACGATGTTTCGTTTCTTTTAGCTCATTTTATTCATATTTTTTCGTAAAAATAAATAAAAGACCATTTCCACATGTTATACGCGATTATATCCAATATTTCGCTTCTTTTTTTTTATTATTATAAACGAACCATCATGTTGATGAGAACGATGTTAATGTTCATATAAAAAATCTCATTTTTTACTATAATTTAGTTAAAAAAAAAAGAAAAACAAAACAATATCTTATCTTTTTTGATGATTTTCTTTTTTGGGGCAAGCAGCAGCCTCCGGCCTCCAGTCTCCAATTCTTCCGAGCCTCCTTTAGAGCTCGTGCTGTTTTATTAAGTCTCGCGGAAATTTTGGATATCCATCAATTTAGCATTTTTTGAATGAATGCGGTTAAGAGCAATTTGGAAATGTTATACCGTTGTTTCAGCAAATTAATTTTGGTGTTTATAGTGCTTATGGATACAGGTATATACACAACACACAGATACAAGTGCAAATATTATATCGAAATCATAACAGGAAATAATCGATAAATAATTGGAATACTTGGCGATATTCAGTAATTTTTGCTAAAACAAAAATTTTTTATCGGAAAAAAAAATTTCTAAATAGTGCAGTGAATTGATTTTAAATTGGTTTTCAATAGATCAACACTATTTTTGTGGATAATCATTTTAAATTTGTTGTTAAGGTGAGTTCATTTTTTTTAATCAATTAAATTTAAGAGATCTGTAACTATCAATTATAATTTCATTAGCTCAGTCTTTATTGGTTCAAATGTGGATTATTACTGCTAATTTCTATAATTGTAGGTAGTCAGATTTTTTTTCAACTTTTCGGATACAAAAGAAAATGCAGTTCTTGCCAAGAATTTGCCTTTTATCAGTTTGTGCGCGTAACAAATCCTAAATTTTGATTCGGTTTAATTTTTATTAAAAACGATTAAAAAAAATCGAAATTTCAAGCATAATTTTGGAATTTCTGTGAAATTAAAAAAATGCATAGAGATGACGCAATTAGGCCGCCTCTCAATTGAGTTTTCGTAATAAATTATCGTCCTTGCTGCCTACGACTACTAACGACTACTATGAAACTAAACGTAAGCAAACCATGGGGGATTGGCATCATTTGTGAGGTTTTTTTCTTTCAACCCAGCAACAGCGGAAGCTGTAATAGCAGTCCAGACTGATGGTATCTTTAGTACCAAGCAGTAACTATTGCTACTCATTTCGAAAAAAAACGAGTTAAGTAAACTCTTGAAATTACAGCATACACATTTTGATAGTTCATTTACGTTGTGGAAACTTATGCAGTTTACGAGGCATTTCCGAGGTTATATGAATACCCCTAATAATTACCCCGATTGCGAGTGTCGTGTGGTTTTCGACAAGAGTCGTTTCACATTGTTGTTGTTAGTGTTTTTCTACCAACAACAACACGTAAAACGACTCTTGTCGAAAACGACACGACACTCGCAATCGGGGTGATTGACTATGAAATTCACAAAATTTCCAAAATGCTTTCATGCCAAGCACCCTGACCAATTTTACAAAAACAATAATGACTCTTGGATCAAATTTTCTTTTTTTAATAACCGAAATAACTATCGGGGTGTTAGTAGGGTTGCCATAACAAAGTTTAAAAAAGCAGGACTAATGAACGAAAAACCCCGGATATAGCGATGAAAATCACGGACATAGCAATCAAAATCCCGGCCACACTTAAAATATTTAAAAAATTACTTAAGGTCAACCGTGTAGAGTAGGCTTGTCAAACTCTATTACCAGGGGTTAGCTATTCATCAATATTAGGTGTTTTTTTTAATGATCGGATTAAGAGATCCAGATTAACTCCTATACAAATTTTTAATCCAAATTAAGAATTTGTATAGGAGTTAATCTGGATCTCTTAATCCGATCATTAAAAAAAAACACCTATTACCACTGAAACTTAGATTATGAATTTACATACTTTCAAAACATAAGAGAATGTAATACGCCGCAGGCGAAAATTTTGGCATTTCAAGGTCAGATATAGTCTAAAATTGAGCGCTCACACTGCGTTTTTCGTTCTTGACGTCTTAGTTTTACGAAGTAATCATCCTAATTGGTTCAAAAAGACACGATTAAAAACCCCACGTCCTTAAAAAGAGGACGGTGTAATAATTTTTAAAAATTGAAAGAAAAAAAACCTTTCAAAAGCGTAGCGTTCGCAAAGTACGCGATAACCGAATTTAGACGTTTTTCCTCCTACATAAGGTCCTTATTTAGATAACCCTTTTTGTTTATAGATTATCGTATGTAACGTAGAAAATACGTTAGGGTGATTTTTGCCCATTCGGATTCTCTCCCCACAATGTTTCGCGGTTTTTTGTAGGGAGTTTATTACCACCAGCCCCCTCCCTCTGTAATAATATGACGAAATCTCGCAACACTTTAATATAAATAAATATGCATATTATAATTTTTAATAGAAATTTCTCCAATTGATCATGCTTCAAATAAATTAGCAACAGAACAAACTGTATCAAAAGCGTGATAAATCGTCAAATAACCAGTAAAGTTTCATTATCAAGTCAACTACATTTTCAATTAAACCGGAAGCTAAAATGACCTTAGTTGGGTCAATTTTCTCTGGAGTGGTTTCTTTCAACAACTTTTCGTTTCAATTGAGAGTGTTTTTGATTGTTTCCATTTTTTATTAGCTATTAAAGTGTCTGGCCGAAATCTCTATCTTTTCGTAAAACAAGTTTTTCCTTAATTCTTTATTTACAGAGACATTAGACATGACACAGTTGGACATTAACCACACTTTTTGTGCGTCAATTTTTTTTTTGATTCGTTAAATGACTGTACCTGAAGAAAAAAACCTCTTGACTGAGTCAAGTTTTTTTTTGTCAAATTAATTTGATACTAATGCTAATTTTTTTGTTTAATGAAAGTGTTTCTGATTTTTTTTACACTCTTTATTATTCCATTAAAATTTGGAGAAAGGAATTTTTCTCAAGTTTAATTTAGATCAATAAAAACACTGAGATTATTTCTTATAAATTAATGAAGCATATCAATTTGGATGTTCTCACGTTCCACATACTTTATCAAAAACAAAGTATGTTTAATGAAAAAGGCAGTTGAGTTGCTGAGACCAATGTGTTAAATATTTAAAGGTGTGGAAAATTATGTATAACATTTCCTAATTGTAGGAAGTCTGAAAAAATATTATAAAAATTACTAAAAACTTAATTTAATTTATCCCAACTTTTTAAAAAGTTTTTTTTTTACTTTCGCTATACTACACTCAAAATAATTTGTGATCATATCGACAAAATACACGTTAATGTCACAAAAGCGTTATTAAACACCAGCTAACAAAACTGTCAAATTTCTCACTTGTGAACTTTTTTTTTCAATAGAACATTTTAATCATGAAAACTAATTATTCATTTGATAAATTTATATTATTATAACTTAATTTTATTAAAACTACAAACCAAATTTTATAGGATTTTTTTTTTCATTTTGATATTATTTTATTTGTTTACTTTTTGGGAAATATTCAAGGTGTACTCTGCATGTACCGTACCTTATGCCAGGATCACAAATGACTACTTTCGCTGATCAGCACGAAAAAAAGTGCAGCGGCTGCAAAAATTGACAGCGAAAATAGCCATATCTGATCCAGTCATTAGACCGACACCTCTGATTCGATGTAATAATGATGATTTGAGTCAATTCAGTAAACATAAATTATTCCAATTATCAAAAATATCGTTTTTTTGCAAATACTATCTTGGTTACTAGATAACCTTTAAATTAAATTATTAAATTTGGACGAATACCTACAATTTTTTTTGTAGATGACAAGGTGTTACCAGAAAATCACTGACCTAGAAAAAAAATTGTGACTAAATTAGATCCGAATTGAAATTGCGATGGACAAATATTGTAAGAATTCACGTGACGATGGATCCATTAAATTGGACTCGTCAGCGAAACGTCTTAATGATGTACGGAGTTTATTTTGTACAATATATGTATAGATCCATGTTTACTTCAAGTAGGTATTTGTGGTTTTGCCTAATATTCTACTTCCGTTAGATGACTCCCAGGCAACAATTGTCGTAATATGAACCGTTAAAAAACGCGAAAGTAACCACCACACATGGTCGCGCCCAACAACTCTGACAATATCCAGAGATGTACCGCTATTTCGATGTTTACTCGTACTTCATGCAAGCGTCTTTATCGTTAACAAAACCTAAAGATGGTATAAAAATACAAATAATAATAAAAATCAAATATGATCCATCTGTCTGTATACCAACCAGACGGGCGTAATAGATCCAAGCAAATGGAGGTATGATCATCTAGCCGTTGACTGATTTTTCTGAAGGTACATATATAGATTTATACTTCTTGAAGCAAAATCTACAGTGAAATCCGATTATGTTAAATCGAGAATATCATATCAAATATTAAACTAGTATAGAACCCTACGAAACATAAAAAAGATAGATACTGTTTTGATGGAATTTTGCCCCCTTAAATGTGCAACTTTTTTTTAGACAGCCCCTAAAAATGTGATCTCACAAAGCTCTTCCATACATTAAAATTCATTCAGACTACTTTTGTCCACTCCCAAAACTTGTTTAACACATTGACTGTCGAACCAATTTCGCAAATATTTAAAGAAAATGCCAATACCTATGTAGTATGCATGTCTGTATGTATGAATGTATGTTTGTAGAATGTATACATGTAGAATGTAGACCTGGCTATCGAAAATGATCGCCTTGGCCTCTCATGAAACTTAGTACCATTTTTCACTGGCTATCAAAAATGATAGCCATGGCAGTCAATGTGTTAAAGGTTTTTTATGATTTTATCAAAAACGGTGCGCCATTCTTCGGTGCTTCAATTACGAAGACAATAACTTTTCCATACATTAGACTTCAATTGGAATTGTTTGCCATTGAAATTTCGATTGAAATTTAATTTCAAGTTTCCACATTGTATGGTATTTGGTGATTGCTTTTATATAATTTTAGATTTTCTTATGTCTAAAAAATGTTTTGCAGAAAAACATAAGAATCTTTTGTGTGATTTTGGATGTCATCTAAAAACGGTTACAGTGTACTTTGATTCTAAAGATCTCATCAAATTTTATAACACAAATAAAAGTAATTTTCCACACATACATATTTCTAAGCTATGCTTAAACTGAACGGTAAAAACTTTAAAATAATTGAATGATAAACTATTCAACAAATATGATAAAAGTATTTAAAATATTTCTTAATATCATCGTAAGAATTGAATAAAGTGAATTTTTTTTTGTATTCTTAACCTGCACGCAATTTAATAGAAACCAGAATAAAAGTTATCTTATATATGAGTAGTTGACACAAGATGAGATTATGCGGCGTATTCATAGTCATATTTAAACATAGATTTTTGTTAAACTCCATGGTTTTTTGTCAGTTTAAAATCATGTTTAACAAAACATATGCTTAAAAACGACTACCAATATGTGCCTTTGTATTTTTATTAAAACTTTCATTTTACAAAATATCAGATTGGAAAATTATTTACTGTGGTTTAGAGCAAGATTCAAAGAGAAAATAGAATTATTCAAGAAAATATGCATATGGTTTAAAAACCGGCTTGTCCGCAGTTGAGTTGATTGGTATCTCACCAGTTTCATTTCAGTTATAGATAGCCAAACGTTTATCATTAAGGATTTGCCGATTAAGATGAGCAATAAGAACCAAAAAAAATATGGAATTCGAATGGCGGAAATGGTCAAAATGACTTATTACGTATATGGGATACCATGTCGGACCCCAATCGGGAACAATTCACAAACGATTAACGAAGAACTTCTTCGCCAGTCAAAGGTCAACACATTGCGGGATGTGATAATTTGATAGTTTTCACCTTAAACCGCACTATAAGTCGAAAAACCAGTGAAATTACCTGCATGTTTGCTGCCATCCGTACACCCGTAAATGTCTAAACGGTAAAGGTTATAACAGTTGCTGTTGCCGCCATTATTATGTCGTGACCGTTGAAACTACTTATTATTGATTTCAATTGATTATTTCCGAAACGAGTTTGATACACGGGGCAACATTGTAAAATTGAGATGCCATGGCGGTCATAAAACGATCTTTTAATTTGATTTCTTGAGAAAGCGCCAATTACATTTTGAAAAAAAAGAACCTCACAATTTACTCAACGAACGCATTTATTCTATGCGAGTGGCTCGGCGTTCGTTTTCTTGCCACGGAACTAGTTGAGCTTATTTAAAGAAAGCCAAACACAGCAGGGGAAAAAAATGATGCCACAAGTGCAGTTGAAAAGCGTGAAGTGCATTTTTATTAAATTACATAAAAAAAATATACCGCAGCGCGTTAGTTGATTGTGCCGCGTTGATAGTTGGCTAGAGATGGACTAGAATAGTTTATTGTTGTATCCGAGCTGATATGCAGTTTTGTTTCCTCTTTCACGGTCATTAAACAAACTGCAATTGCGTTTTGCATGAACGCGATTCGTGCGTTAGCGCCAAAAACCTAGAAACCTAATGGCAAATGATCATCACGATAATGAGATGAAGACTAGGCTTTTCAGCGATATAAAAAGACGGTGTTGCCCCTTTTCTAGTCGACTAAAAAATCTGTAAAACAAACATTTTATGAAAATTCGGAGGTTTATAAATTTCGGGTCTATCAATGAAAACACACGATTTGTAACAAAAAGTTTTTCCTTTTTTCTTGCCTCTAGTAAACTAATGTCGTATCAATGGTTGGTGGTGCTTGCACTATAAAAAATAATCACAAAAACCCCGTTTGGTGGAATATTAACAATTTTTTTTTGTTGAATTGATAAATGCATTGTTTGAAAAACAAAATTTTATGAATATTACAATTGTTTGTCATTTCAACAATTTAGGTATTATTAATTTCACAATTGTTTTATTGATTTAACAAAACATCATTTGTGAGTTTATTTTTGTAACAATTCTTTTGTTGAACAAAGATTTCCCTCCAAAAATATTTGTTCCAATTGACAATTTTTTTGTGATTTTAACAAAAATTTTGTATGGGGACCGGATGTTGGATGGGTGGTGGAAGGGGGCAGGGGAAATGTTTTTAGAAATGGTGGAATTTTGGTAGCGGGGAGGGGGTAGGTTGGGGGAGGAGACGCCAGAACTATAAGTGATAAACGAACTCTCCAATTGAAGACCTCGGTGCAAAAACCGATCATCTCCACTTTTTGAAAATTTTCAGGAGACACAAAAACATATTAGAGTGAAACTTTTGATCTTCGACAAAGTTTACAGATTACAATTTAAATCAAATTTAAAATAAAAACAAATTTCAAATTTAAAGTCAATAGTTTAAAGTCAATATAAAACCATTCGGCCCCATAGTGGTAAATATTATGGGTGCGAAAATCGGTCATTTCTAGATTTTGTGTCAAATTATGTTTTGCGTCAAGACCAAATTTGGCTTCAAACTATGTCAAACAATGTTTTCAATCCTTTTCTTAATATCTTTTTACCCAGGCCTCTTATAAGTTTTGCAGCTAAATATGCGCATTCGTTTATTCTTGCATTTGGTATCGATAACTCATTTTCGTCAAAAATTAACAATTGAAAAATCAACAAAATTTACATCAAACTATATCAGTTAACTATATCAGGCTTTTTGTTGCACTTTTAACGTTATTCGAACTGTCAAAATCAACCATCAAAAACCCAACAAGTGAATGTACCCATCAAAAGAAGCGTCAAAATTTCATCAACTTTCAGCACGTTGAAGAGAAAATTTAATTCCCAAAATAATGCTCAGACTCTTGGATTAAGCAATGAAAATGAATTGTTCCGACTCTCAAAAAATCATTGTACCTTAAACAAAACCGACAAGAAGATTCTGAATAAGACACGCGCAAATGATAAATTATTCATAAAATATGGCACCTCATCCTGCAAAACGCAGTAGCCATCAGCACAGCAAGTCAACAAAAAAAAACGTTGATCTTTTCCTATGTTAGATGTTTGGCGAAATTAACAAAAAAAGAAGTTATTTATAGGTAAACACATAATAACTGTGCTTAATTTAAGTAGCAAAAGGGGCTTGGTATTCTACACCATTTCACCTGTGGCAATCGCAGTTATTTCACATGCACTTCCTACCTGATTTTAGCAACAATGCCAGCCCAAGATAAAATGTAAGAAATTTGCATGCAAGTAGACGTATAAAAATTCTTTTGTAGAAAATATCTTTTTGGAAAAAAAAATATTTCAGTTACGGAAAATACAATTCCGTCGGGAGTGGTGTCGGTAATTTAAATTTTTTCGCTTGCGGTGGACATAACAAGGTGTGTTTAAAATAATATCATAAAAACTTATTGACAACCAAATTAGTTTGACCCCGTTTGCCGAAAAATATAGGAAGAAAATAAATCGAGTAATAAGGCGGAATGGTTATGATTTGCGGTCCTTGAAATTTTTAAATAAAAATTTGAAGTTTTTTTATCCTTTATTGCGTGAACTTTATTCTGCGACACTTAATGCACGTTTCACAACCGTTTACACTACGATACAGAATCCAGGAATTTATTCCTGAAAGACGCTTGAACCCGATTTTTTTAATAAAATTCGCACTACAAAATTTGAATAGAACTCGTGGAGCAATTCAAGACAAAATCGCAGGTTTAAACGATGCCCTAAAGGTCTTATTTACAAAAACTTAAGGCTGCGTCTACACCGCACTTAATGGAATGCTTACTGAAGTTAGGGGCGACTAACTGTAGGAGTAAAAGAGAGAAAAGTATCACATCTTTTTCACACTAAGGGTAAGGATACACGACGAGAGACTTTGGTCTCTGAGACCAAAAATTTCGCCTCTGGATACAAAGAGACCTGTGTATACACTTCGGAGACCGGAGATTTGTCTCCAAGTATCAAGTCTCTAGGGTCTAGGGTACAAATCTCCGGTCTCCGAAGTGTATACACAGGTCTCTTTGTATCCAGAGGCGAAATTTTTGGTCTCAGAGACCAAAGTCTCTCGTCGTGTATCCTTACCCTAACGCTGTCAAATAGATCGGAAACCAGATTTTGCTTCGACAAAATTTTTTCCAAAGAAAATTATCCCAATTTTTTTTTAAAAAAAGGAGAAAACTAAATTTTTGAATAAATTTAAACACAAAAAAAAATCATGATAATCAAACAAATTCACCAGAGATTAATAGTCATGATTCGCCATTGATGTGCAGTTTAAATCGCAATTTAATTTATTACCCTCGCAATGTTTTTTCTAATCTAATTTTAAATGCCGAAAATGGAAATTTTTTTGAAATTGAAGCATTTGCCACAGTCATGCACAGACTTTCATGGTGAACAGGGCAATAAGGCGATAATTTTTTTCAGGTAATTTTTTTTAATTACCCATCTAAGATTTTCGTACCTCTTTGTATTTGATCGCGTTTTGACTTTTTTTTTTGATTTTACTTGATTTTATGTTTACTACCGGTAGATCCCACCATGGCAGAAATCTTGGCTGGAATGGCGCAAAAACATATCGCGATTCGCGAATGAAAAGAAAGCACTATCCATGAAGAAGCTGCGGGTAACTGTGGTTTTACAGTTGAGTGAATTGGCCAAAAACGAGATCATCGAGACGAAGAAATTTTAGCATTTCTTTTCTATTCCGCTTTAATGAAATCGATACGAAGTAAGTTCGGTATTGAATCATCCATGAATGAGTTTTACCAATTAAGTAGGTAATTAGGCGGGCCGCTATTGTTTTTCCTTTTTTCTCATTGAGTTTGGATTTTTTTTGTAGTACGTTTGTTTTTCAAGCTTTTAGTTTTATTCAATAATCCACACGTAAATCATAAGAAAAGCTACAATTGCCAGGGGCCAATCGTCAAGTACTCTATATGAGGACAGACAAAACTTTTATTTAAAAACATAACCAAAGCTATAATTGCCAATCTGGCAATCATTGGAGACCCGTATGGTGATATTCGTATCAAAATTCGAACAATTGTACCAAAATTCCACTTTGAAGTCAAACTTTCCAATAAGATTTTTTAAAATTTATTCCAATCGGATTTTGATGTGTGGGAGTTTTATGTAGAATCATGTCCTAAATAACTTTTGTTCTTGGACTTTTTTGATAAGATGCACCGTTTAACGAACTTAGCCTTGCATTTTACGAAAAACGAATCTGCGCAAAATTTCAAGTCTCTAGCTCAATCCGTGCGTCCGCAATCCGCGCCACAGACGGACAGACAGACAGACGGACGGACAGACGGACGGACAGACGGACAGACGGACAGACGGACAGACGGACAGGCGGACAGACGGACAGACGGACGGACGGACAGACGAACAGACGGACGGACGGACATGCGAAAATCTATTTTTTTTTTATCATTCTAAACACACTGGTGTAATTCATTTTTTTGTATGATGACGGGATCTTGGCGTTACAAACGGTAAGGCAAAGTTAATATACCCTTTGGTTTCACCATACGGGTATAAAAATCCATTTGTGTGGGTGAGGAGAGGGGCAAGGAGTGGTCCGATTGGATTTGAATGTATGGTGCAATTATGTAAAATCATATTCTAAACACATTTGATCTTTATCAATTTTTCAACGCTACTCACCGTGTTTGATGAAATTGTAAAAAACTGTTTCATTATTATGAAGAAAGAGAGGGGGGGAGGGGGATGATCCGATTTTTCCTGTTAAAAAAATAGCCCTGCTATTTACGAGAAACGCACTGTAAAAAATTTCTCTAGCTCAAGACATTTTTTTTTATTAATTTTGGGATTTTTTAATTTTTTTAAACGATTTTTTTAGTTGAGAGTTTTTTTCAAAGTTTTATTTTTAAACATAAGACTAGAAAAAACTTTTAATAGCCGATTGGATTTCAAGTGTTTCTACCACCAGTTTGTATTTTTAGATTTACAATATTTTTCCCAATATGGCTAAAACGAGATCGTTCAGTGAGTCAAAAGATATAACGATAGGGGTTTAGAGTGGAGGCAGAGAGAGGGAGAAGGGTGAATTGTTATACACTAAAACAGTCCTGTAATTGTTTCCAACAGAGTAAAAATCGATTCAGTGGATTAAAAGATAAGGGGAGAGGGGGTTTAAAGTTCCAGGGGACCGTTCAACTCTTGTACACTGAAACATTAATTTGTATTTCAAATTGGATGGCGAAAACGGAATCGAAATCGGTTCAATTGATCAAAAGATACAAGGAGAGGGGGTTTAAAGTGAAGCGGGTTTTTTCACTAAAACTTTTCTCCCATCATATCCAGCGGAATGCCAAAATCAGAACTGAAATCGGTTGAGTGGATCAAATGTTATGAGGGAAGGACAAACAAACAAACACACAAACTCTCACCCCAAACGCAGGGTTATGCGTTCCATCGGGGGTAGAAAATGGATTCCATTAGACTATTCTTGTTTTTATTATATGACTATATATTGTTACGTTTTTACAGTTTAAGTAAAGTACGTATCTTCACGAAGCTACAATACTTGTTGTAATAGTGCGATTTTTATTCTTGTTTTTAAATTTTTTACCTATATTTATCTACCTGTAATGTGTTTAATATGCACATTGCATCGCATATCATCACCATACAACAAACAGTATTACGCGTTAATGCATTCCTCATGGCAATTTATGTACATCATTCAATATACTTTATCATACAATGCGTGTTTAGTGCAAAAAAGGGTTAGGGGAGAGAATCCAATGCACTTACCTGAACTTGTGAGACAAATTCAGTTCCATAGTGACTTGTTTTGATCCAAGTTGAAATTGTCCCCTCTGATGATCGAAGTATGTGCCAATGATGACAGGCAACAAAACAAAAACGCATCAACGTAATCTAAAGAGCAAAAAATAAATAATAATAAAGAAAAAATGTACATAAAATGAAGCAAAAGAACTGAAGACATTTCGTAGATATATATGCGACTAGTACACAACTCTATGGACTGATAATACTCTTCTTATAAGACGTTTTTCTACTATTTGCTTCCCATTTTTAAAACAAATATCATAAGCCAAGTACAGTTTCAATTAGAATTCTCAGGAAAATAATGTCGGATGATGCCGATGTGATGTGATGTGATGATGATGATGATGATGGACAACGCATCTGTCGTTTAAATAAAACTTTAACTTAGGAGCCACCAGAACTTGGATACATTAAATGCATTTTTTTTTGGCGAAGACGGGAGGGATTGTAGTACGTTGTGTACCCATAATATGGTTTATGTTATCAAAGAGAGGGAAAAAAAGTTGTGTTTAGCCTTGGAACTTGCTAGGAAATTGTATGGAAAAAAAACTAAACTAACCTAACTGGAGACAAGATTGTAGAGATGAATCTTGATGATTGTCGTCGTCGCCATTGCCATTCACCTTCGGAAAATGCACTTTTCCACTGAATTACGGGAACCACTTGAAAACATTGAAACATCAGATATGGTCGCTGTTAAACAGGAAAATACTCAAAATGGACAGCAACACCATAACTTTACCTGGATATTCTCTATTTAGATGATTTTCCTATAATATCTTCAGATATTATAAAATGTGTTTATAAAATTATTACCAAGGGAGAAAGATTTTCAAAAATTTTATTGTTTTTCCAAGAAATTGTTTTTCAAATAAATTCTATTAATATTTATGCGCAAAATTATAATGTATATTCGTCAAAAAACATTTTGGACCCGAACCTACCCAAGCAACCATTTGCGACTCAAGTTACAATGTGACTCGGGTCGCAAAGTGCCGGTAGCAAATCCGTTTATGCGACGATTGCTTTGTGACCGGTCACAATGAAACCGGTTACAAATTGGTTAGGTACATTGTGACTGGTTAGAAATTACCAGTTGCAAATCGGTTACTTTGTGACCGATCAGAATGAAATCGGTTGCAAATCGGTTATTTTGTGACCAGTGGGAAAGTCGTTTTTGTTTTTCTTTGTTTTTATCGTGCTGCTTTATAATTCACTTACAGACAGTGGTATCGAAGTATAAATAGTCAACTTTGGACCAAGAGAATCATACTTATAGCGTGCCCAAGTTTACATTGACGTCGCACTTGATCGGCGGTTGTGCAACAGTTACTTTATAACTACAGTCACAAAAAAATTTCGCCTCTCAGTTTCGCTGATCACGAAAAACCTGGGCCAAAACGGTTGCTTAACCGTTGCAGCAACGTTGCTAACATTTTGCAACACAGGTTGTGTGAAAAAATCCCAAAATCCCAGGTGTCAGGAAAAAATCTCAAGTGTAAACGAGGTCTAAGTAAATTTATTCAGCGAATTGTTGCTAACGTTTTATAGTAAGTTTATGTCGATTTAAAAGTAAACTTAAAATGACATGATCATAAAAAATTAAGACGTTAAGGGCGTAGTACTAAAAAAGTAGATGGAGTTCTAAACATTTTTTTGTTGTCTGATTTAGAATACCTCCATTTTTAAGGTTGATTTAAGCAATTTTCGAATAAATTTACGACAGTAATGCGGAGAACCAAATATTATTACTTTTTGACGTATTTTTACTAACTGAAACGTAATTTTACAATGGATTTACTTCATTTTTAGAGTAATTCTCAACTCTATTTCTACAGTGTAAGTTCAAGCTTGACTAGGTTTTTAAAAAGAGAAAAGTTTTTTCTTCAGTCCCTATTCTCAGTTATTTCTATATAGCATCAAGAAAAAAAATGTTGAGTAGCTTCTCATTTTCATTTTGCATTAATTATAAGCTACATAATTGATTCCACTTAATGTGTTTTTTTTATTCAAATTTGCAAATTCTGGTAAAAAAATCACTGGTAATTGAATAATTAAAAATTCAATTTTCCAACAACAAAAAAAAATAAATACTCATGCGTTACTCGAGTTAAATTTCATGTAAATCGGAAAATGGTATTCGCGATTATATTCAGTGTCTTTTTGGCGTCACACTTTCTGATCATCACGCGGCCCGGCTACCACTGATCAAGTTGGGCTGTGACTCGGCAAAAAGAATCAATTTATCAAAGAAGTCTCTCTGTTTGTTGATTGTAGCTGATCTGCGGCTTGACTTTTGCTGTGACCGCCACCATGGCCGTGCATGGTATGCAAATTGATGGAAATATTTAGCACAGAGGTACTCGATACTGTTAGAAAGTTACTCGAGATGCCAACTGATCAACAGCAGCTACAAAATTTCGTTTTGTAAACATTCCTTGGCGTGAAAATACACCATTTAACTGTTTGTATGAAATATGGCGCCTTTATTTGCCCATTGAATGAAACAAGAAAGCATTTATCTGTTAATCAGCCTTAATTTGTCTTACTTTTAAAAAAAACTGACATCATATCGTACTGATCATTATTGTTTTAAGATATTTTGTATCGTTTAGGTTCTTTTTATTTAAAAAAAACGTATTTTTTTTATTTGCAGAAACGCCAACATAACGGACGTGCTTCAAGATGTGGAGCTCTCAAAAAGGTCCTACACGACTGTGGGACCTTAGTTTAAGTCAATTATTTATTTTACATTTAATGGTAAGTAATGAGATTTAATGTTTTTTTTTTACTTTCACTGTCGACATTTTTATTTTAAATTAGCTATAATGATATAAAACTAAACCATAGAATACAGCTAGAAGCTTCACTTGAGCCCATTTCAATGAGAGAATCATTTGAGGTCGATTTCCTTTTATAAACAAACTCGCATACATCAGCTGATCTAAATGTTCTTACAGAAAGGTTAAATTTTCCCTAAAGATTGAACGATACACTTAGCTTGACTGGTTTTTCCCAGCTGCTGTATTTTTTCTCTTTTAACCCTAATCATCCTGGGTTAATTTACAAACAAAAACACCTAGGATGAGTCCCGCGCTCTCATATGAAAGTTATATATAAAACACTAAATTTAACAGTATTAGAATTTTTTTTTTCACATAATGTTATGTGAGCACGTTCGTCCAGATGTAAACGGACTTGATTTCCATTTGGTGGCATCCAAAGCAAAGTTGAAATGAGTCCCAAAGACTCAACCTATAGGAGGATTAGGGTTAAGTCAAAAGTGAGCGTAATGTAGTTTGCTCAATTCGACTTTTGTTCTCACGCAATAACTCACATTTCTTAAAAAATTATAAAATTTTCGATCGTTTCTTAAAAAAAATAGAGTTTTCAATGAACTAAGTCAACATACAGAGTCCCACAATAGAGAAAGCAATTAAAAACTAAAGTTTTTGTTCGTTATGCGTTGGCCACACTCTTTTCTCGTTATGGAATGCACTCAGAGTAAAAATTGTTCATATGAATAAAATCATTGTTAAATTAACCAAATTTTTATTAAAATCACAAAAAAAATGTTAATTGGAACAAAAATTTTCGGAGGGAAATCTTTGTTCAACAAAAAAAATTGTTATTTTAACAAAAATACACTTACAAATATCTTTTTGTTAAATCAATAATACAATTGTGAAATTAACAAAGTCTAATTTGTCAAAATAGCTAAAAATTGTATTTACAAATTTTTGTTTTTCAAACAATTCCAAAAATTGTTGAGATTCAACAAAGCAAATTTTGTCAATAGGAACGAGGTTTTTGTTATTATTTTTCTGAGTGTAAGATAAACTTTTTCATTCACTTTATTTTAAGAGTATTTTGAGTTTTTTTTCGAGAATTGTTGACAAAGCGTCGCACACATAAGAAAATCACCCTCAAATCGTAGGTGAACGACGAACCAGCCCCTCGTTCTAAGTAACTCTTCTATAGGTATTCTATGGCTAAGCGTTTTTATACCCGTATGGTGAAACCAAAGGGTATACTAACTTTGCCTTACCGTTTGTAACGCCAAGATCCCGTCATCACACACAAAAATGAATTACACCAGTGTGTTTAGAATGATAAAAATAATTAATTTTTGCATGTCCGTCCGTCCGTCCGTCCGTCCGTCCGTCCGTCCGTCTGTCCGTCTGTGGCGCGGATTGCGGGCGCACGGATTGAGTTAGAGACTTGAAATTTTGCACAGATCCGTTTTTCGTAAAATGCGAGGCCAAGTTCGTTAATGGGCAAAAATGAACGAAAACGTTTTTTGCAAATATCTCAAAAACGGTGTATCCTATCAAAAAAGTCCAAGAACAAAAGTTATTTGGGATATGATTCTACATAAATCTCCCATACATCAAAATCCGATTGGAATAAATTTTAAAAAATCTTATTGCAAAGTTTGACTTCAAAGTGGAATTTTGATACGAATATCACCATACGGGTCTCCAATAATTGCCAGAGTGGCAATTATAGCTTTTGTTATGTTTGAAAAGATGTTTTTGGATCTGCAAAAAAAAATTTAACTTCTTTGCGATCATTGTTTACAAAATAATTACAAAATTTAATAAACACTCATATATTTTTGCTTGGCACAACTATCACGCTATCTCCAACAAAATTGCTTAAATACAGCAAAATTTATGGAACACTATAGGAGTTTTCTCCAATGATCTGATAGTAACAATTTTCTTGGTTTTAATTAAAAATCTTGTCATGTCTTCGTACGTACGTAGACCTCAGAACTCCAGAAACGAACATGTTCAGTGACTGGATGAATCTTAGCTGCGTTTTAAATTGAAATGGGTGGACAAAAGCAATTTTCGTTATTAATTTAATAAAGTAAGGGACAGCGATTGCTTTTCATGCGCTCGGTTTGCTAAATTGGTTTAAAAAAACTGCCAATCAATGCGTTAAACGAAAAAAAAACACTCAGCTCTCTGGTGTTTTAATAAATTGCCAGTTATCTTCAACGCAAACACAAACACCAATTTATTGACCACATGTATCCCTTTTTACTTGGAATAATTATTTAATTGAAAAAAATATTTAGCAAAATTTGTGAATTTTAGGAAAAATCTGTTCATTTATTGTAAGGTTCTGAGGGTAGATTCACGTTCTATGAAAACTGAAACGAAAAAGATTTCACGTGGAAAGTTTACGATTCTAAATTTCCAAAAAATTGGTTTTGGTTTCTAAAATTTCAGAAATTTGGTTTTGGTTCACTAAATGTTTAACGTAAGCATATTGTAGAGTTTCCCCTAGACTTTTCTTCGATTCTATCTACACTGTAGAAAATGAATTTGAATTTAAACCGAAAAATGGGGTAAAAACGGGGTAAATTTGCAAAAACGTCGTAAAATTACACCTTTAAGACGCGGTTTTGCTACCAAATAGGAGAAAAATTACAACAAAAATGTGGTAATTTTAAACATCCATGTCGTAAAATTACACCCGTATTGTACTTTTACTTCTTATTTAGCTTAAAGTTCCCCCGTAAAAGAGGCTTTTGTACGCCACAAAATGAGTAAAAATGCATAGCTTTTAAGCCATTACGACTCGGTGTAATTTTACCCCTATTATCGTAGGAAAATGGTTTCCTACGATAATAGGGGTAAAATTACAATAAAATTTTCTAGAGTGTAGTTACGATTTTACTTCCAGCTAGTTACGACTTCTATAGTAAATAAAGAAAAGAAATAATTCGCGTGTTTTGAATTTAAAAAAAAAAACTTTTTAGCTATGTTCGATATATGCAAATAAAAGTGTGCCAGACGCATATAATTTTTTGCCCCAAATGCTAACCATGGCTAACAACAATACTCGAATGATTTCTATTTTATTCAAGAGGACAAACGAAATCAAATCAGTTCCTCTGTTTTTATCTTTTTTCCATTTCCCTCTATTTCCTCAATACTTAAGAATCGGCGCGGTTGAGTTTGATCATTTTAGATCAGCTGGAAGTAAAATCATGTTAGAAGCGCATACATTAGATCCAATTATGTTTCTTATAATTATAGAAACCGCAATCGGTAAAACGGTAATGTAATTTTCTTTCTATAGCATGCCTAAACGTCTACCATTAAGCGATCATGAGTGAAGATCACTGCGGAATCACGTCGGTCAGTGAAATTTTATATGCATCATTCAAGTTCATATTTAGCTACTTAAATCAATCCACATCTAACAGATTCACACCACAACGTTGATAACATACATCATACTAATTAGCCTGATTAATTTATTACACTTAATTAACTCATAACCAACATGAATTCGATGAAAGTGTGTATCGACGTGGATTTTTTACTGGTGGATTTTTATATTCAAATAAATACAAAAAATTCTCATGCAGTTATGATGTTGCAAAGATAGAGGTTCTTTCTGGGAAAATTACCCAAATCTAATGTGCATTGTGGGGTAATTTAAAAAATTCAAATGTTTTTTTTGTCTCTTCAAATCGTTTTCATAAAACAATGTCCGCTATGCTTAATGGTGATCTAATAATCCTCATTTATTGAATTTAATGATTTTTTTTATTTAGAGCATAATTCTTTTAACATTTCATTGCGCTACTAGGAACTTTACTATCTCTTTATGAGCACGCTAAATAACGGTTTGTGTTGATTTTTTTTTTAAATTTCAAATAAAAACCGAAGAATATAAATGTTTGCAGTATACTTAACTCGATATGAAATATTGCTGTTGCAGCTGATGATGATAATGTGGAACATATGGACAGTGGTCAATCAAGTCATCATCACAATAATCGCAATAAATACTAAAGATTAATCAATCAATTTTATGCTTTGAGACATTTCGTGCAAATCGTGCACAGATTTTTTATTTATTTATTTTTTTTAGTATTTATACTCTATGTGAGAATCATTATATTTAATAAATCGTTTGTAAATCATCAAACCAATCGCCGGACACAAAAATGAACCACACCAGGGTGTTTGGGATGACAAAAGATTATGATTTCCAGATGTTCGTCCATCTGTCTGTCTGTCCGTCTGTCCGTCTGTCCATCTGTCTGCTCATTGGTCTGTCCAATATTTAGCATATGATTTTATATAACTGTCCCATACATCAAAATCCAATCGGACCTTTCCATTCCTCCTTTCCCCCTTTCGTCTTCCCCCCTCCCCCACACAAATGTATTTTTTTTTATTAAAATTTAATTTTGTCTGTCCTCATATAGAGTATTTCGTGATTGGCTCCTGGCAATCGTAGCTTTTCTTATGTTTTTCTTTTCAATTTACCCATCAGCTTTAGTCGTGTGTGTCTAAATCTATCAAATGCGCAGTAACTACCACTCATAGTAGACAAGAAAAGTTTATGGCAGATCGTGCTTAGATCATTTCTTGTTGATGAAATCTTTTTTACTGATCGATTCCACCAGTTCCACACCAGATACTCGGTAGTTGCATTATGGGAATGGTAAACATGATCGCAGAAGGCATATCTCATTCAATTTCTTATACTCTATGGCCCCAAGTTACATATACGACGGATAATGAAGGGAAAATTACCCACTGTAGGTCGAACTTGTTGATGCAGTGTTATTTAAGACTTTAGAACACTCCAAGAACATAAAAAAGGGTTCAGTTTGCATTGTCAGACACCGTAGCATAATATAAATTGATAAATGCAAAAAATCACTAAATTATGCGCCTGATCTAATTAAAATTTTTGTCTGTTTTTATTAATGCAACATCACATATTTAAACAAAAAAATCTCGTACTGTATTAGCTCTTTTCCAAAGCAAAGAATTTTTTTTCTGCGAGTATAAAAAAAGGGGTAACATATTTTGCAATAACAAACTTTATTCCCATGAATACTTTTGCGTACTTTGTTGGAATTTTATTCTTCTCCACGGCTATGAAATGATGATAATTGAATATTTACACATTTTTTTATATGAAAGAAAAATGATAACAACTAACCGTATGGTAGAACTCCGACATTTTTATGATCATTTTCCCACAATAAAAACGAAAATTAATCCCACTGGATTGCTTGAGATTTAAATTTTTTGTACCAATAATAAAATTTACAAGTTTCTAAACGCTTCTAGTCTACCAAAAACAATATTAAAAATGATAAAAAAAGGTTCGAAAAAAATGTTGGTTTTAATAAAATGGAAAAAATTAACTTTTGAGCGTTGTGTATCAGAAATAAAAGCAAAATACACATGAATTCACTATTGAAACGCAATGAAATCGAGCAACCTTTGAAGCGGTTGGTAACAAACGAGTAAAAATAGACCACGTATGTCAAAATAGTGCAAAAAAGATCGTGGTCGGAGCCAATTGAAACTACGAAGGCAGGAGCAAAGCCAGGATTGACGCCGAGGAAGATGATGCTGTGTGTGTTTGGCGGAACTGGAAGGGAATCGTATATCATGAGGTGTTATCGGTTGGCCAAACGCGTGATTCTGCACCCTACGGCGAAAAACTAGCAATTGAACCGGGCGATTAAGGATGAACAGCCAGGATTTATCAACAGGAAAGGCGTTGTATTCCACCACGGCAAAGCCAGACTGCACACTTCTTTGATGACTCGGCGGAAATTGTGAGAGTTTGGTTGGAAAGTTATGATGCATCCACCGTATAGTTCTGACCTTGCACCATCGGACTATCATTTCTTTCGGTCTCTGCAACACACTCTTTTCTGGAGTTGCAAAGTTTGCTTCAAAAGAGGCCTGTGAAAATTACTTGGTTTAGATTTTCAACCAAAAACTCTAGAACAGGCTTGTCCAACCCGCAGCCCAGGACGTGTTTGAATGTGGCCCAACAAAAACTGATATATTTACAAACTTAATGAATTAATGAAGTTTAAATTACTTAAAATTGTTAACTTAGTATGTATATGTTCTAAGTTTTTGTACTAATCACCTATCTTTAGGGTTAGTATATTTTATTTGTGGCTCAATATAACTCGTCTTCTCCAAATGTGGCCCAGAAAAGCCAAAAGGTTGGACACACCTGCTCCAGAAGTTCTACAGCGAAAAAGTAATGGTTTTACTAGAACCACATATTTGGAACAATAAAAATAACTTTGAGTATAAAAAAAAGTATTTTCTCCAACCTATATTTGTATTTTTACTCAAATCGTGTAACATGTGATTTTCAATGATATTACATGATTTCCAGTAACAATAGTTTCCAATTAAATGTTATAATTGCGGTTTCATGATATTTATATGCTATGTTTTTTGCAGTAACTTCCACACTTACTTCCATATTGTAACTCATTTCCAAGAGTAAACCCTATAAGCACTAAACTGATGTGATAAACAAATCATCAGAGCGAAACTTCTTAACTCCATAAAGCCATCGATGGTGAGACAAACGAGTACTTATATAGCCTTTTGGTTACGTGAATGTAAATAACAAAATCATATATGTTACCTGAAGATCTATAAAGCATGCTGTAAACAGATTCATATCCAGAGTTGCCAGACAGCCAGCAAATTTTCCCCCCGTCGTAGCCTGAAAAACCCCCTGAAACGGGCTATTTTGGAATAAAAACCCCCAAATTTTTTATTCGTATTGCAACAATTAGTTATAACTAAAATTTAGGCAATTGTCGTATATAAAACAGTCAACCAGCAACTTTTTTTTATTTTTAGTTTTTAGGGCATAAATTTGGACATTTTTAACCAAAGAATCTCAAAAAAATAGCACAAAGTTTGACTTTAATAGCGAAAACACAATGGCGCGTCAACGCGTTCGTATGCTTTGACATTTCAGCGCACCAAGCACGCTTTGACAATTGAACGCTTTGAAGCGTCAGTGCTAAAACCTAATAACGCTTCGTAAGAACTACACGCTTCACTATTTTTATTTCAAATAAAATGGAAATAAAGAGTTTATGTGAATTAAAAAGCATTTGGAAGACATAGAATTTGTTGCAGGAGTAGCACACAAAGCACATGAATTAAAAACATTAATTGATGATGGTGAATTCAAGAAATAAGTATTGAAAGAGATGCGGACGACTTCTTTATAAAATAAGTGATTTAAATAAAAGCCACGATGATCCTTAGCATCTTTTAAAGTCACTAGAATAATCGGCGAATATATTTGAATTAATTTTACTTTATTTTTTGTCTTGTTATTCCGCATTTTCACACAATTTCGATTTTAGATTGCATAAATATTAATTATTTTTCTCTTTTTTAATTAATCGTTCCATAAATGCATCATTTGCCCCACCATTTTCCAAAAATCACTCACAATACGCAATTTTCATTCAAATTTCAAAGCGCCAACGCATCTAAAAGTAGATCTACTCCAAGCGTCAGGGCGCTTCGAAGCGTCAAAGCGAAACGCCATTATAAATCGTTCCATAGTAAGCTACGGATTTTACTTTTGAAGCGTCGAAATGTCAAAGCCTTGACGCGTCATTGTGTTTTCGCTATAAAGAGGAATTTGAAAATCATATCAGAAAAGTTTGACTTAAAAGTGGGATTTTGATTTCATATCACCATGCGGATTTTCAATAATTGACAAATGGGCAATTATAGCTTCTGTTATGTTTCTATGATAAAGTTGAAATTTGCTAATCATTGAGAATTTTTCTTATAAAGAACCTCCTGGATTATTTTATTTTTTCTAAACCTACGTCAATCTGGTGGAAGAAAGAAAATATTTTCAGTATTAAAACATAACAAAAGCTATAATTGCCAATCTGGCAATCATTGGAGACCCGTATTGTGATATTCGTATCAAAATTCGAGCAGTTGTACAAAAAAACCACTTTGAAGTCAAACTTTCCAAAAAGATTTTTTAAAATTTATTCCAATCGGATTTTGATGTATGGGAGTTTTATGTAGAATCACATCCTAAATAACTTTAGTTCTTGCGCTTTTTTAATAAGATACACCGTTTTTGAGATATTCACAAAAAACGTTTTCGTTCGTATGGGGGGTACCCCCCCTAATGGTCCATTTTTGCCCATGAACGAACTTGGCCTTGCATTCTACGAAAAACGAATCTGCTCAAAATTTCAAGTCTCTAGCTCAATCCGTGCGCCCGGAATCCGCGCCACAGATGGACGGACGGACGGACAGACGGACGGACGGACATGCTAAATTCAACTTTTTTCATCATTCTAAACACACTGGTGTAATTCGTTTTTGTCTGTGATGACGGGATCTTGGCGTTACAAACGGTAAGGCAAATCTAAAATACCCTTTGGTTTCACCATACGGGTATAAAAACACAAACTTAACAAGTAAACTAAATTCAAAACATACTATGTAGGTGTATGAAAATCAGGACTTATTGATAATCTGGATTTTTTTCCTTCCTTCGAAATCATATTATATTCAACGACGTGAGCCAAATTTGATTTTTATGTAGCACACACAAGGGTCATGACTAGGGCCCGGATTTAAGGCACTTATAAAATGGGGAAAAAGGCAGGCAAAAAGGCAGTATAAAAGACTGAATAAGCATTAATTTTTCAAAAAAAAGGCATTTATTTAAACAAAAGGCATTTTCATTACACGAATATTACATATCATGTATCACAAAATTGAACGCAGAACGCTTGCAAAAAATTTCAGATAAATTAAATTCATATAAATAAATTTAAAAAAATATATAAAAAGCTAATAGCCGTATAAAGAGTCTCACTTCATTTAAGTAATATGAGTGTTCGCTGCTTTTTACCTACAACTTGTTATAGTGACGTTACTTTAGGTGCATTGAGAATCATAATAGGTAATACGGATCTAATACTGATTGCAAGAAATAATTAAGTGAACTAATAAAAGTTCTTTTCTAATCCCCGAAATTGTTTCTAAATAGCAGGTTTCCAATTCTTTCGTAACGTTGATTCATCTGGAAATTTTTCATGGCAATATTTTTGAAAAAACTCTTTCAAAATATAATTATTCAATTTCCAAAGTGGAATATTTGCTTTAACAAATGCCATACATAAATCTCTAAAAAATTATGAGTCGCTTCTTCTGCTGATTGCATTTTTGAATAACCCGACTTTTTTTTAACTTGCTTTCTACAATAAATTCTTGTGTATGGCAATTTTTATGTGTTGTGTCACAAAATACTTTTTTGAATGATTCACTACTTTTTCGCAAATTTTGCAGAAAAGCAAACTCCCGTCTGTCGAGAAACAGTCTTTACCAAATGTATTTACAAGGTTCACGAGTATAAGGCGGTTTTCTCGTGTGATTTTTGGCATTTCTAAGATTTCAATTTACTACCAAAACTAAACTGATCGCACATTGGCGCAACTGTCATAAATATAGGCATTGCCAAATCAAAAAAAAATAATGATAATTTTTATGGGTACTTAAATTACCCTAAAAAGAATTTATAAATCTTTTTAAGATCGGAATTATTAAAAAAGGCATAAAAAAAGGCTAAATGGTCGAAAAAGTGGGAAAATAAGCAAAAATGCCTAAAAGGCAGTTATTATACAAAAATGAACGAAAAAAGCAAAATAGGCAAAATGCCTTTTTGCCTTAAATATCCGGGCCCTGGTCATGACGCTAAATTATAACATGTGAAGCAAATTCTTTACACAGGTTTCACATCAAACAAGAATTCAAAAAAAAATTTGTTATAATTCAGGAAAAAATTTATTTCAACTATCACGATTTCCCCCTGAAAAAACCCCTGAATTTCAAAAAATAAAAAGCACCCCCAAAACACCCCCCGTGAACTAAAAAAACCCCCAAAACGGGGGCTAAAACCCCCGATCTGGCAACGCTGTTCATATCAAATATAACTCATGATGATAACTTTTGCATGTATGGCTAGCTTAGAGTTACCGTTCGTTGATTTCATCCACTTACTGCCAATTAAGAACAATCCTCAATAAAACAAAATAACCATTTAATTAAAAATGTAACGAAAATTCTGCAAAAGTTTATATAGGTATACTTGAGACATAGAACTAGAGAGTGGAACTAATTGTTATCACAAGCGAAATATTAATTCTATTTTACTAAACATTGCACTTTGAGTGCAAGGAAAAACTCTAGTAGTTAATTACTTATTTAGTAGATAATGCAAGATTTTATTAAAATAGGATAAAGCCTTGCTACAAAACAACTCAAACTCTTCAAAAAGTTTTAAATGTTTGTTTCTTATTCTAATTCCAGATTAGTTTAGTTATAGCTGGTAATGAAATATGGCCATTAGAGAGGCCCGATGGTATGCCAACAATAGTATCATTAGAAGTAATGTGTGGAAAGGATCACATGGACGTGCATTTATCATTTTCACAACCATTCGAAGGAATAGTCAGTTCTAAAGGTCGGTACTAAACTGAATTAAAAGCGTTTTACTTTAAATAACTCACTTGATTTACTTTTTATCGTTCAGGACAACACAGCGACCCCAGATGTATTTACGTTCCACCATCAACAGGAAAGACATTTTTCACATTTCGGATATCATATTCGAGATGCGGTACAAAGCCAGATTTACATGGGCAATTTTATGAAAATACGGTAAGTCTAACATTTTAAAACATAGCTTTATCCATCTAGCGAGCGGTGAGATGATACCTTTGGGTATTACTACAAAAACATTTGGAAACTCGAGAAGTTGAAATTTTGTACCAAAAGTTAATTTTACCAAAAGTTAAACTCCGTCGGAGAATGAGAAAAATTCAACTACTTCTTCCAACATTTTTGCAATTTTCTCGAAACCAGTTTTAGCAGATAGTCGGGGAGGGGTTGGAGGAGACGGGGTAGGTAAAAGTAGGTAAGAGGGGGAAGAACATTTGTCTGAGACATGACCTAAGATATTGCGTTTCTCGTAAATGGCAAAAAAATAATAAGGATAAACCCTTCCTCTCGCCCCCCTACAAATGGGATATTTTTTTCTTATTTTCTCGAAATCGGTGCTTCGTATCGAAAAATATGTGAAAACAAAATGTGTTTAGAATATGATTTTACATAACCGTTCTAGACATCAAAGTCCAATCGGACCTTCCCTTGCCTTCTTCCCCACAGAAATGGTTTTTTTTTAATGAAAATATAGATTTGACGATTGGCGTCGGGCAATTGTAGTTTTTCTTATGTTTGTAGTTGAAATTACGATTTCTCGATTATAAATAAAATAGATTTACAATTTTTACTCCGCGAGTCGATAAAAAGCAACAAAAAGTTGAAAATTCTTGAAAAAATTGCCTTTCTTACAATTTTATTTTATGTATAAAATTGATAAAGAAGTAATAAGAATTTTCATATAAAATACATATAATAAAAAAAACTTTTTTAGGTTGTCGTACAATATGACAAAGATTTACTTGAGGTCTGGGATGAAGCGAAGCGTTTAAGATGCGAGTGGTTCAACGACTACGAGAAAACCGCATCAAAGCCACCAATGGTGATTGCCGACTTGGATGTAATTCAACTCGACTTCCGAGGTAATTTGAAACTTTTTCCGATATGAAAAAAATACACTTTAAATGATTTAATTTAATAAATTGATGTGCGAAATGTTCACTTGATAGAATTTTATAGAATTCAATTAAAATCGGGTACCGATAATCTAATTTTTTTTTCTTTGGTTTTTCTGAAAAAGGTGACAATGTCGACTGTTGGATGGAAATTCAGCACGGAAAAGGACCTTGGGCACCGCCTGTCAGTGGAATCGTTCCACTTGGATCCACATTGACGCTAGTTGTCGCCATTAACGATTACCGAGGTAATGTATTAGAAATATTTCTAACCAATGTTATTTACTCCAATAATAATGAATAATCAAGTAAAATTGTTGTGAATTCGGTCATAAGATAATGACGAACTAAGAAGCACACAACATGTGAGAATAATAGTTTATTTTAAAGAAATGTATCCCATGTCTGGCCGGAAAATAAAAGATTGTTTGTAAGATGTATGTTGGCTATAATCATTCCTTTGATTTTCTTGTCCCATTTTCAATTGTTTAGGTTATTCAAATCACGAATATCTGGCATAGTTAATGGGCATGGATAACACAACTAAAGTCCAGTTACTATAGAGTAAAATCCAAGTGAATAGTTGAGGGTATTTTTTAGACGAAGTGACCAATTACATTTGATGAAAGGTTAAATAAATTATCTCAAGTCATATATGAATAGGGTGACCATACATCCCGCAATGGCCGCGACAGTTCTGGATTTCGGTATGTTGTCCCGATATCCCGAAAACTAAATTTTTGTCCTAGATTTATCATTTTAGTGTCATAAGTTTGATAAACGCTAAGAAACAATCAGTAAAAATGCAAAAATACTCTACCTGGGTTAAGGGTTTGCTATAAATTACATTTTTTCGTCTGCGGCGCATTTTTTCAACGATTTCCTTAAAGGGACACATTTTGCACTCAAAAACGAGCAGTTTTGACTTAATCAGGCAGTATGAGTCAATTTGAATTGTTCTTTCATCTGACAAATCTGACAGAGCTCTAAAATAAATACTCGCCAATGGAGAGCATTTGCAACATACTTGTATCCACAGAAATCAGTACAAAATCACGCAATACACAACCTTATCATTTTCTCCTGAAAAATCACATTTTTTGAGTTATGACATTGTTCTTGCAAACGAGCTAAGCATCTCAAAAGATTTGATCTGCGGCGCATTTCTCTTTATTGGAATTGTTACAATTTCCCTTTTCGATTATTGATGCCACGTAAAGAGCGCGAAAAATTAAGTTAATTTTTTCTTGAGACTCAAAAATTATAAATTTGCCTGCGGCGCACAATACTTTATGGTTTTTACTTGTTTTTTCGTCTTATTGTTCCGTTTCAGCTATCCTATCAGACCCTCCCCCCTCTACGTATATTGTCTTGGATTTACCCAAAATAAATATGGTTACCCTATACGTAAAGATATTCTATTGGATTTTACTTTGCTTATCATTCCATTTGCGAACAGAATCTTTATTTAACATTTATTACTGAAATATCTAATGTAATTCCGAACTATTTATTCAAATTATTTCACGTCGGTATTTGAGAATTTTAAAATACCTTTCAACAAATCGTTGTTTAACCCTAATTATTCTCACCAAAATTGAATTTAACAATAGATCATCTAAATAACGTAAATGATGCTCCTTTTCCAGTAAGTACTCTTCGGTATATTTAAACCACCATAAAAAGATATCATATCGTGAAAAAAAGTTATGTGTTATTTGGTCAAAACGTGCAAAATGGATAAAATCTCACCATTTGAACTAAACTCATTTTTATGCATGTACAGAATTCGTGATAAATTCGATGAAATGTGTGTGTTTTTCTGATAAGTAGTGATGATGGGATCGCCTTTGAAATTGAAATTAGCTAACGGCTCAATGTCTGACTTAGATTTTAGTATTCTTGTCTGGATTTCTTTAGACTTTGCGAATCAATGTCAGATCTTATGAAGAATGCTTTTTATCGTTTCTTTTTATGAGCTCAAATCAAAACGGAATTATAAAGCTGACGGATCTGCCGGACATTGTTGCATTTCTATTAAAATGCATTGAGAACAAATAAACTTATTTACCTTATTATGATTATTTAACTAAAAAATGTTAATAATAGTTTTAAAGTGTTGGCACCAAAAATGGACCAACATTTCAGTTCAAGCGCACGCGTGTTTTTCGATTTAGGGCTTTCAATGGCAGGGGTTGTTTCGTAGCTAAGAACCTATTCAAAAAATGCGCAACGCTAATTTCCACCATTTTAATTTGGGTTCGTGAAACTTTGGCTCTGGTTTTGGTTTCTAAAATTTACAAACTGTGGCTCAGTTTCTTCTGGATACAAGGTTGGTGGTGAAAATCGCGATGAAGGCCTCGAGGCTTTTAAATTCCCAAAGACCGGTGATCTAAAAAGGGCCCTTAAATTTTTGACGTCTTAAAAAGGTCCCTTAATTTCCTGATGTCGAAAGAAGTTTTTATACAGGAGAGACCCACTTCTTGTATTTACGTTCTGTATGTCTGCCTTTTTTCCTTCCCACCTTTTTTTTATTCTGTCTTAAAACGCTTAAATTCAGAGTCTTATTCCGAGTCTTAGTCCGAATAAACCAAAATTTGCTCTCTGCTATATTTTGATTGACTTTTTTGATTCTCAATAATATTACATGCCAAACTCAATGGGTTCTGTCAAATCAATATGTTAACTAAACCATATATGTTAAAAAACAATCGATAATAATAAAATCTTTTTTTCCCAGGTGAATTCGACATGAGAGTTAAATCGTGCGTGGCATCAGACGGAGCCGGTCATCTTATAAAGCTATCAGATGAATTTGGTTGTGTTTTGCGTCCAAAGATGATATCACGATTTTTAAAAGCACGAGCGCCAGATGAACGCGCTACCGTTATAACGTATGCCTTTTTCCACGCCTTCAAATTCCCTGATGCTCTTAGCGTTCACATCAAGTGCAAAGTGGAAATCTGCCGCCATGGCTGCTTAGATCACTGCCAACATACTGGAAATATCCACGAGCGCAAGGACACCATCCTACCAGGAACGAATAACGATATTTCTCATGGAACCATGGATGTCAGCGATCGGGATCATGACATTTTCTATGACGACATAATTCACAACAGGAAGCAGCTGGCGACTCCAACTCATGGTTACGGAAATATGCTCGACACTGGAAACATGAATGAGAAGCACGCTAATCTGCAACCACGACCAGTTCACGAAGAAGAGGACGAACTCGATTTGGAGTCACTGTTGGGCGAAGAGATTGGACCAGATGAAGACATGCTTAAGGAACAATACATGGAACTGAAGAAAAATGCTGACCAATTCCCGCAAGGTCCAAGGCAGCTCGAAGCACAAAACCGAATCGGAGTCCCTATGGCTGGACCACGTTCTCTAAACACCGACGATCATCCGGAAATTCGTCCTGTGTATAAAGCAGAGGGCGCTAACCCGCTGTCTCCGAACAAAACCACCCGTCGCAGAAGATCAGTTGTGGTCTCTGATCGTCAGGCTCGTAGTGCCGACGTTGGTGTGAGTGGCATTTACGAAGTTATTTCCGAGGCGGATCTTGCTTTCAGTCCGGATTCCAAGCAGGAGGCGGTCACCGTCTTCCAGGGAAAGATAACCGAAGAAGTCGTTTACGGTATTTGCATGCCGGTGCCTGGATTCAGTATACTTTTCATTGTGGTGATCTCCGCAACGATAGTTTCGGCCTTGATCGCTGGATCGCTACTCTACAGATATCAGTTGCAAAAGGAAGCGATCGAGAAACAGGTGCCGCTCCCCATGGGATCGTTCGCTTCCTGGATGACCCTAAGGCTGTTCAAAGTGCGACAACAGCAACAGCAACAACGGCAGGTGTCCAGCAGTAACGGTGTTGCCAGCCGTCAAGAAAACTCACAATGACCGCCGCTTGGAAATGAAATTTAAACGACTGAAAATTCGGGCAGATATGCAATAAAATGAATTAAATTTTTAATAAAAATTTAATTTGAATTCAATAACTTTATACATAATATGTAGGTCGATACAAGTCGTCTCCCAGCATTTTTACTTAAACTTTCAATTTCATCGATTTAATTTAACCTTTGTCCAGATTTCGTCATTTTTTGTTTCATTTTTAGTTTAATGATTTTCTTTTTTGGTGCTAAATGGTGCATATTTTGAATTAATGTAGAGTATTTTGATTATTTTTTAGTTTTAAAAGCAAAAACATCGTTTTTTCTATCGTATTTCAATTGGAAAACCACTGCTAGAAACTTTTACTCAAAAATCACTTGTTCTAAATTACAGTTTTGCAAAAGGTGTACTTTATTCAAGAAAGAAAAAAAAACAAAATAAAAAACTGTTTTTTTTTAAACATTTTTAAAACATGAATTTATACATAACTGAAGTAAAAAGTTTTTCTTTTGTGGTTTTAGTAATTTTTAATGATGTTTTTGCCTTTAAATTGTACTTCTCATTTATTTATTTACATTATCTCTTGTTCGTAAATCATGTGAAAACAACATTTTCATCTATCAAACAATAATTAAGTCAATTTCATTATTATTTATTTAAGTATGAAACTTATGATAAATAAAAGGATTTTTTTGGCTAAAAATATGGGTTTTCTTTTAATTTACAGTTAGTAATATAAATATCAGATTAAAATCTTATTTCAGCTAAGCGAGAAAATATTAGGGAAACATCATGTACAGGTAACCCTCCTATAAGACGGTAGACAAGTTCCTCAAAAATTCCGTGTTGTAAGAAACCGTGTTAGACTCAAAGTAGATACAAAAGAGGGGGTTAGGATCACTTCTTGTACACTGAAACATTCCTTTCAATATTTCCAACCCAATTGCATAGAAGGGGTAAAAAGTAAGTCGAATTAATACCGAAAATGGGTGGAGAGTATATTCGAGATGGAGTTCAAATCGAAATAAGCTGAAAACCAGGCATAAATTGAAAGGAAATTGGATGTATGTGCACAGGGAATCCGCAACCCACCGACTCCGTCGGATAGTTAAATTAATATAGAATTCCAGCCAGTATCAACCAACACAAACATAATTTAGGTGTGAGGCTATAAAAGGTTGCATAGCCCTGTTTTTAAAAATATTTTAACAAGTACTCCTAAAACGATGCAATAAACTGTTAAAGTGAACTCTTCCTATTGATATGCAATAAATTTCAATATTCAAGAAGAGTAAGGCCGTGGCCACATATAAAACGGGAGACCGGTCAGCAGTTTTTTGATTTTACGTTTTTGGGAATAAACTTTAACATTTGCTATCAAAAAATCTTACAGAAATAAACACAAAAAATTTTCGTGAAATGGGGTTATTACGAGAATGCTGCCAGCAAAAGTTTAGTACATATGATAATTTTCATTTCGCTTTGCAAAAAAACCCCTTTTTAGCAGTGGTTTGAACTTTATCACAAAATAAAGGTGAAATTAATATAGTTTCGATTGCTTTTCCATTAATATTGAAATTTGTTCTATTTTTGTGATATTCATTGGTTAAAAATGTCCAAATTTATCTCCAAAGACGTAAAAACAAAAAACCTAAGTTTTCGTTTAAAAATTTTGAAAATTTTGAAAGTTCTAGATTTTGGGAGGAATTATCATACATTGGTACTTGATTTAATTTTAATTTTGTAGTAGGATTCGAACCTGCGGTTTTTAGCTGTAAAGATATAAAAACATTATAACGCGACGAAATGATTTTTTTTTGGGTACAACAAAATTTGAATGTCGTAGCATAACAAAATGTGTAACGTTACCATATATTTTCGTTTTCCAGCTATAATTATTTAAAAAGATTAAAGATTTTTAGTTATTTTGAAGTATTTTATTTATTTCCCATTCTTTCCTTTTCATTTATACAGCATTTTCGCAATATAAAATAAATTACAATCACTCAAAATACATAAAAATTACTTAATAAATATTCTTCTATATACTAAAAAATATGTTTTTTTGAACTAAATGCGCACATGCACATTACTAATAAGATGTTTTTCATAAAAAGAAATAATTTATTTGTAAAGCAATATGGCGCCCAAACCTTAACCGCATTACAATCTAAAATGTAATAAATATGTTATAAATTAGAAAATAAATAAATTTCAAATAAATTATGTAACCAAAATTGAAAACAATTTAACATTCGTTATAAATTTTCTTAAAAACTAATCGTACTTAATAAAATTTTCTACGAAAATATTTATCATTATGACTAATATAATATAATTATTACTCTGTTTTTATGTACTTTGTATAAATTGTAGTTTATTCATTTTCTGGGTATCAATGTACCAATTTTTAATAATTTAGAAATCATATGTTATTCACTTAGAACGAAAATGTTTCATTTTTTCTAAAAATACCAAAATTTTTCGCACTAAATTCAAGACATCGAAAAAACGGGGATTTCAAATGAAATGAAATATTCTGTATTTCATGGTAGTCAGTTCTCAGTTAAAATTTTTAATAAATTGTGTTGCTTATATTCTTAAATTTAACCTGAAAATTATTGTATTTATTTTGTTAATGTATTTAAGTCTTAATTCCCTATTTTAACGTTCCATTTAAGCCTCTAAAATTATTTCAAATCATTTGAATTCTTGCTTAAGAAATTACAACCGTTTTGTATTGAACATAACGCCGATTTTTCCTAGAAATATTGAAAAAACAGTGATGTCAGAATGGCAAATTTCTCATTATTCAACGTTTAATAAAAATTCGAAAAATTCAACTTTTGATCAATAACGGCTTAAATTCGACGCTTAAAAAACTTGTTTGCTGAGGTAATGTTTTTTTTTACGAATAGAAGCAACTTTGATTTTTTACTGGCGCTGGTTGTATTTGCGGAATTGAAGCGATTTTTGGATTTGTGAACGCAACGCTGCGCTCCTTTTCTGTTAGTGAAAATGGCCGTAGTTTTACGTAAAGGAAAGCAGACATAAGACATGAAACGATCAAAATTCCCAAAAGTATAACAAGTGTGACTGCAAATCCGGGTGTCGTCATGCAAATTAATCCCTCTTCCCTTGCAGAAAACACCATCGTTGCCTGTGTTGAGTTCGCCTGTTCATCAATCGGGAAAGTTAGATCTCCAGAGGAAACCACTTTGATTATACGATTCAGGCCAACTTCCTTCTTTGGATCTGTGGCACGGGTTCGCCTCACGCGACGCTCATCCCGTGGTACCCCCACTCCATGTAAATAAGCCTCAATTGGAAGTGGTGGCGGGGGACCGTATTGAGATTCGGGTCCTGCTTGCAAGTGATGAACGTCAAGGTGATTCGGATCGGAGCACTGTTCAGGACACTGATAGCGGCAAATTTGAATTGTGCATTGGAAATGCACTTCCATGGAATCCGGGAATTTGAAGGCCTGGAAGTGCGCATACGACAAAACTGACGCACTAGCGCCGAAATTTTTGATTTTCGTGAAACGCGACATGAGTTTCGGGCGTGTAACGCAGCCACGTTGATCGACCAATTGAATTGGCGCTCGTTTTCCATCGTGGGCGACACAGTTCCTCACTAGCATATCGAACTTGGAGTCATCGTCCTTGATAGCCAACACCATCGTCATAGTTTGGCCGATCTTCACTAAACCGGAAACTTCCGAAGCCCAAGGTCCTTTGCCAACTTGGATCTGCATCCAGCATCCGACGTTGTCACCGGCAAAATCAGCTCGCACAACATCCAACATGTCTACTGGGAATGGCCGGAATGTGACGCTTTTCTCGTATTGATCGTGCCACGTACATCGAAGCTTTCGCGCTTGATCCCAAACCTCCTGCACCTGCGGATCATACTGGATCACGATTATATTCTCGAAATATGTTCCCGAAATGGATTCTGCCCCATATCCATAGTGCCCACCCTCAGTGTTGCCAGCTGTGCCACACGAATGGAGTCCTATATCGAATGTTGCTGAAGATCGGCCGAGTCCTGCAGGCAGATGGACACAGTTGAGATTGCTGTAGTGTCCTTTAGAGAAGACGATTCCGTAGAAGGGCTTGTCAAATTGGATAAAAACTTTCATTCCGTTTTTCTCGCATTTCACATCCAAGGATATAATTTTTGGCATGTCCTGGACAGGAGTTGCCCACAACTCATTCGACATAGAAGCGCCTACTTTGAGATCTGGAATTTGATGCTGATGAGGTGCGGATTGCGGAGGCGGTGGCGGTGGTGGTCCGTGGTAGGCTAATTGCTGTGGTGGGGGTGGACCAAATGGCTGACCCAAAGATAAGGTGGGAATCGGTTGAGCTCCTGGAATTGTATTTAAGATTGTTAAATAATGAAAGTAGATTTTTTGAATCATTTACCTCTGGCTGGTCCAGGCCCTCCTCCTGACTGGAAATATCCCGATTGCGGCGCATCCTGATCGATTGATTCAAGAGCAACTTGGTCAGGATCTTGATCACCACGATCGACCAATTCTTCAGCTGTGATCGCTTTTACCACTTCAACGTCTTCTGTACTGATCGCCTGAAAATATATAGAAAAGGATGAAATTTAATAACATATTTAAAAAAACGCATGTGTAATTGCTTTTCAGACAAAGGGAGCTTCATTGATGAAATGAAAACTAATTGAGATTTTTTTGTTAACCTAATATGTTAGATAAAAAAATACATGATAGTAACTATAATATTTATTAATTCTGCACCATAATTATTGAAAAGAGGTCAAGTGCAATACTGCGCCAAGATCCAGATTTCCAGGCAATCGGGGGAAAATTCTTCACAATGCAAAGCTAACGGATTTAAAAGAAATACGTGCGAAAAATTCACTGGTTTTCTAGCCAATCATATATGAAGAAATATAAAAAGATGTGAAAACATCGAGTCGCAAAGACATTAGAAAAAACAAATCGTAAATACCACAAAAAAAACGAAATACTTTTTCCAGCTTCGAGTACAAGCTATTGTTATGCTAAGAAGAAAATTACAAAAAGACAGTGCAAGAAATATGTGTATTGTGGTTTTTCTATTCGCATACATAAAAGAGGAAAATCTCACAATTAATATTATTCAAATAATTTTGTTTAAAAGGTAATTCAATTATATCCATAAATGTGTCTCTTTTAAATTTATTTTAATGCCTTTTGTTTTAACGAATAACAATATTTTATTTTGTTTAAAAAGGGAAATTTTTATTCCATAGCCCATGCCATTCATACGCATATCAAAATTGAATATCAAAATTAATTTTTTTTTGGTAAATAGCAACTAAAATTAGATTCATTAAAAGTTTGCACAAAGAACGGACTGAATATGGAAATTTGTCCTGAATAATGACGATCTGTTGTGACTGGGCAAAAAACCAGTCAAAAGTTGGTTACTTCATAACCAGTTGTAAAAAAAGCTGTTTCAAATCGGTAACTTTGTGGCCGGTCGCAAAAAACCGATCCCCCCCCCCCTCCCCCTTGCCCCCTTGCCCATTTCCCCCCACCCCCCTCTCACCATCCCTCATGACAAAACATTTCTCGTGGTAACAACTGCACAACAGTTATTTTGTCACGATGGTTACAAACAAATTAGGCACAAAAGGTTTCAGCAACCAGCTTTTTTGTCAAAATTTTTTAATAGAAACTCTATTATTTTAATTTTAAAATTTGGATGTTTTCAAAAGCTTTTCAAAAGCTTTCTTTTTAGTCTGTTTGTTCGTCTGTCAGGGTCAAATTTAGTAATTTAATTTCGACCCATTTCCTTTCAACCGATTGATTTGAAATTTTGCCAAAATACGTCATTCCAATGGCAAAACAATATTATCACTACCTCGTCCTCTTAAGGATAACGGAAGGTCCTGAACTTAATGATCGTTTTCCTCAAAACTTCCGGGAGAAATTCCATCTGGATTTTTTCGGGCCTCTGAATCCGATTCATATGTTAAGAAGTCTATTGGGATAAAGGTAATAAGGTTGGGATAAAGGTCCTGTAAGGATAATGTGATTCTCATTTTCCTTAAATTTTCCGTAAAAAAATTTCATCTGGGGTTTTTTTGGAGTCGTTGAATCCGAATCTGCAAACCCTATTTTCCCTCTATGTTACTCACTCAGAAAAATGTCCAGGTCAACTTTTTGTCAGGTTAACTCTGACCTTACAGAGGTGTCTGTAAGCCAGCTAGCGGTCAGAGTTAACCTATCTAAGGTCAACTCGTGCAGCTCCCAATGCCCTACTTCACCTGCTGGTGGCTTAATTTCAGAATTTCTCTGACCACAGGTCAACTCAGTTTTACTTGCCCACATGCAGGCGAACGCGCGCCTGCCCGAGGCCAATTACGCCGTATGTAGGTCGTCGAGTTAGCCTCCATTTTTCTGAGTGCTCTTTCGCGGGGAAACTACTGAACCGATTGGCCTGAAATTTGGAATAGATGTTCGTCGGGGTCCAGCCCCAACATAGACCCATTAAAAAGTAGCCCGAGAGGTGGGGGAGTACGGGGAGGGGGTAAAGTGATCTCGAAACTTAGCTCTTCCTCTATGTTACCCTTTCGCGGGGTAACTACCGAGCCGATTGGCGTGAAGTTTAGCTCCAACAAAGACCATAAAAAAAATTTAAAAAACTTAACCCGGCAACGACGGGTATGCAAGCTAGTTTCAAATAAATTCTTATCGTAGAACCAGCTTTCCTCAATTTTCAATTTTTTTTTTCTCATTTTTGTACACTAAGGATTTATGCTCATAAGTCTAAAATATCTTTAAATTGCATAGTAATTTACACACAACTTCTTTAAAATATTCCATAATGATTCATAGAAAAATTGGAACACTTAGTCAACAACCTTTTTTAACAGAATTTTGCACACAAAAAAAAAACACGATGTAACCAAAAATATGACCAGACAAGAGAAAAAATTATGCAATCGAGATAATATAATTTTTATAGAAAATGTATGTAGGTAAGAAAATGTTGTACATAACTTCACAACAGCAACAAAAAATTCTTTTGTCATTTAGAACCGGAAAACTCTTATGCAATTCATAATAAAAATGCTATTCATTGAGTGTCAAGAGTAGTAAACATAATAATAAAAACGAAGAATAATAAAAAAAAGAGAGCCGAAAATGAGTAATGATAACATCGCGGACGACTGAAATATGATTTTACATATCTTTAAGATTAGATTAACCCACTTCTTACAATGGGAATGCAAATTGAAATGTTTTCATCATAAGTAACAGATATGCAAAATGTTTCTAGGTTATTTTATTATGTTTACGTTATTTGCATGATTGTCTCTTACTTATCCCTTTGTGAAACAAAATACAGGGTTATTTAGTTTACTAATTATGGATGAAATCGTTCCATTTGACTTTCGGGAATGTTTATTTCCATCATCAAAACAAAAATTACTTTCAAATGCATGCATGCAGGCAATCACGATTTTTTTGAGTTTCACTTTAGGTTTTTGTTGTTGTTGTTTGGCGCTGTCGCTATTTACCTTCTGTGGGTTCGTTCGCCAAAAAGTATTTCATCGATTTGATCTCATCCAATCATAACTGACATCAGCACAATAATCATCGTCTGCGGGATCATGGAAATTGAGAGGAATGAGCCAACATACATACATACATATGCTAATTGTTCAATCACGGTTCAATGTTTGCCCTTGATCAGTAATCATGCTTTCGTCCAATGATATCAAAATGGAGATAAAATCTTCCAAAAATCAATTTGTCGAAAGGAAATTTTTTTAAATTAAACAAAAAAAAAATTCAAATACATTTACGGATTTATTAGAAATGTGTTCCATTTTGCCAATGACTATTTTTGTAGAGTTCAATTTCAAAAACTTCTGCCACTTTTCATTAGTAGTTGATCCCGAGAAAATATCGTGCAAAAGAAAACGACGTAAATTGAATGCACGTGAAAAACTTTTTTAACTTTTAACTGCGGAACAATTTACCTTAGTGTTCATGCATCAGCATGTGTGAATTATAAGGATAGAAAAATCTAGTTCGAATCATCAACGAAAATTATTCTTTATCTAAAAATCTTTGCTGTACGGAATTTCTGCCTGGAATTTCTATACGAAGTTCTGATAGAAAGTTTTAGCTCTTGTTGTAAGAAAAATTCTGCTAAGAATTCCCGTGTGAAATTCTGCGGAAACTTTTCATAAGGTAAGACAGCGTTTCTCAACCTTTCAGTATTCGTGGCTCAATTTTCAATCAAAATTGTCATCGCGCCCCCCTGCATACAATAAAATGTATACAATAATAACGTAATTTGAGTATTTTGGCGCTAAACCTACACTACTATCCTAATTTTAAACACAAATTACCAAGAAAACAGTAATTTATTGACATTTGGCAACACCGATCCTCAGCGTTGCCAAAACAAGAATCCGGTGCCTTTTTATTGCTCTTGCGTCATTTTTGCGGTTTCACGAGAAGTTGTTTTAACCCTGAAATCACAATGAACGCGAAACCGACGCGAAACTGGCGCAGAAACTGTCACTTAAAAGTTTGGTTTCCACAAATTGTTTGAAGTGAGCACAGTGAACGTATAGAACGCAGCTACAACGTAACCGCAACGCAAAAGTTTGCAAACTTCTAACTTTGCCGCAGAATTCTTCGTTGACAGTTCATAAAGTGAGGTTGGAAAAATGTCGTTCGAGGAAAAATTGATAGCTTTAGTGCAAATAACAAAGATAAAGACCAACAAAGCAAATTATGGCTTCAAAATTATCCATTTTTGTAATTTTTCCAAGTTTATACCACTTTATATTATGTCACTTGTACTACTTCACGAGCTGCCATTGTGCTCTGCCGCTAGAATTTTGCACTGCGTGGCAGTTCAGAGCGTTGTAGTTGCGTTGGTTTCGCGCTGGTTTCGCGTTCATTGTGCTCCAAGCGTAAGTTAATAAGTTAATTATTAAATATTATGTCGAAATGTATTTTGTTTTGTATGTGGGTATGTACTTTCCTTTCAGTCAATTAATAAACTTCTTTAAATATTTTGTCTTGGATATGCTCGCGCCCCTCCTTAAATGTACTCGCGCCCCCTAGGGGGGCGCGCCCTACAGGTTGAGAATCGCTGAGGTAAGAGCTTTAAAATATTATGACGGCACTGCATAGTGGATATGAAAATAGCAATGAAATATTTCATAAAGAAGGTAAATATTTCATAACATGAATTATTTCATCGCTGTCTGTGGGGAAGTCACCGAAATTTTTCCTATTCATTGTAGCTCCGAAAAAAATTCCATTGGAAATGTCTACTTGGGTATCGTTTGTTATATTTAACCTTTACAGTATTTGAATATCCCAAACTCCAAAAAGTTCAATTTTTCTAAATGTGTGTTCCAAAAAAATGTGTGTTCAAAAAAATCCTGGTAACCTTTTTGATAAATGATCAAAGCAAATTATCAGATATCCTAATAATTTCACTATTAATTCAATTCCGGTCACACTCCAAGTGTAAAACATGTGCTAATAAATAAATACCTCATATATGAAGATCATTAAACAAATTTTGAAATTTTCACACCATGCAAACCTCAATTAACCCTTAGAGGTGGAGTGCGTGACAAACCTTCACGCCCACACTAGAATCCGATACAAAATTAAGAAATAACTTTCTCGATGACTTCCTATTTTAAAAATTTCGAATATGCACGTTAATAGTAGATGATAATGAAATTGCCAATTGTTTTTAACTCATGCCTCATTCTTCGAAAGAAAAAGCAAAAAAAAATGTTTTTTTCTATAGCGAAATACATCAATGGCGCATAGTATATCCACTGGTCATCATTATCTTGTAGAACCATCCCACAGTAAAAGAGAAATGCACGCATGAATGTCGTCGTCGACATGGAATCTTCTTGGGAACCGATATTTATGCAAAGACCGAAGCGAAGCGAAGCGCCCATTCAAGCCCAATTGGCAAGAGGTGCTGAAGTCCACGTTCAACTCACCTCATCTCACATTCGACCCGAAATCGCGCAGGTGAGCTCCCCGGTTAGCCTCAAAAAGCCGCCAATAAGTGAAATTTTCTTGGACCATCTTCATATTATCACCGTAATGGATACCAAACATAATCGATTCGTTTTTATCTCTTATTTTAATACCTGGAGCGTGTGTGCGCAAACGAGCCAGGCATCAGCAATAAAATCACCTGATTAAAGCCAGACACCGCCGCGTCGCATTGCAAAGATTCAAATAAACCGCAGCTTTGAAATTCAGATATAGCCGAGATAAAGATACAGCCAGTAAGATACAGATCAAGATGAGTTGCAGGCAGCCACCAGGCGAGACATGTGTGAGAGTGGCTATTGGACATTGGAATGGCAAAACGATGGATTTGGGTCAATCCAACCTGACTCTAGGCAAATGGGTCAAGCGTGAAACACGTCACAAGAAGCAGCCTCACCTCAACAGCAGCATCACATTCTCGCTTTACACTCGATTTACACGTTGCGAACTTCTTAGAAAAAATGTACGTGAAATCACTTGATTCAGACCTCGTATGCCATATCCAAGGGTGCTGCTCGAAAAGGTCTTGGATTTGTTTTTGCAAAAGTTGCGGGAATTTTCATTTTTTTTGTTAAAAATATTATTCTGGAATTTCTTTGGAGATTAGATCACATCAATGGATCTTGTGGTTCGGAAATTATCGGTAATGCAGTAAGTGGGGGTACTACAGTAAGTTGAACAGGTTTTCTTAACAAATTTACTATCGAATTCTCAAAACCTCACCGTCAAAAGCTAGCAGGCGAGGGGTATTCAAAAGAAAGGGAAAGGCATACATGAAGAATCCTATTAATTGCTTCAAGAATCCTGTTAATTGCTTCAAGAGGTACCCAAGCAGCACAAAAGCTCGTGAAGTGGTCGTAGCGACTTTAATTTCGTGAGTTTATGGTCGCAACGACCATTTTATGGCCTTTTGTACCAGTGATATTAAATCTCATACTCGCGAAATAGAGCGTAAAGACGGGGGGAGGGAGAGGGGGGGGGTGGAAGGCAACAAGGGGGAGAAATTTTATGGACAACCAGAGTCAACTGAAACAAACTAAGAAAATGCACTTTCAAATTATAAACTTTCTGAGCACCCCTCATTTAATGAATCCTTAGTTTGTGTACACATGAAGCCCTGTATTTCACGGCGTTTTTTTCATTCCCAATATGTATATTCTTCATCTTGTTCTTCTTTGCCGTATTTTACTTGTTTTCATTTAGTTAATAATGAGCTCGCCCAGCCACCATTGAGCCATTCAAAAGACCACATTATGGTCAATGTAAAGCTTGAACTTGGAGCATCAGACGAGCATAAAAGGCGCAGCATAATGAGTACGACAGGTAACAGGTAGTAAACCGGACCTTCAGTTGCTCCACACAAACACTTCACTCTTCACTTCACATCGATTGATCCTCAATCCCGGTCTTAATGGGAGACGGAGCTTCGCATTGAAGTGTTTTGGACATGAAGTTGACCAGCCGAAGACAGTCTCCCATATATGAAAACAGATTACTTCGATTTGTGCAGCCTCTCGTCTCCATCATTTATTATGTACGCATATTGGATTTTCGCATTTATTTTATGCACTACTATTCAGCGTCCATGTGGTGATGTCCATTTAACAAATCCAACTTCAAATACGCTTGCCACAATCGACTGCCTCGGCAATGAATCGAATGTGGCAAAGTATGTAAAGGCGAATTTAATCGAATTTGATGTCTGAAATCGAGAATTCTTTCAGTCATTTAACATACCTTCAATGAAAGCATTCTAAGTAAATTGACATAACACGTTTTTCTCAAATTGTGTGCATTTCTCTCTAGGTAGGTTATGCTGTGCCTTGAGTTTAGTTTCACGAGATCAGCATTGATTTGATTGTTGCCAGTGAATAAGTAGTAAAAGGATGATAAGTTGTTGGACGTTGGATATTTAAAATTGCTAATAAATGTTCAATTTATTTTGAGTTACAGTTTTAATTTATATTTGTCTCAGATTTTTATAATCAAATTTAAAAGAAATTTGCGCTATTGTCGTACCGAAATTTTCTAACTATCCGTACCATTCACATCCCCCCATTTTAAGGTTGCAGGCGAAGTAGACTATCAGAATACGGATTTTTTGGCACGGTCGTCTTAACAAAAAGTCACGGAATACCACCTCAGAAACAATAACAAATTTTCAAGACTTGGACGGTGGCGAAATCGTATGGGAACACAACCGATTTTCGCGGCGGAGTCATACAATTTTTGCCGTGATAACGTTGTTATTATCAAAGATTAGATAAACAAAGATAAGAAACCTAGAACAAATTACTGTGGCCCAAAAAAATTCGCCAACGGAAATGCAATCTTTAAACCCCGTTCAGACACGGCGGAATCCGCGAGGTTTCTAGTTCTTCTTCGGCGTTCACACACAAAGTTTCCATCCGCGGTTGAAATCCTCTGTGTCTGAAGGGGTCAAAATATGCCTTGCAAAAGGATTACTTTACTTTATATTTTGACGCTTAACAGCCATGAAATCAATAAAAATATTAAAACATAACAAAAGCTATAATTGCCAATTTGGCAATCATTGGAGACCCGTATGGTGATATTCGTATCGAAATTCGAACAGTTATACCAAAATTCCACTTGAAGTCCAACTTTCCAATAAGATTTTTTAAAACTTATTCCAATCGGATTTTGATGTATGGGAGTTTTATGTAGAATCATATCCTAAATAACTTTTGTTCTTGGACTTTTTTGATAAGATGTACCGTTTTTGAGATATTCACAAAAAACGATTTCGTTCGTATGGGGGGTACCCCCCCTAATGGTCCATTTTTGTCCATTAACGAACTTAGCCTTGCATTTTACGAAAAACCGATCTGTGCAAACTTTCAAGTCTCTAGCTCAATCCGTGCGCCCGCAATCCGCGCCACAGACAGACAGACGGACGGACGGACATGCAGAAATTAAATATTTTTATCATTCTAAACACACTGGTGTAATTCATTTTTTTGTGCGATGACGGGATCTTGGCGTTACAAACGGTAAGGCAAAGTTAATATACCCTTTGGTTACACCATACGGGTATAAACAGCATGCGTTACTTGATTTAAATTCATAATTCTACAATATTTTTTTATGTATTTTAAAAGTTTTGTAAAAAAATCTGTTGTTGCTTATCTTTAGTTGTCTAATCTTTATTAATTACAAATATTTAAAAGTCTTTTTTGCAATATAAAAATTCATTTAACTTACTTGCAATATCGAAATGATTGTGAAAGTAATCCATATAAATCTTCTTATTTCCATGATGAAACTGAAAAATGAAAAAAGTTTTTATTTTTAAAAAAATCTGCAAATATTTTTGGGATTTTTTTTAAATTTTTTACAAAAGTTTTATGTGATTTTTTTGGCCACTTTTTTCGAAAAGACGGTACCTGAAAACAGCCCTATTATGTATATATTTTGTAAGGCGACCTATTTTGCCGGTTTTGAGTTATAAATATAAACTAACTTACGTAAGAGTAAGGTAGAAACTTTTTATCTTGGCAAAGACAGCACTTGAGTTTTACGCAATTTTTCCTTATCTCTTCCTCAGAAGACATCCAAAATTTCTGGTTCAGTGATTTGTTAGCCACAGCTTTTAAAAGCGGTAAAGCCTGACGGTTTGTATTAAATTTTGTTGAAAATAGGGAGGTAATAGAACTTAGAATTTCCAAAATTAGTTCTCCTAGTATTTTCCAATATTTAGCGGCTTTCAAACCTATCTCTTTCCCAGAAAAAAAAGGTAACGTGGAAAAGTTTAGTTTATTTTATTCGGTAAACAATTCAAACGTGAATTAATAAAAAAAAAAAACAGTCAAGTGTAAAGAAAATTGAATTAAGAGCAACTAATTTCAATAAAAATCTTGTTAGTTAAGTCGTTTTTATCTTTAATTTTTTAATTTAATGGCTCATTTTTTTAAAATGTTGATTAACATAACACATAACCCAATAAAAGAGACGAATGTACTACTTGACAATTATAAAATACACATACCAGAGTTATTTATTCGATAACCTAGATAATTTGGAATTAGTTTCGTTTTGCTCTTCTTGAATTTTAAGATATCACCTAAATAAATTTGCATATAAATCACTCCTAAGCGCGAACTTCTTCGGATGCATGGATGATTAAAACCAAGTCGCCTCTGGCCAATTTGAATCACATATGCTTCATCGTTCTTTTATTCATTTATTTAACATATTTCTTGGTTGCTGCACAATTTTTCTGTTTTTGATATTGCCTTTATGACCGACCATATGGATATGATGATATGATATGTACATGAGAACACAAATATTGAATTTGATGTAAGTAATTTTGTGAACATTTGCTACTCGCTGTCAACATTTATTTATTTCTTCAGCATTGCTTGCATTCTCTTTTTGATTACATTTCAATTCAAAATTCTTGTCATCTGTCATCGGTGAATTTATTGTGTAGATTTTTTTCCAATTAATTCATCTTATCAGAATGTTTTAGAGACGGAAAAGGAGGAAGTCGTAGTAATATTAACGACAATAGTAAATTTTACTCTAAGTAGTTAAATTTACTAAAAAATATCTGATTTTGACCATTTTTTATACTCTATATCAGTGCTCCGCAACCAGTGTGCCGCGGCCGGGAAATGATATTAGCCGCGGTAAACATTTCAAAAAGCTATTTAATAATTCTTTCAGGATTTTTTTTTGAATTTTTCATTACCTATAAATATTTTACACACCATTTTTTTCATATTTTCTTTTGTGGTGTGCCCCGGATTTCCAGAAAAAAAACTGGTGTGCCGTATGCAAATAAAGGTTGCAGAGCACTGACTCTATATGATCCACATATAGAAGTAAATTAGATTTAGCATACCGTTTGTAACACATCGAACCAATCATCGGACACAAAAACGAACTACTCTAGGGTGTTAGGGGTGACAAAAGATTTTGATTTCCGCATGTCCATCCGTCTGTCTGTCTATCTGTCCGTCTGTCTGACCGTGAATACCATAACTTATTTGACCCTGTCAATTGTGGCTATTAGTATTTTTGCACTATGTACTTTAAAACAGCTTTAAAATTTCGAAATCTCAAAAAAAATATAGATTTTATTTTTAGGAGGCCCCCAAAAGAATTTCGCGATGAGGCTTAAAATTTGCTGAGAGCAAAGTTTATTCCCGAAACTTGTTTCCTGATCAAATATTATCACGGAACAAACAATTTTATGGCTCTTTTGAAGTTTTAAACATTACAAAATCTTCATTAAAAAAACTAACTTGTATTTTATGGTAAAAAAAAACTTAAAGAATAAATTTTTGTTCCGCAAGACTTCAGCACAATTTAGTTGCAGTTATTAAACTAAAATCAAAACTAACTAGATTAAGAAGTTTATTTTTTTTAATATAGCAAAGATGAATATAGCAAGAACGCAAATTTTGTAACGGCAAGAAACATTTTAGAGAAAAGGTAAAATATTGTATAAAAACACTGGTCAGCTAAGTAATTAACTTCCACTGAAAATATTTAAAAAAAAAAATGTCCCCAGGTGGTATATTTCATTGATCAAATCGTATTTTTTTCTATTAAATGGTATTATTTTTACTTTTCTTCTAAAGTAACTCACAGATAATTCAAATACCAAGAGATTAAACAAATGAACCACTGAATATTCTTTAATCCTTTTTATGAGTTTTAGTAAAAGTTGACTACTACAGTTTCAACCTTTTATAACGACTAATTTGTACAGCAGAACAACACTAAAAAAATTACAAATTCCTTAAAAATAAAAATTTTACGATCTACAGCTAAACATGATTTACAGTTTAACACTTAATTAAATCCACAAAAATAAAACTGGATCAAAAGAAGAAATTCTCAGTACACTATAAATACATAATAATTATAGCATAGCACTTAACAAATCAAAAACTAAAATTCACGTGCATTTCGCATTTCACATTTGTGCTCATTAACTTCAGCGATTTTTTTATATTTCGTTCTACACCAGACTTAAATCAAAAGCGAAAAAAATCGAGTTCGCCGCTTAAATCTTTTGTACATGCGCATGCGAAATTATAATTTTGCGGTTAGTTCAACAAACATGTGAGACAATTTCGTTAAACAACTAGAGCACATTTTTTATGATCCTACCTTTAAATAAACAGCACTTTGATCAAATTATCCTTAATTTATTTATTTTTTGCTGTAAGTGTATGCCTCGATCTTTAATCCAAGATGATGATTAATAAAAATGTCTTTCAATGTCCCAATAAAGTTATCCTTTAAAGTTTCTGATGAATTTATTAATCCGATCCCATCATCAACAAATGTTTTTTTTTTAATTTCGTTCTAACAATTATTGTTATTTTTAAAAATCCACCGAAAAAATTAGATCAGGATTAATATGCTTTTTTTTCAAACTCACGGAAATAATCAAGGCCGTATGTCTTGATCGTCTCGCGGTTAATACAAGAATGGTAAATACACCTGTTTTCTTACCACGATATACTTTGCTTTTACATGGAAGACACATCAAACTTCCAAGCATCGCATTCAATTGGACTACTATTTGCTTAACTGACTCTCTTCGGTTGCTTCATATCCCCTTCAATGCTGGTTCTCGTAGATTACCTGGACCAGGCAATTGGAGGGCCAACTGGGAAACAATCGCTTGTATGGCGGTATAACTTGATTAGTGGTCGCAATTTTGTGTCTGTCTCGTCTTATGACTTAACTTTTTCTTATCTTGTTTCAATGCTCTCTTTGGCCGTTATGAGATGTTGTTACCCATCTATTTTTTATTGCTACTATTATTTACCAGTGAGCATAATTTCACATCACTTTACTACTTTACGCGATCGAAATAATTCCAATTCATAAATTAACTTAGGGGGTGTGATCATATCTCCAGAGTTTACCAAATATCTTTCAAGGAGGGTGTGTTTTTTTTTTCAGACCATCCAGTATTTATCAAATAAAAGTAGTTTTACTTTCTACAGCTTCCGACCTCAATATGAAAATGTGCGGTAAATTCATTAAAAACCATAACTTTTTTTGTTAAAAATTTTATTCAGTGAGAATTTTTATAGAATTATTTCAATTTAATGTACAAAAAAGATAGGGGCTGTTTTTAAAATACGTCTCCCGTTTAGGGGAAGGGGGTGGTCTGACTACGGTACTTACTGCTTAGAAAAATTAAAGAAAAATGGTGACGAGGGGGCCCAAAATTAGCCCAAATTTAGCCCAAAATTAGCCCAAAATTAGCCCAAAATTAGCCCAAAATTAGCCCAAAATTAGCCTAAAATTAGCCCAAAATAAGCCCAAAATTAGCGTGACGTATTTCATCGACTAAGAGAATGCACATGAAACAATATAAACACATTCTCCATTTTTTCCCCAATTAGTTCGAATAACTTTTTTCAATTGTTGGGTGAAATTTTTTTCCCTTGCAGCCCGTCTCATTAAAAAGCTTGAGTCCAAAATTTCAACTTAAATTCGAGTACATTTTTAATTAGAAAATTGAAACCTTTACACTATAAAAACAGTCGGCTTTCAGGAAAAATTCTCGAGCAATAATATCTACCCCTTCTTCTCTCTGCAAATCCCCTCATCTTCTATCTCCTGCCATTCTGAAGGAATTTGGATCCGGTTTTTACCATTAGAATAGCCAGGTCTTAATGAAAGTTTTCGCCCACTAACATCTACCCCTCCTCTCTCTGTAAAACCCCATATCTTGATCTCTCTTGAATACTAGAAGAAATTTCGTTTTGGTTTTCAACATAGAGAGGACATCGTTCATGGAAATTTTTAATTTCCGCGCGAGGCCGAAAGTCGAAGGAAGAGGAGGACAGGAGGTCGTAATCCGCGAGGGAGTCTTTCATATATCTCAAATCTCTGAAGCAAGATACCCGACATTTTCACAGTATATTCCCTCCGTAACGTAAGCACCCATTGGGGTGGGTTTTTGTGAAAAAAAACGAGGTTTGGTTTTTTAGAACTCAAATCCTGACAGAAGTCTTAAAAATCTCTCTTGAGGGTTTTCGAAGACGCTGATCAGGAATCGGGTTGATCAACAATCCATGTAATAAAACGAAGAAAAAAAAGATTATTTCCAACGACGATTACTCAAGAACAAACCAATAATATATTCAGTATCAGCAGAGTAATCATTACTGATTCGTAAGTTATCATAATTGTAATGGGAGTGTAGCCGCCAGAGAGTAGAAATCTAAAAAAACCTAAATATTTAAAAATTCTGAAATATTTTTCTGTACGGCCCTAATAGCAGAGCAACATAATTTCAAATTTATCCTTATATGATAAGTACATCAGTAAAGACAGTCGTCATATATAAAGACAGTAAACATGTACCAGACGCGACTAACCATCAACTAACGATAAGATTAGATAAATCTACCAAGACGATGTCAGTGTCTCGTCAATTCGATCGATTCGATCGCCACATCGATCGCATCGCCAGCCATTATTATTATCGTTATAATTCTCGTCATAAAGCGATCAAAGACTTAGATCCTGATCGCGATGCCCGGGTACCACTTACCAGTATTTAAATAAGGAAATTTCCATCAAAGACACATTCATCGGTACACATTTTCCCTTCGGACCCTCCTCACCCATCGGACCAATTGACCAGTCTCGACAATCGCTTCACTTACTTTCTTAGTAAACGTCTTTAAAGTGGACATTCGATGTTCTTATTTTCCACAGGTATTTCGCTAAGTGTGTCTCCGAGTGATTCTGCATCATCTTCTCTAAACTCCATCCGTCCATATGCTGTCCATATTCCGAACACGTTCTCGATAGATTCAGGCCCGTGCGAAATACCTGAGCCAAACTACACATTGGGACAACTGCACTGAATGCGGCGGCTTGCACCGATCGCGTCTGATTGCATTGCGCAAGATAAAAAGCATAAGCATCATTTTAAAAGAGTATACGCATCCGCTATAAAGCTTACTTTCTTATGTGATGGCGATGAATATTCTGAAAGATGGCAAGCCGTAAATGTGAAATGGCCCCAAACCCATGCTAAATCGTATACCGATCGCGAACCAAAGATGAAACAGCACTCCGGTGCACATGGAATATCTGCTGCGCGCAACCGCTGATAAAGGTGGCCAAGCCAGGTGAAATGGGATTCTTGGATCTTGTGAATTTAAACCTCAAGCAAGATAGATGCTTCATTCGATGCTAGCTACAAAGTGAGATTCAATGGAAAAGATTTCGCTTCCACTGCGATCTCTTGCCAATCTGCTTCCCTCGTTTCATCAGCATCCCAACCATGTCTGGACCAAGTGGACGGAGTAATGGACTTCAGCGTTCCGTTTTTGTGCCAATCTTGAGGAAAATGTGCCAATGCCGGCAAGTTCAAGGTTAAATAGGTGCAAACTCTCGGATGTTGCACGCTTTCAACTTCACAGCATTTAACCATGTATCATTTATAATTTTCATATTTTTCCTTCATTATTACCGCTTCGATAGTATTTTCACTTGAAAATTGTATTTTATTTAAATTTTTGTGTTTTTTTTTCATACAATTTTCACTAAAGAATTTTCAAGTTGTTGCTAACATAAGTTGTGCTCAAACTTTAACCGATTTTTTGGAAACATTTAAAATTTATGACCTGTGAACCAAACAAGATTTGGTGAGATTCAAGTAAAATAGAAAGTTATGATCAAATTGAAAGCGGAAAAATTCAATTTTAATAGCTATAAAACTGTAAATTGATTTTTTTTTTCAAAATAAATACGATGCACGTGTGGAAAGCCATTACTTATAAGTTGTCTTTAATTTCAGTTTGTTAACAAATTGCAAACTTTTTTATTTCTGTTCCCTGAAAATATATTTTCTGTTATTAGATTTGGTATTGATTTACTATTAGAGCAAGAATTTTTAATTTATATTTTTCAAAATTAATTCATGTTATCATCGCTTAAAATGCATAATTAATCACGCGATTTATGAATATTAAGACATTTCATGTTTATTTATAAATAACAAGAATTTGGACCCGGCTTCGCCCGGCAAAAAGCGTGAGTAGAAGAACACCTAGGAACACAAATTACAGTTGGTCATAAATTAGATAGCCTAACGTGGGTGATCTGTGCTTTTCTTCAAAGTTTTTTTTCTTCGGAAAATGGTTTTCAAAAATTAACAAAAAAAAACGAAAAAAAATAAGCAAGTTATCCTCACAGGACCTTCGGTCGTCCTTACAGACTTCTTGACGCCAGAATCGGATTTAACGACCGTAAAAATCCCCAGATCCGGAAAATTTAAGGAAAACGATAATCACGTTATTCTTACAAAATCTTCCGTTATCCTTGTTAATGTCAGAATTGAATTCAACGACTCTACAAATCTCCAAATGAGATGAGATTTTTTCCCGAAATTATTATTATCATCCGGTGTCTTTACAAGGACGAAGTAGTGAAAATACTGTATTGTCACTGGAGTTACGCATGTGTGTAAAATTTCAAGTTAATTGGATTATGATCGACAGACAAACAAACAGAAGATTTGATCCTGACAGATAAACAAACGTTAGAACAAATCAACAAACAAATCAACAAACAAATCAACAAACAAACAGATACAAAAGCAAGCTAACAATAACTGTTAAACCATTTGACCGATTGAAATGCGGGTTTTCGCGTTGTATAAAGAATTTCGCAAGCGGGCAAATGTCCTTTCTCATTGACGCCCTCCCCCTTCCTCTTATATCTTCTAGACGGCGAAAGGGGTTTTGTTACCCTCAAATCGGTCATCCCTTAATCCTTTCTTCAAATGAGGGAGGGTCTGCGGTAATATGACGGAAGCTCCATTCAAAAAATTGCGGAAAAACGGGTCGAAAGTGGAGGAGGATTCAAAAGGCGAGGAGGATTCGAAAGAAGAGGGGGATTCGACAGGCCGATAATTAGCGTGATGTATTTTATGGACACCTTCTTATGATTTCCTTTTGAGTTAAAAAAAATCCCTCGGTTTTTGGTGAGTGTTTTGAATTATAAGCAATCTTCAAAAATGGATTAAGTTCATAAACCGAAGTTACTCTAAAGTTTTCTTCTCCCAAACAATTTTTTTTGCCAAGATCTTATTTTTACGAATTTTTTGAATTACTGAATTAAATCGTACTTACAGAAAAAAAACTTCGGAAAACACATGGAAAACTTGTTCATTGATATTGCAACAATGTTTCCTTAAAACTGTACCCTTGGGCGTTACTTAAAAAAATTTATGTAAAACTCTTAATAATAAATTCTTACATTGAACTTTCGTGTAAAATTGGAAAGTTGAAAATACCAAACAGTTGGAACATTAAGATTCTGATGATAAAGACATCTAATTCTTTCACGTTCAGCCGATAACATGAATTCATGAATGAGGTTGAGGACACACTAAAAAACCGGAACAGCAGCAGCGTAAAAGATGCACTGGAAAGCGAAAATAGGCCCCTGTCCGACTGACGTCAGACGTTTTGGCACAAAGTGCGCCAAGATTTAAATCTTTGTGCGGCCAAAATACCGAAGAACCAGAGCCAAATTGTCTTGGCAGCGAACAACGGTGGTATCTGGGATAAATCGCTTCGAGTCTCCTGTCGCACATATCAATTAGCCTTAAGTGTATAGCTGATCTTCATACCGGCGATAGGTGAATAAAAATGACATCTATTCTAATTGGACATTGAACCTAATATGAATGCGTTCCGAACGCAAAAACATATAAGTTTGTTCTGTTTTTTTTTTTTTTTGTATTTTGAAATTTGTTTGTAGAAATTGACATTTGAGCGTGTACCGAGACTTACGCAGAAGCGACTTTCTAACTTTTCACTGGGACATTAAATCGTCGACCGACAGAACCTAACCTAAATGATGAACAACAGTTACGTGAACACAATACCTGGCCGCAGGTACACAAACCGATATTGATTGCCTATACCCTGGATGCATTTTAAGAAGAAATATTATTCGTTCATTTCAGCAGCACGTTGTCGATCGATACGCGTACGGTTATGAATCAAACATAATCTCACTGAGGTCCCATTCTACCCTATATTGACCAACAAAAGTCGCGCAGCTTTCATGTTGAAAGATGCTGCAGTTCAAATCTATTTATCGATTTGATGTGATAGAAATCAATATTGACATTCAATTTATACGTCACCTAAAGCATTTTCTCAACAAACATAACCGAAATAGACATTGATCCGCAATAGCGACTACTCGTTGCGTGAACTCGTCTAAATCAGGCGCACGCGGCGAAACACTAATCATTGGTCATAATCGAATGCGGTGTGTCTGGATTTGCTCCTCTCGCTTGCATCTACCATACGACGATCTTCAAAGAAGAAAACGTAAAAAAATGATGATCTTCAGTTTACAATCGCCCCATAATAAAAGAAATTAAACTCAACAAATGATGGTAAACTGTTGGCAAATGTGGCTGTTGCAAGAAGCACTTAGAATTCGATATCATTAACTTTAACCGACATCGACATCGGATGCAAGTTTTTTTCCTACAGATAGATGCCATTCCATGTGTCGTCAAGAATTCAACTCTCGATCTCTCCCCGCGATCATTAGCATCTGTACTGGGGGGCTATCTGTTGATCCGAGGGGCCAGGAGACGATAGTGTAATGTAAGCTGACTGAAACTACTTCGGATCCGTGCGAACAAAACAAGGTAAATGCACTAACGTATGTGAGAGGTAGACCTCTTAACCTATATTTAATACGCTGCTTTATTTATCGACAGTTTCACTGGTATTCGTGATCACTTCGCGTTGCTTTGCGATTTGCGTTACCCCACAAATGCGTGTAGAATACCTGAATGAACTAGAATTTGAAAAAAAAGTTACACAAATATTTTTTATACTGAACTTATGATGTTTCATGCAAGAAGAATCGGTTACGACAATCATTTCGACGTCGAAGGAGTTACGTCCGTTCGTAGACAATTGCTGCGCGGCTCAACGTCAGACTAACGTTCAAGTGTGTCCCATTGCAATTGATGTTTAACTGATTTCAATTTAAAAATATAATCCGTGAATTATTATACTCTTTTATGTCCATATACAGCGATACGAATAAATATTACACTTTGGTCATAAATGAAATCTCCATTGACGGTGAAAAAGATCTGCAGGAAATTGAAATAAATTCCGCGACAATCGTACATTTCGACAATCGACATTTCAAGTAAAAATTACAAATCTTCAAGGAAGATGATTTTTCTTTGAAGATTTGTAAAAACCTCGACTCGATTAGACGTAAATTTCGCCATTTTCCACATTCTAACATTAAAAATTCCTTAGGATTCAGCGCTTTTCTGGACATTTTTAAAAACCTGTAAATTGATCATTTCTTGGCTTTAAAGTTAACATAGCTTTGTTCACCTAGCGGTGAGATTATGCATTTCTTACATGATTAAACCTAATATTATGGAAAATTGGATATTTATCGTCGCTTGAGTATTGTTTTGACGTATCCGCCAAAATCGGTTTTTTGAGATTTATATGTTTTTTAGGTGCTCTATCGATTAATGGAATCCCTCCAAGAATGGTCCGGGCAGTCCCGGGCAGTCCCGAAGAAGTCACCCTGATTTTATAGGATACTAGCTTGCATACCCGTCGTTGGAGGGTTAAGTTTTTTGTATAAGTTTTAGAACACGAAAAAAAACCGGAAAGAACTTAAAAACTTTTGAGAAAAATCTTATCCTTGCAGGATTCTCCGTTGCGAATTAGTTTAACACCATATTCTTGACCAGCGACCCCGAAAACCCCCTAATGCCAATTTTTCCCAGCAAAAAGGGGAAATGATATTCGCATTATCCTTACAGGATCTTCTAATTCAAGTCTTGAATTTCTAACACCGGATTCGTGATCACTGACCCCGAAAACCCCCGAGTGAAACTTTTCAGCCTCCTATTGGGCAGAATTCATGGCGAAAATCACGGTTTAATAAAAACACCCAAACCCCATTAGTGAGCGCCTACATGATGGCTGGGAAGAGCTAAGTTTCGAGATCACTTTACCCCCTTCCCTTACTCCCTCACCTCTGGGACTACTTTTTAATGGGTCTATGTTGGGGCTGGACCCCCGACGAACATCTATGCCAAATTTCAGGCCAATCGGTTCAGTAGTTTCCCCGCAAAAGAGTAACATAGCGCAAAAACTAAGTTTCGAAATCACTTTACGCCCTCCCCTTACTCACCCGACCCCTCGCGCTACTTTTCCGTATGCCTATGTTGGAACCAGAACTACCTCAGACACTCATGCCAAATTTCAAGTCAATTGGTTCAGCCGTTTTTGTGTGAAAGAGGAACAGACAGACAGACAGACAGACGATATAATATGATTTAGGAGTATATTAGATTTAGTATACCGTTTGTCACGCATGGAATCAATTATTGAACACAAAAATGAACTACACCAGGGTGTTAGGGATTACAAAAGATTTTGATTTCCGCATGCCCATTGTAAGCGAAACCGTGTTGTAGGAGTCCGTGCTATAGAGTTACCTGTAAATATTTGGAAGAAAAATAGTTTTGGATTTTAGACGCAGGCAACACGCCTTGGTAAGAAGGTTTTTTTACGAAACTTAATCATCATAATATTTTCAAATTTTTCGCCTTATTTGTAAAGCCGTTTTTTTAATGGTCCGACCTTTAATATAGTATAGGTACCCTCTCAGAAATGTTTGCTCCTCTTTGATTCTTTTTTTTTTTGACTTCTTATACGTTGCACATAACAGGTTTTTGTACATTTCGCACTCAATTGAGCCCTAATTAGACCTTACATTAGTAGGTACCACCTTTTAAAAAAAAACGTTAATATTTGCCCCAAATAAATCAAAATATCTGAAAGAATTGCCGCCCACCATTCTCAGTCCCATCGAATTCATTGAGTAAAACTTTCATATTCTCGTATTTTCTTCTTTTGGTTAATATTTCGCCTTTTCTTACGCTTTTTAAATAATTTGCTCCAATTTCGTCATCTTTCACTTTCCTCTTTTTCTTGTTCATAACATCGTATTATCTTCAATGATCAATGATTTAAATGACAATTATCGAATCACATTTTGCCCGATCGATCGGATCGAGATCGAAATTTCTCATACAGACTTTTTTTCTACTTTCCTAAATAAATATATTTTTTTACTCGTCTCTCGACCACTCCTTTTTTCGGCTCACTGACGTTTAATTACCAATTGTGGGCCTTCATTGAGAGTTTTCTTTAACAGAAATGCCTTATTTAAGAGTTGCCTCAATTGAAATTAATCTGTGGAGCAGTTTTTGTTTCGCATGAAAAAGTCAATCGAGAAATATATAATTAAAATAATTATCCTCATTCACAGATTAATATTTTCAAATAGCTCGAGTAATTTTTGGAACTTTAATATTAGCTAAAAAAATTACATCTGATTTTTTAATGAATTTTTTTTACTTTTTCTACTTAATTTTAAATTTTTTTATAAAATTGCATCTCTATCCTGCGGGTATGCTAGCTGGTATGCCATATTTCATAAAAACGTGGGAATAAATAGGTGATAAGAATACTACCATTATGCCTTAAAGCAGCGATTCTCAACCTGTGGGGCGCGCCCCCCTGCGCGAGTACATTTAAAGGGGGGCGCGAGCATATCCAAGACAAAATATTTAAAGAAGTTTATTAATTGACTGAAAGGAAAGTACATACCCACATACAAAACAAAATACATTTCGACATAATATTTAATAATTAACTTATTAACTTACGCTTGGAGCACAATGAACGCGAAACCAGCGCAAAACCAACGCAACTACAACGCTCTGAACTGTCACGCAGTGCAAAATTCTAGCGGCAGAGCACAATGGCAGCTCGTGAAGTAGTACAAGTGACATAATATAAAATGGTATAAACTTGGAAAAATTACAAAAATGGATAATTTTGAAGCGATAATTTGCTTTGTTGGTCTTTATCTTTGTTATTTGCACTAAGGCTATCAATTTTTCCTCGAACGAGATTTTTCCAACCTCACTTTATGAACTGTCAACGCAGGATTCTGCGGCAAAGTTAGAAGTTTGCAAACTTTTGCGTTGCGGTTACGTTGTAGCTGCGTTCTATACGTTCACTGTGTTCACTTCAAACAATTTGTGGGAACCAAACTTTTAAGTGACAGTTTCTGCGCCAGTTTCGCGTCGGTTTCGCGTTCATTGTGATTTCAGGGTTAAAACTACTTCTCGTGAAACCGCAAAAATGACGCAAGAGTAATAAAAAGGCACCGGATTCTTGTTTTGTCAACGCTGAGGATCGGTGTTGCCAAATGTCAATAAATTACTGTTTTCTTGGTAATTTGTGTTTAAAATTAGGGTAAGAGTGTAGGTTTAGCGCCAAAATACTCAAATTACGTTATTATTGTATACATTTTATTGTATGCAGGGGGGCGCGATGACAATTTTGATTGAAAATTGGGCCGCGAATACTGAAAGGTTGAGAAACGCGGCCTAAAGGGTTAAAAAAAACCACCATAGAGACAGATGTAAATTAACTAATGGTTAAATAATATAGCACAGAACTGAATTTTTTTCGCTGTTCTGCTCTCTTTAGCCACGGAAAGTGCTAAATTTTACTCAAAAATAAATAGATAAGATAAGCAATCGCATATTGCGTTTAAAAATATTTACATGTCATCAAAAAACCTGATAATCATTTATCAGAATAAAAACAAAAATACTTTCATTTCCAACGTCATATAAAATCCAGCAACAACACAAATAAAACTTGTGAATTGATAATTTCTTTGTACAAAAAAAAAACAAAGACGAAAAACATTTCATAATCTGTCTTTTTGACAAATTGGTTTTTACGTATGTTCTTCATCCGAAAAGTCTGTCCAAGCAAATCCAAGGAATGTTTGAAATCTTATTCAGAATTCAAATAAAAAAAATGAAAGAAAAACCACAAATGCTGCTGTGAGATCACAAATTTCTTAATCTAATTATTGGCATCCCAAAGAAGCAAACGTTTTTTTTTCCTCTATGCTAATTTTTTTTGTTTGTCTTAAACGCAACTTTCTTTGGGACTCGAGTAAGATTTCCGAGATGTGTGACCAAAGCAGACTCTTTGGTGCCAAAGATGAAGATGCCAAGACTTAGACAAATGAGTTTCTCATACGCTTGATGGGTCATCTAGCTTGAATTTAATGTTTAAACAAAGATGTCGATTTAATTTCACTATTAAGATGATGAGTTGAGCTTCAGTTGAGGAGTGCCCAATGCGAAAGTGTGTGAACTTTTAGATTTTTTTTTTTGTGTTGCTAAATCAGTCTTAATATGATTCAAGAGAAATGAGATTGAATTTAAGCTTGGACGGTAAATTGGGGAAAACAAAAAAGAATTTTCTTCATTTCTTTTGATATGTGCGAATTATGTGGGATTTGCGTTTAAAAAATGTATATGAAAAGTTTTAATTTCAAGATCCCACCAAAGAATTTTTTTTTTTAACTGACTGGAAATTTTATTAATTATTTTTTTGCATCTTTTTAGAATTAATTGCAGCAATAGATTAACAAACAAACAAAAAATAAAAGTTCGAAATGGTAATACTGTTCAAAATAGAAACAAATATTATTAACATACAACAGCTCATTTTCTGATTTGTAATAGGAGAACTAATTAAATTATTTTTAGCGTTAAATTTGTGAGAAATGTATAACAGAATGAATTATTTGCACAAAAAGTTTTCGTTAGTAAAAAAAATGATCATTTTTTAACAAATGATTTTTTTTTCAAGCATGTATGTATACTTCATGTGCTAAAATTCTGTCTCTTTTTTGAATTTTTCGCTTGATAAGCATGAAAAATTTTACATCGTTTTTTTACATATCAAAATGGCTATTTTGCTAATAAAATTGAGGTTTTTATAGATCAACTAGCTTGCATACCCGTCGTTGCCGGGTTAAGTTTTTTCAAAAAAAAATTTTTTATGGTCTATGTTGGAGCTAAACTTTAGGCCAATCGGCTCGGTAGTTTCCCCGCGAAAGGGTAACATAGAAGAAGTGCTAAGTTTCGAGATCACTTTACCCCCTCCCCTTACTCCCCCACCTCTCGGGCTGCTTTTTAATGGGTCCAAGTTGGGGCTGGACCCCCGACGAACATCTATTCCAAATTTCAAGTCAATCGGTTCAGCCGTTCTTGCGTGAAACAGACAGACAGACAGACACCAACTCATTTTTATATATTAGTATGATTTGTTGCTCATCTTGGCTCGGATGGCCCCCCAAAAAAGGTGTAGCCATCCTACCCATAAAAGAACTTTTACAAAAACTCGCCAAATTCCTATTTTTTAGCAAAACAAAATAACAAGAATCCACTTTTTTTGAAATTACTAAAAATTGCATACCGAATTTTTGCGAAAAAAAAATTGGTACGAATTGAATTAACATCTATTAACCTCTCCAAAAATTTGATCGCATTCCAAACATTATACGCTCAAAACGGTTTTTACGATAAATTCATATCAAATAATTATGAAAACTGCCCACAAAATCGACATCTGTGAGCGAAACTCGGTTTTAATCACAATTTTAATACGCATTTATGAGGGAATTATCTCAATCAAATTACATCAGCGCCAAAACGCGATGCCAGTGTGAAAATGTGCGGTCACTGGTCACTATCAAGCGATTACAATCGATTCAATTTAATTTTATGAACAGAACATGCTCCAGACCAGACCCCAGCGCGGAAGATTCTTATGAATTAATTAAAGCATAATGCGATTGTCTTAGCGTAGTACAATTACGGCCGCTATTCTATATTCTATGTTTACGTTTTTTTTACACAACACTGAATGAATGCGTTGAATGAGCACCACCAATGATTATTTTTAGGCTCATGATTCACAAAATATTCACAAATTGGTCATGGGATTGTATGCTCGCCCGTAGTATGGACGTAACTAGCGTCCGATAACTTCGGGTTTCTACATTTCCTCCTTTGAAAAAGTTTCAGAAAAAAAAAATCTGTAACAAAGTTATTTTATTTTCGTTATAGCAAAGTGTTTTGTCGTAGAGTTCGCTATCGCTTCAGTTGATGGTTTACCGGAAGGGATAAAAAAAATTTAAAAAAAAAATGAAGAAAAAAAGCTCTGCTATGCTGCAGAAGCGAAATGATAAGACCTTATGGACTCATAGTTTGCAACCATAAATTCAATTCAGTTTTGTTTAATAGTTTATGCCGTTTTTAATACACAAAGAAAATTAATTGGAATAAATTCAATTAAAATTCGTCTAATTGGCGTGCGTGCATTCGACAGTAATGATGGATTCGGGGTCGAAATTGTGGTCAATTTTGTTGATCTTTGGATTAACATCGTTTGGATTAAGTTTCCGTTATGAAGTCTCATCGATCAATCGGGTGGACATGAAATTGAGATGTCCTAAGGTAAAGTGAAGTGGTATTTTATCCAAAATAATAGTGTGAACAAAGAATATTTTTGTTTTAATATTATGGGAAATCCCAATGCTATTGTGAGCGATAGATGACTTCATCTTGATAGTTGAGAAATCATGGTTTGAATTACAAGGAAATCATTTACAATACGTGCTTCTTATTTTAATTTTGTCGGAAGAAATACTCTGAATTTGCAAAATTATGGGTATGAGCTGAGTACTCCGATTTTCAAAGTAAAATCATTTCAAGAATAATCTGTCAAGTGCCTGTTTTTTTTCCCCAAAAACCTTCTTCAGGTGCAGTTGATGATGATACCTTTCTTACAAATCTCATGTGATGACATATTCGAATATAATGTTGAAAGTTTTTCAACAAAAACATTTGAAACCTCGAGAACTAACTGAAGTAGAAAGTTTAAATTTGGTGTAGAACAGGATTTTAACAAACAATAAACCTCTTCTGATAGTGGGAAAAATTGAATTTCGCTTTCCCCTTTCTCCCGTACAAAGGTAAACGATTTTTGCAATTTTCTCGCAAACGGCTCATTTTTTCGAAAAATTAATTTTGACAAAAAGTGTTTAGAATATGGTTCTTCGAAATCCTGAATACATCAAAATTCAATCGGACCACTCCCTCTCCCCTCCTCCCTCTCCCCTCCTCCCTCTCCCCTCCTCACTCTCCCCTCCTTCCTCTACCATAAAAATGGGAAAGATGTTTGCGATTATATCGAAAACGGTCAATTTTTTTCAAAATCGCGTTCCATAGGGTTCTATGGGGCCACCACAGCCTAATATTTTTATATTTTTCTGGGCTTTTATTCAAAATATCGACTTATCCGAGTTAACTTTTTCAATCCAAAAAAAAAATACCTAATCACGAAATTCAAATTGAAAGCAATCCAAAAGTTTTCAAGCTTATTTTCAAAAGCAGATCCCAGTAGAATCACTTAAAATTGATCGTATATTAATCTTTAGGTGATTTTTATATTTTTGTGGCACAAATCATGAGCATAAAGATTGCAATGTCATCAATTATTTTAAAAATTTCATTTCAATATCTAAAACATCATTTCGGATTATCTAAAATATTTGCTTTTTACAGTAGCACATTTGCAATTCCACGAAGAAATGAATTCGTACAAAATTTACATAATTCAATCATAGCTTCGAATTAAACTCGATAAAAAAATAAACTTATCAAATAACAGAACTATCCATTTAAACATGTAACACCGAATCGTCCTAAATTCTTAAAATAAAAATCGTTATTTCGCTACGCCCATATCAAAAGAAGGTCAAACCGACTCTATTTACGAACAATTTGACATCTTCAGTGGCAAAAAGCGTCAACAGAAAATCGTTCTGCATCATTTTGTTTACAAAAAAGACCCCAAAGACAAGTCATGTGTGATGATAAGATGATTTTGCTACTTATATCTATCTCATAAATGTTGTTTATCTACCAACAACATAATTTTACTACAATGTAAATTCAGTCTAAGTACTGTCACGGATAAAGTGTCACCTCAGCCTTATGGAGGTGCGTCTCATCAACGTGCCTAACATAAATTTTTAATATTAATTCTTTCAGGTAGGTCAACATTAACATTTTTAATGTAAATTGCAGCTAATAGTGCGGACATGTTGATTTTTGCGTAAATATAAGTTTACCATCAAGGAAATTGTTTCCATTTGCTGATTATTTTTGACTAATGACTCCTTTTTTAAAAATTTAGGGACTAACTGAAGCGTTTGAATGTTTGCTATGATTTCAATTCTTTTTCAAACAAAAAATATAATTGGCAATTTGGTTGAAATTGGAATAATGTTCTGGAAGACATGGCCAAAGTTTTTCCCTAATAGCTTGAAAAGCAGAGAAAACACACAAAATTCAACTTCTATCTTTTTCAGGTTAAAGCAATGAGGAATTTCGATTTAAGCGCAATGATGGGTTATTGGTATAATATTATTATTTGATTATTATTGTTGTAATATAATAATATTGTAATATAGGTATGTTGTTCAATATTACGCTTCAAGTGAGGAGCTTCCAGAATATGCTTGCATGAGAGGGGTTTTCGGAATGGAAGATCAGTATGTGAGTTTATTTTTGGGCAGATTTTAAATTTTTCCCATAACTTCAACGGATTTAATCAAAACTTTCAAACTTGAGAGTAATTTCTAATTGATTTTTTTTCCCCCATAGGTAACAATGAATTTTACCTACATTTATGCTGAGGATCCGTATCGAGAACAATTGCAAGGCAACATAACCTGGATAATTCCAAATTTTGATGTTCCAGCGCATTGGGTACACAAGGAATTTATATGTACGTAAGTGATTTGTCACATATTTGACACCAATACATAAATTTTGTATTGGTCTTCTTCCGCTGATACGTCGAAGCGTCTCCCAAGGCATACACTTTTAAAAAGTACCGGTCAAATACTACAATTCATCGCTAAATTGCGACCATTCACCAACCGATCTCTCATATCATCTACACATCATCAAATTTCATATTCGAGGGTTGTTTGAAAAGTTCGCCAGAAATTAGACAAGGTGTCATTTTTTATTTTTTGGTTCATTAAAAGAATGATTCTCAGAACGAAAGTTTAATTGCGCCTGATGTGGCGTGATAATAATAGATGAAGTAATATTGGCTCCAACTAATGTGGCCAAATTCTTAAATGGTGACCAACCTGCCATTCCCTAGATACAAACTTGAACGAGAGTTTTAATTTTTTCTGAAACATTTCATAATTGTTAAGCCACTGATTTCATCAAGGGGAAGAAATAAAAACCCCGACTTTTGATTATATTTAAACGGTCCAAAAAACCCTCACAAATATTAAAATTCCATTCAGAATTTGTAATTCCCATAAAACTGTGAATGCGGCAGCAGAGAAAAAAATCATTTTCAAATCTGGTTTTTGAACTGCCCAGGACCCCTTTTTTCTGTCCCGCTTTTTAAGACTAGATAAAATTTCCACTGACTTTTCAAACAACCCTCTTCGCACACATATTCCTCTCGCATGTGCGTTTTTTGTATGCTGTGCGTATCAGTGAATGACCGAGCGATGGCTGGGAAGAAATACACGTGCTAAAAAGTAGCTAAAATCACCATATATTTCAGACCAAGATATTTATAACACTTATATTATCGACATCGAGTACAGTTCATGGGCTCTAGTAATGCATTGTGCCGAAAAATCAAAAACACCAAGATATCTGTCCGCTCTACTCCTCTCTAGAGAACCAACACTCGGCATTAATGTTATTAACTTTCTTAGGTGAGTTCATTATATAAAATTTAAAGAAATTTTTTTATTATTATGGGTTTTTTAGGGAAAAGTTACCTCGCTACGATATTGATCTATCATTTATGTTTAACATTAATCAAACGATATGCGAAGACGAATCGTCAGAAATTACGGGATCTACGTTGGATTCACTGGCAGACACGGAAACACATCAGACCCGATCTACTAGGGCCCCAAGGAGAGGGCGGAAAGCTCGAAGGAGGACCGTTAAATTAGTTAACAACTAAAAAAATATATTTTTTAAAATTCAGAAATAAAATATTATACTTTCGTGCCATATTTTTGTAAAAATGTAAAATAAATTGTAACCATTCGGTTTTTAATACAAAAACTTAAAGTATTGTGTTATGTATTATTAAAGATGCTTTCTTTTTGCTGAAAGTAAATTTTTAAGTTTGAAAACATTCAACATTTCAGGCCGCTAAGGCTATAAAAATCAATTTTTGTGCTTTAAAAATATTAAAAATGGTTTATTTGGTCAAAAAATCACACATCTGATTTTTCATCCTGGAAATTTTCTTCCCATTATAAGGAAATTCGCACGTTAAATATAAGAATCTTTCTTCATTTCTGTTATTTCTGTTAGAGACAGAACCAATTTTTAAATACGTTTTAAAAACCGCTTTTATGCAAATCTTATTCAAACAACCACTACTGCTTATGGTTTGTTTCTTAAAACGCTTTTCAAGTTGGATTTTTCCAAATTACATAAAATTTTTTATACCGAAATCGCTTTTTGAAATTTTTGTAAGAAATTTTGGTTGCCGTAAATTCTGCCGTTAAAGTGTTAAGAAGTGTTTATCTTTTTTTTTTTTAAACCTAAAGTGTATTCAATAAATGCACAGTTAATTTTTATTTTTTTATTTTGACAGTATTAGAAATAACTCCCAAAATTAAGTTAAATTCAAAATTTCACCGCCATTTTCTAATTTCCGAAATTTTTTTATTGGGAACATTCTCTATCGCCAGTTTTCGCCTCGGCGCCACCGTCTACGTGGACCTAGTTAGCTGAACTTCCGTAAGCGCCACTCGTCTCAACAGAAGAAAAAAAATCAGAAATCAGAGCAAAGACTGACTTGAGAATGGTTTTTTAAAAACGTTAAATCCCAAAGTTAAAAGTAACATTTCGGCAATTGCGTATATTCACGACTTAGTTAAACCTCAAAACTATCGAAAAAACCAACATTTACAAGCGGAAGTGAATTCGCTGGCGTGCAAATCAACCTACAAAGTGAAATGTTTTTGTGGCTGGATTGCGGATTTGTTGATTCGGTTCGAATGAGTGAACAACAATTTTGATTGATTGGCCGTCGAAATGCACGCCAAACCATCGGTAATTATCATTAATCGAATTCAAAGCCTCTCGTGTACTCGGAAATAAATAAAAATTCAGTGTTTTGTGGCGAAATTCCCGGGGAGAAGCTTCAGAAGTTTCTGTTGTTTACATTTGACATTTCCTTTGCGCTTCTTCGCGTTGGGACTCGCAGTTTGGGAGGGAAAGTGCATCAAATATCGCTTAACTTAGAAATGAGGACCGCATAGAAATCGCTGGCTGGCAGCTGTAATTCTCTATTGCATGCACAAATGAAAATCAACAGAATTGACGGTACAAAAATACAATTTCCCATCAGCTTTATAGTAGATTCGATCACTTTGTTGTGGTCACCGTTTATTGACTAGGTTTCAGTGCCCGTGTCGCCGTACTATGAACAATCTAATCGTGAAGTAGAGCTCCCAATCGAAATGAATATCTCACGTCGCGGTAAGAGTAGTATCGTCGTTCCCCTCGACTCGCTGATCAAGGAGAAGGAGAACACAAATCGGCCAACAGCAGCCAGGTCGGCTGGAACCGTGGGCAAATGGGGCAAAATGGGCTTCACCTCCACCCGCACGTACACCCTGAAGGCCCTGCCACCGAGTATAGCAGCCGCCCAGTCGCCACAGGAAGGCGATTGCCCTGTTTCTTCAGTCAACGAGGCACCGAAGCCGAAGAAGTTCTTCAAGAGTCGCAATTCCGTGCCGGATGTTGTCACGTCCAGAATAATCCACCACCTACCTCGAGCACCCCCCTCCCCCATTCGCTCCGAGACTGCGATGGTCCCCGGGGAGCTAGGCAGTCTTAAAATCAAAATCCCAAAGCCTAACCGCGAGCGCAAGAAGTCAGTGACGATAGAGAAGCCCGTGAAGATCAAAAAGAAGAAAGAAGACGAGAAGAAACTGAAGCCGGAAGCACCACCAACCAGGAGGATATCCAGGAACCGCAAGGTCGTCAATTACAATGAGGAGGACGACGAGCGAAGTTCGACGCCGTTGCGGGACATACTGTTTGTGCCTAATCAAGAACCGCAGCAGGAAAATAACGTCATTATGGAGCCGCCACCCCAACTTGTCCCAAAGCCAACGCCTATCGAACATCCGCCAATTGTTCTACGAATATCAAAGGTAAAACATTAAATTGCAGCGAAATAATCTTTTCTAAATTCCGAAAATCCAATTTTAGGGTACCTCACGCCTTATTAGTACTGATAGCGAAGAATATCCTACCTCACCAGCAAATGAGGCCCCCGCACCAGAACCAACGCCAATCGCTTCCACAGAAGACCTTCTAGCAACTCTTTCTGGTGGCGATGCCAATGAAGTTCCCGCAGAAGGAAACCAAAACGCTGCCGAAAGCGAGCACATATCACCGCCGACCTCTCCGGTTCCACAAGTGGCGCCAGTTGAAGAAAAAGCACCACCACCGCTACAAGACGAGGAACCCAACAGGGAAGAGGACGAAGAAAAGAAAATCAAGGCTCCAACTCCGATTCCGCAAAAGCTTGAAAGCCTCAAAATCGTCATCAAAACCGATGTGCTAAAAACAGGCGGTTCGCATGAAAAATCCGAACGCAAGAAAAGCAAAAAACACCGCAAAGCCGCGGCCAATCTGAAAATAATCGAACATCAATTCAAAACACCATCCCCACAGTCAGTGACTGAAAATCTAGAACAGCTCTACCGCACAACAATTTCACCCTCGGACCGGGACTTTGATTCGCAGAGTTCGATATTGGGCAGCGTTTCATCGAAAGGCACGCAGCAATTTCCGGTTGCCATTCCTGACGAAAGTTGCGTGATTCGAAGTCGTGGATCCAGCGATGTAACCAGCGATCTAGAGACCAGTCAGCACAGCTCGCTCGTTGCTCCGCCCTCGGACATTGAATCGCGTCTCGAGTCGATGATGGACTGTGACGACGACGAACCGATAGCGGCAATTGCTGCGGAGGCTGGCATCACCGATGAAAACAAATTGTCGCTCATCCCCGAAGAACCGTTAACTGATGACATTTTGAAAGTGTTGTCGGATGAACCGGAAGTACAGGAGGAGGAGGAGCAGGCACAGAAATCGGAGGATGAAGGGCAGCGGAAGGAAGTTGAACCTGAAAATACGTTAGTTGAGCCGGAAGTCGCTTCGTCGCCAACACCAATTGTTGAGGAGCCACCACCACCACCAACCAAGAGAGTAACAAGGGGCAGGAAGAGTGCTAAGGCAGCAGAGCCAGCTCCTGTTGCAGCTAGCCCTCCGGAGCCTGTTAAGGAGGGGCGCATTACGAGAAATAATAATAATGGGAATATTAAGGTAATTACAATTACTGAGTATTGAAATTGATAGAATTTAATAGCGAAACAAATCAGAAAATGTAAAAAAAATTGAAAACGTCGTGTCGTAGGGGAGAAGAGGAAAGTTTCATACAGTTTTTGTTGACGAAGTGCAGTTGGGATGCTTTTATACGTACTGAAATGTTGTGTATGTACAAATGTTTCTGTACAAAGCTTCCCTACATTCTTCATCTTCTTCATCTTAAAGACGATGTAATTTATTTTTGTACCTACTTCTCCAACGTTTCAATTATCATTTTCTGCATTACTCGATGACGTTTTAATAGCAGATATTCTTGAAATTCTAAAGCGATAGTAAAAATTCTTATAAATGCTGACGTGCGAACACGTGCAATAAAACGTGATGGGAGTAAACTTTTTCGCCTAATTTTTCTCTTCACTTTTGCTTCTGTAATTATTGTGCATAAAAAAAAGTTAAATCAAGTGAAATACATGAATTTTTTTATTACGCGTGAGTTGACCGTTTTTTTTTATAAATTCTTTTGGCGTTTGTTTGTAAGCGAAATAATATTCCAATATTTAGGTTACTTATTAGCCGACTTGTTTCACATATGAAATAATGTTAATAAATTACTCCTGTCTTCATTTTAGAACAAAAAACCAGCTCCGGCGCCAGTCCGAAACTACGGCCGTCGACGAAAAAATGCACAGCCGGCAGCAGAATCCGCCACCATTGAAGCGATGGATCTATCATCTGGCAACCAGCAATCAACCGAACCAGAGCCAGCAACAGCCACCGAAACACCCGAAGAAGAACAACCAGCAAAAGACAGCAAATCCCCAGTGCCGGTAGAAGAACCAGCCCGAGAGGAAATTCCGCCATTGAAGCTCAGCCTAAGCGTTGATAACAGCAAGAAGCCAGTCGACGAGACCACAGAAAAAGAGTACAAAATCCGAAGCAAACTGAAGCGAACGTGGTACGAGCGAGAAGCTAAACAACAGCAACAGGAAGAGGAGCAGCTGGCGAACGACGCCGCGGATGATTCATTCGAGCTGGAGCCGGTTAATAGTCTAAGTAGCAGAAATTCCCTCAGATCAAATAGTAAATTAGTGAATAACAACAATAACAGTGGGGGCTGCCAACCGTCTGCCAGTGACGATGATAAACGAAGCGTTAAGCTGGTTATCTCGAAGAAGAAAGGAAGCATCTTCAAGAGCAGATCCCTGGTGGCTGATCAGGGCGGTGACAGTAAGAAGCGTCACGTCTACAAACACACCTGGGATGCCGATTACAAAAAGGAGAAGTTGGCGGCTGCCGAGAATTCCGCAGCCCCATCGACAGCGGAGTCCATCTACGATGATGAATTCAATAACGAGGAAAGCAGCACGTCGAAATTAACGCGAGTCACCCGTCAGAATTCTGGGAAATTCGAGGACGAGACCGTAACGCGGGTAACATGCGATCGTAAGGCGAAAGAATACTACACGGTGGTGAGGAATGTGAAGACGGCACATCAGATCCAGGAGATTGGCGAGTATCAGGAGATGGACGATGATGTCGAGTACATTCTGGACGCCCTACAGCCACACAATCCCATCCCCACGCGTTGTCTGTCGGCAATTCAACTGGCATCGAAATGCATGACTCCAGCATTCCGGATGCATGTTCGAGCCCATGGCACCGTAACAAAATTCTTCAAAGCGCTTAAGGATGCCAAACACGACATTAGTCTTGGTCTCTGCACGGCGACAATAATGTTTGTGCTATCGCAGGACACGCTAAACATGGATTTAGATCGGGATTCGCTTGAGCTGATGATGAATCTGCTGGAATCGGACGTGTGCAATCCACTGGACGAGAACTCGCTGACCAACTTTGAGCGGAACAAGCAAAAAGTAAAGGAAATCTGTGAGGAGATCAAAAGTCAGGGTAAAGCCGCTCACCTCAACATCGAATCAATTTCGGTGGGGACATTGGCAATGGAAACTCTACTGTCGATGACATCGAAACGTGCCGGTGAATGGTTTAAGGAGGAACTACGCGAACTTGGCGGTCTCGAACACATCATCAAAACGATTTGTGAGTGCTGCCAAACAATTTCCGACTACGTTGTCAATTGGACGGAAGTCCTGCTTGATAAGTTGCGCACTATCGAGCGATGTCTGCGGGTGCTGGAAAATGTCTCGACACAAAACGAAACGAATCAAAGCTACATTCTTTCGTACTCGGGCGGCAACGCGGTTAATACCTTAGTGAAATTGTACAAGCTTTGCGACAGTGAGATCGCCCTCTATCCAACGTCCGATTCGACGCCCAAAGAGAATCCCGGCGTTGTACTCCGCGAAGCTCTACTGCCAACACTTAAAGTTTTGATAAATCTGACCCATCCGTTTGATAGTCGGGCGATCGGAAGCTCTATAATTGGCAGCAAAGTGGGCATTTTCGACACCAGTTTTCATATTCTATTGCAGGCCCCCAATTATATTCCAGAGCGCTGCATCTTTGATTTGAGCATTTTGGTGAGTCGAAATGGTGTTGAATTAAAGATTTTGATTTTAAATTGTGATTCTTTTTAGGTACTTCTTCTGCTGATTAATTTGACGATGCACACTGTTAATAATCGTACGTCAATAATTCAGTCACACGCGCCTTCTGATTTTGGCAATCAGTTTGATAAAGTGCCCGCTATTAAAGCTCTCATTGAATATTTCTACAAATGCGAGGAGCAAGCAAGGTAACGTTGGATTTGTACACGTTTTTATGAATGAAAAAATCGAATTCCTTTGAAATTTTCGTAAAATTTTGCATTAAACATAATTTTGTCTTATTTCAGATTGGCTGAGAAGAACACCGATGAAATTTTGGAGAACCCCGACGAGAAAAACAAGAAACAATCGCAGGAAGAAGTCGACGAAACTGTTACGAAATGTAAGTACACACGTTTCTCTTTTAACGACATACATTTTGTGAAGTTAATACAATTTCACACAACTTTTACATACATATAAATTCAATTGAAAACACTTTCTCCCTCCTTTAAACAAGTGTTCGTTTTTTTGAGATTTTCTTCAAAATTTATAATTACGCCAGTGGTGAAAAACGATCTACCTGCCCAATTTACACTTAATTTTATATTTTTGCAGTGCTTCAAAAGGCCGGTCATCACATGGAGCACACACTGCAGGCGAGCTACGCTGGCATATTAATTGGTCATTTGATATCGAACAGCAAAGAGAACGAGGATAAAATTCGACCATATTTACAAGACAACAGCTTTAAGGATATTGTTAGCATATTAGAAAAATACTATAATTTTATGAACCTAACAGCAAGCGTAAGTTTTTCAAATCTTCAATCACAGAGTAGAAGTTTTATTAATATTGCATTTCATTTCAGGCGGAAGCAAGCGTAGTTTCGCATATAAAATCAACCAAAAATCTAATCGACTATTTCAAAAAATGTGATACACATTCCAATAGTGATAGCAATTCCCCGGACGGTATTGTCACCAATTGCAGCACGAGTGAACCGACTCCAAGCTCTTCCGTTATGGCAACAAGGAGTACTCCGCGTGTATACAAAACGTACAGTCAAAGATAATCTGAAATTTAAGCGTAGTACATGGGGATCGAAATGGCATATGGATCATCTTTTAGACAGGGTCGATTCGATTTATTTTACCATTTTTTAGATATTCACAAACTTTAATATTATATTTAAAAAGAAAAAATTTATTCTTATTTATTTAATTTTACTTAAAAATCAATTCATTAGTTGCGATGTGCAAACTTTCAATGCGATTTTCTTGTCTTTCATTGGAAATATTAGCAAATCAAAACTTATTAATGGCATTGGTAATTTAGATTTTGTCGATTTTCTTACTTAAAATCGCTTTTAAATGAGAACAAAACCGAAACAAATTGCGAAAGAGAAAATTGATTTAATTTTTTTATTGTAAGGTTCATTTTTTTTTATTGAAAAAAAAACTAGAGTAGAAAGTAATTTAAGTTTTGGGTGAAAATAATAAAAATAAAAAAAAAAACAAATCAACCACAAGACCAAGTTATAAGAAAATTACATTTAAACAAATAAGATACAAAAAAAAATCTATATTGAAGAAATAAGATTATAAGAAAAAAAAATATAACAAACGGGAATTATTACATTTATAAGTCAAAACACAAATCAAATTGTAAATATCTGTTGTTCAAAATGAAAGTATTTAGTATAAATCTGCAATATCGTGTTTTATTTTTCTTTTTAACTGTCAAAATATTAGGGATAGGAAATCAGTAAGTAAATACCAACTTCCCACATATTTTTGTGTAATTTTCTTTCATAGACCAAAATTTACCACCGCGCCCTTAGTTCTTGCTGCGCTACTGCTTCAATGTTCCAACGATAACTCAAATTTCAGTTCATCAATTAAAAGTTTTGGTCGAACATTTAGGAGGCAAGAGGGTCCATGATAACTTCTATACAAAAAATCGCGAAAAAGCTTGTCTAGAAGAAGGGGTGGTGGAGGGAAGAGGGTACGAAAAGGCAAAAATTAGTGTGGCTTGTTTCAATGACTACCCCTTCTATTCCTTTTTTGTAGCTTTTGTAGATACAACTGAACTTTTGCTAAAAACCGGATCAACAACATGTCATAAGTTCTGAAGATCACAGGAAAGGGGTTGATTTAGTGGCCGTAAATTATCCTTAACTTACTTAAAATTAATTTAACGATGCGAAAGATAAAACCATGACACTACCATCATTTCATTTTATTTTGTCTAGGATATTTCATATTTTTCTGTTACTGGTTCGTGAGTATACACGGCTTAAATTTTAAGAAAAAACCATTTCCTGTTTCGGAATTTAAAGTTTTCTTTTGCAATAGTGAATTCAAAGTTTTTGAACATTATTTAAAGAATAGATTTTAGTTGGAAATTTTAAATATTTAAAAAATATTTTCTAAAAATTATTTAAAAAAAAAAACTAAATGCCCTGCGCGAATATTTGTTAGGTTATAAAAAGTGGTTTTCCTCTCAAAAAGTGTACTTTTTAATCAATTTACAATTAACTTCCAAAAGGTAAATTCATTTTTAATTTAAAACACTTGCCAATAGTATTTTTTTTAAAGTGCACTTTCTAGAGCTTTTAGTCGAATTTGGTATCCACTTTATTTAAATTTTGTAAATTTAGAATGTTTTACAACCACTCCCTGAAAAATTGAATAAACTCTCCGAAATAATTTGAAAAACTTTCCAATTGATCAAAAAAACTGTGTTAAATAATGAGAGAATCCTAATGGAAAAAAATCCTGGCTTTGAATTTTACAAGCTACCTCCACATTTTTGGAAAAATCAATAAAAACCACCTAATACTTAAAAAATTGAAGCAAAAATGAATAAATTAAAACAAAAATTAGATAAAATTCTAAACAGCAAACAGTATTTATTTGAACTACTTTATTGTCAGTCTAATTTAAATCATGATTTTCCACTTTTTTGTGCCATTGCCATAGCGTTTTCATTAGCCATCATTTGGAATTCCTGGAATCTCTGTGATATCCTTTGGTTCATTTTTAAGTATTTTTCCATACAATTTAGTGAACAACGTTCCTAAAATAGAAAATATTACCAATAAACTGATATGTTTTACATAATATTTACAATAATTTATATTTCAATGAGACAACTTTTCACTTCATTTTTTTTAAATTTCATTTGATATTTTTGAACCTGTTACTCAATTTACTTTAAAAAAATTAAAACAATTTAATACCTCATCTGGTTTAACAGATCTTGACGTGAAATCCTTTACGCAGTCAATAAAACATATTTCCGAAAGTTTATTGTAGGACATAAGAAAATCTTGAAACTGAATTCGAAATTTTTTAAGGTTAATAAAATTTAAAAAGAAATCTTTGAAAATATTTACTGTCTTCATCTGATCCTTGTCCAAAGCGTCTAGTGGAACCGTTGCACTCATTTTTACGGTGATTAAGATTTGTTTTTATTGGAAAAATTCAAATCTCGAAATATTTTTTAAGACAATCAGAATGTGATAACCTCAAAATTGGATGAAGGAAATCACTTTTCCTGAAGGTGGGTTCACATTCGCAACACAAGAAATGCAAATAACTAGTGGATTTTAGAGTTCTTGTATACTGTGAATCCTTTTTTTTGTTTATGTATGAAAATGGAAAAGAAAATTACACGAGGGACTGTCCATAAAATACGTTACGCTAATTTTCGGTCTTTAAAAACCCCTACTCCCCTGTGTTTAACTTTTTGCCATTTTTTGCATGGATTTTAGTGCTGCCGTCACACTACCCTATAAAAATTTAAGTCCAATTAATAGATTTTCTAACCAGTTAAAAGAAATCCTTCGCTTAATTTTTAGGAGTTGAGATTTTTCAAAGTTTAGGGCGTGGGTGCGAAAAAGTCTGATTGCATGTTAATTCCAGTTTTTATTGGAAAGTTTCCAGTTCGCTCTGATAAATGAATGAAAAACACTAGAATTAGCATGCAATTAGACCATTTTGCACACGTCCTAAGTAAAAAATCGATTCTGAAACGTGAGTTTCTATAGTCGGTGCTGTAAAAATGTAAAAACGTAACTGTGGACAGGCCATACCATTTTTTTGTACAATTAAAAATCAGTGTACTTTTGAGTGTACTCAGCGGTACTTGATCATTTGGAAAACACAACAAAGAACAGCTGAGAAATTAGTTTCGAAACCCACAAAAAATTGCTGACGATTTAAGTTGCGAGTGAAATTCTACTGCCAATATTCTCGTAGTTCCTAAAACTGAATTCTTCGGGACAAAAATATCTTTAGAAAATGGGCCGCACGTTCCTTGAGCATTTAGGAGGTGTGAAATTGTACTCGTGCAATTCTTGTGACGCGAATCTGACAAACAAAAGCGAGTTAATTAGTACGAGATTCACTGGAGCCACTGGTAATTATCCCTTCTAATATCTCCGTTGATTACATTTCAAAATGTCTACGTGTCCAATATTAATTCCAGGACGGGCCTACCTGTTCAAGCGAGTGGTCAACTTGACTTACAGCAACGTCCAGGACCGAGTCATGTTAACGGGGAGACATATGGTCCGCGACGTGATGTGCAAGAACTGCTCCGTCAAATTGGGCTGGATGTACGAATTCGCCACCGACGACTCCCAGAAGTATATCACAAAGAACTTTCTTATTTGCGCATCCCACAACAAAGGCGGGAATCATTTCTTTGTTTCGTTTCAGGTACAAAGAGGGGCGAGTTATTCTGGAATACGCTCTCATATCGGAGTCTGAGGGGTTTTTGGATCCATATTCGAATCGAAATATCCATCACGAACATTGATCCATATTCGCAATAGACATTTATATTTATAATTCGTAGATTTAAGTTAGAGCATAGAATTTAATACTTGTATTGTTTAAATTAAAAAATCATATTTACTATTAGTGATTTTACCGTATATTCAATCACAAACTTATCATATTTTTTTTAGATTTATGTGAATAAATATTGTCATTTGCTATTTATTAGATTGATTCGATAATATACCGTTTTGTGGTGTTTTCCCTAAATAAACATTTGAAAAATTAACATTCTACTAAAGCAGGTTTAAATGAATTTTTATCCTATAAAATGATTTCTTATTACATCCACGTTTTCTACCTATAGGTTTTCAAGTATTTAAAAAATCGTAAAACTGAAAAACAGCAAAAACGATAAGGAGGCGATTTTTGGGGTTCTTGCAAACCCCCAGGAATTCTATGTTAAGTGCTAACCAAAGTGGAATGGCGGCTCAAAACTCAGAAATTCCTTATTTGAAAGATTCAAAGCAATTCATTCAAATTGCTTTTCTTCTTTCATTTTTGTTTACAACATCCATCCAGAAGAGAATGAATTATTGATAAACCGTTTTCCGTTCGAGCTAGAGTGAAAGCAATAGCAGAGCAGATTTTTTTTCTTTTTTTTTTGTTTATTATTATTACTAATAATTGCCGCGGGACTTGAGTCCAGCCTCCCCTGAGTTCAAAGACTTTAGTAAATCGTTATATATTTAGCGAATTACACTTCACATTTGCGAACTATACGAACGAAAAATATGTTTGTTTTTTTGGCATTTGTAAGGTTATCTCGTATGTATACACAATTTCAGATTCGTACTAAATTTATCATAATTGTTATTACGTAATTCTTCTAATTTTCACTCTTTTTGAAAATTTAAAAAAATCTACACATCTATTCATATTTTGCACTAATTTTCACATAATATTTTACACCGTTTTTTAAAATGTTTCTTTTTATATCCTCTTTAGACAACTTTTTCTTTAAATTTTTAGGAAAGGTATATTTTATTTAATGTTTAAACTGCTTTTGATGGTGTTATGCTCTAATAAATCCATATAGGTTCTATAAGGATTAGCGGTTTGACCTTTTTACACACTTTCATTAAGTTGATTCGTCGCTACCTATATTTTCAAATCGTTGGAAGCTTGCAACATATGTAGGAGGATGGAATTTTGCCACCTTGCGAAGTTCCGGTGGCAATAAAATATTTTGACTACTTGGTCCTTGTAAGGATAACGGAAGGTCCTGTAAAAAAACGTTAATTATCATTTCTCTCAAATTTTCCGAAAAAAATCTCATTTATGGGTTTTTGAGGTCGCTGAATCCGTAGAAGGAAAAAGGACCTCTTGGAGATGGAAAATCTCTTGGAGATGGTTTTATCCCGAACTTTGAGATCCCTTTTCAAAAAACGCAAATCTCTTTAAAAAAAAAAGTTAAATATAAATGAAGCGGCGTATTTGCTATGCAAATAAAAAACTTAAAGAGTTTCAATTATGTCATTAAAAGTTTGATGCAATTTCTTGTGAGATAAGAACAATCACCCCACAATTGACTGAGAAAGAATCTTATTTCCTCTTTTGCCAATGACTTAAGTTTTAAGACAAAATATTCTATTTCCGTTAATTTACTGCCATAAGTTGATTGGCATCGTAATGTAAACACCTTTCAATTGTTCCAATTTAAGTATTATTCAAGACTGTGAGATAACATTCTTTAATCGTAGAATAGTAGAGTGCAATTTGTAATGTTTTGCGTGTGCATTCGTCATTAACATATCTATTACGTATTGGAAATTTACTGTACGTTTAGAATATTTGGTTTTTTACCTGTCCAGACCAGTAATGATTGGAAACGGGCTCAATTTAACATTGTCTTTTTTTGACAATGTTTCAGAATATTCATGTAATAAATTAAAATGAATTGTATAAGATATTTGTTTAGTCCAAATTCAACCATTTGCGCATAAAATTCATTAGGTATATTTTACTGATATTATTTAGTTATTTCCAAATCAAATTTAGTTTTTACAAGTCAAGGTCAACATTTTATAGATCAAAAATTCTGGCCGTCTTTTTTTGTCGTACCAAAATCTGGTTTTCTATGAAGATTTTGAGAGTTGTGATTGAAAGAGTTACAAATATTCTTAATTTATCAAATATCTGCATTTTTCTGGACTTTGCAAAGATTCAATTCAGCACTGGCGTAAAATGGCGAATTTGATTTTATAAAATGGCGAATTTGATTTGTAAAATAGTCAATTTGTTGTGCAAAATCAGTAATTTCATCAGCTAAATAGTGATTTGATGTGCAAATGGTTGAATTTAGACTAAAAATAACTGTAGAATAAGTTTCACATAACTTTTCAATATTCATTTAGGCAATTTCATACTTATATCCTCACCTACGAAAAAGTTGTTAGCGCTTATGTTTAAAATAGTGCATTTAACCATAAGTAAACATTTTTTGTAGTGGCTCTTGTGACAAAAAATTGAATTCAAATCATGATTTGCATTTTAAACGTTAAAAAATTTAAAAAAATATGTTTTATGATACATTGGAATAATTGATTTTTATTGTTATTTACTAAAGTGTTAAGTATTCGCAAATAAACTATTATCTGTGCATTATACAAATTGGATGCGATAAGATTTATCTTATCTAGAAACAAAGTAGTATAAAATTAATCACGTTAATATAATAACAGATGTGGTAAATAACAACATTTTATGGGACACTTTCATTATTTCGTAGTTATAGATTTGATTTTTTTAAAGTTATTGGATTATTGAGAATATTTGTAATTAGATCCAATTGGATTCAATTTCTGTTCTAATACTTTGTTTACTGAAGCGGATTAAACAACATCAAAACATTAGCTACTGACTAATCATTTCCACCACTATCTGTTCTTTGGTACCGTGTAAAAAGTGATCTTTTAAAGGTAAAACTATTCAACTATTATTGTCACCTTCTGATCCAATTAGATATCTCGTCATTTATTCGATATAAATATCTCAGAAGAACGATAGCTTAATTTGACTACAATAGCGTATATTGTTTTAAGATGTAGATCGATTTATTTACTTATGAAATGTGAAGAGGCAAGAAAAAAACCCGAGGAAGTTCATGTTGTAATGGATTCAGACGTCAATGTTAAACCGCAGAACTGTTCTGTTTCTATTCAAATTAAGTAATATTCTGCCATTTGCTTCTATCACGGTCAGTCGATATCTAGTTTTACAGTGAATACGATATCTTCAGTTCAATCTCTCCTCTATCCAATAATAGATGGAATTCGAATAGGTTACATCACGTATATAGAACGAGGTGATAACATATTTCGCGGTTCGGTTTATGATTTTGTACTACTGATAGGAATATTTTTGTTGTAGGTCTCAAATTATCGCTGCTGATATACTACGACTCTGTTTTTGAAAAGATTGTTACAAAAAAGGTACGTAACGATTAGTTATCTGGTTTAATTCTATTTGAACGGTTCGGTAAATTGTCATTCCGGACAAGATATTTCTGATTGTGCAAATTGTTGCATTTTCATAGAAATAACTTTTTCCAAAATGTTCTCTGGATTAACAAAAATTATAAGGGACATGGGGAATAGAAGCCTCGCGTCTAGCTATTTTAAAAGTTGTGATAATGTGAGAAAATTAATATATACTTTTATTATATTTTAAAATGCAAAGTGAAAAGTTTAAATTATATTTACTTCTCGTGAATATCGCTAAAAGTTATTGTGTTTAACTTCAAAAATACCAGAAGTGCTTAGCGATTATTTAATGCAGATGTGATGATAATGAATTTGAAAATTAGTTTTAGCCGCCGTTTACAGCTGACACTTTATTCCGCGAATTTTATTCTTCGACACCAAATTCATATTGCCCAACCATTTACACTACGATTCAAAATTCAGTGATTTATTCCTGAAACACACGCGAGGTCGAATTTTTCAATATAAAACCGTCCAAGAAAATTCAAATTTTCCCAACTTTTGCTAAGTGATTTTATTCTGTGATACAAAAATAAAATTCTCGAAACAAATTCTGAATAAAATTCGCGGAGAAATTCAAGAAAAAATCGCAAGTTTAAACGGTGCCTTAGAATTTGAAACTCAGATACGACCTCAAAAACTAACCAGAGTACAATTTTAGTTAATTTAATAAAAGTTCCGATAAATTCATAAAAGCTTTTCAGATTAATAATAACTTCTACGGTCAGTTTTTAATTGAATAAAAGGTCCATAATTTGAAAAATGTTGAAAATTTATTTAAACTGGAAATTAAGAAATTACACATTATGCAAATATTAAACAAATTAATATCATAATACAGCATCTAATAAAATTTACATAAACTAAAGCCACAGTTGATACCAATTTTTTTTTACCAATTTATGCTTTATTCAAGCAATACCACTAATTTTTCTCTGTATACAAAAATAAAATTGTAGTCTTTTAGATGTGAGGGGGCTGGGGAGAGTAAAGTATACTGTGGTCTTTTTGGTACCACATCAAAGCACAATTTAAAATTAATTAATATTTTTGTCCGGAGTTTTACATAAATCTGCAGTGCAAACAAAATTATTTGATTAATGTTTCCAGCTAAGAACTCGGCGAGGTTCTGATTTAAATCCAACAAATCAGTTGGTCTGTTAGTTTGTTAGTCTTTCTGTCTGATAGTCAGTGTATAAGAGAAAATCAGTTTTTTGTTATTATCTCGAAAAAATGGGTTTTTGCAGGCTGTAGGTATGTGATATTAATAAATTAATGAGTAGTGCATTCTCCACACTTATCCATTATCCTTTCGTTATTGCAACATTTTCATTGCTTGCAAACTAACGGTATTTTGAAAAACGCGTTAAAAGAAGAATTAAAGATATTAAATTTTTTTACATTTTTTTCCTTTTACTATAAAGAAAAATTCATATTTTTATATAACCTAACATTTTTGCGCAATTCCGTAGATTCTGTATCAGAAAGTCATGTGCTGTTCACATCAGATATTTTAAAACAAAATTTTGCATGTCAATGTATTCTGTTTTTCGATTTAATCGGTTTTACAACGAATTTTGTGCAACAAACTGGGCACCAATCATGTAGTCCGACGCGTCTCTGTCTTTCGACTTCGACGCAGCTTTTAAGTCTTGACTTCGCCATATCTGCAGCTTGAAATTTCGCGGAATCATCACTATGAATCCAAACGTGATTCTGACTGTCACTCCAGGAAATTTGAAGCTGCTGATATGGCGAAGTCAAGAGTTAAAAGCTGCGTCGAAGTCGAAAGACAGAGACGCGTCGGAATACATGATTGGTGCCCTGTTTTTAAGTAAATAGAATTCTCTTTCTTGGGAAACTTTTTATTGTTTTAATTTTAACAGAATAAATTGAAATTTAGTCATGAATTGTGTGGTGAAATAAAGTTAGGAAAGTAAGCTTAAATATTAAAAGTTTTTAGATTTTTTTCCAAATGATAATATTTTGGATAGCGTCAGTTACGATTTTTATATAATGTGTATGAAAATATCTAATATTAATCAACAAACTTGTTTGTAGTAATGTTTCCTTTTTGCTTTAAATTTATTAATTCTCGATAACATTTAAACATTTAAAAATGAATATCTTTTAGATAACTGCATCCCAAATGTCTACATCTAGCCACAAAAAAGTCCGTCATATTCTGGAATTGACACTGGAAGAAAAACGTGACTTTATCGACTCAATCGATACAATTTTAACTGATTGTGATGGTAATTCGATAAAATATATGCCAATATAATTAAAATGCAAAATGCGATTAATATCTGTTCTATTACGTATCACCAGGTGTTGTTTGGGAACTAGCGAAACCGATTAAGGGGGCAGGAGAGGCGATTAATTTATTGAAGAAGGCTGGTAAGCGATACGGATATGTGACAAATAATAGCGTTCGGCAAATGGACGACTATGCAAATCTATTCAAAAGTATTGGAGTTGATGTTGATTTGGTAAGACAGATTAATTTAAATTCTATGCTCCCATTAGAATAGATGAAAATATTACAACTAGAATATTCAACACTTTCTCACTAATTAATTATTCCAGAAAGATTTGTATCATCCGGCACGTGCAATTGTTGAATATCTCCAGAAAATTGAGTTTAATGGACTTATTTATTGCTGTGCGACAACAGTTTTTAAAAATTACCTGAAGGAAGCCGGATTTAGTGTTATTGATGGGGTGAATATATTACTATTATTGTATTTTTAAAAGCTCTCATTTAGCTTGCTGCTTAGTCTGTGCGTTTGTCTGTTTATTTGTCTGTCAGGGTCAAATCTTGTAATCTAATTTGTATTTTTCCTTTTCACTACAATTTTTTATTATGTTTCTGATAAAACTCAAATTTTTCTACAAATTGTCCTTTGTAAAAAAAAGTCAATTAATCCATTTCAGCCCAATAAAATCCTGGAAGAAAATTTTGCTGATTTAGCTCGACACGTGTTCGACAAAGAGCCAGTAAAAGCAGTTATAGTCGACGTGGATTTCAATTTATCTGCTCCGAAATTAATTCGAGCCGCTTTATATCTAACAAACAAACCAGATTGTATTTTTATTGCCGGTGCAACGGATATGATGCTTCCAGTTGGACATGAAACACAAATTATTGGTATGAAAAATTAATTAAATATTTTAAAATCTATAGCAAAATGAAAAACCTTTCCATTATTAAAGGTCCTGGACCATACATAAAAGTTGTAGAAAATGCCAGTGGCAAAAAAGCAACAGTCATCGGAAAGCCAGGCTTGAAATTGGGCGAAATACTAATGGATTACTTCAACATAAAAGACCCAAAAAGGACACTATTTATTGGAGATATGATGGAACAGGATATTGGATTCGGAAAAGTTTGCGGTTTCCAGACATTGGCAGTTCTTACTGGAGGAATTAAAAAAACAGATTTCCAAACATCGGAAGAAATATTACCTGATTTTTATGCAAATAGTATGACGGACTTTATTGAATTTTTCCGTCAATTAGAAAATGATAATTAGTTTTAGTAAATTTCCAAATTTTCGAATTTACTGTTTCGTTTGTTATATGACAACAAAGTATTGCCATTTTTATTTATTGAATTGTTGTTAGATTATGAATGTGTAAAAATTTGTATACAAAAAAATTGAGGCGTTGAGAGCAAAAGTGACCCACGTGTCGAAATCATGAATTTTTTTGTGTTTGAACCATTATTGCAAGTGAGTTTTTTTGAAAAAATGTATGGATGCACAATAGAACATTTTGACATCAAGTAGTAAAGTACACCCAAAATTTTTTCTCAGAAATTTACAGTCAATAATAATACAAAGTGGAAAAGCTCCAAAAAGTCGATTATGTGGCTTGGACCACTTTTGCTCTCAACGCCTCAATTATTCTAAGTTCTTAAAAAGATGCAAATAAAATAAGACACTTTATGAGTATATTTTTAATTTTGAATAATTTGTTTTTCTAAATTATACTGAATTATTTTTCTTTGCCAGACGATTACTCTATGAATTAGAAATTGTATTATCATCTATGGTACGAAAATTAAATTATTATCTTGTCTGCGAGAAATCAATCATTCCATATTTAGGTGCATAGTCAATTTGGAAATAAAATCCTAGAAGAAAAGCCGTTTATATCATTTTAATTTAAATTGTTCCAGCATTAGTTTCACTAGTCTGTCAAGTTGTTTAAGTTGCGCAAAACATGTTATGTCTTAAAACAATGTTTAATTGTTTTTCCTCTATTTTAAATTAAAAATCATAAAAGTTTGTTAATTTTTTAAAAAGTGTCAATGTATTTTAAATATTGGATTAGGGAAAAAGTATCGAGTCTTTTTAACCAAAATGCAAACAGTTTTTTATACATGGCATCCGAAGGTCTAGCTTTTTTTTGGTATCGACATAAAACTGTTTTGTGCTCAATCTGAAATTCCTTAGCGATATCATGACTGATTACATGCCGGTCTTACTTTATTTTTACGCGGTTTTCAACGCTAAAAAAATTTCGATTTTCTAAAATTTTCTTGAAAACAATATTGCAATTATCCGCCATAAGACTTGCTCTAAATCTAGTTACTCATAGATAAGATACAATTTAGTACGGGAAATGCACATCACGCTATAAGATACAGATTAAGATGTTTATTCTTTATGTGTAATATTGTCGTCATTCATAAATGAAGAATTAGTCAAAATTCAAATTTATGGTCTTCGTGGAAGCTGATTAGTCTTGAATGGCAAAATCTTTCTTTTTACTTAATTAATTTGGTTCTATTCTTCGAAACGAAATGAGCCAGGCTACATCTGGTTTTGTAGCAAACACGATATCTTGAGTTCAATTCACTATTTTGGGCAAAAAATATAACAAAATTATTATCTAATCACCGCCATATCACCGACTCTCAGACGTCGAACGAAGTGGTATCATAATTGGCTGTTCGGTTTTTGATTTTTATTATTGATAGCAAGTTTTTTTTTTTGCTCTCAAATTATCACTTTTGAGATACCGCGAGTCTGTTTTGGAAGTTTGGAAGTATTTTTGAAAAAAAGGTAGGTAGCGATTAGTTATCTGGTTTAATTCTATTTGTTCGGTACATTTTCATTCCGAAGTTTCCATTTTCACGGTTATTGAAAGGAAAAAAATTGAAATTGCTTAAAAATGTTTTCTGGAATAACACAAATTATTCGGGATATGGGGAATAGAAGCCTTGAGTCCAGCTATTTTAAAAATTGTGACAAAGTGAGAAAAATAATATAATTTCCATTAGCCATTATAGAGTTTACAAAGTCAAGTAAATTTAACACTTCCACAAATCCGGCATTTTCATACATCGCATTTATCATATTACAATGATTCCACAGTACCTACTTTAGTGATATTCTACATATCTGTGAATATAAATTTAAAATAAACAGAAATAAAAATAAAAAAATACAGAAAAAATTCTTTTTTTAATCTTCCTATTTTTATTTAAATGATAAATTAGACAGAAATCACAAAATTTATTAGACTGGAATAAAATTTCTTAATAATGTGATTACAATTGAAAACTTCTTAATACGTAGATTTTATCAAGGGGGCGGTTCTTGATTGAATAAACGAACTTTTTTTAAAGTGTTTAGTTCAGTGAATATTAGAGATTGAAAGTGGTTTTTTTGAACTGAACCAGAAACCACTAAACTTTTGAAAGTTTAGGAACCAAAACCAGAAATTTAATTCACCCTTGAATCGAAACCGAACCATACTCAAAAAACTTTTGGAACATGAAAGCCTTATTTACCCCGGAAATTCACAAATTACACATTATGCAAACAGATAATAAAATTATGAATGATAAGGCCTTACAACACGAGTACTACAGTATCAAAGATTTGCAATTTTTTGAGTACAAAAGCTGTGGAGAATTTACTTCTGAATTGCATGATTTAGAAATACACTTTTTCGGCGTTGACGTAACTTTTGTGTTCAAAAGTCGTTAAAATAATAAAATTCTAATTACGTTCTTTATCAGTCCGATTCTATTAACTGCTGTCGGCACAATAAAACAAAAATTATGTAATTCCGTGTTCTGTTGTTCTGTTGTTGGTAAACACCATACTGTATTTATTTTGGATCAAGCATATTAGTTAATTGTGCTAAAATTTTAAGATATGTTTTTTCTCGCTCTCTTCTTTAAATGAATACGACTGTTCAAAAATTCAATGGTAATTAACCAAAACAATCATCGATTCTGGTATTTTATTGTTGTTTCAGTATGTGCAAAAGAATATAAAATTGAAGTAATTTTAATTTAACAAGGATTCTAAATTATAAAAATCTTATGTATTTTCACATCCGAAACTGTTACGTTACGTGTATTTTTCCCCAAAAACATAGATTTTTACTATCCAATAAAAATCAACAAATACTCGAAATGAAATGCAATCAAACAAAAGTGAAATTACATTAGACTGATCTTATCTGACAATTAGGAGATTTTATTATCAAAAAAAATGTGACAAGAAAATCTAAAATTAAAAGCTATAAAAAGATAACAACTCTTGTAGTTGTGTGATAAAATATTTCAAAAATTCAAAAAACATGCCGACAGTGAAAATTCTTAAAATTGAAATTTTCATAACGAAAATAAATATTTAATTTAAAAAATATTTGTATTACAGTAATCTCAGGATAACTACACATGGAAAAGTTTCAAGGGTTTACGCTTATCCGATACTCTTTTAAGGTAGAACCTGAATCGTACGTCGATGCGTCCGTCATGCGTCCGTCGGGTCGACAGTTTTATGCGGTGACAGTTGGGTACGGCAACGAATCTGGAGTTAATTCATTGTTTTGCACTTCTTCTATTAGTTTATCGTCGAAACAATTACTTTCAATTTGTTCCATACTTAAATTGCTTAAATCGTAAACAAACTTTTTTGCGAAATGACATTTCCGTGCGTTGTCGCATGTAAAAGTAGAGAGTCGACCTACTCTATGCGGTTGCCGCATCAGAAAACGTATTATTAGGGGAGTACTCATAGCAGCCCGTTGATTCTACTCGAACTGTCAACGTGACGGACGCATGACGGACGCATCAACGTACGATCCAGGTTCTAGCTTTATGCGCGACTTTTTTTACTGTTTGAAATTATGCACTTAACCACTGGACCATTGAAAAATGGCATTAGGGGATTTTCGGGGTCACTGATCACGAATTCGGTGTTAGATTTTCACAATTCGAAACCGATATCCTTTTTCCCATTTTTTCCCGGGTAAAATTGCCATTAGGGGGTTTCGGGGTCGCTGATCACGAATCCGGTGTTATATTTTCGATACTAGAAACGGAAGGTCCTGTAAGGAATTTTAGAAACTAAAACCAGAACCAATTTTTTAAATTTTATGAAACAAAACTAAAAACCAGAAATTCAATGTACCAAAACCGAGCCACACTCAAAAACATCTTTGTTTTGCATTTCTGTCCAAAATATGTATAGCCTGACTTTACCAACTGTTCAGAAAATCTTAAACTCAAAAATCACTTGACCGATTGAGCTGAAATGTGTACTGTGACGAAATTTTTTTGCAAGGCCTCCAACTTTTCACTCTTTTTTGACACATTTGATATTTAAAAAATTAATTAAATTTGTATTTTAGGAAACTTCATCCCAAATGTCTACGTCGACCCACAAAAAGGTCCGTCATATTCTCGACTTAACGTTAAAAGAGAAACGTGAATTTATAAATTCTTTCGATACCATTCTAACTGACTGCGATGGTAATTCGATATAAAATTTATTAACACGCGGAAAAAAAAATTGTGATGCAGCTATAATTAGTGCAAACACATCTTGCTTGAAATAAACATAATATTTTTGCTACAACGAAAATTTTGTTGGCTCGAAACAAAATTCGTTCGCCATGAATTTCATCTTCCTAAGGTCCTGTTTCACCACTGCTGGATAAGTTTTATCTAGTGGTTAAGTACATCTCAGCGGCCTTGTGCAGTAGACATAAGATATATGACAGATATTTATTTACTCGATAAAACTTATCCAGAAATGGTGAAACAGGCCTTAAATAAAATAATATTCATGCTGGTGGACGAATTTTGTTTGGGCCAAACAAGATTTCGGCTTGCGAAAGAACGTTATATTTATCTCAAACAAAATATGTTTGCACTTATCAAAAATTATATTTTTCCGTGTACAATTAACTTGCAAAATGCAAACAAAATAATGTACTATCGCGTTAAATCTCAGGTGTTCTTTGGGAACTATGGAAACCAATTGAAGGGGCAGGAGAGGCGGTTAATTTACTTTTGAAAGCTGGAAAACGATGTGGATATGTGACGAATAATAGCACTCGACCACTAGAAGAATACGAAGAACGATTTAAAAATATCGCCGTTGATGTTAACCTTGTATGATAGATTTATTAAAATTCTATGATTCTGTTATAAAAAAAAACACTTTCTGTAGGAAGATTTGTTTCATCCAGCACGTGCTATTATTGATTATCTCAAGAAAAAGCAATTTAATGGACTTATCTATTGCTGTGCGTGTACCATCTTCAAAAATTATCTAAAGAAAGCGGGATTAAATATTATTGATGGGGTGAATATAAATTAATACTTTTAAAGTGCATGTTTTTGACAAATTTATTTCAAATCTAATGTTTTACATTTCTTTCAACACATTTCAGCCTAACAAAATTTTGGAAGAGAATTTCAGCGATTTGGCTCAGAATTTATTCCTCAAGGAACCTGTAAGAATCGTGTTAATCGATTTTGATTTTAATTTATCTGCTACGAAATTAATTCGAGCTGACTTATATTTAAAACATCCAGATTGTGATCTTATTGCCGGGGCAACGGATATGAAGTTTCCATTTGGAGAAAATACAGAAATTATTGGTTAAAAAAACAATATTCTTAAATTTTTTTTACATTAAATTTTTCTTTCGTAGGACCTGGACCATACATAAACGTAATAGAAAATGCCAGTGGCAAAAAAGCAACAGTTCTAGGAAAACCTGGCCTAAAATTCGGCGAGATTTTAATGGATCACTTCGAGGTTAAAGATCCGAAAAGAGCATTGTTTATTGGAGATATGATGGAACAGGATATTGGATTCGGAAAAGTTTGCGATTTTCAGACATTAGCAGTTCTTACTGGAGGAATTAAAAAAGCAGATTTCCAAACATCGGAAATATTACCTGATTTTTATGCAAATAGTATGGCGGATTTTATTGAATTTTTCCGTCAGTTAAAAAATCATAATTAAGTTTATTTTCATGTAAAATCTTGAAAACACTACCCAATCAAATTTACGGGTTTCTTTTTTATTTTCATTCCTATTACAATAAAAAGTCTTTTTTGAAATTGCATTTTCTTAATAAGTGAATCCCGCTCCCAATTTCCGCCTTATCCTGAAGCTTTCTTTAAAATAATAAAGATTACCCTTGATCAAGAAATACAATAAGGAAATTTGGCCACAATTCAAATAAAAAGTTAGCATTGACATAAATACAGGGTGGGCCAGAATAGACGCGGGGGTTTGAATTCTTTATAATTTTTTTATTTTAGCGAAACCTATATTTTTTTTTTCAAATACATGTAGTTGATTGATGGGGAATATTTTTGGTCTAAACATGGAAAATTATATCCCGCAAGTGGTGGCCATTTTCTGCTTCGCAAATCCGTGCTCTTTCCAAGACATTTTCCATAACCTTTCGTGTTATGGCCTCGATTTCACTTCAATTGGCTGATGGTTGTTGGCTTGTTGACGTACACCTTTTCTTTCAAATATCCCCAAAGGAAACAATCTGGAGTCGTTAGATCAGGTGAACGCGGAGGCCAATTGAAATCGCAACTTTTCGAAATAATGCGTCCGCCAAACATGTCCCGTAAAAGAGCCATTGAGCCCACCGCCCACCGGTTCGTTGTTCTATTGTGTACAGGTCCATTTTAAATTGCCCAAGTCTTCTTAACAAAATGCTGAAACAAAATTAAAAAAATAAAAATAAAAAAAAAGTTATAAAGACTTCAAACCCCTGCGTCTATTCTGGCCCACCCTGTAGTTCTCTATAACTCTGATTATTTTAAATTACTCTAAAATCCTCCCCATAATACTAAAAAGCTTACCACGAAATTTGGTCTAAAAAAGTTCAGCCGTTATCCAATTACAGAAAAACCTGTATACGCTGAACTCGCACAGGTCCAAGAAATTTGTCCGGTTAAGATAAGTTTGCGGCTTATAGAGGTTTCAGTGTGTAAGTGAACAGACAGATTATGCGCTATTCTTTAGTTTCTTTTCCTTCTTGCATCTTCTTCTGCTTGAACTGGAACTGTTATGAGAATTTTGATCCGATTTTCAATATTAGTTAAATTTCCAAGAAATTTCCAAGAAAAAACACGAAAATTAAATAAAAAACTTTATTGTTTTCCAGTTAATAAATATTTTCAATATTTCATATTTCCTTTTATAAAAAATAGTGCAAAAAACAATTAAAAAACTTATTTTATAATAGTTGCATTTTGTTTCTTGTTAGATTAATTCCTTTTTAAAATATTTTTCCTTTCTCTAGAGGCTAAATTATAATCATTTGAGTAAAAAAATAAATAAATAATAACTAGAAAAAACGTAAAAAAAATCTGCCAAACACACAACTATGGTTAAATTGCAACAATTTCAGGTAAAATTTGTAACTAACAACATTTGTGATGTGACATTTTTCTTTTTTTTTCTACTATTTTTAACAATTAAAAATATTAATCTAATTGTAAAGGCGTCGCATTGCATAACATAATTAAATTTCAACGGAAATAGGTTTACTATTTTTATGTGAAAGTTTTTGTTTCATAATTATTTTTTTCTAATAACAACATTACCCGAATTGATTGAATTTTGAGCAATTCTATTTAACTAATTTATCTAACAATTTTTTTCAATATAATTTTTACCCTTTAGGTTTATAATACAAAATTTTTATTGTGTAAATTTGTAACATCTACGCCAGTCCATTTAGCAATGAAAGACCAATTGCATTTTAATTGCCTAAAATTTAAAAAGATTCTTTTTTTTTTTGATTACGAAATTTTCTTTGTGGCAATTTACAAGTTTTTTTTTAAATCTATTTTTTTAAATACATTTTTGATTACTTTTTCATTCACATTTTTTTGTATTTTCAATATTTTTTTTTTGTTTCTTACAGTTAAAGGCACAGTCACATTTTATTTTTCTTCAAAAGGTATATATTTCTCTCTAACAGACAATAAATACTAAAAATCCATTGCCAATATTTAAAACTTTCGTTAAGTCCAATAAATAGGTTTACTATAATTCTTCTTAGATTACAATTAGCATAATAAAAGTCTTAAAATATAAACTAGATCTGGTATTTCACTTGACTGTAATATTGGTAAATTCTGGTCTCATATTCCTTTGCTATTCTAAACTCTGAGGATTGTTTCCGGTGCATTCAAGAAAATATCATAAAATATACAAAAAGGACATAAAATAATATGCTAGTTCTACACATAGAAGATTTCGTATTTTTTTTAGACTGGAGTTGTACGATCAAATATCATATCTGGATAGATTCGTCTTCGTGGGTATGCTTGCTGTGTATCGCCGGCACCGTTAATCAAATCGACATCCGTAAAAACATTTCCGTTCTCTACGGGATTTCCGGGATTCAGATTTGTATCCGCAGCTACAGCAGCAGCCATTTCTATCGCTTTTGCGCGGCGCTTTTCCTGCTCTATGATTATCTCACGGGTTAAATATTCCTCGCGCTTAATTCGATCACGAAGTTTCCTTGGTTTGTCGGGAATCGCCCATGAGACAATATTTTGAACCATTCCAACGACGTTCTGTTTGTATTATTAAAATATTTCTAAAAAATCTGTGATATTTTAATAATAGTTTAAATTTACCTGAAAAACAACAATGAAGGCAAGACGAGCAACTAAAATGTGCCAATAGATCAATGGTCTCTTGTAAGGAGCTTCTGATTCCGGGGGATTTCTGTATTCTGGATAACGGCAAGCCGTTATATTTACAAATGTCGTGTTAACGGGTGCGTATTTTTCCTAAAAATCGGTATTTATTTAATAAAACATTTCTAACTCCATGATTTTGAACATTTTTACTCACAGGAAAGTCGGCAATGTCAAAATACGCAAGCGAATGATTCACATAACCTTCGTCGGTATGATTTTTAGCCACCACAATTTTATACACCAGTTGAGGTATAAAACTTGATGAAAAAGCGATTATGAAGGCCTATAAATCAAATATGAAAATTCAAAAAATACTTTTTAATCGGATAATTTGGAAAGCTGATAACTTACACTCGAGGCGACGGCAATTCGTCCAATTATGGACATGATGTTGTACCAGACTCCAATATCTTTAACGCGATGGGCAACGGGACGTCTATAGTACCTGAGGAATTTCTTCGCATCCAATCGCATTTCAAAAACATTATTGGCGAGTGCAAAAAGTGGTGCCAAGGGGAATGCAACGACAAATATTGTGATGAAGCCATATTGAATAACTGAAAAGAAATTAATTAAGAATAATTTTAAAATTCAGAAAAGCGTAACATTTTGCGCATTTCTAGAGTTATAGGACACGAAGTGAAAAGATTAGTGAGAAGGAATTTTTTTTTAAGGCACAATAAGTCCAATAGCGAACACCCGGTTCAAATCCCTTAGGTGGTTTAGGAGATAGCAGGAGAGGGGGGTTAACTCACATCCCGAGGAGCCTGTAGTGGCAACCCTGGACGTAAAATAGTAATCCTGACAAATAAACGATCTCATTCTCTCTTGGTCAGTCGAGTGGTCGACATCGATTGTTAAAGTTTATTGTTAAAATTAATAGTTATAATAAAGTAGTTGTAAAAGCAGAATACAAAACTACAAGCCCCCTTACCACCCTTTTTTAGAAATTTCAATAACTTCGGTTAGAAACACCACAAAAACGGTAATCACTTTTGAACTACTTTAGATATCAACGTAAACTTTTTTATATTTGAAATGTCTTCAAGGAGCGTGATTTTTTTTATATAAAAAAATCGTTACTTTTTATGTAAGAAGCATAAAAGTTTTGATTTTTGACAATTGCTTCGTAAAACTTTGATTTGGACATATTTGGTGCTGTTGTGACGTATATTATGGACAGCCCCTTAAAAAATATCTAAATAATAAACGTTTTCACACATTCAAAAACTTACTCATTTCCAAATAATCTTCAAATAGTCCCATTGAACTCCACGCCATTAATTTAAAATCCTCAGTCCATTGATTGCACGAAATTAAAATATCCTGTTCGCCACTTCTCTTAAGACCAATTCTTTCCTTGATTGTTTTGAATTTCTTCAAGAGCCACGGTATAAACATCTCTAAAACGGCATTTATCGCCTGTTTACCAACCATAATAATTACCAATTGTATGCATAGTTCCATTAGACAACCACCAGGACTACATTCTTCCTGTCGCAATGTCATGATTCGATTGTACTTTACTGGATAGCCAACGAATTTCCCTTTTAAAAATGCAATATAAAATATCGAACTGTAGTAATTGATAAACTGAAACAGGTAGATTTTCAATGTTAAACTCTCATCGTATTCAGTTTTCGTTCGACGATATTCGATGTTGGTTAAATAGACGGCAAGATAATCGTACGCATAATTTAAAATTGTAATCAGTACTAAATTGATAATCGCACCAGTGGCTGGCAGTATCATAATTTTATACGACATTGAATCTGTATTGCCATAAAAATTCTGTGCCGTATTTGTTGACATTCGATAGATGATCACTGCAAAAACAGCAATCAATGCTACAACTATCTGTAAATACAAGTAGTTTTTATTAGTTCGTCATGTTCATATGAATGAAGGATAGTTTCTTAAACTTACAAATAGAAAGACAATTGAATAACTGAAAATATATGCTGGAAATTTTGTTTTCCAAAAAGGCACATGGGGCTCGAGTACTCGGTGTATAACATTGAATTTCTTCTTTGTGGATTTCTTATTCAGTCGTGCTAAATACTGTGGCCGCGGATGCTCAGCTTGTGTACAAAAATCTGTTAGTCCCCAACGATGTATCAGAGATGCTGAATAACGTTTCCATAATTCAAGGTATAAAACAGCTAAAATGAGAGAATATTTAAATCAATGCAGTATTATTTAAAAAAATAATCAAATTACCCCAAAAAGACATAAAGAAGGCAAAGAAAACGGTGAAATTATTATCGAATAAGTAGCTGATTTTGGAATAAATGCAAGTTTCTTTAAGGTACCAGTAATCACATTTGGCATCGCATTGGGGACACATTAATATGTCATTATTGTCATCGCATATATCTCGACTGAAATTCAATAAAACTTTTAAAACGATTGACGAAAATTTTAGCAATTCTTGAATTTGTAAATCTAAACATCTAAACATTTATGGTTACAAAATGTTCTTAACGTTATGCTTACCTTATTTTATCGTTGCTTAGTGTAATTAGTCCATATATGAAGCAAATTAGTCCAGCTATTGAGGCAGGTATAAGCATGTGCGTATAAAAGCCTAACCATGCAAAATATAACGCTACTTTTACACCAAAATAATCCTTAATATTTTCCAATGGTTGATGTCTAAAAAAATTAAAATATTTTTTTTTTTTGTAAAATTTGTTAATAATGAAAACCTTAACGATCTATTAATAAATAAAAAAGGCAACGTCCCAAATTAGCCGGGACAGTCTCGGAAACTAAATTGTTGTCCTCCATTAGTCAATTTAGTGTTGGAATTTATCAAACGCTAAATATGCAAAACAAATTCTTCCTTATCGGGACATTAAAACCATGTTATTTTCGCCTGCGGCGCATTTTTTCAAAAAATTTCCGCCTAAGGCGCATGTATCTCAAAAGTTTTGACTTGACGCACATTTATCGTTACTGGTATTTTTAAGGTGATGGCCCAATAGAAGCTTTGCTTGCTTCGCTTGCTTTACTCGCTTTGACAGCTGAATTGAACTCCGTGTTTCCTTATGGGAGCTGGCCCAATACAAAAGCGCTTAAAGTAAAGCGAAGCAAGCAAAGCTTCGATTTGAACAATTCTCAATTAGACGCTTTGCTTTATGCGCTTTGACAGTTCTGACAATTTATTTTTGTACCTACTTGATGGAATAAAACACAAAATGCATTGTAATTGCTTTATAAGTTAATTTTTATTGTTAAAATGTTTGCATAAACTTTTTTTTCATTCAGAAAATATAAATACAACACAATTGCCAGATGTCAAAGCGCTCATAGCAAAGCGTACATTGGGCCTAGAGACGCTTTACTTGCTTTTATCGCCTCAAATGCTTCATCAAAGCAAAGCAAGCGAAGCAAGCAAAGCTTCTATTGGGCCATTACCTTTACAATTTCAATTGCATTTATTTTTGAAAAATAAAAATGCACGAGAAATTGAACTAATTTTCACTAAAACCTGTGTAACTTATGAATTTAATCCCTGCGCCGCACATTCTATTTTAATTTCAAATTTAATTCATTGCATCGCGCACATTGTTTATTGTATGGCAATCTAGCATGTTTTTGGAAAATTGGTGGCGTCATGAGTATTTTCAGAATAAGGCGTAGGAGCGTAACAAAACAGCCCCTTCCCCCAATGCTACGCTAAAATAAGCGAATATCCGTTTTACTTACTTTATCCATTTTCTAACAGATGCCCATTCATTGAGAAGAAGTAATCTTTGGCTTCCAACCGTATGACAATCGCCCTATAAAAATTCTTATAATCTTAGATTAAATTTCTTACAAAAAAATAATTTACATCATGAAGAGGATATGCAGCTTGATAAACCTTATCCGATATCAGCTTCTCAATTCCAACAGCGTTTCCATCAGATTCTTCTTCTGTAAAGCGCTGGCGTTCAAGAATAAAATTTACAACTGAATTTCGAATTGCTGGAGAAAAGAAACATGGATCCTCTACATCAAATCTGGAAATCAAAAGCAAAACTAATTAAATAAATTGAAAAAGTAACTATTTTTGATTTTTTTAGAAATCTTTTACAGTTTTTAATTTACGAAAATGTTTTAGTGTAGTAAAAACACTTTTTTAAAAGTTTGGGATTTAAAACATAATTTGGCCGGTAATTTTACTTAAAACCACTATGAAATTATATATTTTACTCACAAATAATCATAATTTCTTGAATATTCAAACATTAATGTGTATTCCTTCTCTGGGAACAATTTACGATCCAATTTTACAAATTCAAACGGGCGCCCAAAAAACGACTTCACTTCCTGCATCAGTTGAAATTCTGGCTCAGCGATGGCTTCTTGTTCGGCAAGCTAAATTTTAATTTCCTTTATTGAAATAATCCTTTTTATGAGTTAATAAATATTTTGTTTACCTTCTTAATTGGCATTTTCATTTTAAGTATTTCACAGTAACGGCATAGAACTTCTAAGGGTGCATGAATTTTAACAAAATGGATTTTTTGTGTTTTCTCCCGTTCCAAATGCAAACCCTCACTTTCCAGATTCGCTTCAAAAACACGACGTTTGATGAGATTTTGTGTATTTGAATCATCCCCACGATAGGCCAGAACAAAATCTACGGAACGTGCGCCATCTTGAAATCGGCGCCATGTCTAAGGTTCATATTTTCAAAAAAATAAAACAACAAACAATAAATATTAAACAATGAATTAAGAAATCTTTCAATAAAAATGTCGAACATTAAAATTGTAATGTTGAAATTTTGAAGAGTGTGCAAAAAGCTTGATTTCTATCACAATGATTAACAAATTTGGATTTAATTGGCACGAATAATTTTTGAACTTTTCTATGTGACAATGATGATTCTTAATGATTACCAAAAGGCTAATTCACCAATTTGTACAACAAAATCTAGTCAAATGTCCATAAAATTTAATTTAAAAAGTGCGTTTTTACTAACTAAAAACAGGAAATTCCTTAGACATACATACATATGTGCATTGCCAGAACAGTGTAAAAAATTCAACAACATTTTATTAAATATTTTAATATGATGCATACAATTGGAAAATAATTAATTAAAAATTAAATTAAAGTCAACTTCGCACATAAATAAATTATCCAATGTAACGACGAAACGCAAAAAGCTTGCAGAGGGAAAGTCAATACAGTCGCACCTCAATAAGTCAAACATCAATAAAAAAACACCTCCCTTTACTCTGAACCTAACTATAAAGATTCATTTAAATCGGGTCAGTGGTTATTGATAAATCCGGTTAAAAAAAAAACCGAGTTTCATTTATAATATTAGTTTCTATATGGCATGATTTAAAAAGTGTACTAAAGAACAAAAAACTAGAAGATTGGACCAAAAATTTTCGGATTCCTTAAAACCAGGGCACCAATCGTGTATCGGTTAAGCGAGCAATGCCAGGAACAAAAGCGATATCTAGAGCCCCCGGTCTTTTCGAAATAGAATTGATAACAACGGATTTTTGTGTCAGAATGAGTATTTCAATTTTTTTTTTGGGATTAATTACATAAAAAAAATTATGGCTTTTTATGGGATGGGATTAGGGGATGCAACAAAAATTGCAGCGCGGAAAAGTTTGACAAAAAAAAAATACTCCGCAGTAAAAAAAACTTGTTATTGAATGTACGAGAATTGTTTGTGTATCCATCCAAATCCATGTTTTAAATACAAACAGAAAACCAACGGCATGCCAAAAGAAAATTTTAAAAAATAGTAATTATACGACGCACTGGTCAATTTGAATGCAATATTGCTAAATTTGATTAATAATGTTTACAGCAAAATCTTATAAAGTGCCCAAAATTAATGGCTGGTTGGATGTCGTAATTACCAGAAGGTCAAACCCAAAAAAAAATGTGAGAAAAAAACCGTAAAATCACATCTAATATATGATGATCATGATTGCTAAATTCCTCGAATAATTTAATGATATTGTAAAAATATGAAATATACACTCTTATTCTGGCATTGTGACCGGTCACAATCTGTAAAGCGATTTTGGCACAAAAGACGATAGTTTTTCAGTGATTTTTCCCGTGGTAAATTAAATGGGAAGTTTTTTTCAAATTTCCATTCAGAGAGGTACAGATCAAGAAGAATTATACCGTGAAATGTCGAAAATGTTGCAACCAAGTTGTGACTAGTGAGCGGCCACTCATAGTCGCCAGAATAGGGCTAATAATTTGCTGCCACGTTAATCAAGTGATGTTTAAATTTAACTTTAATTTTTTATTCAAACACTGAGATTTTTGTTATCATACAAAAAGTCTAAGTTTGCTGAGTTGAGGATTATTATATGAGATAACATTATTTATTTTGATCGCTGCTGTATCTTCTTTGCGTTCTAATTTTAAAAATATTCTTGTACCGCGGAATTTATGTTGTGTGTAGAACATGCATCCGAAAATTGTAAATTATGGGAACAAATGTCGAAATATGTTGACAAAAACAAGCAAAAGGAAAATAGAAAAGTGAAAACACAAATTCTAAATATGATTCGTCTAGCCTGGCGCTATGAGTGAAAAACAACAAGTCTTGGCATTCATTCATGAAAATTTCGTAGAACGAAAAAAAATAGCTGGCACAGAACATTTTCAGTGTCAGAAAAAGAACATAAAAATTTCATTTCCTAGGATATTTTTTTAGAGAAATTAATAAAAAATCACAGAAGTCTCAGAAAAATGGTTTAATATTTTTATGATTTAAGATATTTGTAATATTTTTTTTTAAATTTTTGTATGCACAATTTATCACACTTACACCACGGGAATGCCGCCGCCGGCATTTTACACATGAATCGTTATCATGCATCACGCTTAATTGCTGCATTTTTTTATAGTTTAAGTACGAAACTCGTATTTGAGATCAGTTCATTGAAACTAATATTTAAATTTCCCCATAACCAGAATTATTGTAAAATGCATGACAAGAATTACAAAACACCCACGGATGGAGACATAAAAAACGCGATCCACATCGGGTGAAAATTGAAGATAAAACTGATGAACTTCACCGGGGCAAATTTGAATTTTACACTGAGTCATCTAAATTTAGAATTTTCGTATTCTCTACATATTATTTTACTTGTGAATTACGTAGAAAATTAACATCTTCTGTAGATGTATTCGGAAATGATTGGAAATTAAGCTAAATAAATAATTTCTGCAGCGCGATCTAATCGAGTCTCGCTTGGATTATGATCATTTCTTTGGACTGGGGTCGAAAATGGTCGGCATTTTCTGTATTGACTTTTAAGGTTGAGATCTTGCCCCATGTTTGATAAGCAAAAAGTGCTCTCGGATCATCATTAATTCAATTAAATGCCATCTGAGAGAACGAATGAAACGAACAAAGAATTGCCGAACGAATGGAAAAATAAAAACGGAAGAATAACGACATTCTATAAACGACTACTGTCCAAATAAATCACAAATTGTATATTGTAAAGAATCACTTGTTGAACAGACAGTAACACTTTTACCTCCATTATCACTGATTATGTAGAGAACTCTACACTTATCCAACTTCAAACAGTGAAAAAAATGTTAATTAATCGAAATGCCAAAAATTCGTACAACTCTTTTCGGGTTGACTGTTTGCGAAAACGCTTTTAGACAACTGAAAGCGACTCATCTTGCAACTTTCTTCCATGCTTTTGTTCCATGAAAAAGATATTGGTATTTGAATAAGAAATAATAAAGATATCCAATACAAACATCGAAAATGGAGTATGATTCAATCAGTCCAGCGGTCAGTGAGTGGATAAAAATATTTTTAAATTAGATTTGATTATTTAAAAATTACTCAAAATAAACAAATTTAGAATAACATTTTGACAAAAATGCAATTCGCTCCCTTATTTGATGAAAACTAATAAGTGAGAACTTTTTTTAAGAATATTTTTTATTTTGATGATTTTTGCAAACCAACTGTAGTTTTTTGGTGTGGTTCGGTTTTAGTACAATGATTTTGGTTCCTAAAATTCCAAAAAATTGGTTCTGGTTTTGTTTTCATATCCAAAGTTCTAAAATTTAGTTCTGGTTTTGATTTTGGTTTCTAAAATTTCAAAAGTTTTGGTTCACTGAAATTTTAATGTTTTAGAAGTTTTGGTTCTTATACACAAGACTGAACGAGGGCATGTGGGACGTTTTTTTTAGTATTATGCTACATTTACACGAATGACAAATTTGTCATTTTTTTCTTGTCATTATGTTAATTCCCGTGTAAATGGCATAATTTTTGTAATTTTTTCTGTCAGAAAATGTGAATCTCTCATAAAAGAATGAACTTGTCCATTCTTTTATGCCAGATTGTCATTCGTGCAAACGCAATATTAGTTATGACAACTTTAGTATTCAACTTTTGTCATAACTAATATTGCGTTTGTACGAATGACAATCTGGCATAAAAGAATGGACAAGTTCATTCTTTTATGAGAGATTGACATTTTCTGACAGAAAAAATTACAAAAATTATGCCATTTACACGGGAATTAACATAATGACAAGAAAAAAATGACAAATTTGTCATTCGTGTAAATGTAGCATAAGATTAAAATAAAAAAAACTGGACCCTAAATCTGAACGAAAAAAGAAAGTAATAATAATTTTTCAACCATAAAAATTCAAATTTCAACCGAACGGAAATACCAAAAAAAAAATCTGGTTTTTGGTTGGTTTACTGGATTTGTTTTAAAAACTGGTTTGGGTTTGGCCATCTTTTTATACTCTATATCAGTGCTCCGCAACCAGTGTGCCGCGGCACACTGGTGTGCCGGGAAATGATATTAGGTGTGCCGCGGTAAACATTTCAAAAAGCTATTTAATAATTCTTTCAGGATTTTTTTTTTAATTTTTTCATTATAAATATTTTATACACAATTTTTTTTATATTTTCTTTTGTGGTGTGCCCCGGATTTCCAGAAAAAAAATTGGTGTGCCGTATGCAAATAAAGGTTGCGGAGCACTGCTCTATATGATATATCATATAGGAGCATAACACATGGATCAATAAGTCCCGAGACTAACAATGAAAACAACATTTTTTTTGCCAAATTTTTTTTTATTCATCAATATAATCACCTTTTAGGGTGATACAATCGTTCCAACGCTTTTCCAATTTTTCAATACCATGTTTATAAAAAAAATTATCTTTCGCTTCAAAATAAGCTTCAGTTTCAGCGATGACCTCCTCATTTGAGCCAAATCTTTTTCCCTGGAGCATTTTTTTAAGATCAGCAAAGAGCCAGTAGTCACTGGGGGCTAAATCTGGCGAGTATGGGGGGTGGGGAAGCAGATGAAAGCCCAATTCGTTCAATTTTGCCATTGTTTTCATCGACTTGTGGCAGGGTGCATTGTCTTGGTGAAAAAGGATTTTTTTTCTCTGCATGTGCGGTCGTTTTTTTGCGATTTCCTCCTTCAAACGCACCAGCAAGTCAATATAATAATCACTGTTGATCGATTTACCTTTTTCGAGGTAGTCAATGAAAATCACGCCATGCGTATCCCAAAAAACTGACGCCATGACTTTGCCAGCTGACTGCTGCGTTTTCGGACGCTTCGGACGGCTTTCGCCAGCTGTGCGCCACTCAGATGACTGCCGCTTCGACTCTGGAGTGTAGTGATGTATCCATGTTTCGTCCATGGACACGTAACGACGCAAGAAATCTTTTTTATTGCGAGTAAATAGCGATAAACAGCTTTCTGAATCATCGACTCGTTGCTGTTTTTGTTCCATCGAAAGCAATCGCGGCACCCACTTGGAAAAAACCTTTTTCATGCTCAATTTTTCATGAAGGATAGTAAATGCACTTCCATATGATATCTGTGTTATCTCAGCAATCTCACGGAGCTTCACTTTACGTGTCGGTACGACCACGTTTAAACTCGGCAAACCACCGACAAATCGTTGCTTTTGATGGACAAGAGTCCGGGTAACATTTTTCAATCCATTGTTTCGCTTGCACGGTGTTTTTACCCATTAAAAAACAATGTTTTATCAGAACACGAAACTCGGTTTTTTCCATTTTTTAAACAAACTACAAAACGACTTTACTCCAACCTCGATAACTCAGCTGTTTCTGGTCCGATCGACTTAAAATTTTGACACGTTTCAAGCAAAGGTTAGTACTCTAGAAAGACGTAGTTACTGGTTTACTACGAGCGTCATCTCTGGGTTAGTCTCGGGACTTATTGATCCATGTGTTATTAAAGTTAGTATACCGTCCGTGTGTCTGTTTGTCTGCCTGTCTGCCCCGTCCGTCTGTCTATCCGTCTATCTCTCTGTCCATCAACATCATAACTTTCGAAAATATTGAGCTAGAGACTTGAAATTTTGTAAAGTTGCATTTAAATACAATTGCTACAGCAAAGTAATTTCGTTAATTGTGATTGTTTAAACAATAAGCAAAATGGGTTGACAATTAAAAGCATAGCAAGTTTTATAAATTTTCCCAATGATCTGGTATAATTTGTTTGTGCCACAACAAGCAAAAGCAGACAAAGTTTTCTATTATCCACAATGTGTAGGTTTAAAAATCGCCACAACCTCAATCTTAAAGCTTGCGAAATAATTTTTTCATTTTCTTGGAAAAAAATTTCAATAATTTTATAAAAATGATTTTTCATTATAGAAATCTATTCAAACTTGCAATTTGTTACCTACCTTGTTAAAATCAAAAATTTTAAAATTGTTTTTTTAGAATTAGTAGTAATTGTCATAAAGTGCATTTTGAAAATCTTACAGTGAAAACCATGCAAACAAACCTTCAAAGTATTCAAAATATCATTGCTGTCTCATTGTCTTTTCATTATTAGAAAAAAATCAAGCTCTTTTGTAAACATACTCGTAAAAAAGTTTTGGTGTAAAATATTTTTAAGTAATTTAATTTAAAAAATTGCCATTACCAAATCCCAAAAAGCTGAAGTAGAAAAAAAAATTTACATAAAACGTTTGGTGTCTTTTATCTATCATCAGTAGAACTGTGGGTAAAAATTAGTAGTTTTGAATAAATAAAATCTTCGTTCAAGCAAATGCATGAGTCGTTAGAGTTTTCGTCTAAAAAAAATCGTAAAATTTTACTTCAACTACCCAAATTCCATTCTTGCATGTTAGGATTTTCAAAATTTTATTTATTTAATTTGCTGTTAAACGATTAATAAAAAAAATACTAAAAAAAATAATTTAGAAAGATTTTAACAATAGAAAATTTCGTAAAATTTAATTATAAAAAAACAAACCGTTAACGAAAGGATACAAATTAGAAAAAAATTATTCAAAAATAAAAAAATTATTTATAAAAAGCATTCATCTGAGAAAGTATGAACAAGTAAATAGATAAAAAAAATGAAAAAAAAATCTTCTGTCCAAATAATAACGAAAAAAAAGTGTAACAATGATGAAAATTGTGTGAATTGCGTTACCCTAGACTTCCACTGGGAGTACGTAATTGGCAATTTCTTATATTTTCTATTACTATCGATAAGGGGGCTGGTAGAGACCTCATCTTTTCCGGAAGCTGCCAAATCCCTGTAGTCGCCGACATCAAGCAGGGTCGATTGACGCCGGAAGAATGCGCTCGGATGATTTCCAGTTACATAGGCGGAATGTGGGCGTCGAGGTGTGCTGGACGTACTCGATGTGTGATGGATGTCATTGTGATTTGGGAGTCGATTGTGTGATGCTGAGATACCAGCTGATTTTGGTCTCGTCGACACAGTCTCATAGGCTGGAAGATCATCGGCTGAATGGTAGATAGTTTGGCGAGACAGCGATAATGATTTGCGATTTGGTTCGGAACCAGCTACCGATATGGTATCGAAATAGATACTCTCACGATCATCCATTTCGGTATCTGTGAATTCGTAGTCGTTCGTACTAACTGTAAAATATACAAAAATCATTTCAATTACGACATGTTAATTCAATAAAGATATTAAACAAAAATTTTATTGCAACATGCACGAACGAATATTCCAATAACAATTTAATATACAGCTGACGACACGCAAATTAAATTGATCTGCAACAAAAATGACAATAAGCAGTTTCGAATTAAAACATCTGAACATAAAGTTCGAAAAATTTATTGGTTCCGAATCGACGTATTAAAGATTTTATGGACACGCTAAGTAATGGGAGTTTAAGATTCTTATGAATTATACCTGTTTGAGTTTCATATAAAGACAAAACCGTCCTAATTAAGGTTCATATTTTCAGATAGTCGTCGATTAACACCGCATAATGCGGCTTGGCCACCCATTACCGTCTTAATTATTGGTTTTTAAAATCTTTATGAGATTTTTCAAATATAATAAACGAATTAAGATTAAAACTGACGTTGTTTTAGATTACTGTAAAATAAAAGAAAAAAACGATTAATATATTCTGTTGTCTGAGTGCATGCGTGCCTCGATTTACAATGTTTCGATACAAGGTATTTTAATTTGTAACTAGGGTGACCATTTGACCCGAAATGATCGAAACCGTCCCATATTTGTTAGGCATATTGTCCCAGCGTACCGGAAACTAAACTTTTGTCCCGGAAATATCCAACCTAGTGGTGTAACTTCTTAATAACTAAAAAGTTTACCTCGAAACCAAACAATTTCCAGCTGCGGCCGGCGTAGTTTTCTGCGCGTCTAGCACATATTTCTTGGAAAAGTTCGCCTGCAGTGAATTTCATGAAATAATTTTCAATAGTGGGATGTTTGTTTCTAAACGTTTTGACTGCGGCGCAAATTTCGGTGTAGAATGTTTTTGTTAGACTGTCAGAACTTCCAATAAGGATAGCTGTCAGACCAGCTGCTATAGAAGTTTGCCACTTACCCAGGTCCCATTTATTTAGGTTCGACTGTATTTTTCTGTATAACAACTATTACTTTTAGAGAAGACATTTATGAAAAACAAATAGTTTTTCAAGACAAACACTTAACTGCGCTACTTAAATTGTCAATTTGCTAAAATTACTAATACGGAGATAATTTCAATTCAAATCTGATAAATGTTTCATAAATCGAAAGGTTTCTTAAGACTTGTTGGTTTTTTTTCTTATATTTAATATCTCAAGGAAAAAATCTTTCTAGAACGCAAAACCACAAAATAAAAATACCAAAAAGTGAAAAAGAAAAACTTTTAAACTGTGCAAAGTTCAAAAGTTAATTGCGTATACTAATTCGGATACTTTAAAAGTAATTTAAAGATAATTACTCTACTTGCTGGTTATCAACGAAAAATTCAGTTTTAGAAAACGAGTATAATAAAATTTGAATGTTTTATAGAATTTAATCATGAAAATAATTCATCAGAACCGGAAATCATTTCTATTACAAACTATTGCCGTTTATCACGATTGACATCTGCATCGTTGATTTTTTTTTGTGTTACAAAACTAGATAGATTAACTATAGCTATGTTGGAAATTGTGAGGCAACATAAATTTATTGTGGATGATTCTCATTTTGCCGCCTACGAATATAATCCACGACGTCGACAGCACACTTCATTGAAATGAGATCCGCACATTTTAATAAATTGGTGACACAATTTCGTTTATACGTTCGCCTTAATAAATAAACAACACCATATTATAATAACCCTCCATTACAGGCCATAGTTGGGTAAAAACACTTAAACGGCAAAATCCGATTACTTTTTTTTCTCAAATAAAACTTTTTTTTTGCAAACTGACGAGGTAAATGACACGAAATGCAATTGAAAAAGCCCAAGAATTTAAATTTAAATGAAATTGGGAACAATTTATATACGAGTCATATCGGGAGAGCGAATTATGCCGGAAACACAACATAAAACAATTATTACACACATAAAAACCTGAGAACGTTTATGTACACATTTTGTTATGGAAAATTATAATTTTTCAAACAAAAAGATGTTTTAATTAAGAAAATGGAAAATGTGGTTGTGTAAAAATTTGAGTAAAATTAATTGTGCAGAAAATAAAATTGTGAACGAAAGTGTATTGGTGCACAATCATGAAGGTTGAACTTTAATTAGTGGTGATGTGATGAATTGGGCCGTAAAATAGTAAACTCAATGTTCGTTAGTGGGAAAATGTGATTGGAAAAAAAAATCATAGACAAAACAGTAACAAAACAAAAACATAGCAGAACATTGCTCTTGAAACTCAATTATTTACCGGCTGAATACATGTTTGTATTTATGCTTTTATGCTTTTTTTAGCGCGCCCAAATCGGAATCTCTGGCCTTTTTCTAAAAAAAAATTACGTTTCAGTTATCGTTACTGGTGTCCACAACGAGCCGCATTAGCAAAAACCGTCGAATTTTAGCATTGAACTTCCGATCCTCCACTTGCACAACTTCATTGAAGATACTAGACATTGGAACTGATCGGTCAAAAGACACGTCTCTCCATCTGGGCTATCAAATTTGTGCCACTAGCTGATGTTTATTCGCTGTTCCTCTCATGATCGCTGACGAAAAATTTACACCGGCTGGCGGAACAAGTTTCTAAAAGCGGGATGACTTCTGAAACATTTTTTCAATGTTTCTTCTCTTCTTTTCGGCGAAGAAGGCAAAAAAAAAACTTTAGTGCTATAAGTCGTTTTTTAGGAATGAGCTAAAAAAGGTTTCAATTCTCTTTACACGTTGCTTCTTAGTTTTTTTTAGTTGCCAGATATCAAAACATGGCCAATATTCTGAATTTTCCTCTATTTCCACTTGATTATAGAAGGTTCCTTGAAGAACTGCTCGTTTTATCGATAAGTATCAAGTTGATTAGTTAATGCTTCAGGTTCGCCGAAAGATTCTGTCACTATTCTATTATTAATATTGAAGCTAAAAGTGGAGCCAATCGGTCGCAATGCAGTCTCAGTAGGGAATCGCATGCCAATTCAGTTCACATCATCTTTTTTCCAGGAACGTAAATTCCCTGACTGAATCAATTTTCTCGTTCCGGATGCAATCGGTACTTTTGGCCAGCGGAGCGCTAGCAATGTTATGCTGGCGCTGTAATTTTGTTACTGATGATACTCTGATGATGGCTCTTTCAAGAGCTAAGTTTGTTTTTTTTGGGATGTAACTCAGATGATAGAGTTTAAGAAATTTCTTTACACTAGTTATATAGCTAAAGCGCGCTACTATGTATTATTAATAGCGTTTGGCTACGAGCAATTACAACTTACATTTCAACAGTTCGAAACGACTATGTGGAGGCCTTAATCGAGCCGTGTTTTGTGCAACTTTGACCTCTTTCGGATTATCGATACAATTTTCTACAACTACTTCTATAAGATTTACTGGAGATTTTCGTATATTTCACATTTATGGAATTCTAATTGCGTTTCATGCGTTCTGGAATTCGTGTCAAAGGAATGTTAGATTTGATAGTAAAAGAATAATACTTCCCAACCGGAAAATTATTTTGCACTGACTTGACTTTGCATGAATAAGAACTATACGAGAAACAACCACTAGATGAAATTTGGCGCTGGTGGCGTAAAAATCTTCTGCTGTTTTGAATTGTATGTCAAAATAGGTATATTTTTTGTTGAACTGAAAGCAAATGTTTATTCTGTTAGAATAATTGTAGCAAATTTACAGGTAATGGGCAAATTGTGGCAAATTTCGCAAAATTATAATTAAATGTTCTGCCGCGAAAATTTTGGAAATAATATTGCCAAAACTGTAAAATATAACATTTGTTTTTCGCCTCCAATTACCTTAACGTAAAAAAATCAAAATTTTTCAAAAATATCTAAAATTTTGATAATTACAGTTGATTTGATTTGATTTAATTTGATTACTCTTTTTGAAATCTCATGAAAAGTAGCGGATAAATCTGTTAAAGCAAAATGGGGTCTACGTGAAACGCAAATCTCGTATTTTCGTAGCACAAACGATTACCTTTTATTTCTTAAGTCAACGATATTGCCAGGTAAACAGTTTTTAAAAGTTTTCGAGAATAAGAACTCAATTTGATAAAAACAAATCTAGGCTTTATTTCCCAAGCAAAATGTTGATAATCTTGTAACAAAATTTTTGAAGCCGCAGTATTGTGTTTGTGGCCTTCATCAGCTGATAATCATTTTTATTTTCTGATTTATTGTTGGCTAACTTTGTTTATTCAATAAACATTATATGTAAATATCATAACAAATTTCAAAGTGTTTCTCAAAACTAAAAAAATAATATGGATAAATTCTCTGCACATTTGTTGAAAAAAAATTAGATGCAAGGCTCTTTTCTTTGTGCAAAAATATTGCTAAAAATTTTTACGTCAAGGTCGTCAGGTTTACAATTTATTGATATTGTTTCCCAAAGATTTCTACTAAATTTGACAGATAAATGTTAAATGAATTTGGTATTTTACAATTTATTAGACTAGATTGGATAGTACTGATTTTTTTGTAAATAAAATGTAAAGATTTAAGCAGTATTTAAAATTCTAACGCAAAATAAAGAAATTAAACACTGTAAAAACACTTTTTCCATAATAATTGTAAAACATTGTTGTAAATTACAGCAATTACATGGAATGGACACTGCAGATTACAATGAGCTTGAAACTATGGCAGAAGAGAAAATTGCTGCCGGTGAAAATCTTATAACGAAACTTAATTCATTATCAACAAATGGAACAACGAAACTACAGCGAAAAATTCAGCAGGAGCTAAAGTTCCTTCAAAAGGTTCTAAAATATATCTTAATTTATCTTAAAACATTTAAAATTTTTATTCTACTTTTTGCTAGTTTTTATCTAGTTTCACTTGTTAGTTAATTTGTTTGTTTGTTAGGGTCAAATCTTGTAATCTAATTGTGACCCACTTTCACTCATCCGATGGACTTGAAATTTTGCACACAAACGTAATTGTTGATCATGCGGCCGATAGACGCCATTTTGTCTAAATCGAACTAACGAAGTACCTTTAAAAAATAACTCAGGAAAGAACTTTGAAAAATAACCCAGAAAAACAAAATGGCGACTAAAATGGATAAAATAAATATATACAAGCTTTTAGATTATACTAAAAATAAAAAAACAATAATTTAACGTTGGGCTTCAAAAATAAAAGGAAAACAAAGTTAATTTGCTAAAACTCCCTAGTCTTTTATCTTATATTTTTAAGTCCAAATCGCTAAGTAAAATTTGATTTTTAGTACACTTAATTTTTAATTCATTTTTTATTTTTTCCCAGATGAAGCACTCAAAAACGTTAAAACTTAATCATATTTCCTGCAGTAACATAATTCACTTTGAATTTCTTGTACAAGTTCTCCAACACCAACAAAATGTAACTCATTTAGACCATGGATTTGCCGTACAAACTCGAGAAAATCCTCTGCGAGTAGACATAATTTGTGATAACGGTACCACGTGGATTAAAGGTTGACTTTATTTTTAAATAATGAAAAAAACATTTCAATAATATGTTATTAGTTATAGCAAGAAACACTAAATCTATTAAAGATGCCATCGAAGGCCGGAGCAGTTATGGGACCAAGGATATATTAAAGCAAGCTGAAGAATATATCGAAGCCGCTTCACTAAATTTATGCATGTTTCAACCACCAAAAGTAAAAAATCTTGAATTTTCCACGAAATAATTTTAAAAATCTCGTTAAGGTATGTTTTGTTTTTCTTCACGATGTTGACGATGAACTGCGAACTGATCTTGAATCAACTGGTGTTAATGTTTTGAGCAGTAACCAATTAAAAACGACTCGATCTCAAAACATAGACTTAGATATTGTAAATTTGGATATAACCACTATGATAGCTTATGTTAGTGCGCTTACGAATAAAAGCTGTGATTGGATTTTCAAGGAACCTATTTTAACTGAGCAAGCGGCCGAAGAACGAATCACGCCATTGAAACCAATTTTAGATGAATTATTTATAGGTAAATCGCAACTAGAAATTAGTCTCGAGAATTTGCCAAAAGAATATTCTGTAGAAATTTCGAGACTAATTTCTAGTTACAACATTATACAAATCTCTTTCAACTACTATAATTGAAGGAAAACGATTAATCTGCTGTGAAACTGCCAGAAATTCATTTGTCGATATTATAAAACTTCTCGGTGGTACAAATGAAAAAAGACGAGCTGAACAATTATTAAGCCATATAGAAATCCTTCCTGATGTCGATATTGTACCAACAGAATTAACAAAAGTAGCTCCCGGTGGAAATATTAAAGACAGAAGTTTAAGGATTTTTTCTTTTGGCTGTGCTATGAAAGCTCTCACTTCTACTTCAAATAAACGGTTTATTCGATCTATTAGTATGCAGGTAATGGTTTCAATAATGTATTTTAAACTTGATTATTAATAAAAAAAAACGTTTTTTTTATCAGGGTGTGACGTTGCCAGTTTTTATACATCAAGCTAGAGCCTTAACTGAATGTAAAGAAGAAACAGCACAACCAATAAATTTCTAATCAAAACTAATTTTTTTAGTGAATTTTACATTATATAACAATTTTTCTTTAATTAAACAAAACATCTAACTGCAGCATTCATTTATTTGGTTTTTTGCGTTCATGAAAACAAATGTTTTCACCCGTTCCCACTGTATCTATCAAATGTTCCATATATCTCACCGAATTTCAATTTTGAAAAAAAAGTTGTCAATGAATCAGAAAAAAACGGAAATTTGGTGTCCAGTGTGTTTTTAAGGAAATAATCTGCAACAGAAAAGAAAAAAACGATTTTAGGAAGTCAAAAAGAAAGAAATATGACATGAAAAAATAGAAGGAGTAGTCTAAATGGCTTTTGGTGTATGCAAGAGTTATGTAAAATTATATTCTAAGCAAATTTGGTCTTTCTAAAAATTTTTTTGCACAGTTGCGTTTCTAGTAAACAGCAAGGCCCCATACAAACGAAATAGTTTTTTTGCAATAAAAATCCAGTTGGACCACTACTTCCTGCCTCACGGGAACAAATTGAATCTTTTTTTTTCTATTTTCTCCAAAACGGTGAATCGTATCGAAAAATTTATAGACAAATTGTGTTGAGAATATGGTTTTACAAAACTCTTCCATATATTAAAATTCAATCGGACCACCAAAATCAATTTTTTTTAAATGAAAATTTGTCTGTCCTCATATAAAACTCCTTTCAAAAATTAGAAAAGAAAACATTTGAACAAACTTCGTTATCGTTAAAAAAATGAATCAGAACCTTTTCTTTTCTAGGAAATTAAATAAAAGTCGTTTCTTTAAAATACGCGCCCGCCCTGTCCCAACAAATTCAAAATAATATGCCTGATTGGGATTTTTTCTAGAAATTATAATTTTTTATTTGATTTGCCTTCTTATGTAATTAACAATTTATTCTCTCATTAATTGCAACTATTAACTTTGCATTATAATTACGCTTTTGTGCGTAGCCATAGCTGATCAAAGCACAGAACATCATTAGTCTCATCAAGCATTCAGAAAGCATTTAAATACAATGTAGGTAAAGAAAATGTCCAAATACCTTGATAATTAAATCAAAGGAAATGCCGAATTCATTTTCATGTCCAGTCGATGTGTACATTGGCATATAAAATTTTCGTTTTTCGTTTACGCTGCCCTTTAATTAAATCCAATTTAAATTGAAAAAAAATTTGCTGAAGATAGAAAATTTTAAACCGAGTCGTTTACTATAAAAACTTAAAATGAAATTAAGAGCACTTAGTGTTGTCCGCGAAGAAGTCGCTATGTTTAAGCCTTTGCCAAAAGTAAACGCCGAGGAATTTGCTTTTCCTGTCCAGTGTATTTGGTTGAAGATAAATGGCTCCTGGCCGCTTGAGACGCGATTCAAAATCTTTGAAATGATTTACAACTTTTGGTCGCTATTTGTTATATTTATGGTTGGTATTACGATTTATTTTCAATCGGCATTTCTGGTTAGTACGTTTATTAGCCACGATATTCTAATGTTAACTGAGAATTGCTGTACTACATTTATGGGACTACATAATTTCATGCGTATCATCCACATGAGAACTCATCGAACGCATTTTAGGAAACTCTTGGATGATTTCGTTAATTACATTTGGATAAGCACGTAGGAAATAGTAATTTAAGTAAAAAAAAATCATAATTATAAATTCAAATATTTCTAGTGAATCACACGCAGAAATTAAGAAAAAATGTGAACGTGAAATGATTATCTTCAAAATTATGTCAATTATGTTATTTGCCTTAATTTGGATGTACTGCCTTTTGCCACTTTTTGAATTGTTCGGTGATTTGGATTCTCCACAAAGACCATTTCCCTATAAAATGATCTTCTTTTTCAATGCCAACGACGGCTGCAGATATATTTTAACGTACATTTTTACATCTTTTGCAGGATTTGCAGTGGTATTTACAATATTTAAAAAAAAAATCTGTTTTAAATTATTATAAAAATACCTATTTAGGTTACTACTTTGTTTGCGGAAGACAGTCTCTTTGGCTTTTTCGTGACATATTCCTGTGGACAATTCGCAATTCTTCATAAACATATTGAAAACATGCAACATGACGAAGAAAAGTCAACTGTTAATTTTCCACGAAGTGACGAAGAAAAGCCTAAATTGAAACTCAAAGAAGTCGTTAAAAGGCATAACATTTTAATCAAGTGAGTATCAGTTTCTGTTTCTTTATAAATAGAAAATTAAACAGTTTTGCAAATGGTTTTTTAGTTTTTGCTCGGACCTCGATAAATTTTTCAGTCCAATTTTATTGGTAAATTTTACAATAAGCGCCATTCTTATCTGCATGGTGGGATTTCAAATTGTGACTGTGAGTAAATTAATATTCCTCAAAAGGTTTCAACGATAATTATAAGATAGACTTGTTACTTGAAACGACTCGATTCTCCTATCGAATAACAACTTTTTATATTATTTTTCATAGATAAAGCTAGAAAAAGACAACATATACCCCGATTCTGATAGACTTGTCGTTTTCGACAAGAGTTGTTTTACGTGTTTTTGTTGGTAGAAATGCACTAACAACACGTAAAATGACTCTTATTGGAAACGACAAGTCTATCAGAATCGGGGTGATAATTCCAGCCGAGTCGGTTCGCAATTCTATTATAATTATGACGAGTTTCACGAAACCTTTATGGGCCACTAAATCGAATTTGTAGGCTCTTTTTGCTTAAAATTCGTCAGCGAACTTGATTCAGCGGTCGCTAAAATTTTCGTGAAACACGCCATTACGGTCCTAAAAATACTTAAAATACTCTGAAAACAGGTAAAAATGGAAATTGGGAATATGGCAAAATTTGTGCTCTACATTTTATCCGCACTATCTCAGTTGTTCGTGTTATGTTGGATGGGAGACAACATTATTAGTGCCGTAAGAAAACTTCATAAATAAAATATAATAAACCATATTTTTAAAACAATTTTTTCTAGTCATATGCAACTAAATGGAAATTTTATTCTTCTAATTGGGAAAAGGCGAAAAAATACAACAAAGATCTATCATTTGCGATTTTTAGATCGCAAAAACCTGTCAGAATAACAGCACTAAAGTTTTCCGTACTTTCATTGCAAAGTTTCACTACCGTAAGAAAAAAATAGCGTACGGTACGGTGGGACAGTTTCATACAGCCAAATAGAATCCCAGATAAAAAAATTAAGCTGGGTAGAAGTTTCCTGTATATCACATTGACCCACTCTATCCTACACTATTATTTGCTAATTTTTATAAAAAATGAAAAAAAAAACATTTATTTTCTATTTAAACCATTTTTTTTAAATGGTTAAAATAGAAAATAAATGTTTTTTTTTTCATTTGAAACTGAAGTTATTTTAGTGCAAAAATAATTTGTCCTTACCTTTTGTCTATTATTTTTTCTTTCCAGATTTTAAGCACATCGATGTCGTATTTTACATTGCTTAGAACTGTGTTTGAGGACGAATAAATGTTTTGTTAAAAATAATGTCAAAATCAGTACATGTTTCAACCATATTTGATTGAAAAAACAGTTTGTTTAATTCATTTAATTCAATCTAAGTATTCAAAGCTTGTTAAATTGTTATAAAACAAATCTATTTTTGTTAAAAACAAATCTAGAATAATAAAATATTTACCCACCATTCTTTGTATATAATTTTATTATCTCACCTTCCACTGTACACTTTTTATAAAACATATGTTTTGTAATTCAGTATTTTTCATGAGTGTGGAGTCGGAGTTATTGATTTTTGCCCTGAGTCGGATTTGGGATCGTTGTAAAAACCACCACTCCTTTTTTTTGTGCGGAAACTTTATGCGGATTTTATCAACTTTACTTTAAAGTTTTCAGCCGAATTGTTTAAAAAAAACGAATTTACAATCTTTTTCAACGTCTAGATTGAGTTTCTTAACTTTTTAGAGTTTAAATGTGCGTTTTTAAACCAAATTAACTAAAAAATTAAATCTCAAAAGCCAAATTTTATACTTTTTCAACTTCAAATAATTTACTAAAGTTTAAAAATTTGATTGTTACAAAGAATTCCCAAAATACCCTAAAATTGTTCGAAATGCACCTACGTGTCGTTACCACTGACTCAAGTGTCTGTAGAGCGTTTGTTTTCAGCCTTCAAAATCGTAAGACCGGATTTAAGGCAAGGAATGAAACCGGATACATGAAAAGCTGTTCTATTTTTAAGGACAAATTCTCGACATATGCAACAAAAAACAGATTATCTGTCTCTGTTTTTTTTCAATACGGTACCGCTTTCCAGAAAACCGCATAAACTTTTTTGTTTGTTTAGTACCTCTCTGTATCCCCACCTCCTCTTCCTCCTTGACAGCTTGCGAGTCCACTCACATGAGTAAATACGCGAGTAACTCTCAAAAACTCTCGAGAGTTACTCGCAGGAGGTTGTCCATTTGAGAGTTAATTTCGGCGATTTTTCTCTTTTCAAGACCAATATCTTGATTTTTTTGACATCTTGCTTTGGCGAGTTCTCGAGAGCTACTAGCGAAATAACTCAACGAGAGTTCAGTGGGTGCGTGTCGACTAGAGAGTAGAATCACTGTTGACAGCTCGCAGAAACTAGCTCGCGAGTTTTTGTGAGTTTCTGCGAGCGACTCTCAGAGACATGTCCATTTGCGAGTAGCTGCTATCGAGAGGTTCTCGCCGGCATTTACTCTCATGTGGAGCGGCACCTTAAAACTAAATGAAAATCCTTTCAGAGATTCCGCAGATACTACCGCAGTATCTGAGGTAGGTGGGTTAATTTAAGTGAAGCTGAATTTTAATTGTGATGCGACTTGTCACATAGGGAAAACCGGATCAACACATCTTTAACGGTTCAGTAGGTAATAATGTAAGAGAAGAGAGGACCTTTTTTTTAAACATTGCTGAAAAATCTAAATCTGGTAGATAAAATATATAAAATAAAACAAATAATCGAACTGATATTGAATATTTATTCGTGATATAAATTCATTTGCTATTTTTTTTTACTTATCATTTTTCATTTTAATCAATTTATGTACAAATGATGTGTTAAATCATTAAAAGTATTTAAGTAGGAAGCATTCAACTGTGATGAAATAATTAAGTTAACACAAGGGTGAATGAAATAATATATATATTTATAATTTTTTTTAATTTTTCATAGTGCTCTCACTCTGGGTCATATTCTCTACTAAATGATGAATTTATAATTAATTAACAATAATCTTAATTCTATTACAATCTCAATAATGTTTCAATTTATATTTTTTTTATACACGCTAACTAAATGTAAATTAAATAAAAGATGTTGAGGTTAAAAGCATCAAATAGAAAAAAATCTGAGAATCTTATGGAAATGGCAGTTTGAATTTCTATTAAACATAATAGAATTGCGTTTTGTTTCGAATGACTTTAATCATGTTAAAATTTAAAAAAATATATTTACTATTTTAGTTACTATTTTCATACATGAGTGTTTTTGTTTATTCGACGTTTTTTTTTGTAAATAGCTCTACATGCACCAAAAATGCAAATATATTTGAATTAAAAGTTTGGTTTTTTTTTCGTTTGAACGATTAAGAAGGTTCAAATGTTAAGTTTCTAAAAGCTTCATAACAATCCATCACGAATTGTACCTACATTTAACGAGATGTGGCTATATTTTATAACATAAAGAATTACAACAGACATATTTTTTTATGTCCAAAAGTTTTTTTTTTTGAAAATCTCTAAACTTAGCTCGTACTTACTAAAAAAAATTAAAAATCTGACAGTGTAAAAAACCTATTACAATTCTTTAAAACGTAAAATCTTAAAAAGGCAATAAATAGTTTGTAAAGTTTTTTTAAAAAAAAATATATGTAAAGCATCAAAATTAAAGCTTGAACTAGAAAAACAAATTTCTTACAGAAATTATTCTTTGTATGACAATTAAAGTTCGTTGATGATTCTCATAAATAAATAACAAAAAAAAATTGTGGGAGTTTTAACAAGCAGCAACTGATATTTGTATAAAGTCTTAAATTAAAAAAAAAAGCTATGATCTGGTTTGTTCGTCATCCTGAATAATAATTTTTTTTACAATCGTTTAATACTAGATCCACACTTTTGCCAAATGCAGGCGAAACACAGTCAGGGTTACCAGCTTCGATGCTTTTTTTGTGAATAAAATGATTTCCCATTTATCCGGCTCAAAAATCCGATTTACGATGTAGGATATTCAAAAGATAAAATACTTCCAATTTCATAAACCGTAATTCAATTTACAAAAAAGCACCCACCCTGGCAACCGTTACTGTGATTCTCCTGAATCGGAGTGTGGAGCCGGCATAACCCGTGCTTGCCGGTTTATATTTTTTGTAAACATTTTATTATTTTGTATATTTTATATCGTAAACCGAAATTTTAAGACAGATAAATGGAAAAACCGCATAACCTGGCAACCGAGACTGTAATTCGCCTGCATTCGGGGAGAGTGTTGATCTAGCCTAAAGGAAATCTTGAAATGGCGATTTTGTAGAAAAAAACGTAATAAAAATAGTGGGTGGTAGAAGACAAAGCATAAGATACACCTATATCCTCGAAATACGGCGTTTCGCTAAAACTGCCTTCTTTGAATTGTGTCTCTGTTTCGATATACGGCACAAATTGATTCAATATACAGTCAAAAGCTGAGGAATCCTACTTTCCACTGCATCAAATCAAATACAGCGGCAAAACAACAAAAAGCCAAGTAATTTCATTTCCGCCACCCGTCTTCTGTATTCGAAAAGGAAAGGAAAAAGTATTTGAAATTGACAATTTGTTACGCCTATTGAGTACCTAAACTGTTTGCTTCAAAAATAATATTTTAAAAATCTTCACTCAATTTTCAAAATTGTAGTTGTTGATAAAAATAAAATATTAGCCTCATAACATTTTTGTAAATCATTCTAGTTATTCTTCGTATATTTTACTTATGTTTGGTATCAAATTTTAGCTTTTCTACAGTATTTTTTTGTGAGATTCAATTGACCCAAGTTATCGTTCTGAACAATCTTTAACAATCGAGAGCACTGTATGTTTTTCTCGTTTTGCATCACAGTAATGTTATTCCTTTTTTTTATTCATTTTTAGTTGTTGTTGTTTTTTGTTTCTCGAATTTTATTAACTTAACTTGGGATTGTCTAGCAAAGAATAATTTACAAAATGGATAAAGGGAACAAATTTTCTCTAAATTATAATTAATAAACAATTAATAAAAAATAATAATAATAGTAAACATGTTAAAAACAGATACGAATTATTTTATAATGACAAAATGATTATTTTCGGACAAATTTAATATTTTTTTTTTCTCTTCTTCAAATTTTTTATACAGAAATACAGTGCGATATCAAAGAGATTACTTCTCATCGACCTAAATTTAGTGAACGTTTAAAAAATATGACAAAGAACACACTTTCAATTATTCATAAATCTTTCTCAATGTATTTAGCTTGTTTCTAATCGATTTCGCATACTTTTATCTTAAATCTTATAGCGTAGTTAACTCTACCGCATTCCATTCGCCAGATCGTTTATAATTTTTTTTTGAATTTTATTTTACGTTTCAATGAAAAAAAAAATACGTTTAATAGCTTGAAATACAGTAACAGTTAAAGATTGTTTTAAAAATACATTTCTTTTTATTAATGCTGTTCTCGACCTGAATTGAAATTAACATTAATAAAATTGTCTGACTATGATTGTAAAATGTTGAAAAAATTAAAATGAGCTGATCGTTATATGAATTTGAATTGGTTTTTCATGAGTTGATCGAAGCAACAACAGAAAAAATTGCACAAATATATAGAATTTCTTTACTTTTTACACGTAGGTTTGCATAAGATTACTTCTTACAGCTTTATTTTATCTGTTTTATTTGCTAGTACTAACAGAAAACTAAAGTTATCATCGATTGAATGATAAAATTAATCTAAAATCTCATCTAAAATCATCTTTACAGCTTTTTTTTAAATTATGTTATTGATTTATTTTCTTTTTTTCTAAATTATTAGATTTCAATTCAATTTCTTACGATTTTTATAATAGTTTTTTTTTTGTTTTCATCGTTAATTAATCTTAATTAATAGATATTCTCTGTTTAAATGTTGCAGGATCAACAACATTAAAAATATCAGATTCTTTTTAGCAGAAAAAGAACAACATTAAATAATTTGTGAATTATTTCGTTTTGTTTTAACAGAAAAACATATTATGTATCTAGGCATATTATTATAATGACCGGTTCTTGATTTTATTTTCTTTAAATTATCTCATTTATGTTTAGATTTATTATTATATTATTTTTCATAGTTTTATATATCCATCTTTATCTTTGAATTATGTTCAATTTACGTTCATTGTATCTCTTTTAGTTTAATATCTAAACGGTAAGTTATTAAATTAAAATAACATAATAATCAATATTAATCAATAATAAATTTATAACTAAACTCTACATAAAAATTAGTTACAAAATACAACAGGCTGTTGAACAGCATCTACTAGAACCTCCTTTGCTTTTCTGCCGTTGATCTGGAAAAAAAATCATTTTAATTAAATATTAGAATGTTTATTAAAAATATCTTATGTGAACAGCATATGACTTTCTTAAACAAAATCTATGTTTGTGTACGATTTACACTATGTCCAAGACTATTGTATCTCTCTCGTGCTGTCAAAATTCTGACGTTTTTGTAAGTACGGGGGACACCTCCCTAATGGTCCATTTTTGCCCATTAACGAACTTAGCCTTGCATTTTACAAAAAACGAATCTGCGTAAAATTTCAAGTCTCTAGCTCAATCCGTGCGCCCGCAATTCGCGCCGGAGACGGACAGACAGACGGACAGACGGACGGACGGACCGACAGACGGACGGACGGACAGACGGACGGACAGACGGATGGACAGACGGACGGACAGACGGACGGACAGACGGACGGATGGACAGACGGACGGACAGACGGACGGACAGACGGACGGACAGACGGACGGACAGACGGACGGACAAACGGACGGACATGCAAAATTCATTTTTTTTTATCATTCTAAACACACTGGTGTAATTCACTTTTGTGTGTGATGACGGGATCTTGGCGTTACAGACGGTAAGGCAAATTTAATATATACGCTTTGGTTTCACCATACGGGTATAAAAATGTTCAATCTGCAATTATGAATCCTAAACAGCTCAAAGAAGTTAACGAGTTTTATTTTTTAGTCAATCAAAAATTCAACATTGAAAAATATAGTAAGTCAAGTTACGATAGTCTTGCACGGAGGCGTCGAATTAATGATTGAGGACTTCGTGAGGTCTCAATTAGGGCGCTAAAAGGCCCGAACTCCAATTTTTTGGAATATAAATTAGGGGCTGTCCGTAAAATATGTCATACTACTGTTCGGCCTTTCGTGTGACATAAAAGTGGGACGTATTTAATGGACAGCCCCTAATTAGATTTGAAAAATATTTTATGCAAAAGCAAATGACTTTCCATTGCACTATAAAATATCAGTTGTGATCAACACAAAACTTTCCCCTGCAATATTCAGTTTCGGAAAAATTTGTATATCTCGAGAACCGTTAAAGATTCGTAAAAACCCATAAGGGGAAAAATGCAGGAAATTTTATTTTCTTTGAATTTGGTTATATGCATTTTTTCTCAAAAACTTAATTTTTTTGAAGTGTGTAGTAGAGAACCGTTAGAGGTACGTCAAAACCGTTAAAGCAAGAAATGTAGAAAATTTTATTTCCTTTAAATTTTGATTTATTCATTTTTTCCAAAAAATGCGTAGATTTCGAGAAATTTTCAAAAAAAAATTGTATGGGAGCTACCCGTTATAGCTAAAGTTACTTTTCCAAAAGTTAATAGAAAACAACGATTTTCGTAAAACTAATTTACAAAAAGTTTCAAGTCGCTAGCTCAACGCGTTCCCGAGTTATTTAAGACACGTAAAACTGACAGATAGGCAGACTGACAGGCAGATGCACGGACATCTCGATCATTTTTCCTGAAATGGATTTCCTCGAGTGGACCTCCATCATGAATACGGAAAGTGTTGTATAGCAAAACACAGTAAAAAGATGTATTGTTTATACCAACTATAATTATAGTTGGTAGGACTAAGGATGACAAAAGATTTTCATTTCCGCATGTCCATCCATTCTTGAACACCATCACTTTCGAAAGGATTGAGCTAGAGGTTGAAAATTTGGTACAGATGCGTTTCTAGTAAACAAAATTCAGTGGAACCACCCCCATACAAATGGAATACTTTTTTGCTATTTTCTCGAAAACGGTCCATCGTATCGAAAGATTCTAATAAACACATTTAGAATCTGATTTTACATAACCGTTCCATATTCCAAATTTTAATTGAACCACTACTCCACCCCACCCCCTCTTAAACAAATAGATTTGGTTTTTTTTTAAATAAAAATGTGATATGTCCTAATATAGTGTATTTGACGATTAGCGCCCTGGCAATTGTAGCTTTTCTTATGTTTTTATACACTCTTTTTTTATAAAAATTGGAAAATCCACCGCATTTGCAAAAAAAATTACCTTGGGAATTCGGCTCGGGCAAATTATCTCTCGGAACTAAATGCATTACAGTTGTTTTCCCCATAGGAAGTCCTAGCGCACCTAATGTTACATTGCAGTGTAAAAATCTACCTTGATATATAAGTCGAAGAATCTCCGCCTTTGAAACCAATTCAGCCTCCCAGTCTAAAAATAAAACATTTCAATTAATTTTCCATGTTTTTTATGCGTAAAAATAACTTGTGAATAAAAAAAAAAAGTTTACCTTCTGGCCAATTTTCAAATACTGTTTGTGCAATATCACCAGCTGAGTCCGATGGACTAAATAAAAATTCTTTTGTTTTTCCACTAACAAGAATCAAACGTAGATTTATCTGAAATTAAATACAAATATTTTAATAAGTTGTATACGAAAAATATTGTCTTGAATAAAAAACTCTCAGATTTAGCAAAATTACTCAAAAGTAAATCACTGTGAGATTTTTATCTTGCAGTAATTCTACAAAAATGAGCCTGCATAAAATTTGTATAAAAATTTAAATAATTAAAATTTATTGGTAGTTTTTTGTCCGAAATGTGAACTGCCGACATTATTTTGACTCATCATTAGATCATTTTTGTTCCATTATTACACAATAAAATTATGCAAAGGAGAGCTTTTTACATTTTTATGGATTAAATCACGGCATGTGAAACGCATAACTATATTAAATATATGTTTAGTTATTATTTTATTTTATTTTATTTCGTGTCATTTTCATTTTAATTCGGGCACACGTGAATTCGCCCAACACGTTTCTTAACCTCTTGCGTTAGTTCTCATAACATTATGAATATTTCATTTATTCAAAATTCGATTTTACTTTGCATGTTCGATTATATTATTTGTAGTAAATCGAATTAGAAAATCGGATTAAAACATGTGACCAATTTTATATCTTCGGTGTATAAAAAAATCACCCTTTTTGGTTTATAAATATTTAAAATTTGGACCCAATGTTTCTTTTTTGCTATATTAGAAATTCAAGACGATTTCTGTGACAGATTTTGGTTAGCTGATTCCATAAATCTGAATCTGGTTTCTTTCCATCACGCACAAGTTTTATTATGTGGAAAATTTTGTGCTAATACATGTTTTACCACGATTGTTTCAAAAACGGCTGAACCGATTGGGATGAAATATTTCTGTGTGGATTTCAATCAGAATTTGTTCATAAAATACGTCACATCTCACATTGGAAACTGCCCATAAAATACGTTACGTCTCCCGTTAGAAGCTGCTTAAAAAATACGTCACGTCTCCCGTTAGAATCTACCCAAAAAATACGCCACGTCTTCCGTTAGAAGCTGTCCATAAAATACGTCACGGGAGGCGGTCCGAAAAGGCAAATTTTATCATGACGTATTTTCGATCCGTAGCTTGTTGAAGGTCGTAAGTTGAATCCCACCGATTAATTGACTTCGGCGACGTTCGGCCAAAAATCACACCTTCGGCCAAATTTCGGCTTCGTCCAAATTTCGGCTTCGTCCAAATTTCGGCTTCGGCTAAATTTCGGCTTCTGCTAAATTTCGGCTTCGACCCAATTTCCGCTTCGGCCAAACTTCAGCTTCAACCAAAATTAAGCGAAAATTTGACGAAAATCGAAGATGCAAGTGAACTGTAAATGCCAAAGCAATAAAAACAACAAAAAAAAACAAAAGCAAGCCGCTTGGCGTATTTTTTTTTAAACTCAAGTTTCCCAAAAACTTGTATTTGGTGAACGGCGGCTTATTACAGGAAATGATTTATTTATCAATGCTTTTTCGTATTTGTCTAGAAAAATTTTCACGGTTCGCCTCAAATAAAATTACATTACGTTTTTTTCGAACATTTTTGTCCAAGAAAGTAGAAGTGTCTTGGAAAATGAGCCATTTTTAGGCAGGATATGAAAATATGAGAAATTTTTGTCTAATCGAGACCTTAAATAAAGAAAAATTGCAGGAAAATAGAGGAAATCTATTTTCCTAATGAGTTTTACACCAGATTTTTTTTTGTTAGATGACGGAAATTGCATTGCAATTGAATTTCTACATGTTATCCAGAAAAAAAACACTTCAGCTTAATGACACAATGTACAATCGCTAGAAAATTTTCGTGGTTAATTTACAGTTAAATCCTAATATCTTAGCTTTAAAACAGCGATCCGAATTATGTACACTTACCTTATATTTTTTTTAAAAAATAAAGCATTTCTATGTCCTGTGAATTGAAAAAAAAACCTCTTAGCCACTTTAATCAATGAAAAGTTCATTCCGGATGCTGTGGCTATACAAGTTCAATGCGACAAAAACAAAAAACAAAACAGAAAAATTCTCATTGATTTTTATCAAGGTTTTTACCTTAAAAATCAATTTTATGGACATGATTCTTAATTAAGTGTGGATTTTCTTTCCTTTTTTGTCATTTCCAGTTTCTGATCGAATTTTAGTCAACCGCTTCTAAGATGTTTAATAGTGATTTATCGAAAATAACTAAAACTTCAAGCAGTTCATTGCAATTACTTGCTTGGATATCAAAAAAAAAAAAACTAAAAACAAAACTTGATATCTATTACAGCTATGGTATAGCAAGTACTCTGCGTGGCTGCATTTAACGATTTTTGAAGGCAGGCTAATAATAGAAGCAAATGACCAATAAACCCAAAAGTTTGAAATAGCCAAACAATTAAATGCGGTCTCGATTGGCTGTCAATTATGCTTTCGTCAATGCCCTGACATTGAAATGTCTAGTGGAGACCGCTTTTTATTCGATTTCCCAAAAAAGAAGAGCATAAACGTTTTCGGCTATAGCTATCAAAGAGAGGATGTTCTCTTGTAACTTTTAAACCCTTCAGCGGAGAAAATTATACCACATATCGTTGGATTGCTTGATATAGCGCGGATGTTTTAGTCATGTTCGCAGCAGGAGTTCCCTCCAGTCTGACCCTCTCACCAGCTATCTCGTAAACAAGTCAACGGATTTTTATAGGTTTTGATCCATTTGATAGAGGACTTTTTAGAGAGCATATAACCCTAAAAAAATTAACAATCTCCTCTCCTTCCTGATCTGCTATAATCGAAACAAGCGAGCGATTTCTAATGAGTTTTTCGATATTGGATAGTAAATATCACGTGAGATATCTGTAGTTAAAAATAAACACTATTTCTTTTCTGCTTACCTCACTTTCAATAGGCCCTATCACAGAATCCGATACGAATGGTTCGGATCGTAAACTCAATGTTGTTGTTAGTGTTTTATACCAACAACATCATTAAGTTTACGATCCGAACCATTCGTATCGGATTCTGTGATAGGGCCTAATATTTTTGCACTTTCAATATGCATCCCTGTCAGAATCCCATCCCTAGTCCGATCACTAATCACAACTCGTTCACAAGAGCCTCAAATTTTTTGGACTTATATGGCCTGTGCCTTAAGTATTCCAAACCTCCACTTAAATTCCTTAAGATATCAAATTACTTACAAATGATTGAAAAACTTGTTAGTATTTGTTGAATAAATCAGTAATGCATCGAATATATTTTGTGTGCGGGCAAATTCGATTGATTTAGGCTATTAGTGTTCATATTCGTGCGACGTTGGTGTCTTTTCAGAAACTCTTTTCGAATAAACAATTCTGACAAAATCGGGCCAGTACACATTTTGACATACAAATTTGTTTTGACCCGGGAAATCTGCGAAGAAGATTTATTTCTAATCGAGACGCGCTTTTATAGACGTTTTTCATTCTACAAAAATGCAAATAAGAGCTTTTTGTAGAAGGGAAAACGTCTAAATTTGTTTGGCTGTGTTTAACGGTCCCACAATGCTACAAACCAACTCACTTGATTTGCCATAAATCTAAGTGGCCGTTTAAAATAAAACACGATCAAATTAATTTGTCAAAGTCCACCCGCCCCCCCCCCCCCCCCCCCCTAATTAAAAAACTTAGCCTTGCATTTTGCGAAAAACGAATCTGCGTAAAATTTCAAGTCTCTAGCTCAATCCGTGCGCCCGCAATTCGCGCCGGAGACAGACAGACAGTAGAAACTTTAACAAATCTACTAGATCGTCTAAATGCAGTTTGGGTCATCCAAATTACTTGACAAATATGTGTCAAATATATTTGTCAAATAACTTTGATCGTTTAAATGGGGCTTTACGATTCACCACAACAATCGGATCGGACAGAGCACAAAGAAAACTGAATTGAGGTGAATGGCCCATTAAACATTTTGGATTACGTAAAAAGGATATCAAATGAAATTTGTATATTTTTAGTAGCAAAACGTAGAAAAAAAACGATGGCGATTCCATTAAAAAAAGCTGGTATAATCATATGAATTCGCTGTAAAAGTGATTCTTATCTTGCCACGACCGCTAAATTCAATCAATTCTCGGGAATTAACAACTGAGCCGAATTGAATAATTTAATAAAACATTTTGATAAAAGTCCAATTTGTTATGCTAAAATTTCGCTGAAGGAAGTGATACTGATTGGCCAGAATATGTATTTACCACAACTGTGAATTTGCTGGAAATTTCGGATTTTCCATTTAAAATAAAAGAACAGTTCCTAGTAAAGAATTGCTAATATTGACGGCCGGGGCCAGTAAAGATAGTAGTGAGAGCCACAATAAGATTTATTCGTCAGTTAGCCTCATTTTTATTTATGTTAAGGTCAACGGCAAAGAAGATTTTCAGATTTTCAACAACGATGAATGACGATGAATCTATTTTGCCGGTGATTGAATAAAGTAAGCGTATTAAAGTATTTTTTTTTAAACATTGTTTGATGAAAAAAGGTTTCATTTTGGCCGCATTAATAATAATCGAAAATCCTAGATAGAAACGCGTAAGAAATATGGCAGATATTATTATTATTGTTGACCAATGGGGAAAATCAATTCACCGATTCGCTTTTTTTTCCAATCGAAAATAAGAATGCAATTGAATACGAAGAAGGTGAAAACTTGAAAGAAAATCAGAAAATCGGTGCAGAGCAAAGGAATTATGTTGGCTGGCCTGTAGGGCATCGAGTTACCAACGGAATGATGACGGTATGGCTTCATTTGGGCTTCTTATAGCATAACTTAATGGTAGACTACCAGTGTGGAAAAATAGTCAAGTGCCAAAGTTATTAAAAACATAACGACAACAAGAAGAAGAATAATAAGACGGCTACGAAGAAGAAGACAAGAAACTGGTAATATGTAATACTTTTAGTATTTTAGGTTTTTAGATGGTAGCTAAGTGGACGTGAAACCTGCAGCTAGAATCAACACTTTGTGGAACTCAACCGATGGTGCTGTTACTGCTGATGACCGATTTCGGTTCATATCGTTTTGCATGCGTACGGAATCCTCCTCTTCAAGCGGGAAAAAAACTATAAATCGTACGCCTGTTTGGAATAAGGTCATCCATACCGATGACTACAACTCCGACACCAATGATGACAACGGCTAAAAACGGTTACAGTAACAAACAACCATCACCGTTATGACGTGGTGGTGGTGTTGTTATAAGATGTACACCATTAGCCATCAAGTAGTCAGATTCGCTTCCAATTCAAGCTGCGGCTGTTGCTCCAGCTTTTCAAACTCGTCGAGTGAACTTCACTATCCAAAAAAAAAATAGAGGCAACAGCAAAAAGATGTCGATTAGCTAGGCTAGGCAGACTGCGGAATGAATGAAAGTAAATCAGTTTGCCAAGATGTGTTTTTGGCCTACTTTATGCTTTTCGAGAACAATGAAACAGTTAACTTTTGGGCACGGGCAAAAATCAAGTCGCTTGCTAGCTGACTATAAAGTAGTAAAAGAGATTCTAATAGCATTTGGTCTCAATGATCCGTAATTATTGCTAATGCAAGTACAGCTAAATACTTTGAGATGATTGAGAAGACGAAACTAAATCGAGTTGAACCTATAATTATTAGAGATGGAGAATTTGCTACGCTTCGTAATTAATTGTAGGATATTTAGGTGAATATTTTGCAGAGATCCGCTCTCCATAAAATGATAAGATTTTAAAATATCTGATGTGAACAGAATATGACCTTATTATGCACATGACTTTCTTATACACATGGCTTTCTTATGCAAAATCTACGTTCCTGTGCCATTTATAAACCAATGAATAAAACAGTAGTTCACATAAAAAAAATATTTTTTTTACGAAATCTGAAATATCTCAGTAACGGTAAAAGCAATCCATCCATTCACGGTGAAATGCAAAAAATTGGAGAATTATAATATCTTCAATTCTTTTTCCAATTTGTTTTTTCAAAAAACCACTGGTTTACCAGCAATTCACAAAAATCTATTTTTTTACCTTTTAATTAAAATACCTCAATAAGGGTAAAAGATGGTGGATAACGGTAAAAGCCAAAATTTCAGGAAATATGATTCTCTTCAATTCATATCAGACATTCAACCATCAAAAAACTGTTAGTTAAATTTTTATTTAAAAAAAAATCCATTTGTGTGAGAGAAAAAAAAAATCTATTTGTGTGAGAGAAGGGGGAAACAGTGGTCCGATTGGATTTTGATGTATGTAACTGTTATGTAAAAAAATATTCTAAAGCCCAATTCAGACTAATGATTGCGATTACGATTGAGCTTCCTCGGCCAATGAGATCAAAGCTTTCATATCCATATTGTTGAAAGCTTTGATCGCATTGGTTGAGAAGCTTCAATCGTACTCGCAAGCGTAATCGCAACCGTTAGTCTGAATTGGGCTCAAAAACATTTCGTCTTTATAAATTTCTCGATACGATGCTTCGTTTTCGAGGAAATAGGAAAAAAAGTATTCCTCTCTATACAAACGAAACAGTTTTTTGCATTTTTCTCTAAAACGATCGGACGTATAGAAAAACTTATAAAGGTAAAATGTCTTTAGAATAGGATTTTGCATAACTCATCCATACATCAAAATCCAATCGGACCACTGCTTCACCCCTCCCTCATACAAATGGAATATATTTTTCTTATTTTCTCGAAAACGGTGCATCGTATCGAAAAATGTATAAAGACGAAATGTGTTTAGAATATGATTTTTTATAACCGTTCCATATATCGAAATCCAATCGGACTACTCGTTTCCCTCTGCCCCATACAAATGGTTTTTAAAAAAAAAAACTTTTTGTCTGTTCTCATATGGGGTATTTGACGATTGACTCCTGGAAATTGTAGCTTTTCATATGTTTTAATCCTTTCTTTGATTTTTCGGTGAAAAAATAAAATGTTTTATCTTTTAAAATTTTACTTGTGTATCACCGCAAATTACAAACTTTACTTTTGTAAAACTCTGAGTTACAGTAAAAGGTAAAAACCATTTAAAAATTTTTTTTCGTAAAGCATCCTAATGTAAAGAAGCCTGACGTAAACCAACATGATGTAAAGCAGCATCAATGAAAGCAGCATCAATGAAAGCAGCCTGATGTAAAGCAGACTAATGTCTGATTGTAACCTGATTATTGGTGACCGAAAATTAAAAGACCTTATTTGGCGGTCATCTGCTGGGTCCCAAAGCCTCAAGGACCAAAGCCTGCAACCATAGCCCCCCTTACCCCGTAAAAGATACTTATTGGCGGCTTTTTGTCGACACGCGCCTGCAAAGATTTCAACTTTTTTGCTCAGTCATTCAAGGATGTGAATACTGCCGTTTGTCCTTGAGGCACACACGCATACTTTATGAGCAAAACCTTGACAGTGGTCCATGAAAAAACAACAACTCAGTCCCCCGTCTTTGTACTGTTTACATCCTTCCTAATTGATTCAAATCCTCCCCAAAACACATTGACAACTTTTATCCCTAACTAGCGACAATTTAAGATGTTAGATTACGTCTGTTATTACTGTTATAAGTGAATATCTCACTTTCTTGTAATAAAAATCACCATATTTCAGCCCTAAAGGACCGAGAGACGAAAAGGGGAACAAACGCAAACAAATGAAGCATAGAAAGAAACCTAAATAATTGTCCAATATTTATAAACAAATCACTGCTGATAGTGTTACAAACCTTATCTGCGGGGATGCTTCTTGACGTCATCTTTCTGGGCTAGAAGTTGTGTTGTTGTAATCTGTGATTTCTGTCTTTGCTACTGTATCTAGTGCGGCTGCTGTTGATATTTAATGATGATGTTATCACGACGGACGTCGAGACGGAAGGAGGATGAGTACTAGTCGAGTCCAGTCAGTGGCAGCAATTAACAGCAAAACTTCCAACTTCCCACAAAGTTAATTGTGTTCGTCTTCGTTATGACTTTTGCCGAGTTTTTCACTATTCACCCCAAACTAATGGTAATAATAGTAGCAACAGAGACTTCCTCAGCTCGCTGCGACGATGGGTTTTTCGACTTTTTTTAGTGTTTTCGATTGCAAAATAGCGAATTTCTTGCGTATTATGACGGATTATTAGCTGCTGTTGTGCTCGTCGCTCGTTATTTTCTTACAACCAAGTTGCTTAAACCGTAATTTCACAGCGGAGACAACGACGGCAACGAGGCATTGTAGATAAACTCTCTGTCGAAATGTGAATTGGATTTAATTCATTTTTTTGTGATTTCTGTTGCACAGCGAACAAAAAAAAATCGTCACACCACAAAACACGGAACTTTTCGTCGCCTTTCCTTGCCTTTCCGTTCCAGATCTAGGGCTGCTGTCACAATAATTGTTAAACACTTCTCGAATTGGGCAGGAATGGGACGAGTTATAGATTTTTGCCGTACAGTATTTCGATATCGAAATATTGATATTTATGTGACGATCACTGTCTACTTTATAACCACTTCCTCGTTCCCTCGTCGTTTCCAAAACACAAATTACTTTGCACGAGTTTCCTTTTTCATATTTTTTCGCTAAAAAAATTAATCGACCTTTCTTTTTTCAAAGAAAATTTAATATTATTTACATTAATTGATTTTTACGTCAAATCTATATATATTTCAGATAGATGATACACTGTAGATTGGATAGAGAAAGAAAAAAAGTGCAAAACTCAAAACAAGGACGAATGATGGGACAAAGTCAGAAACTTTCTCAGCCCGTGATGATCTCATAAAAACCAATTTTCCATTTTCACGTCGATCACCGACAATTGTGCCACTGATTTTTCCCGATTTTCCGAATTTTTCACAACGAACAGAACGTTTCCGAGACCAATTATATTTTGTAAAGTGGATTCGTTGTTATGGCTGGCCAGAAAAGTTTCAGCACATAGCCTTCCAGTGAAACTCGAGTAAACTTCGAGGAGGTCTGAGAGATTATGTACTTAATAGTACATCACGTTTTGGGCCAACGAATTTGTAATGGTTGTGATTCACACAAGAGCTAAAGTGGTCTACTCGGTTCCATGAAAATCCCTAGAGAAAGTTATTTTTTTTTGTGTTCAAGAACACTTGTAGGGTTTGCAAATTTAAATTACAAACATTCGTAGGTTTTGCAAATATAAATTGCAAACATTTTTAGGTTTTCAGAATTAAAGATTTTCAAATCTGGCTAAAATTTAAAAATCGAAGAACATTTTCCGTATTTAGATTAAAATTCAATTAATTGCATTCCCAAAACATTAAAAAGAGAACTTAAAAAACTACAAAACAAATTTCTTGCAAATTTCTTGTTTTCCGATTTTTAAATCAAAAACAAATTGCAAATTGACGAGAAAATCTGAAAAAAGTTGGAGAGAAAAATATTCGGAAGTGGAAAACTGTTTTAATGTTAATAGATTATATTTATGTGTGTAACAAATGACTAAAACATTTAGAAAAATTCTTTAAAGGAATGTGAAAAAAGCACTTTCAAAATATCAGAAAACTCGCAAAAACTCTTCCAGTCTGAAAGATTAAAAAATATGCAAAGAAAAAAAAGGTGATTGTATAAAAATTTGAAAAATATTGTTAGTTTTCTATAAAACAAATGAAATTTATTTAAACAAACTTCAACATTTTCTCTAGACAAAAATTCTCAGAAAAAACGTGTTGAAATGATTTTGCTTTTATTTACAGAAAGATTTTAGTTACATTTGATATTATTGAATTAAGAAAAATCGAGTTCTGCCCAGGTTTTTTTTTTGGTTTTAAATTTACTAGCATAATTTTAAGAACGAAAACATTAACGAACTATTTAAAAACGAAAAAAAATGGGTTAGAAATGATAGAGAGCCTATAATCTATAGAGTGGACAATGGGATGTCTAAAAATGGCTGCCAAACTGAAAAACGAACGCCAAAAACTTAAAAAAAAAATTCATTGTTACAAATAAATACCGAAATAGTTAAAATCGATTAATATAAGTAAGAAACTCATGTTTGAGGTACCAAAAAAATTTGAAAAGTCGTGGTTGTTTTAGTAAATGTAAAAAATCTGAGAAAAAAAACTTTACTAACTGACCTAATAGACTGTTATAATCGAACTTAACAGACTGTCCTACTCAGTAGGAAAACGTTAACGAACGATTTAAAAAGGAAAAAATGGGTTAGAAATGGTACTCAGTAGGACAGTCTACTAAATGCTGATGTCCAGTCTCTAGATTATAGTCTCCCTAAGAAAAGGTGATTCGCAAACTGGAATCACTCAATGAAGTTCTAATTTAGCATATAATATAAACATTTTTTTTCAACTTATGATGTTGGTTTAACGTAATTGTAGGTATTTTTCTATGTAGACTATAAAATTGACTGATTTGAAGTGATCTTCTTGCTAATAGAAAGGGTTGTAGATTTGGCGTGTAGGGTTTAAAGATATAGAGCATCTACTACTTGATACTAAAGTTCCAACCCTGAGTCCGATACTTTTGGTCGCCGCCATTTGTATTGTAGTTTGGTTCGGGATTGGGATCTGCGAAAAAAAATCAAGAAAAGACCCCGAGCCCAGTGAAATTAGTGGAAAATCACTGGAAAATACGCCGAACTGTGCATTCGAGGAATTAGTAGTATTTTTGAAATTTTCCGAGGACCACAATTCGTTTAATAAGCAGTTGAAAAGTGTGACACCCAGAAACAAAAGTCGATCGGAAACAGAGGAAAGGAGTTTTTTTCGATTTTTCACGCTGGGAAAATTAGATCGTGGTGAGGAAGGTAGCGAAAAAGGTAATTCTGTGCACGGTTTGCTGTTTTACGCCGCACAAAGAAAACCGCGAGGCAATTTATGTGTTGAACGTGATTTCTGACTTGATTTTCGAAACGCAGAGCACACGGAAAAATAAAATTCGACGAAATGTCTGCGGAACGAGAAATCCCTGCTGAGGACAGTATCAAAGTGGTGTGTCGTTTCAGACCGCTAAACGACAGCGAAGAAAAGGCTGGCTCGAAATTCGTGGTGAAATTTCCAAGTAGCAACGAGGAAAACTGTATCTCGATAGCGGTAAGTGGAAAACATAGTGTTGGGAAAAATCCATAACAGAATGCTGGAATTCAATTCGTGTCAGTATTGATTTTTTTTTTGCTATGGGGAGTTTTTGCTGCTGGCTCGGTTTGTGAGGCTTTTCTGTGTTGGTCGGTGGGTCTTCTACGTACTTTTAGCCAGTTTCGCAGCGTGCTAGAGAAAAAAATTATGAGCTCACTTCTGCTACGAGCTGGGGTCGAAAGGTACCTGGCCGTACTTTTATTGGCACACTGGCAAAAGTCATGTTTCTTGTCGCTGTGGCTGCCTGTGTTGGGGCAATGAGTCATTTTTGTGGAGCACCATTTCTCACTACATCTATCTTTCCTGAAGTTGTGCTATGATGTCGTTTGACTTGTCTTTCACACGATGTACGTTCCTCGCCCTTTTTACGCCTCCGCCCCGCACGCAACATTAATCTGTGTCTATTGCACAGCTGCCGGGCGAGTTGGTGACTCCATCAACTCAATCTCCATCTGAAAAACACCAGAAGTTGATTTTCGTTTTTGCCCGGAAATTTTTTATTGCAAGCATCATGATCTTAATATGATTTTGATAGCGAATTCTGTAAGTCATATTGCGTCTCATCCATTGTCTGACACACAGAAGAAGCCATCGAAGTCGACAAAGAAAGCGTCGAAAAGTCCATGGCGAAAATATGTTGGCGCGCATCGAAACTAAATCCTTCCGAAGAAGTCCTTCCCAATTCCATTCAACATAACTGCTCATACAATGTTGTGCGCATGCTGCTGGTGGCCGAGGACATGATTCAATTATGTATATTGGCCACGATTTTTTTCGCATTCGCTCAATGTTGATGTTGACATTTCGAAGCAGTCTCGGGCTCCTCGTGCACAACATCAAAATATAACCAAATCAGCTGAATTTCATAAAAATAGACAAATCATTTCCATAACGCTAAGGACAATCGAAACATAACTGGTGGTGATAGACGGAAAAATTGAAAATTTTCAATGGGTTGGGTGGGTTTTTGGGCTTCAAGGAAAATCCCCCTTTAGTCATGGTCGTGTCTCCCTTCAGTCTCAACTGTGGTCGAATGATATCACTGTCTAACTATAAAACCAGCAACTGCAAATGCCTGTTACCAAAAATTTATCGTTGTTTATCGTTACAATAAAGCAGAGTGCTTGCGGTAACACACGTAATTAACGAAATAAATCAATCGGTTGCGCTTTAACCCATATTTGACCTTAATCCAAATTTCTCAAGACATTGAGATTTTTGTTAAGAATTAAACTTCAATTTCTGTAGTTTTTTTTTACATGAAATTAAGTTATTATTATTGTAATCCAATTTATGAAAGTTATTTTTTCGATAGCAACATTATGACTTTGGATCACTAATAGATGATTGAATTTAACATCTAGAAAAAAGGCAAATCACCTGTGAGGGAAAAGCTTTTCTTCGAATTTTCCAAATTCACAAAATTCACAATAAAAAAAACTTTTCGAAGAAAACTTCTCTAGGATTTTTTTTTGTGAAATACAGAATTTTTCATGAGTATTGTATTCATTATTCTTCGTATAAGATTGTAAAAACGGCTAACCAATCGGCCGATTTACGTGTGGCAACAGCCTTACAAACAATACACTTTTTGCAAATTTTCTTTTAAAGCCTCAAAACTCTATCCTCGAAGTGGTAATTTTTTCTACGGGAACTGGAAAAAGTCAAAAGGGCCATATCAAGTCAATTCGGTGGTTGGTCGGTGTCATTTGTTGAGTTTTTGGTCAAAAATCTCTTACAAGAATTTTTCAACATTTTTGTTTCTTGCAAGAACTCGATATCTCGAACCGGTATCAAGATGTATCGGTATTTAAAAAAAACCGGTATTTAAAAAAAATCGCTTTTTCGATTCTTGCAAAAACTAATGGCTTTCCGGCGATTCGTTGTATGAGATGAATTATATTGGGCACCCCCATTAAAGAACTTAGCCTTGCATTCTACGAAAAAAATATTAGCGTAAAATTTCAAGTCTCTAGCTCAATCCGTGGGCGCCACAGACAGACGGACGAACGGACGGACGGACGGACGGACGGACAGACGGACGGACAGACGGACGGACGAACGGACGGACGGACGGACGGACGGACGGACGGACGGACGGAAAGACGGACGGACGGACGGACGGACGGACGGACAGGCGGACAGACGGACGAACGGACGAACGGACAGATCGACAGACGGACAGACAGACAGACAGACAGACAGACAGACGGACAGACAGACGGACGGACAGACGGACGAACGGACAGACGGACAGGCGGACGGACGACAGACGAACGGACAGACCGACAGACGGATAGACAGACGGACGGACAGACGGACGAACGGACAGACCGACTAACGGACGGACGGGCAGACGGACGGACATCAAAAATTCAATTTTTTTTATCATTCTAAACACGCTGGTGTAATTCATTTTTGTGTGTGATAACGGGATCTTGGCGTTACAAACGCTAAGGCAAATTTAATATACCCTTTGGTTTCACCATGCGGATATAAAAAGTCCTGTGTGGTTCACATAAGAAATTTTCGCGAAACTGTCAAACTTGTAAGCGAACAATAATTCCAGATATGAGGATGAAGTGCACAGGGACGAAGCCTTAGCGTAAGAAAGTCATATTATGCCATTCACACATATTTATTTTCGTGAAAAGCGTCTGATGACTTTTTTCCAACCACGATTTCATAATGCTTTCATAATGGATCGCACATCGCGTGATTACAAATAAAGCCCCCTTACGCTCTTTCAACACCTGTAAATGGCAACCGTCCAGAAAAAAACGATTATTTGATTTCCTTCTCTGTTACTTTCTTTTGACTTTTTTTCTGTTCCTGTGAAACTTTGGATCTGCATAAAAAGCGTAATTGGTGCAAGTCAAATACAATTATTTCGCCCTTTTTTTTTGTGGTAAAGGAGTTATTAAAATGATTTTTATTTCTTTAAATTCGCTTTTCTTTGTTGTGTATGTCTTTCTAGTGTCTAATGCTATAATTTTACTAGTAGTTCTTGCCAACTAAGAGTTTACGTATTTCAATTCATTGTAAGTTCATGCATAATTGCAAAATAGCACTCGAACTGAGATATTTTTCTTTAATAAAACTTTTGCCCACCTTTTTTTCTAATACGTTGAAGGCTAAAAGTTTTTTTTTTTGACTGTACCTTCAATTTACACCTACAGATGAAATGTCTGCTGATGTACTTTTAGTTTTTGTTGGTTCGTATTTTATTGGAATTTCTTTGCAATTTTTTATTGATAATTTAATTTGAATTGACGTGTTCTATTTTCTTTTCAATTATTTTTTTTATTCATAAATTTATCGATTATTGTATGAATTTGTACCTATTTTTTACTACGTATGCTAATATGCGTTCCGTGAAAAAATGTCGAAAATGAAAATATCTGATGCGAACAGCACATGACTTTCTTACACAAATAATCCGACGAATAAAATATTTGCTTATTTAAAAATATGAATTTTGTTACACCGATTCTTGAATACCTAAGGTAGAATCTTCATCTAGTACCAGTAATGATGGTTTCTTAGCTTCTGATGACCTCTTATTGTCCTTCTTGTTTGAACCTCTTTGCCCGCAAGCAAAATATCGCGACTTTCGATGGCAATTGCAAAGTTTTCGTAGGATTCCGGTAAACACACAGCAACATTATTGTTAAAAGTTCTTCAGACAAAATAACATCTATTTCCTTCAATTTTTCGACCGTTTCGCAAAAAGAATTAATGTGGCTCATCATTGACTGTCCTTCCTTCAGCTTTGATTGGACTAATAGCTTGAATAAGGATACTTTTTTGGCTGGCCCTGTTGGCTGTACAAAATCTAAAATATTTCGATATAAAAATGAGTTGGTGTCTGTCTGTCTGTTCCTCTTTCACGCAAAAACGGCTGAACCGATTGACTTGAAATTTGGCATGAGTGTCTGTGGTAGTTCTGGTTCCAACATAGGCATACGGAAAAGTAGCGCGAGGGGTGGGGGGAGTAAGGGGAGGGGGTAAAGTCATCTCGAAACTTAGTTTTCCCTCTATGTTACTCTTTCGCGAGAAAACGCATGGCCGGAGGCTGCGTATAATGGGGGGAGTGGTGAACCGCGAAGCGGTTCTGGGCGCAGCCCCTAGTCTGAAATATTTCGATAACGGTAAAAGATATCGATTTACGATAAAAGCCAAATATGTAAAGAATTTTAATATCTTTAATTCTTTCTTGAACGGCTTTTGCGAAAAACCGTTAATTTCCTAGCAATTCGCAAAATCCATTTTTTTACATTTTAATGAAAATATCTCAATAACGGTAAAAAAGAATGGGTAACGGTAAACGACAAAAATATCGAGAATACCGTTGTGATTAATTCGTCTCAAACATACAATCAGCAAAAAACCGTTTTTTTTTCAAGAACATCACTTTAAACTGATTTTTTTTTGAAAATAACGGTATATTTCGATAACGGTTTGTTATAGTAAAATGTAGGGGATTTTGTTATCTTCAACTTTTGCCATACATAAGACTACTAAAAAACGCGTAGTTTCGTTTTTAAAAAGCCGATATTTTGCTTACTTTCGGGTCAACATATTTCCGCCAAAAAGTTGAGATGACCATCCCATGCCTGTAAATTTTCATGACTATCTCCATTAGTTTTTTAAGAAATCTTGTACACAGACTAACAGACTGGAGTGGTATTCCGTAACTTGTTTCAAGCGTTTGTTTCGAGTTAAAAGAAAAAAGTGGTATTCGCTATCTCGGTTTCTCTCTGTCATTTATTTCGGTAAAATCAGAGACAGCGAATTACTTCTTGTTCTTCTAACTCGCAACAAACGTTTGAAACAAGTTACGGAATATCACTCCTGACTTCTACTAGAACTCGATATCTCGATATCGAGATATACCGTTATTTCGATCAATTAACCTTTTTTTTGTGATTATCTCGAAATTGCCGTTTTTTTTTCAGTGGTTCAATGTCTGAGATGAATTAAAGAGAATACCTAAGTGTCTAAAATTTGGTTTTATAGTGCGATTGCAAATTATTTCATGAATACGATGAGGCCTAAACTTTTAAGTGTAATTCTAACGATCTCTATGTATATTTTAAAGCAGTGGCTCCCAATCTTTTTTTACTGATGTACCCCGTAACAAATTACGTTTTTTTTTCTATCAAATAAAATCAATTTCCTAATCAATGTCAATTTACTACAATGTAGGGAAAAGTTTATCTTTTTGATAAAGTCTTCAAGCCAAACGCATCCCAGGAGAAAGTTTACAATGAGGCAGCCAAATCGATTGTCTCTGATGTACTTGCCGGCTATAACGGAACGATTTTCGCATATGGTCAGACATCCTCAGGTAAAACACACACGATGGAAGGTGTTATTGGCGATCCAACCAAACAGGGCATAATACCACGAATTGTCAACGATATCTTCAATCACATCTACACCATGGAAATGAATTTAGAATTCCACATTAAGGTGTCGTACTATGAAATCTATATGGATAAAATTCGTGATCTGCTTGATGTGTCCAAGGTGAATTTAAGTGTGCATGAGGACAAGAATCGTGTGCCTTATGTAAAAGGTGCGACAGAACGTTTTGTTTCTAGTCCGGAAGATGTGTTCGAAGTGATTGAAGAGGGAAAGGCAAATAGGCACATTGCTGTTACCAGTAAGTTGGCGAAATCATATTGAGTTTTTTTTTTGGTTATACAATTTGATATTTTCCAGACATGAACGAACATTCTTCACGGTCCCATTCAGTATTCCTTATTAATGTTAAGCAAGAAAACTTAGAGAATCAGAAGAAGCTGTCGGGAAAGCTGTATCTGGTCGATTTGGCTGGTTCTGAGAAGGTCTCGAAAACCGGCGCCGAGGGAACGGTGCTCGATGAAGCGAAGAATATTAATAAATCCCTATCGGCGCTCGGTAATGTTATATCAGCATTGGCCGATGGCAATAAAACTCACATACCCTATCGAGATTCGAAATTGACAAGAATTTTACAAGAATCACTTGGCGGTAATGCACGGACAACAATTGTTATATGCTGTTCGCCGGCCAGTTTCAATGAGTCTGAAACAAAATCGACACTTGAATTTGGACGTCGTGCTAAAACCGTCAAGAATGTTGTCTGTGTCAATGAGGAACTCACCGCCGAAGAGTGGAAGCGTCGTTACGAAAAGGAGAAGGAGAAGAACGCTCGACTCAAGGGCAAAGTGGAGAAATTGGAAACCGAACTTGCCAGATGGCGTGCTGGGGAAACTGTTAATCCTGATGAACAGGTAATTGCATCCTTAAAAACAATTATTAATTTGTCTATATGAAAATCTTATTTGTTTTCCACAGATTAACTTGCAAGAAATTATGGAGGCCAGCACACCCAATGTTGAAATCGAAATTGTCCCTGAACCACAACCGATTCCAGCAACTCCAGCCGGACTTATGGTTGGCTCTATTAGTGCTGACGAACGCACACGTCTCGAAGCTGAACGCGAACGCCTCTACCAGCAATTGGATGATAAGGACGAGGAGATCAACCAGCAGAGCCAATATGTTGAGAAGCTCAAGGACCAGATAATGGAGCAGGAAGAGTTGATTGCGAATGCCCGCCGTGAATATGAGACACTGCAATCGGAGATGACCAGAATACAGCAGGAGAATGAAAGCGCCAAGGAGGAAGTTAAGGAGGTTCTTCAGGCTCTCGAAGAATTGGCTGTTAACTATGACCAAAAATCTCAAGAAATCGAAACCAAAAACAAAGATATTGACTCGCTAAATGATGAACTACAGCAGAAGCAAGGACTCTTAAATACCACCACATCCGAACTGCAACAACTCAAGGATATGTCGGCACACCAAAAGAAACGTATCAACGAAATGCTATCGAATCTGTTGCGTGATCTCACCGAAGTCGGACAAGCATTGTGCACTGATAGCACAAGCGATATGAGGATGAATACACCAGATTCGGTTGGTAAAGTCGAGGAAGAGTTCACCGTTGCTCGATTGTACATCAGCAAAATGAAATCGGAAGCAAAGAACATTGCACAGAGATGTCATAATCTGGAGACACAGCAAATGGACTCGAATAAGAAGACATCGGAGTATGAGAAAGATTTGGGTGAATGTCGTCTTCTGATTTCACAACATGAGGCCCGAATGAAGTCCTTACAGGTGAGATTCGCTTTTGAAATATCATATTTTAATAATTCTTCTTCTTCTTATCTGGCCCTTACGGCCTCGTTGAGGATTTTTCGGAATTTCGTCTAAAACTAGCATTTAATTTTTTATGTTTTTGTTTCGACCGTGCTTTGTATTTGGAAAATTTATTTATTCGACAAAGCGGCCTTTATTTCTATGACAGAAACCGCGTCCAAATCTCTCAAACGATTAAGGAGATAACTAATTAATAGTTATGGCTCTTAGTTTGTCTGTAATGTTATTTTGTATTTTAAAAAAGCTATACTTGGAGAAGCGGGAAAATCGCTTAGCATTTTTTTATATGAGATTTCAATTTATGTTTTCAGGAATCTATGCGCGAGTCTGAGAACAAGAAACGCACGTTGGAAGAACAAATAGATTCCCTACGTGAGGAATGCGCCAAGCTGCGTGCCGCCGAACATGTTTCAGCCGTTAATGCTGAAGAGAAACAAAAGGCCGAGCAATTACGAGCCATGTTTGATAATCAAATGGACGAGCTACGTGATGCTCACACCAAACAAGTCGCTGAATTGCGTGATGAGATCTCAGCTAAGCAGGAAGCTATGAATGAAATTAAAGAGTAAGCATTGAATAATTTTTGTGAAAATTGAATTAATTTTCCTTCAATACGTTTTTCTAGTGTCAATCAAAAACTTATGCTGGCTCATCAGCAGATGACAGCCGATTACGAGAAGCTGAAACAGGAGGAGGCAGATAAATCAACAAAACTACAAGAAATCATGTTAGTATATGGTGCTAATCAGCCAGCGAAATATTTAGCTGATGGCATTTTCCGTAATGAGTCGTGCATTAAGTCGAGGGAAATTCAATTATTCCCGAATTTCGATTTTATACGATTGCAAAAGGCACTTTTCGAAAGTAATCATATGAATAAATTTAAGAAAGACGCATTAAACGTTAAAACGCAATATACCGAATTAGTTGAGAGTAATCTCACAGTTAATACTAGTCGACCAAAAATTCTATCAGCGTTTCTATGCGCGCTGCCCACCTTACAGTTGCATTTGTTGATATCATTAGCAATGGTTTTACTCACCCATCAATGTCCGCAATATTTAATTGTCTTGTAATTTGTACTGTAATTCAATTAATAGAGATATATGTATGAGCTGTGCTTTGAAACAAAAAAAAAAAAACAGAAATTAAAGTAGAAAAATATATTTTTTTAAAGAATTTTCACAGCAGCACAGCGGCGAATATTTACAGTACAAATTATAATTGCAATTTGGGAAATTTATAAAAGTGACGAATAATCGACAATAACAGCAAGTAATTGTGTGGTAATGTAAATCATGGGTGTCTATTTTAGTCCGTTCCAACTTAACATGAATTGAAATTAAGTCACTGGAAATTTTCCCACTTCTAGTGTTATGAAATTCGATTTATTTCTATTCGAAAAATTATGTGAGAATTGTGTGTAGTCTTTAGTGTACATTTAATGCAAAATTAGTTTAAGTATTCCTCGAGTAAAATCAGTATTTCGCAAACAAAAATCATTAACTTTTGAAACATTAGAAATCAGTAATTTAAACCTCGTCTATACCTAAAATTTTGAATTTACTGTCGCAGAATAAAGTGTTAGATCCGTTTACATCTAACCTGTTTCTTTCGGCCAGGTTTTAATGTTTTTCGGGAATAAAATGTTATGGGGATGTTCAGGTAGTTGCCAACTTATTGATAATTGACGGTCAGGGTTTTTTTTCGTTGATCGTGTGGATTAGGCTTAATTGAGTTTGTAGCACTACTTTAGTTTTGGATTCTGTGATAATTCCCAAAGTTTCTTTTCGGATCGAAATATGAGTGAACCGAAATCTCTAATATTTAATTTTAGTGCAATAAAATAATGAATAAAATTATCACGATTTTTTCTCTTACTATCAATTTATTATAATTTTTATTTACAAGTGCTAGAATGTTAGTAAAACTACTTGGTAGATTTTATTCACTCGATCGAATGTCAAAATTCTTTTTTCAAATTACGTAAGGAGTTATCTACAAGTAACGTCGCATACCCAGGGACTACATTGGCTTTTATTTCTGGTATGACAGCTGGTAAGCCTTTTAGTCACAATCTGTCAAATTTGTTTGGTGGGCAAACTCTGGTAAAACAGTTCAGTAGGCGAAATGCCAGTGAGCAGGAAACAACAAATTATGGTTGCCAAAATATTGGCTTTAAAACGTCTGGAAAAGAACTAATCTACCCTTTGCCCTCTCAAATCGACTCTCTTGTAATATCTAGAATGTGCATTCCATTCAAAATTCCTTTTCTCGTAAAATCTTCAAAATTCCTTTTCTCGTAAAAAATTTAGTTTCCGCCATTTTAATTTGGTTGCCTGTCAAAATCTGGTATACCAGCGCTGTCTACGAAAATGGTATACCAGCACAGTCTTACCAGAAAAACTGGTAAACCAGATTGGTCCACACTGGCTTTTTAGCAAATAGTTTTGCTGGTACGACAGAAATAAAAGTCAATGTAGTTCCTGTGCTACTTAGCGGTGGGGAATTAGGTGGAAAGAAATCAGATACAAAAATCACGGGAAATCGCCCTCAAATGGTATTTGAAAGTGGAACCAGGGCAGCAATCATGTATTCCGACGCGTCTCTGCCTTTCGACTTCGACGCAGCTTTTAACTCTTGACTTCGCCATATCTGCAGCTTGAAATTTCGCGGAATCGTCATTATGAATCGAAACGTGCTTCTGACTGTCATTCCAGGAAATTTGAAGCTGCAGATATGGCGAAGTCAAGAGTTAAAAGCTGCGTCGAAGTCGAAAGACAGAGACGCGTCGGAATACATGATTGGTGCCCAGCACCTCGTTCTAAGTGATTCTTCTATATTTATTCTATGAGTCGTTTTTATACAAAATTCTATTTTTCTTTTTCTTTTTTTTGAATTTTGTCGAAACTAATTTTAGAAAAAAGCGGGAAATTTGCGTTTAGCGAGCAACTAAAACTAAAAGCAAGATTTGTGACAGGAATCAGAAATGCGCACTCAAGAGCGTATTCGCTCATGTGCGATTAGTTCTGCTGAAATCAAACGCACCTTTTCGGTTATATACTTTCAAACCGTTAGATAAGTTTAATTTGTTTCTTCGGATGAGTAATAGATAAACGGATTTTCAAATGTTTCAAGAAAAAAGCTTAGTAGAAAAACAGTTTTTATTCAAACTTTCCTTCACCATGGAAAATTTTTCCAGCATTATTTTGGGTGGTTTGCCGAAGAAATTCTATTGCATTTTGTTAGAATTTTGATAACAATTTTTTTTTTTTGAAAAAATAACGGTATTTCCCCAAAACTCAGAAACTTGAGCGTTGCTATTTTGGTTTCTCCAGATGAGTTGAGGCGTTAAAAGCTAGAGTGGACCAACCCACATGCCGAAATCATGAATTTTTTTGTGTTTGAATCACTATTGCGAGTGAGTTTTTAGATAAAAATGTTTGGATGCACAAAAGAACATTTCAACATTGAGTAATAAACTCCACAGAATTTTTTTTTCCCCAAAAATTTACAGTCAATAATAGTACAAAAGTGGAAAAGCTTCAAAAAATCGATTATATGTGGCTTGGTCCACTCTAGCTTTTAACGCCTCAGTTATGGTCAATTGAACTTCCCGTGGAAAATTTAGCGGGAAATTTTATTTCACTATATTTTATTGCAAATCTGAGACAATTTTATTGCATTTCGACAAAAAAAAATCATATATCTACGACATACCGTTCGTGACCTACATTTTTTTTCAAAGTGAGTTTTTGGAAAATCGGAAAATTAATTAACAGTTTTGCCGGTACACCTGCGGGATAGATTTTTCACAAATGTTTCACAAACTTCTCTAAAAGTTTAAATCTGAGATGCACAACAAAAGGTTGCCAAAGCACAAATAAGAATATCTATCAGTTATCTTGATGCATTTAATTACGATCTCAGTAAACTACATTCGAGCTTCTCTTGTGAATTAATTAAGAAAAATGAAAGCTTCATTGACGTAGCAATTGCAGATTTTAAAACACGTGAAAACCGGTATGTGCAGCGCGCAACGAAGTTTACTTCTACTTAAGTCAGTTTCTAACTTTTAGACTACCGGCATTTTTTCTTTAAAATCTAAGGTTAATTTGTTATATATGTATTTGGAATCTGCATATTGCCGAAAATCCACCGAAATTGTATTTGGTTCGAGGCCACCCCGGCAGTCAAAAGGTTAATGGGTTTCAAAAACAACAATTGCCACTTTTATGCCAATTAATTACGTCCTTATCATCGCAGTGCGCTAATCCACTTAAGTGACATTATTGTGCACAACTACTTGTGTTCAATATAAAAATTCGCTTCCGGTCGGTTGAAAAATGGATCATGAGCTGAGCATACTGATTAGTCTAGGGTTTATAAAATCAATTATTTTTAAATTTCTCACGAAATACGTCGGGGAAAGAACTGTTAAGGTTTTTAAAAACATTTTTAAGACGTTCTTTGCGTTAAGTTATAAATATTTAATAAAAATTGTGAGGTGATTAATTTTTTTATATTATTTTCAAACAAATTTCTTATGCAAATGAAATATTTTTCTATCAACACTTTTGAAATTTAGTCAAAAAAAAAAAAAGAAAAAGACTATCGCATAAGAATTTGAATCAACAACATTCGATTTGTGCCTTTTGCTTTGAATCGTTTCTGTATTCCAAATTAAATCTAGTCAAATTTCATTAGAAAATTAATAAGAAATAATAATGAATTTATATTTTAAATGTGGGAACATGTGTTGCTTGTAGAGGTAAGCTTTGTGAGTTCCAAAAGTTTAAATTAAAAAAAATATGCTATAATTGAACAAAATAGAGACACATTTATTATGAGAAGTGGAAATTAGAGAAACACTTGAATATCGCTCACAAAATGACGAAATTGTCGTTGTATAAAAAATAGTATTTTTTCGCGCTTCTAATGTAAATATTGTTAATTAGAGAAAAACAAAATGGGTAACGAGTATAAATGTGAACACTCTCAGATATAAATAAATTATATATTTATATAAAAAGAAACCTAATAAAACTTATTTATAAGTTGCATTGTAAATTATTGCAAAGACAAAGAAATTATTTTCTTTGAAAAAAAAATAACATAAAAATGATACGTTCTGAAATAAAAGTTTTGTTGAAAAATCTGAAACACATGTTCTCAATTTAAAATCCACTCCAATTTGTATTTTGTTGAATTTTTTTTATTGTACACAAAACACGCAAGGTGGATATTATTTCTTTTTTGTGAAATTATGATTTAATGAAATTTGATTACACTTTTATTTATGTTTATTATTTATTATAACATTACTGCAATTAATTTTTTATTATGATTTTTCCTCTAAGATTTTTTACGTTAATTTTTCGCATTTAATTTCTGTTTGTTGTTGTATTTTTTATGTTTTATTTCTTGATTTTATCAATTTTAGACTTACAAACGAGCGACGCGAACAGGCCCGCAAAGATCTCAAAGGTTTGGAGGATACAGTTTCGAAGGAACTTCAAACTCTTCACAATTTACGAAAACTATTTGTGCAAGATTTACAGGTAAATCATTTGTTTGCAATTGATTCGTTTTTTGGTGAGAACAAAATTCAAACTAAACCCAACAAAATTTCATCGTGTTAGGCACGAATTAAGAAATCACTGACAACTGAAGAGAACGAAGACGATGGCGGATCATTGGCACAGAAACAGAAGATTTCATTCTTGGAAAATAATTTGGAACAACTGACCAAGGTTCATAAGCAGCTGGTGCGCGATAATGCAGATTTGCGGTGCGAATTACCAAAGCTGGAGAAACGTTTACGCACAACCATGGAACGTGTCAAGGCCTTGGAGACGGCCCTCAAAGAGGCTAAGGAGGGTGCGATGCGCGATCGAAAACGCTATCAATATGAGGTCGATCGTATCAAGGAAGCCGTACGACAGAAGAATTTGGCACGCCGAGGTCCACAAGCGCAAATCGGTGAGTTGTCACATTTTTTTGTAACGATTTTATTTTTGATTTTCACTTTCAAATTTCTTACAGCGAAACCAATTCGTGCTGGCCAGGGACATATTGTGAGTGTGCGAGGCGGACAATCTCCCGGTGCTAATGCAGTAATGTCACAAAACTAAATTTTTACACATTTTGTGCGTGCGTCCAGAATCAAATTTTTGGAAGAATTTAATTAGAAGTGGGGGAAAATTTCAAAAAAAAAATTATATAAATATAAACAAGCAAAATAGAGAAAAACGAAAAAAAATATTACACTAATTGTAAATCTTAATTGAGTTGCCCTTAAAATAATATCACACTTTATTCTTTGTATTAGTTAAATTTTTTTATTATTATTTTTATTACAGACATTGATATAAACAACAAAAAAAGCTTAAAAAAAATTTTGTACGCGTTTTTAGAATGATTCACAATTTATATTATACGATAATTTATTTATTATGTTAAAATTTAATATAAAGACAAAATAGCTAAAAAAATGAAAAACAAAAAAAACTTTTATTCGGTACACATCATGACGTTTTCAATAATTGTTTTATTATTATTTTTATTATTTATTTGTTTGGAATTCTATGCACTTTCTAATTGGAGAGTTTTCTAATTATTTTTTTTAAACATAAAAATGTATTTTAGATTTTGGCCTTGCTGTTTTTATTAGCACTGAAAAATTCTTTTCTAATAGTAATTTGTCTTCTGTAGACTTTGTGAGACTGCTTTGCATTTAACACGAGCGAAATTTTTAACGCGGTGAATTTGAAATTTCGAATGTTGCAAGATAATTTTAAGAAACCACTAATGCAACCCATTTACATTATTTTTTCACAATCATAAAAAAATTCTTTAGACAGAAGTAGTCTTTTTTAAAGCGTTTTACTGTTGTAAACCGCAAAACCAACAAATTTACATTACTAAATATTTGTGTATAACATATGGTAAAAGGAAGGATGTATTTTGCCATACAAAAGAATGTGAAGAAGTGGAACGGGAGGGTGGTGGTTTTACGAAAAGACAATAGATTTGGGCAATATTTGGCAAGAGAGTATTTCCTATTACGCCACTATTCTCGTGTCTTTATTTGATGCCGCGTATGCGTATGTGCCTCAAGTGAGAAAACAAACGAGCTGTCAAAAATTTCGCCATAAATTTTTTATGATTTTGAAATTCTGTACAACTGAAATTGGGAAAAACGAGATAAAGTGGCATTTTTACACATTTTTTGCAAAATTCATAGAATTAAAAACGATTAAAACAATTTATCTGGAGAAATTTTTGGCAGCTGGGCACCAATCATGTGTTCCGACGCGTCTCTGTCTTTCAACTTCGACGCAGTTTTTAACTCTTGACTTCGCCATATCTGCAGCTTCAAATTTCCTGGAGTGACAGTCAGAATCACGTTTCGATTCATAGTGACGATTTCGCGAAATTTCAAGCTGCAGATATGGCGAAGTCAAGAGTTAAAAGTTGCGTCGAAGGCGAAAGACAGAGACGCGTCGGAATACATGATTGGTGCCCTGGTTTGTAAAAGAAAATGCCGTCACGGTTGACATTCATGTGTAAGTGTAGAAATTATCCTATTGCCCTCAAGCAATTGCAGCCCTTATGTTACAAATATGTTCGTGAAGCAGGCATTTGAACGCTATTTGGTTTTGTTGTAATATAAAAATGCATTGTTTCAAAATCGTGTGAAAATAGTAATAGGTGAGTTCTTGTTTACGGTTATAATATGGCTATAGGATGAAAACAATTACGAGTCAAATTGAAATGTAATTTCAATACTATTTGACTCATGGTAATAAACATATAAGAACCTTGGGCCCGTTTGCGACAACTATTGCTAAAAAATTAAGTTGTGCTTAGCGTACTTAAACCACAGATAATCTGGGAGTAAAATAATTTAAGTTGGGCTTAAATTGCTTACTTTCGTTGGTACCAACGATCATTAGTGTTACTATACGCCATAGAGGCACTCGCAAAAAAATTGAAACCAATTCGAAAAATACAAGAAATTTACAATTTTGTTCAGTGTCTGCAAAAAATGGTCGAGCGAAACTTAAAACATGGGCAGATTTTTTTTCATATGATTGGAAGACTTTTTGGAAATCGATCTTTGGAGGCTTCGTGAAAGCTTTAACCTCCGAGGTCTTACATCGCTGCATGTAACCATGTAATCGTATATTACACCATAAGGGGCGAAAGCCAACGATTTTACGAGTGTGAAGTTAGAATGTACGAGCGAAGAGTTTGAAATAGGAGCGGCCATTTCGCAAAATCATATTGACCGACTTGCATGTTTCAAAAGTTCTATGACCCTATTCACAAAATGCAACTCAATTTTAATGTAAATTTCGTCAATGCATCAACAAAATTTTACATTTAAAATTATTCTAAACTTTAAACGATAAAACCAACAAATAAAGGTCGAGTTTTGCGTATACTTAATACCACACCCTGAATTTGTGTAAAACTAACGAATATTATTCATAAATCATGCTGGAATCACACAAGGTTATCTAATGGCGAATTCGAATCACAGATTCAGAGCATGCTCTTATTCTTTAATTGAAGCGGAGAATCGTTTCTTTTTCAAAACGTCAACTTTCGCCGTATGTTTATAGGAATTATAGGAACCCTGTAGATACGGCAAAGCAATAATCAGTCGACGGATAGTAATTTTTTGTATTTATATTTAGATTCAACTATTTTACTTCTATTTCTTTCAAACTAAGATCAAAAATTGCCATGATTATTAAGCAAATATTTGTATAACTTGAATCCTTGACCCCGTCTTCTTTATTTTTAATTATTTTAGTGTATTATTCTAAAGCTCTCCAAAAGAAATTGCAATTTAGTAAATAATTCACTTAATTAGGACTTTTTACAATGATCTATAAGTTTTACAAAATATTTACCATTACAGAAAAATAAAATAATATTTTTAAAATATAGAAAATAGAAATAAATTATAAAAATTTTACCTAATATCAAACAACACTCAATGAGAAAAACTATTTATAGAAAGAAACACCATTTTTAACAAATAAACGACCAGAATTCAATAACATAACTTAAATTGGGTATTTAAAAACTGCATACTTTAGTATATTATACCAAAATGAGTATTATGTTTTGTTAGAAATTATTATAAAATTATTGCTTAAAATAATCACGCGAAAGAGTTTTCAAATTGGCATGTTGATATGGGAAATGTAAAAAACACAAAATGTCTGTGGAAAATAAAAAAATTAAGGACGCCAAAAGATTTTAAAATCTTCAAAGATACATTTTTAACATTTAAGTTAAATTTAAGGACCTGTCCCTTTCCGCTTTGAAAGAAGTAGTGAAAGAAGTAAATTCTGTCAAATTGCTAATACATAGAAGACTGAAAATGTATTTAAAAATATCAAGATTTACCAACATTTTTTCGCCTAGGTTTTTCACTGTACATCAAAAAATCCTTAAAATACAATCTAGCAACGTCTGATATTAACATGCTGATTTGTATGTCTTCAGTTTTCATTGCACTCGCTTAGAATATGTTTTAAAAAATATGTGTCTATTAGTTTCAAAAGCGGACGTGTCCGCAAAAATTCGAAAATTATATAAAAACGCTATTTGATTGACTTTTAGAAGTTTTTTCAGGAAAACTTATATCTTGAAACATTTAAGACCCAAAAAAATATAATCAAATTGATTGGTTTCAAAAGCTGACGTGTGCATATTGGAAAAAAATATTTGCGAGATAGTTCTCTCAATGCAGAGTTACAGACTTTAACACGACCAATTCCAAGTTAATGCCACCATTTAGAAATTAATAGTTTTTAGCGATTTTCGCTAACGTCCGTTATTGAAACCAATAGATACATAAATTTAATTAAAACTCGCTTAAATTGTTTAAAATCATTATATGTCAACACATGTTTTCTTCGTTTCAGAATATATTCTTATTAAAAAAGTTCTGTGTCCAAAATTAAGTCAGCAAAGGCATGCCGATAAGAATTAAAAAATGCAATTATTTAAAAATTATACATAGTAATAAGTTTTCTTAAGGAGCTGTTCATAAAACACACCCACCATTTAGGGGAAAGGGGGATCTACGGCAGTCTGACGGTAGTATTAAATTCCATGCGAAAAATTGCAAAAAAACCGTGAAAAGAGGATATTCGAAAAGGCGAAAATTAGCGTGACGTATTTTATGAACAGCCCATTAATGGGACTGCCTTTACATATAAAACTTGCCTCGTTTTCAAAAGAAAATAGTTTTTAAGAATTTTGAAACAAGATCATTGCAAAATTTTTGGTTTTGCTTTTCTTTCAAATGTTTGCGATGTCTCTGAAAATATTGTCGTCCATAGAAATCATCCCAAATAAACAGAATAATATATAGTAAAATTACATTTCTCCAAAAATATTTAAATCAAATTTGCAATAGCTATATTCTACAGTTATACAAAAAAATAACATATTAAAAAAATATTTAGAAACTCCGCAAACTTTCACAGTAATAAAAGTTGTACTCATTCCAATTTTGTATGTGTTTTCTTTTTCAAAAAACAAAGAATTAAAATAATTTGGAATTAAACTAGCTTAGTTTCTTAAGAGTTAAATTTGTAATTATTTATATAATTTTAGCAGGTAATATAAATTTCAATACGAGAACGAAAAAAAAATTAAGAATTTATAAAAGAAACAAATAACCTGAAAAAAACTGATAAATATACTTTTAACTGCGATAAAATCAAACGATGCTTTAGCTATTTATTATAATTTCATTTATACTTAGATTATTAAAAAAATAAATTATATAGAGTTAAAAATAAATAAATTATGTACACTTGCATCGTTGAATGTTTGCAAATGAAAACTGCTTTTTTTAGAAACTAAGATTTACTATCAAAATCAAATCAAATAATTTCAAAATAATAAAAAAAAATCTGAAAAATATTTAAAACGGACAGTTCAAATGGATTATGAAAGGATACCAGCCTGTAGATGCGCAATTAATTAACAAAAAAAAAATGAAAATGCAAATATTTCAAATCAAAGTTCTATTTAATACACTATGCTGTATATTTTCGACACATTCAGAATACTAATAGAATATATTACAATAAAATATATATATATTTGAAACAGATAATATTTGCTCTATTGTGAACAGAAAAATAAATAATTTGAACATATAAAATTTTAAAGTGAACAAAATTTATGATTAACCAGAACAACAGAAATGTGTTTTATTTAAAATTAACCTAAAATACAAGTTTTCCCACTAATTTTTTGAGGTTTCAAGAGAAGTTTTCTTTAAAATTGTATATTTTGATCGAAATATAAAGTGTGTGGTGTTGCATTTAGTTTTTCGGCTAATTTCTACCCGATTACCTAAGGAGGCGTGGTAATGTGTTTAGGATTTTATTTTGGTGTGTGTTGAGTTATAATATGGAAAAAATATCTAATGTGAACCACATATGACTTTTTTCATATAAAATCTACGTCCCTGCGCTATTTACACTGTAACCCGACAAATAAAATATTAGTTTATATAAAAATATGATTTTTTTTTACAAAATCTGAAAAAGATATCGATTTACGGTAAAAGGCAAAAGAGTTTTAATATCTTAAATTCTTCCTAAAATTGTTTTTTCTCGAAAAAAAAACGTTAGTTTAATTTATCTCAAAATGAACCAACGAAACCTGTTAGTTTTTGAGATAATAGTAAAAAACTGAATTTTGGGAAATAACGGTATATTTCCATGACGGCGATTTTGCGAGTTCTAGTAAAAAACAAAAGCATAGGAAATTGTATTGTCTCCAACTTTTGTCATGAAAACCCCCTAGTTTCGGAGTAAAACGCGAAAAACGAAATTCCGATTTTTAAAAAGCCGCCATTTTGCTTCTGATCAATGGATTTCCCACCAAAATTTGATAGGATCGTCCCATTCCAGGGGGTCTGTTCTGAAATACGATCGCCTCTAGTAGTTTTTGAGAAGTCTTGTACACAGACTGGCAGTAAGAAATTGTGTAATATGATCCCAATTTACTCGGGAGTGCTTGGGAAATGTATTTTAATCCAAACTTCTTTACATTTTCCCATTTACTTGATGGTCAATTTGTTCTATTTTTTCAAACACGGTTATCAAACAAGATTTTATATTTAAGAATTTTTATTATAAATAAATGTTAAAAACATCAAATCGTGTTTAATATTTTATGTACTCGAATTGGGTTTTATGTCTATCTCATCGTCACTTGAATTCTCTATTGATGGCGGCGACATAGATTCATCATCCGACTTGGTTGCAATTTTCTATAACCGTTAAGTAAACATTTATTAGTGTGCAAGTCTCATTAAATTAAAACAAAATTAAGTCCTACAATGTTTTTTTCAGTCTTCACCGGCGTAGAATTGGCACACCTTTTACGCGTCCTGGATGCTGATGGAATGAATTTTGACACTGGCTGAGGTATCCTTCGGAAATCAAAGTCCTGATCAACTCGTGCCACGACTTTCTTTCGTTGTTCTTCACTTGTAACGTACAGGTCGCCGGGTTTGTGGTGAACAGTGTGAGCATCGTAAGCTTTTGTTGAGAAGAAAACCGCTTCACAGGTTTTACACCGAATTAATCCGTCTTTTGGCACAATATTTCGTTCCTCCACCGTGTGATGATCATGAAGGTGTTTCTGAAATAGTAAAAGAAATTCTTTTAACTAAATTTATTTGGTATTTTTTTTGGATAATTTTACTCTTAGATTATATTTCATGATATACTCAGATCCGCACAGGTAACAGTAGTAAACAGACACAATTTCCGAGGCAGTGTTCATTTTAATTTTTGTTGAAGGCGGAGGAACTGGCAGTAAGATGATACTATCGAGTCTATGAATGCATTTCTCGTGAAATTTAAGGGCATCCTGTGTAACGAATTTCGCTGTACAAAAGCTGCAATTTAGAAGTCCCTGTTTCTCTTCTGGAGTTCCATTGGACTCCGCTTGAAGTTGCACCTCATTTGGCTTTCCTGTTATTGCAGGGCTTTCACTGGGAGAGTCTGAATTTTTTGATTTCTGTGCGATTTCCTTTTTATGGTCAGATTTTTTGTGTAAATCGAGAGCAACACGAATGGGGAACAGTTTCCCACAGAATTCACAAAAGTGGTTTGATCCTTCCGTTCGATGTTTTCGAAATCTGTGGTGCATGGCGCGAGAAAGATTCGGAAAGACTTCTGGACAGAATTCGCATGAAATTTGATTGAGGGCCGAAGAAGTCACTGGGGCGCTTGTTTTTGGGTGTTTCAAAAGGGTCGATTCTGCCATGGGCCGCCCACGAATGTCGAGGTGTTTACTGTGATCTCTGCAAAACAAGTGGTTTATTACTATTTCTGAGTTAATTATGGAAAGTCCTTACTTAAAATGAGTTTTTAGCAGATCGTGATTTTTGAAAGATTGTTTGCACATAACACATTCGAAATTCCGTTTCTCTCCTCTATTTGGAGCTACGCATTGTCCTGGTTTTATCAGCTCTATCCTTGACTTGTTTTTTATTGGATTCTCAGCCATGGAGTATGGTTTTTGTTTTTCTTTAAATAAATACTAGGATTGCCTCCTTTAACTAGGATTGGTGGTCCACACCTTTGCCAGTCTACTATTCTTGTTCAGTTTTATATTATTACATATATTTGGCCCTATAAACTGAAGTTTTGCTCAGCAAGTTGATAAAATTATGCACGCAACTTCAACAGCCTAGTAAAATAAACAAATTTAATCCGGGATTTAGTTAAACAACAAAACTATTATATTTTCATTTTAGATCTAGTACAAAATTGGAAAATGTCAAAAGCACTTTTTACGAGTTTTTATTTGTAAATAAGGGCAAATAAAACCTTTCATGGTGCATTAAACCTGCAGATTCGAAGGAATTTCCTTTTTACGTTTAGTTGTGATTGAAATTTCATGAAAGTTTCTGGTGAAAAAGCCTTTTAAGCCTTTAATAAACAGGACAAATTGTTTACTACAGATCAGCTGATTGTTTTGACATCTATGTTCTCCGTGCGGCCATATCCCCATATGCTATTAAAAAAATTATACCCCATAATGACCGGTTTCCCACTAGTCCTCAAACGGGTGGATTTACTCCAGTTTTTCGGGCCAGGGGTAATCGGAGACGACTGGGGAAATACGCCGCTCGAAACCTCGGCGCAACTTTGAGGAAACGCACACATAAATAAGCTACTGGTTCTCTGTTCGGATCAACTAGAAAAATGTTCTTGCGTGACACGCACACATTGCAATGAGGTGTATAGATATTCTTTTGAAGAACGAAGTAAACAAGAGCAATGGGAACGCGAAGGCATAGATCAACCCGTTTGACGAAGCGCAAATAGGACAAGTGGGAAACCGGCCATTAGGTGTATTAATTTCTTTTCGCAAAACCATCCCAAACTGCGTTTTTCGCAAACGCTACCGACGTTTCTCAAATTTCTCCATACGTTTTTACGCCTATTACTTTCATACCAGAGCCTAGATTCCACAACTGTGAACACGAAATTTCGTATGTAAAGTAAATCACGGATGGAACAGCAATACATTTTTTTGGATCTTCTATTTATTACGGAAGTTGGTATATTTTTATGAAATATTTTCCTTCTGAAGTGTTAAAAAACCTAAAACTGTCAAAATGACTTTCCGCAAAAAAAATTCTGAGAAAAAAAATGGTCTTTCAGCAGTCCTGGCAATGCCACTAGACGCCATTGTTAAAATCGTTCTGACATTTGTTTCACTTGGATTTTTCGCTGCTTCATTTTTCAATTTTTCTCGGTTTTCGTCAATTTTCCACACTAAAATCACGCAAAAAACAAAGCACCGGCCAGTGTCTACAAACGGGCATAATGTTTTTAGAGAAAATTCCAGTCGAAAGGACTTTTCTCGGTCGATTTCCAATCGCGATTTTATGTTGCCTGATTTCTTTTTGATTTATTTGTTTTGATTTCGGGCGATTTGCGTTCAAGTGGTCGCTTCGAATCTCTTAATTGATTTTGATTGAGTTGAATTGCACAGAATTGGAGTGGCACGAAGTGTGAAATTAAATCTGGTCCAGCAGCACCCGCGAAGAGACTGAGGAAGGAAATCGGCGTTTTTTTTTATGTTGGCGAAGTCAATGAAAGTGGAAAATGACAAACCATCATCATGCCGTCGTGGTTTGGGAGTTCGAGTCTAGAGGAGGAGTCTGGTTGCCATACAGTCCGGAAGTATCCCAACATCTAGAACGCGCCCACGCAAAAAAGTTGACACGAGTACTGCTGAGCGATGCGGAGCAGTTCTACGTCAGTGACAACAATGACAACGTCTACGTCAATGTCCGCACAATGACCCAAAATTCTGAAGACGTTCAACTACCGAGCATCAGCGTCAGACGGATTTTCTACAAGTCCAGCTCCCCGGCCGGCAAGGGCACCAAGTGGGAGTGGGTTGGGGCAACCGGGAGTGACTGGCATCCGTACAACATGAGCGTTCAGTGCATCGTCGAAGAGGCTTGGGCGAGGGTAAATACGAGATTTTAACTCTATTTCAATTCATTCATTTTGTAATGCGAATGTTTCAGGGGGAACAAACTCTCGATCTAGGGCAGACAAACTTGGGACTGCCGTACACGATAAACTTCTGCAATTTAACCCAGATCCGACAACCCACTGGACCCATTAGAAGCATTCGAAGAACGCAACAAGCGCCTTATCCGCTAGTTAAAATCACAGCACTACAAGCCCAGCAATTAAACAGTAAGAAAAACTTGTTTGGGATCGAATTTTAGAATTATTGTTAACGAAATGTCATATAGGTTCCCTGGAAAGACGGCCAGCAGCGCCGAAAATCCCCCCAAAACCCCTTCCTAAGCAAAAGCTATCCCCAATCAATTTGCCATCATGTTCAAGTCAAATTTTAGGCGGCAGTGTCCCGCATCTCAAGCGCCCCATTAAACCAGTAAAGGCGAAACATCATGTTGAAGCCACAACATCCTCGACAACGACCAACTTGGCCCGTCAAATTCTCAATAATCTCAATATTTTCGGTACAAAGACGACGAATTCTCAGTTGAGTGCTTCGCATTGTCAACAATCTACTCCGCATCCCAACGCTTTCGCCATGACAGCGGGAAGCCATCACAGAAGTTCAGACATTTCACTTCATCACAACAGATCCGGCTCGCATCGATCCCGATCAAGGACGAGAATCTCAGAGACGGATACCAGTAGTCTGAAGTCAGTCCGTCGGCCAAGCGTGGACACTGTTTCCACATATCTCAGTCACGAGAGCAAGGAGAGTCTGAGAAGTCGCAATTTCGCCGCGTCCGTCAATGATCTGCTGGATTGTTCGATTGGAAGCGACGATGTTTTCACACAGCCATCACATCATTCCCAGATTCCTCCGCCCCCGCCGCCTCTCCCGCAGCACCAGCCGATGCCACATCCACAACATATTGCTGGATCAATTGTTGGTGTGGATCCGGCCAGCGATATGATCAGTCGATTTGTTAAGGTGGTCGATCCACCCCAGTGGCCAGCCCAACCGTGTCCGACTTGTATGGAGGAGTTGCGACACAACTCTCAGAATCCTGCGATTTCACTCAGTCGGTGCCAGCATTTAATGCATTTGCAGTGTCTCAACGAGATGATCATCGAACAGCAAAAGGAAACACAAAAGGTTTGTCTGATAGGTTTTGTTAGTTTTAAAGCACAATGCATTTAATTTTTTTTTGTAGCGCTTGCAGAGTTTGTATATCGAGTGCCCTGTTTGTGGAATCGTTTATGGTGAAAAGGTCGGGAATCAGCCGCCTGGAACAATGTCTTGGATCATCATACCGAAGAGTTTACCTGGCCATGAGAGACAAAATACGATACAGATTGTTTATAAGTGAGTATTAATTTTGGGTGAGAAAATAAATTTTTAATTGAGTGACTGATGAATACCTGGAATATCTGAGAAATTTGATTTCGTAAAATAAAATTTTTAAATTTTTTTTTTGTCATTCAGCATCGCATCTGGAATCCAAGGGGAAGAACATCCACACCCTGGCCGAGCATTTTTTGCTGTTGGATTCCCTCGTACGTGTTATTTGCCAGACTGTCCGCTTGGCCGAAAAGTATTACGTTTTCTAAAAATCGCCTTCGATCGAAGATTGCTATTTTCCATTGGTCGCTCAGCCACAACAGGACGCGAGGATGTCGTCATTTGGAACAGTGTCGATCATAAAACGCAATTCAACATGTTTCCAGATCCCACATATCTTCAACGATGCATGCAGCAATTAGTCCATCTGGGCGTCACTGATTAAGGAGATTTTCGACAGAAAAGTGAAAAATTTAGAATATCGTGAAAACGTTGTTGAATTCAAAGCAGAATGAGACTGATTACAAGATCGGAATGCATTTGATAATAAATTTTTAGGCGAATTTCGATTTATAGACGCCATTTATTGATTTCTTTGTTTTATCGCAAGAAATTTATTCCACTGCCAGTTTGAAACTTGCGAAAATGTTTTCAGCAAGTGCATTTTTATTCTTTGAATTTATAGAAGAAGCAATTAATTATTTTCTTTAAATCACATAAAATCATAGCCACATAAGATGAAATCTTTATTTAGTTTAGTATTGTTTTTATGTATTTTCAACCTTACAAAGCAATATGTAAGATAGTTAAATAGCAAAAAACGAGAAAATGTTCTTCCATTTTTTTTTTTAGAAAAGTATCGCTTTGTAAATAAGGATTACCTCTAATTTTCTAAAAGATTAAAAAAAACAAAGCTTTAAAAGTGTCAGTAAATTTCTTAACTTTATTTTTTGTTATATGTTTTTTTTTTATTATTTCAAATCGCTTTATTTTTATTAACTTTTAGTTATTTTGATAGAATTCTGTGTTCTATTTTCACATTATCCCTAGGATTTTTTTTCGTGTTTTACTCATCTCAAAGTATTTTCCATTTTTAAAATGTCATGAAATAAATTTAGAAAATGTGTAGATAATTTGAATACATGACAAGTATGTAATTAGTGAAGCATATGCCACAATATAACTTTTTTTTAATTAAAGAAACAAGACTTATGTATTATAAAATAAGTATTATTATAAAAAAAAGCCATACAAGGAACTATGAAACTATAAACTAAACTTCTTGGGGCGTAGAAAAATTTTAGAAACAAAATTCAAGACCAAATATAGACTGAAAGTATTATTTTCGAGCGATGATTGGTACTATTTAGAATACGTTAAATTTTAAGATATGAAAAGTGAGGGGCTTCAAAATGTGCTAAACAATAAAGTAAAATTTTTGGACGAAAGCTTAGAAAAAAAAAACATTTTATGTGCCATACAAAAATTAAACAAACCTACGCTGTCAAAAAAGTTTTAGCGAATTGGTTCCAAAAATGGTCTACGCACAAGATAACAATTTAGAAGAAAAAAATTTAATGCTTGAATGTGATTTTCTAAAAAAACGATAGTTTTAAAGAATTGATTTAGGAATTTAAGAGATATATTTTTATAAGAACATTGAAATACATTAAAATATATTTTATATAAAGTTTATATTCATATGCAATCAGAGAAGATAAATAAAATAATTATTTGATAAATTTTTAAACGAAGAGTTTTAGTATTTTTGATAAGCAAGTCGAAATCACTTTTTTGCGGGCTTTCATATTCGTTTGTACACGTGTTAAAAACTAATGCTTGCGAATGCCGTGCGCGACTGCACTAAGACCTTGCGGGGACTACGGAGTCTTAGAACCTCCAAAATTCGGTCGCTTACAAAATGTTATCAACTTTTCGGTATCTTTAAATATTAGTTCTTTGGCAAAAAATTGAATAACATTTGTGGCACACTAAATGCGGTATAGGGAAACCAATTTAGACGTTTTTCTTCTATGAAATGTTCTTATTCGCACAAGTAAACAAAAAAGAAATAAGGAACAAAAAAAAATTGTGCAACCGTTTGTGGCAGGAAAGAGGTCTCAATTTGTTTCACTGTCTTTAAAAATCGTATAACGCACTTAATACTTTAACGGTAGTAGTTTTTAGGGTCACAAAGAGTTTTTGACCGTGATTGGGAGGGGAGGGTGGGGGGGGGGGAGTTTTAGAAACTCACACGGTCTTCCTGAACCGATTGACTTAAAATTTGACATAAGTGTCTGTGGTAGTTCTGGTTCCAACATAGGTATACGGAAAAGTAGCGCGAGTTGTGGGGGGAGTAAGGGGAGGGGGTAAAGTGATTTCGAAACTTAGTTTTTGCGCTATGTTACTCTTTCGCGGGGAAACTACTGAACCGATTGGCCTGAAATTTGGCATAGATGTTCGTCGGGGGTCCAGCCCCAACATCGATCCATTAAAAAGTAACCCGAGAGGTGGGAGAGTAAGGGGAGGGGGTAAAGTGATCTCGAAACTTAGTTTTTGCGCTATTTTACTCTTTCGCGGAGAAACTACCGAGCCGATTGGCCTGAAATTTAGCTCCAACAAAAATCATAAAAAAAAAATTGAAAAAACTTAATCCGGCAACGACGGGTATGCAAGCTAGTTAGAAATAAAATAGCATTGAAATTAGTGCAGTAATAACTTTTTTTGTTTTGCTCAGTATTTCATATTTTAGATATTTTAGAAAATGAACAACAAAGAATGCATGCACTTGAGGTGCTTTATGGAATTTCTAACGAATCTTAGGATTATGTGAAGCGATATGTGATTTTTGTTGTCTTCCTGTGACACGATTGTGACTGTCTGTCTATCGAAATACCTGCTGTTGGACATGTTCAGTTATCTTTTCAGGTAAACAGTGTCCTCTTGAATTTGCAGTACCTTTCGAGACCTATGTAAAATGTAATTAAGGGTGATTAGGACAAAAAAAGGTTTTAAGTATTTTGTGTGTGTACTTCCTTTAAAGGTTTATAACGAAATTAAATTTGAAATCGTTTCCGCTTCTGTTAATTCCACGCTGTAAAAAGTTTTTTTTTTCGACAAGCAATTTTTAAAATTCAACAGTTCAGATTTATAAAGTTTCCAATAAATGATTGATTAATTAAATCGAACTGAATTTTAATGGCGTCAATTATTCCCCAGACCGCATTAAAATGTTAAGCACAATATTTTTAATTAACTCAACTCACTGTAGTTAATAAATAAAGCGTAATCCAACAATGAAACATGTCTGGTTCACTCATATCGGATCGGATCGGGACATTTTAAAACATCAGCGTTTACTGGTGATGAATATTTATGGATTCAATGAAACTTGACCGCTTGCCAAGTCAATGGATAGCAATAAGTTTACGTTGGAGGTGGGTGCCTCCAGAGAAATCCAGAAAATGAAATAACATCGGCTTTTGGTTCACTTTTAGATTGTAAAAAGCAAAAAAATGCATTGAAAATTTGTTGAGGTAGGGCAATAGTTGCATAACGAAACATAAAACATAAAAAGTATCCTTGTGTGCCCTTTATAGAGAAAGACCAACCATAAATCAGTTACCATTTCATTCTACGGAAATCAAGATCAATTGAAATTAATTTAAGTTAAGGGCCGATGACTCAAAATGCCTTTGTCGTCTTACTGGATTTCTTACCTTGAGCTAATTACCAAAAATGGAAGGAATGAACATTGAAAATCGAATTTACAGAGAATTGCATCTGAAGTCATTTGAACAGACACGATGTGAACTTTTTGCTGTAAAATAGAGGAGTCAGCCTTGGACTCCGGCGACGAGACAAAAAGTTTTTTTTTTCTTCGTAAAACGCCAGATGTGATTGAATTTCACATTTGCAGTCAATAGAATTAAAATTAGAGTGACATGGATTTTGCGATTACATTTTAATATGTATGAAATAATGTAAAATGATTAATTTCAAGTTTTATGTAAAGTTCTATGGCGCCAATATGAAAATCATCTATGAGAGGTAGTTCAGAACCAACTTCTTTATATACCTTCTATTAACTTAACTTTGAGGTAGGTATATTTCAAATATTCTAGCCTTTTTATACCATATAGGAGTATATTAGATTTAGTATACCGTATGTAACGAATCGTCGGACACAAAAATGAACTACACCAGCAGCAGTCTTGTGATTGCCAAGTGAGAAAATTTTTGCGTGAGAAAACTGAAGAAGTGAGTTTCCTCATTTTGTGAAATTTTATATATTTACATTCAAAAGTGCGAAAAATCCCTGAAACACCACACTTATAGCGAATTCGAATCACAGATTTATAGCAAGCTCTACTCTGGAGTTGAGGATGCTTATTTTATTCAATACAAATTTGCTAGAAAAAATTTGTCAAAATTCTCTACTCGATTTAAAATCTAGATCAAGCAATTTCCGAGCAAAAAGAACAGGCCATTCGAATACGCCATTAGATCTAGAGAATCCTTTATATTGTTTATAATACAAAAAAATGTTACTACCTGTAAAAATGTAACGTCCTTCCGTTTGTCTTTCTGTCTGTCTGCTTGTCTGTCCGTAAACACCATAGCATTTGAAAGGATTGAGCTAGAGACTTGAAATTTCGTATAGCTGCGTTTCTCGTAAATGGAACGGGCAAAATCGGACCATTTCTTCCCCCCTAACTCATACAAACGAAACAGTTTTTCACAATTTTTTTGGAAAACGGTGGGCCGTTTTGAAAAATTCATTTAGGTAAAATGTGTTTAGAATAACTCTTTCATACATCAAAATTCAGTTGAATCACTCCTTCTCCGGTCCCCCATACAAATGGAATACTTTTTCCTGTTTTCTCGAAAACTCTGCATCGTATCGAAAAATTTATAAAGATGAAATCTGTTTAACCCTAGACCCGTGTACTGGGCACTGAGTGCCCAGAACGATTTTTTGGGGTTATATTTTCCCATTGTATTTCTTACTTGTTTAACGAATAAACCACATTTTTATGATTTTTAAACAAACAAGCCATACATTTTCTATTAGAATTACATCTGAGTGCCCAAGTACACGAGTGCCCAAGTACACAATATATGGAAGTTTTATAGTACACGGGTCTAGGGTTAAAATAAGATTTTACATAACCGTTCCCTACATCGAAATCCAATCACACCAGTCCTTCCCCCTCTCCTATACAAATAGATTTTTTAAATAAACATTTTGTCTGTCATTATACATATATAGAGTTTTTGACAATTGGCTCCTGTCAATTGTAGCTTTACTTATGTTTATATAAGCGTTCCATACATTAAAATCTCATCGGACCAATCCTTTCTTCCTCTTCTCTTTGTAAGGACAGTGAAATTTTTATGAACAAAGTCTCAAGGCGTGCTTTTATCTTGCTTTAATTTTTAAGGTGAAACCTCTATGTAGTTTTTTTAAATTTTTAGTACACTCAAAAGCTAGTTTTTTTTTTTTTTTAAATTTTACTTTATTTTTTTGTATTTGTTAATAAGACTGAGTGGTTTTTTTTATCACAATATATTTTTAAATGTTAATCTTCGTACCAATTTGTCGCCCATGTAAATCAACTAAACGGCATTCAAATGCCACTGATGACTGACATTCCTATTAGGAGCATAAATAAATAGAATTATTCCAAGTATCAAATATAAGTAAGAACCTATCCATGAGTTAAGTATTGTTAAAGTCTTAAAATATGCTAGGAACGTCGCTTTGGATTAGTCTCTATGTAATCTTATGTAGGATTCGTGCATCATATGTTATTTAAATGTGGAGAAAACTCAATTTACGAGAACTCATTCAAATACAAACCATAATATGGGTAGTTAAGTTGGGGATGAGGTGTAAATTGGCATCGTTAAAAGTGCGTAGTGCATTTAATTTACTTGGCTGATCGGTTTACGTCTTCTCTTCAGCTTAGAGAAGTCTCTGGATGAGTTCGAAGAAGGTAAAAACTCCTTCAATATAATCGATATGGCTTGCACGAATCGAAACACGTTCGAGTAATATGCACTTTTTTAACATCTCTTTATACATGTGATGTGAGTCCATATGATTATTACCTTACAGGTGATATATGCGGCCGGCTACTAGAGCTAATAATAATGAATGGGGAGCGATAAATACATTTATAACAAAATATACTATCTACTCACTGTTCAACGAGGTGTGTTATATTTAAAAAAAATCCCTCTAGAACTACTCACTTACCTGGCGGTTAAAATATATTACCTGACCTGGGCTTATTGCCTATCAGTCGGTTAACGTATATGATTCACAGGCATTTTCACAGTTCGATTCAGTCTACCCACCGTGGTCGGTTGGTTAATACAAAAAATTCGATTTTTTAATACTTTTTCACTTTGTTTCTACAATTTTCGTGGTGTCTAGTGTCTGTCATTTAAATATTTCAAAACGTAGAAAAATACTTTGTGGATTTTTGCAAATTTTAACGAAAAATAAAAAAAAAACTAGGGAAAAAATCATCTCAAACTTTTTTCGTGGACTTTTCATTTTACGTTTTTACCTAAATTATCCATAAATTAATAAAAATAGTTTCAAACGTGGTGCGCGCTATTAACACACAGAAATACTTTACCTGAACTCATTCAGAGCGAAGTTTCAGTTGAAATTTTCCAGTAATTTTCACAGCTGTTTTGCAAGTGATAAAAATTATTTTTTGTGCTTTCTAATTATTTGTTTGCTGTTTTGAATTTTAAAAAATTTGAACGTTGAACTTTAAAACACATTCCTGTGATAATAAAAAATTCAAGTAATATTTTTGTGAGTTCTAATAAGATTTTTATCTCTGCTCGTTTATAAACAACGTAAAATCATTTAGTTTCATATAATTTTTTTAAAAAAAATCTGTAGATTTGGATTTAGTGCGCCAGGAATTAGAATTTAAATTTGAAAATAAACGGAAAATATCGTAAGATAATCTCATAAACAACTTTAAGACGACCTACAATTGTGGTTAGTTTACAATTTCAATTTATTTATAAATTATGTATTCAGATTTCTTTATCTTTTTGTGTTTATTTTTTTTTGTAAATATTTGATTTGTTATAGAATTGGCTACAAAGTAGCATTTTTTGCACAAATAGAATACAGAAAAGCCTTTGAAAGCAAGGAAAAATATCTGATGTGAACAGTACATGACTTTCTTATACAAAATCTACATTCCTGCGCAATTTGCACTATACTATAACCTGACAAAAAAATATTAGTTTAGATTAAAAAAAAACATCTTTGTAAAATTTCATGCCTCTAGCTCCAGTAGTTTTTGAGAAATCTTGTACAGAGACTGATAGACAGGAAGACATTTTTGTAATAATGCTCCAATCGATTCAGGAGTGCTCGGGAAATGTTTTTTTAGGGAAAATTAAGAGGTTGAAATTTTTCATGAATTCAATACATTTTTATACTTCGTATAAGAAAATATATATTTCTGTGGGAAGCGATTTTAAAAATTCACTAAAGATTTTTCCAGTGTTAAAATGATTTTTCAAAGGCGGAAATATTTTACGCTATAAAAAACGACTAAACGACTTAAACAATATTAAAAACGTGTCAACTTAAAAGCTTTTTTTTTTAAAAATAGGAATAATTTAATTTCGTCTAACTCAAAACTATTTTATAGACTTTATCTAGTAGATAATCAAAGAAATTCAATACTGATGACGACATAACGTTTCAGTTTTCTGATAAATGTAGAGAAAATTTTTCTGATAAATACAAATGATGCATTCGCTTTTCCCATATTTCTTAGTAAAGCTAACACTCCACTGTTCAGGGTTAAGCAACATAGGATTTTTGTATACTTAATGTCGTCACAATTGAAAATAAATTCGAAAATATGTGCAGCTGATGTCAAAGTAAACACAAAAATTGTTTATATTTTGCTTCTGTTCTATTCCCTGAATACAATTTTGTGAAGTGTTAACGTTTTATTAGTCATAATTATTGATATGGGGACTAATTTGTTGTCAATTGTTTGTTGATATTTTCGTTGGCTGCGGAATTCTACACGGTAGTAAATTTTTTGTACCCTGTGAATTGCTTTTTTTCAGACTACAATGCCGGCTTTTATGAATTTATACAATATTCATGGCAATTTTTTTAAAATTTCTTTTGGCATGTCGATATTTTTGTGTCGAGAAAGAACCATGCAGGATTCGACGATTTTTATGCCCCCGGTGTAACTTTTGAACCAGTTCGGGTTTCACTTTCGTAGTACATCCATTGGAAAGGTAATTTGCTCTAGTTTCATGGACATAAGCTCTTTTTTGGCGGGGAACTGCAGGGGGATGGTCAGCTACCATCTTAGGGGCACCGATTTTTTCATGCATTTTTCGACGATTTTTATGTCCTCGGGGTAACTTTTGAACCCGTTCGGGTTTCACTTTCGTAGTACATCCATTGGAAAGGTAATTTGCTCTAGTTTCATGGACATAAGCTCTTGTTTGGCGGGGAACTGCAGGGGGATGGTCAGCTGCCATCTTAGGGGCACTGATTTTTTCAATGATTTCCATCAAAAAATCATTGCACCTAAGATGGCAGCTGACCATCCCCCTGCAGTTCCCCGCCAAAAAAGAGCTTATGTCCATGAAACTAGAGCAAAATACCTTTCTAATGCTGGTACAACCAAAGTGAAACCCAAAAGTTAGTCAAGGGGCATTTTCGTGCATCGTTCTTTTAAGATCTTTGGGACATTTCTAGAAACAGTATTTATTAATATAATAATTTCGAAATTGTGAAATAAGCAAAAATTTAAATTAATTTCTTTTTAAAATATTTGCGTCTTTCTTACAGAACCTTTAATTTATGAGATTCCAACACCAGATTTGGGATTAGCGACCCCGAAAAGGGAAAATGGGAAATAAAAGGATAATTGCGGTTTCCTTACGGGACCTTTCGTTCCGAATTTTGAAATTTCCGCTTCAAATTCGTGAACAGCGACTCCTTAAACATTTCTCTGCCTCCGAACAGGCTAACTTCCTGGTAAAATTCAATATTTTGACACACCAACCCTCTACCCACCCCTCGTTTACCATCTCATGGGTGGAATTTTGAAAATATCCGCCTTAGCGCGGTATCACACACGGCAACTTTCGGGCTTACTTAAGCCGATTTTCGGGAGAAACGACTGAGGAGGGAAAAGTTGCCACTCGAAATCATGGCTTATCGACAATCTGCATACATGCAAAGCGTGTGAACCGGTTTGGGAAAAGTAGTAGGCAGAAATAATTTTCGTTCTGACCGTCAGCAGGTAAAGATCTTGGGAAGTATATGAGCAGCAGCAATTTCAATGGTTTGAGTTCACACACACATATGTAAACTTGTTTAGCATATGCAAACAGGATTGGCTTATTTAAGTCACAAATGTAAGCACATTGGCTTATTAAGCCCAAAAGTTGCCGGCTTAAATAAGCCAAGTGTAATACCGGACTTAGTGAGCGTCTACGTGACGAATCCTCTTTTAGGTTGAACATATTTCCCCTTTTATAGGTTGAAGATTTTTAGTCCGTTATTTACAGAAATCTTAATAACTTCGGTGAGAGGCAAAGTACTTAATGTAACTGAAATATGCCAATAATCCTAAAATATGTTGAAATATGCAAATGCATTTGAAAATGAGCATTTGCATATGATCCTGCCTCTAACTTTACTTTCCTGTAAAAAAAATCAGGTTTGCTGCTTTCAGCGTTTAAGTCTTTTGTTCATTACTTGATAACATCCTTAAATTTAGTGTTTGGTGATTTATATTTTCGATTTTTACTTAATTTGGCACCTTTAGTTCTTATATTCAAGGTAAAAAAAATTTTTTTTGGTTCCTCAAATTGAATTCTTTTTCAATATATATTTACTCTAGATAATTTTCAAAATTTCCCAGTAAAAGCTTTTGGCCAATATGTAATATAAGAAAATCAACAATTGATAAATTGTCCCGAAAAAATATTCATTGCATGATAAATGACAAAAAGTATCGAGTTGACGGTCGTTGTTTGAAAGACATTCATTCAATTGAGAATTTACAAAAGAATGACCTTCCAATTCAAATAACTGGTCACAGTGGCTTTCTAGCAGCAAAGATTTTACCTAAAAAGTCGTTAACTATAACATAGTTGCATGCAATTAATATTGGAATAACTGCAATCAATCGCTGCTGTCTAAAAATTATTAATTGCTAGCAATTGGCAAAGAAATTGATTGATAGAGTGAAATGCTATACCACCGGAGTGGAATGATGCCGAGGCATACTTTGAGTCCGAATCAAGAGAGCAAATTCATTGTTATAGAATAGTTGATCAGTTGATCGCCATTAGGAAGTCTGGGTCGACACAGATTCATGTGCGCCCGCAGGAATTTTTGCAAGGGAAAGAGGGACGAGGGGGGGCAGATGTAATAAGGTATTTTATGGGTAGGGTGAACATCTTTTTGAGCCAGTCCAAACTGAAAAATAGCAACATTATCTTGAGATCATGCATTTTTTGATAAAAATTGTCGAAAAAATGTGCCGCAGGCGAAAAAATGTACTTTAAAGCAACCTTCAGCCGAAATAGAGTACGTTTTGCATATTTAGAGATGTTCTTTCTAGCGTTTGAAAAATTGTAACAATAATTTTAAAACTCCGGGTCAAATGTTTAGTTTCCGGGATGACGGGATAACATGAGCAAATTCGGGACTGTCCTGACCATTCCTCGTCCCGTCGCTTTACCGCGCGCTAATTAACGCAGCATTGTGAGCACTTCCATAAGAAAGCATTATGGTCAACTTTTGACGCGACGCAGCGTACGACGCTTTCATTGTAATTTCAGCTTTCTTCAAGGAGTATGTATAAAAAAAGCCAAAACGCCCCCCTCTCTCTTCTCCTACATGCGGACGCCCATGTGCAGGGTGGTAAATCTAAATCCAAAGCGCCTCCAATAACGCCACATTGACACTATAATTTCAGAAATTCGCTTAGTTGCCAGTTGGACTTTGGCCAAAAATTGATATCCGGAGGCCGGACTTTCGCAAGGTTCAGATTTCCGGAGATATGACGGTTTAACACCCACAATGAAGCCATAGCGCAGAATCTGTCTCTATTTTGTGGCAATTCTCAACTGAAATTTTATTTCAAATAAAATCCTTCCATTATCGATTAAAAACCTTGGTAGTTTTCACTCAACAGTTTTAGTACCTGAGGATTTTTTTTGGGACTGCCAAATCTCACCCAAAGCCTGTCATCAATCAAAACAAATCATAGGTGAGCCGGTGTGTTGATGTCCATTTAAGGTGCTCCACCATGCGCATTAGATAACTTGCTTACCTGGCCGTGATCGTGAGCTGTGACTAATTTTCATGTGGAAATCAAGCTAATGGCTTAACAGAGACAACATCGGCGAGTGATGTCGGTGGTAGCCGATTTCCATTTGTCTATTTATAATTCTCTAATTTTTTAGTTCATTTATGGATACGTTTTTTTGTGTAGTTAAGACGGAAAAACAATGGAGACAGATAAAATATTGCCTGTTGTTTCGAAATTTACATGACAGGTTGGAGGAGGTTAATGTTGTGTTCTGCCAGTTTCGTCACCAAGGAAGATCCTCTATTTTTTATACTTTTTTTTGAAATGTGGTTTACCGATTGTTTGTATTTTCTAACATGAATTCTTTCCTCACACACGATTGATCGAGAAACCACCCACTTACCTGAGGAGCATCTTGATTAACATTTCTTCGACCTCTAAATCAAGTCGGCTTTTGGCATCAAACTGGCATCAAAACATGAAGTTTCTCTAGAGAATTCGTAAATATTCATTTGGAAGTGAGATTTTGCGAAGGTGGAAATTCATTCCATATTCTTGTTGGTTTAGCATTGAACTTGGTTTTATAAAAAAAATCATTTAAATTTTTGAGGTCACAAATTTTAATTATTAGAATTTTTATGAAATGTGATAGAAATTTCAGATAATTGCAAATTTTCGCCTTTTCGAATATTTTCTTGTAATCTTAAAGGTGATTGTCGAAATTTATTACGCAGATCCTTCCAAATGTGTGACTTTTATATCGACAGTCCCAAAATAATCGGCAGACCGATTTTCCGGGGCCTTGACAAACTCGCAGTACGGCCCTACATGGTGTGCAAGACACCAGACTCCCTCGAGTTTGTCAGGGCCCCGGAAAATCGGTCTCCGAATAATAGTCTTCAAAAGAGTTTTCAAAACTGAATTTTTGTGGACCCCCTATTGAGAGGCTGTCCAAAAAATATGTAAAGCTAATTTTCTGCTTTTTGAAACATCTGCCACCCACGTCACGCTTTTTCATGATTTTTTGTATGGAGTTTAGTTCCGCGGTTATTCTACCGCAAACCCCCCCCCCCCCCCCCTCACATCCTTCTCGCTTATTTGACATTCCGGCCCGCTCCGCCCACCCTAAAATCAGCAAAATCTGTTTACGTTTTTACTTGAAATTTGTAATAATAGGGGGATTCATGCATTTGCAGAAATTCCCGATAAAGTACGTAAATTGCGTCAATTTACCACCTCGTAAATGAAGTTTCAAAATTTGTGTAAACAACCTCGTAAAATTATGCAAACCTCAAATACGAAGATTGCGAGAAAATGTGAAATTGAGCTGCAATAATAAGAATTTCTTTTGTGCTATTTATTTCCATATTTTAATAAATTCGAGGTTTTCACCGATTCTCGGCATTTTCAACTTCATGACCACCTAAAATACTCCACCTAAAAATACGCAAATATGCACTCGTTTCATGAATACCCTAAATAAAAATATGACATAATGTATTTTGTTCCGCACACATTTTGTGCAAAAACTGGGTTACAAATAATCTAAAAAACCAAAATAATTAAAACCCGTCGTGACATTTTTAACATTTTATGAATAGCAATTATTATTTAAGGAAAAAATATTTTCCGTTCCGCTTTTTGTATTGTTAAACCAACAACTTCAAGTCCCATTGAATAATATCAGGAAAAATTACAAAGAATCTGGCCTTAATTATGTCAAAGTATTATTAAATAATATACGCTGTCTGCCGACAATAATTTAATTTAGCTGTGGTAAATTAAGCAGCAATCAGCTCAGATTGTACAAAAAAAAATAATATAAAATTTTTCCTCGATGAATTCTTATAGAACGGGGTTAAAAATGGGTCTCTTTCGATATTTTTTATGCTTTAAATTTGATAATTTTGTTCTAGGCGGCCAAAGAGCGTGGGATTCATTATCCCCCATCGCAGAACTGTTTAAGACGAAAAATTTATTGTTTGTGCAAAAATTCGCTGTCGTCGTTGTCAGCCCACTAAAAGTTGACTTTAAGATGTGCTTCTTTTTATTCTTGTTTATTGTCAGATTTTACCATTCCTAGAGCATCAGTACGACCTCCAAATAAGTAGATTTTCTGGACTCGAGGTTTTTTTTTTGAAAAAAATACTCAATTCAATTGGTTTTAGTGCCAGGCCACCGTATTAACCTAAAACAGTGTTGCAAATTATCGCTTACCTCATCATTATCGTCGGTGTATGCACAGAGATAACCGGAAGCAGAAACATCCAGCATGGTGGCGTTTGTCAAATTAAATATGCGATGTTAAATCAACAACAGAAAAATGCAAGGCGACGAAAAAAACGCACATTAAAAATATGAAATTTAAACCAGATTAAATAATATCGTAGTATAGATACTATAAAATCATAAAGTTGCATAACGACAATGACACGATAAAAATAATTCAATTGGGGTGGTTTGTGTTTTTTCGTAGTTCTGGTTATTGTCTGCAATGAACCTTCAGCATGTGGAGTTAGGTGGGTGTCCCGGCCGTAATTCAAAGTCAAAAACTCTTCATGTACGGTTTTAAAGTCGTTTATGGTATAGGAAATCGTAAACAAACAAAGACGTGGAGGCAAATTAATTAATGGCTTAGCGGCATCTCATCGTACAATTTTCTATTTAATTTAATACCATTTAATTATACTTCTGCTGCTCGTAATTAGTAACGGATAAATTGTTTGCCAATGCCATGATCGCGATAATTATTACTGGTGATGTTTAATAGCCGATAACTAAATGGATATTGAATTGATGGTTTTTCATGCAAGTAGAGCAGAAAAATGAAATGTTTGTACAGCTTTTCAAACATGAGGAATTTGTCAAGAAAAAGAAATGTTAATTTTTGGAAAAGACAACATTTCTAGCCAACTGTTGATTTTTGATGTTGTCTGGTTATTAAATTTTTGGACTGTTTTTAAGTGCAAATTAAAAAATAATAATTTGATTCGGTAAGTCGAAAATGTAGCAGGGAATGTAGCAGAGCTTATGCGGAAAACTCGAAAGGGGAGTTATATAAAAAGTCTTATCTGTAACTAGCTTGCATACCCGTCGTTGCCGGGTTAAGTTTTTTGTCTCAGTTTTAGAATACGAAGAAAACCGGAAAGAACTTAAAAACTTTTTAATCGGTCTATGTTGCGGCTGAACCCCCGACGAACATCTATGCCAACTTTCAGGCCAATCGGTTCAGTAGTTTCCCCGTGAAAGAGTAACATAGAGGGAAAACTAAGTTTCGAAATCACTTTACCCCCTCCCCTTACTCCCGCCACCCCTCGCGCTACTTTTCCGTATACCTATGTTATTTTTGCAGTTGCCGACAAATTTTTGCAGTTGATTCTTATCTCCCTTTCTCGCCAAGGTATCTTCACATAAATGTGTCTCTATTTTTTTGCAGTTGGGAAAAGTCATGGTAATGGAGGGCCAACTTAAGGCTTTTGAAGGCGAAAATAGTAGTAGATTTACTACAATTGTAGTAGGGGGTTATTCCTGGTGCTATACTGAACATAACACAAAAAATTTCCACTCGATATCTGTGACGATAGAGAATCTAGCAGGCGAGGGGGTTTGAGGGGATAGTGCCACAGGGAGGTCATAAATAAAAAGTCGTTTCTGGTGACATACTGGACATATCACAAAAAATTTCAACTTGATATTTCTAACGATGTAGAATCTAACAGGGGAAGGGATTTTATGGGATAGCGCGACAAAGAGGTGATATAAAAGTATAACTCCTATTTCGTGGGCGGTTAAAAATGAAAGAAAATGTTTCTTGATTTTTGCAAAAGCTGTATAATTAGAAGAATTTCCTCTGGTTTTTAATTTTTTAATTTAAAACCGAATGCGTAACCTCCTTTTGTTCGACGTCTTTTAAAAATAAAGAAAAGCTTTCTTGGTTTTTGACAAAAGCTGTAGAAGAATTGCTTTTGGTTTTTAATTTTTCAAAGGTCCGGATCTGCTAATTCTTCTGCTTCTTTTGTAATTTTTTCACAAATATTAAATTTTTTCGAAATTTCGTAAATCATAAAATTTCCACGTTAAGTACAACAAATTAGTTAATAATGTATCTAATAAAAAAATTAATTTACACGAAAATATATTTATATTTTGTTGGAAAACCATTTTCGGAAGTCAAGTAGTAATAAATGACAAAATAATAAAATAATAAAAATATAAGAAATGAAATGACATCAGACGGTTTCTTCATATGAACTAACGCCTAATTGTGCCAAAAAGATTTTAGTTTTACGAGTATTTCGTTTTTTTTATGACTGATAACCAAATTTTGAATGACAACAATTATTTAATAGGATTTTGAATTTTCAATATGTTGTAAATGTTAATCTATGTAGGAAGTATTTAGAGTTCAATATTGTGATTTTTTTTACCTACATCTTGTGAAACTTCTTTTTATGTTTTGAATGTTTTGTATTTAATAGTGAAATATTTGACGTTCAATTATTTTTGTTGTCGATTTTAATGGGATTTTGTACTCTTACTGAGTTTTTATGCTGGAATACTAAATTAAAGATTTCATGTTGGTCTGCACAGAAAATAAAATGTATGTAAATATTACGAAAACGTTTGTTAATATAACGAAACCATTTGTCCCCCATGGGCCGACAACATATTTTGTTAATGGTACGATGTCAATTTTGTTAAGTTTTTGTATTTTTGTATTTCGTTTTCGCAAATATTTTGTAAATATTACAAATATTTTGTAAATATTACAAAAACAAATCTCTCTTGTTGATATGGAATCTCTTTCTGTTTCTTGCTTAGTGTGTGTTCATAGAATTTAATATATGCAACTAACGAGCGGAAATTGTTTTAGTGTGATGACTTCAAGAATTAAGATATGCGTGTTTGTTTCTAATAGTTTCTATATTGAATATTCGTATGGAGGAAATGTTTTATGACGGCCAATATGATGCGAAATGAAAATAATTTATTTTGAATGATTTTTCTTACAAAAACTTCGAACGAATGAATTCTTTCGGCGAATGTTGTTGTGTTTCCTCGAAAAAATACTATTCCCGTTTAGTATTTTTCGAAAATGGGAAAAAATTATCGAAATCTGAAAAAAATGGGCATAAAAAATATTTCAAAAAAGCGTTTCAACTAATGTCTAAACTAATGCTACATTTACACGAATGACAAATTTGTCATTTTTTTCTTGTCATTATGCTAATTCCCGTGTAAATGGCATAATTTTTGTAATTTTTTCTGTCAGAAAATGTCAATCTCTCATAAAAGAATGAACTTGTCCATTCTTTTATGCCAGATTGTCATTCGTGCAAACGCAATATTAGTTATGACAAAAGTTGAATACTAAAGTTGTCATAACTAATATTGCGTTTGTACGAATGACAATCTGGCATAAAACAATGGACAAGTTCATTCTTTTATGAGAGATTGACATTTTCTGACAGAAAAAATTACAAAAATTATGCCATTTACACGGGAATTAACATAATGACAAGAAAAAAATGACAAATTTGTCATTCGTGTAAATGTAGCATAAGAAATGCTTTCCCAAAACTGATTTTTTGCATCAGTTTTATGAAAAATTATTGGAATCGCTTTAAAATCTTTAGAACTGATGAATCGACTAACAAAATCGTCGCCATTTTTTCGTTATGCACAAGTGTGGCGCAGTTCTACTAGTAGTCTAATTACCTGCTGCAGGCATCCAAACATTAATGGTTCAACCACAATTGGGGCGGCAAGCGGCAGCGGCGGGCGGCATTTTTTTTGCACTTACGTAGCGCAACTAGAGCTGCTACAATACAGCGGCAACGGCAGCGCACTTTTTCCGTCGCCGCCGAGTTTGAATCCAAGTCAAACTTGCCGCCGCCGCCCAAAATGTTTTATGAAAACCACCACATTCGGCGCCACATTCTATGCCGATTTTTCTTCGTTGTTTTGTGACAACCACCACATTCGGCGCCACATTCTATGCAGTTTTTTTGACATTTTGATTTCGCAAGATGCCGACAACGGAGAAAAAATTAATCGAGTTCGTGAAAGGAAATCCAATGCTCTACGATTTGGCCCATCCTCAATATAAAAGGATAGACATCAAGGAAAATAAATGGAGTGAAGTAGCGGACGAATTAAATAAGTTTTGATGTTTCAATTTTTACATAACCATATGCCGACGGTGCCGCTATCATTGTAGCTGGCTCGGCGCTATGTGTGGCGGCGCCATGCCGCCCGCCGTCGCCGTTGCCGCTTGCCGCCCCAATTGTGGTTGAACCATAACAGCAGGGAATTGGATGCTTACAGCGGCTAATGAGACCACTAATAGAAAAGCAGATTTGACAAAATGTACTTCGTAATATTAACAAATTTTAGTAACTATACGAAAAAATATTCGTTAATTTTTTCGTAGTATATACAAAACTTCAGTAATATTTACGAATTTTTTTTTGTTAGGCTTAACAAAACCCATTTTGTAAATAATACGACATTATTTTTTTCTGTGTGGGTAGAAAATTTCTCAAACTTAAGACTCCTCCCTGAAATCGATTTTAATATGTTTCTAAGCATTTACAGAATTCCATTTTCAAAGATCTTAAAATTTGCCGTCTCACAAAGAATGTCCCAAAATTTTCGATTTTCGACAGTAGTTGTAAAAAAGGGTTAATTTTTTAAGCTGCCACCAATCGTTTTTCACGGGATTTGTAGTTACGTGGGCGAAATTTTTTAGAAAAGATATGGAAAAATTTTTAAAAAATATGTGACAAATTAGATTTTTTGACGTTTATTGTCTTCGATTTTAAATTCCCACAATATTTATACACACAATATTTATTATCAAATATTCTTTATTCAAATACACCTTATTTCCCCAAAAACTTGCACATGAAAAATAATCCTTGCTACACCATTTTCTTGATTAAAAAGTGTAATATTATAACGGCATCCTTTAAATACCAGACGAGTAAATAAATTCAAAAACTTCATATTCGAAGTTAGTTCAAGATTGCGAATTTCATAGTAGTTTGCCTTAACTGGACACGATGTAGAGAGATTGGTTTTTCCGAAATAATTCGCTTCTAAAAATTTCCCAAATGATTGTTCAAACTTAAATAATTCACACAGATCTCTTGTTATATTCGCGTATTCAATCTCCCTTAACTTTTGATAGCCAACAACGCGAAGCCTAATAAAAGGCTCAGCGAGATCTTTAGTTAGTGTGCAATTGTGTGAAACTTTTCTATTTCTCAAAATCTCCGTAGTACAACTTAAACATGTTAAATCGGTGTCCAATTCAACTTTTATGAAATGAAAATACCATTTTCCCTATGATAAAAAAAAATTAAAACAGATTTTGATTAAATTATTAAAATTTCTTACTTGAAGATTTTTCACTGTAGAAAGAATTAAAATAATTACGAATATTCTGCTATCCATCTGAATGGTTTATTGCTGATAAATATTTGAAATTTTGATAATATTATTTGTAGCTCAAATAAAAAACTTGAAAATTAGAAACTGAAATTTGAAATGACGCAAATTTTTTTTATCCCCATTTGTACACTGTCATGAACGTTTATCGTCACTAATGATGCGTAATGTTTTGGGTATTTTTCCAGGGAAATTTTGGAGATTAATTTTTATTGGAAAAGCAGCCAAGGTCAATAATTGAAAATAATTTGAGGAAAATCTTCAAATAAACGAATTTTATGTCAAATCCGCATTATAATCTGAAAGACTAAAAAAACTTTTTGATATAAAAGAGATAGAAGTTGTTGGATTAAAAAAAGCCAAAATTAGTAAAAGAAAATGTTTTTTTTGTTATTAAAAGTTCTTTATTGACCCAAAAATTTGCACATGAAAAATCTGTTTTGTCTCACCATTTTCTTGATTGAAAAGTGTAATATTGTAGCGACAAATTGTAAATACCTGTGGGAAAAAACTTAAAAACTGCATATTCGAAGATAGTTCAAGATTGCGAAGTTCAAAGTAATTGGCTTTAACTGGACACGTTGTAGAAATGTTAGTTTTTCGAAAATAACTATCAGATAAAAATTTCCCAAATGTAGTTCGAAACTGAAATAATTCGCATAGATCTCGTGTAATATTGAGATATTCAAACTCTCTTGATTTTTTATAACTACAAAAACGAAATTTTACAATCGGTTCCGCGAGATCTTTGGCTAGAGTGCAATTATGTGACACTTTTCTATGGTTTAAAATTTCCGTAGTACAATTTAAATAAGATAAATCGGTATCCAAAATAATTTTTGTGTAGTGAAAATACCATTTGCCCTATAAAAATATATTACTTCAAAAACTAATCTAATTAAGTAATTAAAAATGCTTACTTGAAGATTTTTCACAGCAGAGAGAATTAAAATAATTACGATTATTCTTCTACCCATAGCGAACGATCAATGTCAAATGTGTAAAATTTGTTCAAGAATGATAAAATCTATTTATGTTCTACATTTGATAAAAATCCATATATTATTGACAAAAAATTTTGTTTGTATCATCGATGGTTGAGTTATTTAATGACAGCCGCATACATTTTTTTGTCAACATTAAAAATAAGTTAAATGAAAACAAAATAAAAATTTGAGCTGCGAAAAAAAAAATCGATGATGTGAAGCGTTTTTTCAGTGAAACGCTTTTTGTTTTTGTATTTTACGGAAATATATTTACAATTTTCAATAAAAAATTTCCGTAAAATACAAAAACAGGGAAGAGTACAGGATAACTGGACAGAAATCTTGGTCCACTGTATCAGTATTTAATAAACACAAGAAAAGCCACAACTGCCAGGGGCCAATCGTCAAATACTCGAAATGATGACAGACAAAATCTTTATTTAAAAAAATCCATTTGAGGGGAAAAGAATGATCCAATTGGACTTTGATGTATGGAGCGGTTATGTAAAATCATATTCTAAACAGATTTTACCTTTATAAAATTTTTAATACGAATCACCGTTTTCGAGAAAATAGAAAAAAAACGTATTCTAATGGTATGGGGGAGGGGGAGGGAGTCGTCCATCTGGATTTGTCTGTATAGCTAAGTTATGTAAAACCATATTCTAAACACATTTCATCTTTATAAATTTTTCGATACGATGTACAGTTTTCGAGAATCAGGAAAAACATTCCATTTGTATGGGAGAGTATGGAAACAGTGGGCCAATTGGATTTTTATGTATGGATGAGTTATGTAAAATCCCATTCTAAACACATTTTACCTTTATAATTTTTTCGATATAACCCACCGTTTACGAGAAAATTGCAAAAAACTGTTTCGTTTGTATGGGGGATGATGGAAGGAATTGTTCGATTTTGCCCGTTCAAGAGCTTAGCCTTCCCTTGCACGAGGAACGTAACTATACCAAATTTCAAGTCTCTAGCTCAATCCTTTCGAAAAATATGGTGTTCACGGACGGACGGACAAGTCAATCGGAAGTGGGTCAAAATTAGATTACAAGGTTTGACCCTAACAAACAAACGAACAAGTCAAACTAAATAAAAGCTTTTAAATATATCTTATGTGAACAGCACATGAATCTACGTTTGTGTACAATTTACACTATAATCTGACGAGTAAAGTGTTTGTTTATATAAACATTTAAATTTTTATTTCACAAAGTCTGAAATATCTCGAAAACGGTAAAAGGCAAAAATGTAGAGAATTTTAATATCTTTTATTTTCCTTTAGACTGTTTTTTTTTTGAAAACCGTTAGTTGTAAGCAATAGCGGATAGTAACAAAACATAAAAGGAGTACAAAACTTTTCAAAGGAGTACGTCTGGACATCTTACTAAAACGCATAAATACTAGGGGGGTGAAAAAGAATTTTGTTTTGTAAAACTACACAAAAGTCAAAAATAAAATTCAAAAAAATTTTCATAAATTTTTTTTATTATCAATCTGGCTTTTTTTAAAATTGCTTTAGTGATCCAAATACCTGCACATGAAAAACCATTTTCGCCACATCAATTTCTTCATTATACAGTGTAATGTTATAGCGCCAGTCTGTGAATAATTTCGGCAAGAGCAACATATTTAAAAACTGCATATTCGAAGATAGCTCAAGATTGCGAATTTCATAGTAGTTAGCCTTAATTGGACACGTTGTAGAAATGTTGGTTTTTCGAAAATAATTTGCAGCCAAAAATTTCCCAAATGCGTTTTGAAATCGGAATAATTCACACAAGTCCCGCGTCATATTCATGTATTCAACTTCTCTTACTTTTTGGTAACCGATAACGCGAAATTTTACAATTGGCTCGGTAAGATCTTGGAATACTGTGCAATTGTGTGAGACTTTTCTATGGTTTGAAATCTCTTTAGTGCAATTCAAATAAGTCAAATTGGTGTCCAGTACAATTTTGGTGAAATGAAAATACCATTTGCCCTATAAAAAAATGTTACATATTGAAAAACACAATTTCTAATAATTAAAAATGATTACTTGGATATTCTTCACTGCAGAAAACATTAAAATAATCATGATTATTCTTCTACCCATCGCGAATTGCCAATGTCAAATGTTTGAAATTTCCCAATAACGTTTCGATATACATTTAAAATTTTGAAAATCAATTTAAATGATAAAATCAAGAAATTTATCTTCTATCGATGTGTTCTTTATTTTTTTGTTGATTTTTGAAGGGTAAAATTAAAAGTGTATTAAAAGTGGAAGTATGGAAAATAAATGTTTGTAGTGGGATTTTTTTCCACGTAATTAATAAACTATTGTATGTTCTAAAGCCTTGTACACACAGTAGAGAAAATGGGCGAGTGTTTGAGAGAAATCTCGTCACAGACGTGTAAAGCACCATGTAGAGTCTACCGTAGAGTTCTACACAACTTCTACGCAATATATTTTAGGCGAAAGTTTTTTTTATCGTGTAAACACTGTTTGGTGAAAGTTCTACATCTCTAAAATTACACTCTATTCAACATGTTCAAAAACTTCAAAGAACTCTCGTCTATCTCTCGTCTAACTCTCGGTGTAGCAAAATAGAAATGCTAATTCGGAATAGTTTTCCGATTCATTGTAGTATTGTAATATTTGTTGACATTTGTGTTCGAAGGTTTGATGCGTTACAAACGGCATACTAAATCTTATATACTCTTATATGAATTTCATGTAGAGTACCAAAAGAGAGGTAATAGATTAACATTTAAAGTGCCAAGAAAAAAAAATAATTTTTCCATTAGAATAAAAACAAAACTAATTTTTCATGACAAAGATTAAGAATAGTTTTTTCTATGTTCTGCTTTTTAAATTTCATTTAAATACTTTTAAATGGGGGACTCTTTTGGATAAAACAGCGCACGACATCCAAAATAGACGATAGTCCATAGCAAAGGATCACGTTTTCCAATTAATCACAGAACGCATACAAATTGTTTTCGAATGACTTTTTGTCTTAAGAAAAATTTTTACATTTGTGCTTTCTATGTTTCGCTTTTTGTGTTTATTTCCAAAGTGCACCCACTTAAAAAACTTTCTTTGTACATCTTAGATATTTCAGAATTTATTCATCAATATTATGGCGATAAAGTCAAAAAGGTTTTTTAACTTTCTTTCAATGTGACAAACAACGATCCAATTTGATGTTTACCGAAGACATTCTCATAAAACTTTCGATAAAAATGTCAAATTTTGTCAACATCAATTTCTTTATCTAAATCTAAACGATAAATATCTAGAAAAACAAAAATTATTGTAGGCGATAATTTGATAAACTAAATCTAATTCGGTTCGGTTTGAAAAAAAAAAAATGTTTTTCGCATATTTTTTTGCGATTCTCTACACTCTTACAAAAGTTTTTCTTCCATAACCAAAATGCTATGGCAACAAAAACTAGTTTTATTATAGGTTTATTGACAGTAATTATATCCATATCTGTGAGTGAAGCGGGTCAATTTGACAACAGAACTCTCATAAGAAATCAGTTTGACCGCAAAGTTTTTGTCCGCCCACTCAAGATCTTTGATAATTTTTTACCAGAAAACATCATAAATCTCGTGTTAGAATTAAAGCAAATTAATGTGAATTTCAAGTACAAATGAATTATTATAATTATTGCTCATAATTTCAATGCAACAATTAAATTCGTTTCAACTAAACGGAATTTTTTTTGGCACTAAAACGTTTGTTTAATTTGTACAATTTAAACGTGGAGTCGAAAAATAAAATCAAAGATTGAAAAAAATTGGTGCGCGTGAGCTGTCGTGTTGATGCCGTCTAATGAGATCATCTGCGATTTACTTAAACATATTTTATTATTAACCTTGCAATGTGACATCGAACACTGTTTTATGTAATTTGATAATGAACGACGATCTGACCTGATCCAGCCCGAGCCCCAACCCGCCCTCAATTCTTATGTATAAGCGGTGCAGTCAGTATTTTCCTCCGTACTAATGCGTGGCGTTCCAATGTTTTCCATTCAAAGTCGTTCACAGATATACATAGCTTGAAATTCGTCGTTGCAATGAAATTGCGTTGGTGGACAATTTATGTTGATTGGCACTGATTTTAAGGTCTGGCACACACTAAGAATATTTGATAATCGAGAGGTTATGGTTCAAGTGGCTCACGTATGGCGTTAGCAAAAGACGCTACATGAAATATAACTATAAAAACCACTTTTTACCAAATATTAACTTTCGACCTCAATTCGTTCACGAGTTTTCGCATTGACGAACGTTTGTTTGTGCGACCGGACAAGCCGATGAAGGAATTGAAAGGCTGAAATTCAATTTTCTTCCTAATTTTTAAATGTTATTTGGGGTCTAGAAAATACGTCACACCTTGGGAGGGGTGAGGTTTTCAAGTAGGGCGAAATGTATTTAGTGCGATGTAGATATTTCGTGGACAGCCCTAAATTTTTTTTAAAAACTTGTACGAAAAAATGTTGAAAATGCATAAAATTTTACATAACTTTTCCATACATAATATGATTAGCTTGTATACATAATATCGCAATTTCATTGAAAATTTTGATAAAATGCCTCGTGTTTTCTGATCTCTGTATGATTGTCAAATGCTCTGTATGAGGACAGACAAAATTTTCATTAAAAAAAAATAAAAATCTTTTGTCATCCCAAAAACCCGGGTGTAGTTAAATTTTGTGCCCCAGGATTGGTTCGATGCGTTACAAATGGTATATACTTATATATGATTCTCATATAGAGTACTAGCTTGCATACCCGTCGTTGCCGGGTCAAGTTTTTTTAAATTCTTATTTTTTTTGATGGTCTATGTTGGAGCTAAACTTCAGGCCAATCGGCTCGGTAGTTTCCTCGCAAAAGGGTAACATATAGGAAGAGCTAAGTTTCGAGATCACTTTACTCCCTCCCCTTACTCCCCCACCTCTCGGGCTACTTTTTAATGTGTCGATGTTGGGGCTGGACCACCGACGAACATCTATGCCAAATTTCAAGTCAATCGGTTCAGCCGTTTAGACAGACACCAACTCATTTTTATGTATTAGTATGATGATAAAAAGTATTCCTAATTTTCCATCGTGCATAACGAAATTATCCTTTTAACGGAACAGTTTTCGAAAGTTTTGATAAATTTAAAGTAAAATAATTTTTAATGTTTCCCCCTCCTATTTTTTTATCTAAATTTTCATGGAGGCTTCACTGTTTTTAGTCTCGATTCCAATTATTAATAGATTTACTATTTTTTAGCTTAAGTAATTTACAAGCGCATTCACCTCATCTATCTTATTTTAACTTTATTGTTGTAGAAGGCTTTAAACTTTTTTTTATCTATCTTTATTACTTCTAGATCGTTAAAATTACTTCTAGATCGTTAAAAATATTGTTAATCACTGTCATTACCAATTGTAGTAAATTAATTAATTTATATACAGGTGTTAAAGTTGTGAAGTGATCAATTATAATAATTAATCAAAAGTTGATTGAATTGAAATTTGCATGTTTCAGCCTTTAAGGCAACTATGAATTTTGTCATTTTGCTATTGATATTATTATTGTTAATGTTGCTGTTTCCATAAACTCATCATCAAATTGGCATTCAAGCGGCAAGCTGCATGTGAAATGCAAGCATGTATCACAGACCAGGCTTGAAAATGAACAGAAAAAAAGAACAATTTAAAAAAAAGTAATTTCTCATTTTAAATCCTGTCAACGAACAGAATTTATTTAATTCTCCAGGCGAACAAGATTCCATATTTGGCCGTTAAAAGTCCAATAAGCGCCGAAAATGGCTAACTAGGGCTTAACGTTGTCGTCAACTCAATTTAAAGTATAGTTTTAAAATCGTCGTCGTCAGTGTTCAGTGCAACGCAATTTTGGTCCTAATTTCAACGTGACATAGGGACGGTTTTTCATTTTTCTAGAATACTTGTCTTGAAAGCTTGATGCATTTTACTTACACTCTTTTCGTCGTCGTATGTTTATGAGTTTATGTTTATGGGATACTTGAATGAATACATCGGAATTCTGGTTACTTGAAGTTGGTAACTTATGGTCGTAATAAACGAACAGAAGGCCAAAGTTGAGCTGTCAATGAAAATGAAAATAAAAAAAAACCCCCATCGTGTGCAAGCTTTTAATTCAGCGAATGCGTCAATAAAATTTTATTTATTTCTGCTGATATTTGATTTTTTTCTCATTTTACAATTTGATTTTAATAGCATAGCTATACATATTACGCTTGGCTATGTTTGCTGGCCGTATTCTGAATAATTGTGACTGTGCTCGATAGATGAAATTTAGGTCAAAGAGTTAACATTACCAAATGGATTTCTTGATTGTCCCGTTTTGGTATAAAGAAAACGATCTTCGCGGTAATTGAGCTATGCAGAATGCAAGGTAGAACAGTGGTCTAATAAAAAAAGATTCTAGTTATATTTGAGTGTAGAATATTTCTATTGGTACAACGTTTTGCGCGAAAAACGAATTGTGATTTTTAAAAAGCCGCCATTTTGATTACTTTCAAAAGTTGATAGGGTCGTTTTATTCCAGGATCAAACATCCCTGTAAAATTTCATGGCTCTATCTCCAGTAGTTTTTGAGAAATCTTGTACACTTGTTGTTAGTGTTTTACGAATTTGATTTGCAAAATGGCTAACTCGATCTGTAAAAGGTTGAATTTGATTTTGTAGAATTTTTATGCAAAGAGAGCATCTGATCTGCAAAATAGTGAATGGATTTGAACAAAATGTTGAAATTGGACTAAAGTGCATTTGAACTAAAGGTTGAATCTGGACTAAAAGACATTTTCGTCGTTTCGTCGAAAGGTTCACATCAATCCGGGAGCCAAATTCGATTTTTTTTAAGAAAATAGTTATTTCTAACTAAAAGAAAATAAAAAGAGGCAAAAACCTCGTTCTTGAAATTTATTTCGGAAAAAAATTTATTACATCAACAAGCATAATGAAAATAAAATCCACTTAAATATTAATTCAAAATAAAAATCAATAAAGAAAAAGGGTTTTCCTCATAAACTCGGTCAATAAAAATCAGATACATATTTAAAAAGTGAAAAAAAGAAATACCACCCGAGTTTACATGAAAGCCCGTCTGTCCATATTTGAAATCCTGTCTTTCTTTTTTCCATATTAAAAAATACGTGAACTCCGTGACAGCATTGTTTACCTTGGTGGCCCTTTCATCTTTCAAAATTTAAGGTCCTCAACTTCTAGTGTCAACTCGTGACATGATACGCGTATTGTGTTTATTGTAATTCAATCTACCATTCAATATTGGTTACAACGAACCATACTTTGTAAAGAAAATTATTTCAGTCATTTTTTTTTGTTTTTTCTTTTACGTCTGCCTACATAAATTACCCAAAAATGGCTCTTGCTGCACTAAATTTTTTTCTCTGCACGATAACATTTTCTTGGATTTTCGTGATTTACATGAGTCCAACCAAATTTTTATTTTAATTATGCCGAGTGCAGAGTTCTGATGGCGGCATATCGCCTTTTGTCTTATACGCCTGGCAGTTTGACTTTACGCGAATGCGTTTTTTATGCGAATGGAATGAAAGTCCACGTCTCACGGAGTCATTTTCTGATCAATATCTACTCGATTTGTACTGAACAAGTTGCCATTTTTGTAAAATTATCCAAGCGAGCGATTGCTGTTGAATAAAGTCCAGGATAGTGAGATATCGCCGTCATGGAAAAGCGTTTAAGGCATTGATGTCTGATTGAATCTTTTAAATATTGTGCTATTAAAATTAATTAAAACTTCTGTTCTGACTTTATTGCGAAACTAATAACCAACGATCACAGATGGTTCTCTAAAGCACTGTCGCCTGCGGAAAGTCACTGGCGGCCATGTTGTTTTTTTTATACACTTTCTATTTTTGCTTTGTCGCTATAATTTCAAATCGTTGGAAGTTCATATTTCCGAAACTATGCAACCTAGCAAGATAAAACCTAGCGCAGTTCTGGTGACAACACAATATTTTCACTACTTCGTCCTTGTAGGGATATTGTGATTATCCTTTTCTAAAAATTTTCCCAGAAAACAATTCACATGGGGGTTTTTTGGGTTGATAAATCCGTTACTGGCATTAAGAAACCTGTAAGGATAACAGAAGGTCCTGTAAGGATAAAGTAGCTATCATTTTTTTCAAATTTCCCGGAAAAAACTCATATGGGGGTTTTTTGGATCGGTAAATCCGATTCTGGCATTAACAAGTCTGTAAGGATAACGGAAAGTCCTGTAAGGATAACGTGATAATCATTTACCTCAAATTTTCCGGCTGACTCCGATTCAGAAGTAAAAAAATCTTTTAGGATATTTCAAACTTAATTTCACATCTTGTGTTTATTATTTATGCCCGCACTCAGAAAAATGGAGTAAAGGTTTTAAACCTGCTACATGACTATTTTAGCTAAAACCGACTAAGTTTCCTTACATTAGATGTCTGTTTACCTACAGATAGCATCTGTTTATTTGCTGAAGGTTAAGAAAGACAAACATTATTTCGAGCAAGTGAATATTAGAACACAGTATTGTCAGTTGAACGGGAAAGATAAGGAGTAATATTTTTACTGTATGCAACAAATGTACAGTTAATTTGTGGGAGAGACAGGGGAATACACTCAGAAAAATGGAGGCTAACTCGACGACCTACATACGGCGTAATTGGCCTCGGGCAGGCGCGCGTTCGCCTGCATGTGGGCAAGTAAAACTGAGTTGACCTGTGGTCGGAGAAATTCTTAAATTAAGCCACCAGCAGGTGAAGTAGGGCATTGGGAGCTGCACGAGTTGACCTTAGATAGGTTAACTCTGACCGCTAGCTGGCTTACAGACACCTCTGTAAGGTCAGAGTTAACCTGACAAAAAGTTGACCTGGACATTTTTCTGAGTGTACTTCTGACAGGGAATACTTAATTTCTGGTTGCTTTATACACGGTGTAAAAACTGTAAATGTTACTCAAACTTTACCTGGACTAGTTGTAAAATGTTGGAAAACATTATAAATTCACACCTCAAAATGTAGGTAAACTTTTTTCGCCAGAGCACGTCCAAAAAAATCGTCCAAAAAATCGACTCCAGTTGGCGAACTTTTTTCTCTGAGTAGCGAACAGCAATAATTTATGCTCAAAGTTATGTAATCTGATATGTGGTTAAATTATTGCTGTTGCTGGATGGTTTCTGTATCCATCCGAAGAACGTTAACGAAAAAAAACCTTATAAAAGTCTGTCTCGGTGAATTAAATAAGAAAATATTGGTTAAAAAATCGAAGAAAAGTAGCTTCTACCAAATAAGGTGGCTGTGTTTCCGTTCATCAGCCAAATCGAGGTGAACCATTAAAGTGGCTGACAATTTTAGGTGGCAGTTCCATAAAGCTGACCATCTGTGCAGTATCTGCATTTTACATTCTCATTTTCAGAAAGAAAAAACAGCATTAACTTCGATAATTTAAGATTTAATCGAAAAATAAATAACAAGAAACTAAAGGAATATTACCAAAATGTGTTCAAGCTTCTCCAAAATCTTTTTACAAAATTTTAAAATATTTTTCGCAGCCAAGAGCGATCTTACCATTTGTTTCATTTTGTACAAATATCGCCTCGACATTAAAAAATTGACTTGAGAAGGTCTTCTTGCGGTGAACAAGAAGTTGCTGAAGATGATGCTGTTTTTTATTCCAGAGAATTTTACTGAATCGTGGCCGGGCCCCAGCCCACGCACGCACATTCAAAATGTGCTAAAATTATTTACTTGTCCGAATCGAGATTTGTTGAGCGTTTATGATGCGCGGGCCGAAAGTATTTTGTTAGCTTTTTTTATGAATTTGATTAGCAAAGTAATAACTCATATTTCTTAATAAGGTCAATCTATTGTTTATTCAATTGGTAGAAACTACGCTGAAAGTTTTACAGTTGGAGTAAACAAAATTAAGTAAATTTTTCTGTAAAATCCGTAAAATTTTTGTTTTTACAACTCGATTTAGGCAACAAATTATTTTAGGGTTATTTTGTGTTAATTGAAATAAAAATGTTGTGAAACTCAAAAGAGTTTTTTTTAATCTGACGATTACAATGAATGTGCAACACCATTTATTTACTCCATAACCAAAAAACATAACAAAAGCTATAATTGCCAATCTGGCAATCATTGGAGACCCGTATGGTGATATTCGTATCAAAATTCAAACACTTATACCAAAATTCCACTTTGAAGTCAAACTTTCCAATAAGATTTTTTAAAATTTATTCCAATCGGATTTTGATGTATGGGAGTTTTATGTAGAATCATATCCTAAATAACTTTTGTTCTTGGACTTTTTTGATAAGATGTACCGTTTTTGAGGTATTCGCAAAAAACGTTTTCGTTCGTATCCATTTTTGCCCATTAACGAACTTAGCCTCGCATTTTACGAAAAACGGATCCACGCAAAATTTCAAGTCTCTAGCTCAATCCGTGCGCCCGCAATCCGCGCCACAGACAGACGGACGGACAGACAGACGGACGGACATGCTAAATTCAACTTTTTTTTATCATTCTAAACACACTGGTGTAATTCATTTTTTTGTGCGATGACGGGATCTTGGCGTTACAAACGGTAAGGCAAAGTTAATATACCCTTTGGTTTCACCATACGGGTATAAAAAGTTCAAAAGATCTTCTGAAATCGCTAATATTTTATTTGTCGGGTTAAAGTGTAAATTGCACAGGAACGTAGATTTTGTAAAAGAAAGTCGTGTGCTGTTCAAATAAGATATTTTTCCCTGAAACTGCATTTTTCTCCAACCGTTTACTTGTTATGTTTTCCATTCACCTAGCATGTGGTTTTTATACCCGTATGGTGAAACCAAAGGGTATATTAGATTTGCCTTACCGTTTGTAACGCCAAGATCCCGTCATCACACAAAAAAATGAATTACACCATTGTGTTTAGAATGATAAAAAAAGTTGAATTTAGCATGTCCGTCCGTCCGTCTGTCCGTCCGTCCGTCCGTCCGTCTGTCCGTCTGTCCGTCTGTCCGTCTGTCCGTCTGTCCGTCTGTCTGTGGCGCGGATTGCGGGCGCACGGATTGAGCTAGAGACTTGAAATTTTGCACAGATCCGTTTTTCGTAAAATGTGAGGCTAAGTTCGTTAATGGGCAAAAATGGACCATTAGGGGGGGTACCCCCCATACGAACGAAAACTTTTTTTCTGAATATCTCAAAAACGGTGAATCTAAAAAAAAGTCCAAAAACAAAAGTTATTTAGGATATGATTCTACATAAAACTGCCATACATGAAAATCCGATTGGAATAAATTTTAAAAAATCTTTTTGGAAAATTTGACTTCAAAGTGGAATTTTGATACAACTGCTCAAATTATGGTACGAATATCACCATACGGGTTTTCAATATTTGCCAGATTGGCAATTATAGCTTTTGTTATGTTTATACCCGTATGGTGAAACCAAAGGGTATATTAACTTTGCCTTACCGTTTGTAACGCCAAGATCCCGTCATCACACAAAAAAATGAATTACACTAGTGTGTTTAGAATAATAAAAAAAGTTGAATTTAGCATGTCCGTCCGTCCGTCTGTCTGTCTGTCTGTCTGTCTGTCTGTCCGTCCGTCCGTCTGTCTGTGGCGCGGATTGCGGGCGCACGGATTGAGCTAGAGACTTGAAAGTTTGCACAGATCCGTTTTTCGTAAAATGCGAGGCTAAGTTCGTTAATGGGCAAAAATGGACCATTAGGGGGGGTACCCCCCATACGAACGAAATCGTTTTTTGTGAATATCTCGAAAACGGTGCATCTTATCAAAAAAGTGCAAGAACAAAAGTTATTTAGGATATGATTCTACATAAAACTCCCATACATCAAAATCCGATTGGAATAAATTTTAAAAAATGTTATTGGAAAGTTTGACTTCAAAGTGGAATTTTGGTATAACTGTTCGAATTTTGATACGAATATCACCATACGGGTCTCCAATGATTGCCAGATTGGCAATTATAGCTTTTGTTATGTTTTTGACTTAAGTCCAGCCAAAAATGTCTGTCTGTCTATCTGTCCGATGTGCGTATCTAAAATAACTCGACAACGCGCTGAGCTAGCGACTTAAAATTTTCTATAGGTGAGTTTTACCCAAATCGTAGTTTTCTATCAACTCTTGGAAAGGTAACGTTAACTAAAACTACACTTCGCGCCGAAACTTGACTGAGGCTTCGTTTACAATTTTCCTCTCACACATTTTTTCGAAACTTTAAATATGGCAGTGGAAGTGATGTGCGTTTCATATTAGATATTTTTTAGTTTTTTGAACTGTAATAAATAAATCTAAATCATTCCTTTTATTTTCATTTGTATATGCAAAATGGTCAAATCCTCCGTGTGTTAATTTTTTTATTCATTGATTGGCACATTAAACTTGTTGATATTTTGATATAATCACATATTGCATAATACACCTGTGAAATATGTGCCAAATTATAAAAACAAATTGAGTCCAAAGATCTATGACAAACAAACTTTCGAGAACTGGTTTATCTTGGGGTGTTAAGAAAAAAAGCTGAAAGAACTTTTGCCTGGTCTCATAAATGGAATAAATTTGATATGCGTTTCAGGTTTTCCTAAATTAAATCAAAATTTCGGTAAAAAAAAGTCAGAATAGAAATTAATTACTTTGATTTTTTGTCGTTGTTAGAACTATTTATATAATAGACTTGGTTTTTCTAAAGATCATTTAAATTTTTATTTTTTAATAAATTATGTTATTTAATTAATTACAGTGATCTAGACCTCGGAATGGCAACGGAAGTGTACCGAGATCTGTCCACAATTAGCGATGAGGAGCTTCTTCGTCGCATGGTGAGTCAATATTTTATTTAGTTAATTTTTTTAACTTTCGATTTTGTTGTATTACTCTGCAAGTAAACCAGAATTACATCGAGAATTTTGTATAATTTGGGTGGAAATTAGCAACTGAGTTATCCTCACACTTGTGGTTAAAATAATCAAAACAAATAAATAAACAGACCACAACGAGAACAACTCGATTAATTATAAAAACAAATACAGCCACTGGATCTGAATTTAAATCAAGTCACACAGAAACGTTTTCGGCTGGTTCAATTCTACATACTACATCACTCGCTTATATCAGATGAAATTAAATTTCGAGATTTGCATACGAAATTAAGTCAATTGGGAGCCTTAGCTTCGTAGAGCATTCAAAGCACATTTAACCCTTGGGCTGACACATGAGTCTGGCCAGGTTTTTTCGATTTTATTTTTTGTGTAAATATTTTTCTAATTGAGCTATCGACTTGAAATTTCAGGTAGCTTCCTAAAATCTATTTAGCTATCTGTCTATAAAATATCAGGACGAAAGATTTTGTAGAAGAATAATTGCAAGGACATGATGGTGTACACATCGTATTCGTAACACATGAGTCTGGCCAGACCCACAAACAATTTGTATGAAAAAGTGTGAAATTTCATGTATTTTTGGTGGTGTTTCATGCAAAACGCAGAAGTAGAAAGCACCTGAAGAAATGACGCTAGACGAAATTTCCTTTCGACGTTATCCAACACATTGGTTCTCCGAAATGTCGAAGTGCGAATAAACAACATTCAAAAGTAGATTATGTTTGCATTAGACCTGCCTTACACGGTCAATATTTTTGCTTCAATATATTGAACGTGTAAGGTGCCTATTAGTTGCGACAGTAAATAAAAAAATCAACTGCAAAGTAAAATGTGTTTGAATTTTGAATACATGCCCAAAAACGAAATATTTATATGCAAATGTACTAAAATGTATGGGGGTCTGGCCAGACTCATGTGTTACGAATATGACTATCGAAGTATGTGTCTGACGGAGGGTTAAGTAATCATTTGTAATGGAAAAGCAAGCGATTTTCTCATTTTATGTGGTAAAACCACGTAAAGATATAAGTGTCATGCGAAAAAAATGATGTAAAAATGTTTGGAAGTCTGTCATACTTCGAGTGACCGCTTTGGTCGGGATAGTTTCGGAATAAGGCATCCCGGGAACAAAACTTTTGTCCCGGATTTTGCAATTAAGTGTTATAATAACGATTTTCCACAAATGGCGTATGTATTTTTAAAAATTTCACCTGCGGCGCTTTTGTCTTCATTGATGGCCTCACAATTTCCGTCACCATTATTTATGAAATACAAACAGCGCGAAAAATTAAGTTAATTTTAGCTTCGGACTGTGTAGTTCTTGATTAAAATCTTTGTGCCGCATTCTGCTTTAAAAAGTTTGCCTGCGGCTCTTATTTATTCATCATTTATCCTTGGTTTTCGTCCAAATAAAGATTTTCTTTCCATAAAATTTGGTTGCTTTGTTCGTGTTCCAATTCAGTCATACATCCACCCCCCCCCCCCCCCCCGCAACCCCCGCGCTTTCATCTTGCCCACTCCAAGAGCGGATATGGGGGCTCAGCTCTATAAATTTTTGAGAAATCCTGAAAAAGGGTAACAGGTAACAAACAGAAAGACATTTTTGTAATAATGCTCCAATCAACTGTTTTTAGGCAAAATTAAGAGCGCCTATTTCATATGCAGGGCCAGTTTTGCCCTATTATCGTAACACTATTACAAGCCTAATTTTTTAAAAGGAATGTCCCAATTGGAAAATTAATGACAAACAAAGGGAATATTAGTTATTTTTCTAATTATTTGTCAACTGAGATTTTCCTTATAAAAAATAAAGCTCGTCTTAGTGAGTCAGCTTCAGATTTTGTTAAATCTATTCATCGTCTGCCCTGCAAAACTGCCCTTCGTATGAAATAGACGTAAATTAAGATAGCGAAAATTTTCATGATCACAATACTTGCTTCATTATAACTACGTGCTTCGTAAAAGTAGTAAAAATACATGTTGACGCCTCCGTGCAAGACTATCGCAAATGTCTCGAACTTACAGAATTTTTGATAAAACGTTAATATTGGCAAGAATTTTAGTTATTTTCTGTTGATTTTGGACGAAAATTGTTCAATCTACAATTGTGAATCCTTTACATCTCAAATAAGTTAACAAGTCTGATTTTTTAGTGAATGAGAAATTCAACATCCATGTCGTAAGTTAAGTTACGACAGTCTTGAACCAAGGCGTCAATTCAACGCTCGGGACCAAACTTTCACTGTGAGCACTAAATTTTTCATAAAGTTGAGGTAGATACCAAAATAAAGCGGGTGTCTTCTGGTTTTTTTACGTTTTCTCGGCATTTTGATTAAAAATTTGACTGAACGTACAAACAATATTTGAAATCCCTTCCACAAATTTTTATATTTTTCTCATCAACCCAATTTGCGAAATTTTCTTTCAAGGTCACAATACTCTGTTAGATATTCTCTGTAATAGAAAAGTCAAAAACAAGCAATGTTTATTAAATAAAGTCTGACTGCATAACAATATAAATAATTTAGCGTAGATTGATTTTGAAATCTCCGATCCTCAAAACCTCAACTGACCGAAATTAGTCATTTTCGGAGCTGGGTTGGGTTCCGAATTTCATGCCTTTTATTGATTTCAATTTCAAAACAGATCCGACCATACATAAAAAATGATAAATGATTGTTATTGAAGCAAACAATTACCATGTATTTTTATTCCATAAAAAAACAGCCGACTCAATATAATTATCCCAGAGCATGAGATTAGTTATTTTTTTTTCGCTTTGCATTCTAAAATTAAAATTCTGAAATGTTGACTAAATTGATCCGCTATGCTTTCATATGTCAGGATTAAGTCATCAGCGCATGCCCATTTATTATTATTTATGCTTACTAAGATTTCATTTGTTATATTTCGGCATATGTTGGATTAACAGTGATTTGCATGAAGTAATTCTGTAGATTGACAAATTATAAATTGCATATGTCATCAAAATATTGACCTCATTTTCGTGTATGATTTGAAAATTTAAATTTTTGACAATTGAATCAAATGATAAATTAATGGTGACCTTCTGGCTAATGTTGACGATCATACAATAGTTAAAAATGACAGCATTTTCGCTAATATCATCACATCAGCTGTTATTTAATTAGGTTTTATTTAGACTTTTGTTGCATTAGGTTGATAAAATCTGTTTTCCCAGCTAAACTCTTCACATGCGAAACTTGCGTGACAAAAAGTTTTGACAAAAGTTTTACTTTGTGAAGATTAAATTGTGTAAAGTTAAAAAAGAAATCAAAATAATGATTGCATAGACAAATTTGAATTTTGTAATTTGGTGTTGAGGTGTAAATTCGTACTTTTGTTGTGGATACCAAAAAATAAGAATAATGAGGGTATTCACAATCCTCTTTTAATTTTCGGTATTCGGTATTTTCGGTAATATTAAAAGACTGAAAATATTCTGCTGTGAACATCCCACAGCACAGATTTGAGAACAGCGCTTTTATTTGATACGTGACCAAATCATGAACTGCGAATTTGATTGTAAAATATGTCACATACCTTTAAATCCATGTTTGATGTATTCTTTTGAATTTCTATTGTGGCAACGGCTATCAAAATTTAAAAAAATTGCAGTCCGATAAGATAACCAGCGAGAAAATTTGACAACTAAAAACATTACTAGCGCCACTCGCGGTTGATTCTTGATACCGAATAACCGGGCCGGAAAACACGACTCAAGGCATGTATACAATTACCGAATCCGGTAATTCATTTTTACATGAACCAAGTTACCGTCTCGGTAAAAATCTGTTAAATTTGACTGAATTACCGAGCGGTAAATTTACCCGCAATTTAAAAGACGACTGTGAATACCCTGATTGAAGATATATTACTAGGCGATATTTACACCTGACATTTTATTTTGCGAATTTTATTCTTCGACACCAAATTGACGTTTCACAACCGTTTATAATACAACACAAAATTCAGAAATTTATTCCTGAAAGACGCCGGAACTTGATTTCTTCATATATAACCGACCGAAATAAATTCAAATTTTGACAGCTTTGGCCAAGTGATTTTATTCTGCGATAGATAAATAAAATTCGCGGAACAAATTCTGAAAAAAATCCGAAGAGAAATTTAAGAAAAAATCGCAAGTGTAAACGGGCCCCTAGACAATGTAAGTACCTACTTAAAGCTTTTAAAAAAAAATATGCCTACCTTGCTAGTAAAGTATAAACTTTCATTAGATGTTCTAAGTTCCACAACACTATTCAAGATCGCAAATTTCTGGCAATAACTAGCTCAAAGTTTAAACTTTTGTCAAACTTGTGTATTTTCGACTACAACCAATTTACAAGGATTGTTCGCCGAATAGAACGTCGTGCAAATTGTTCGCGAACAGCATCCGAACAGTTCCTGAAATGTTCGTTGATGTTTACGCGGCATTGGAGACAGAAATTCAACTTAGAGTTTTTTAGATGCATAGCTACAATACCCTTGCAAAAAACAGTTGCCTAAAAATTATAATTCTTGTTAAGGAAACTTTTTCAGATGACCGAAAAATTGGAAGATTTTTTTAAAACCATAGAGGGCTCTTGCTCCTTCTGTGTAGTTACACAGCAATACAGTAATCTAGATTTCAGTTATTAAATACATGGTGTTAAAATTACCACCGCTACATTGCATAATTCATGACATTAAAACAGAAGTACGGACCACTTCAATTCCAATTTGAAATTCCGAAAGAAAAATTATTTAAATTAAATCTTGAACTGATTTTCAGTTAAAGATTTTCAAAATGAAATTAAGTCGTCAAATCAAAAGTGTTTCAAATTTATGCACCGAAAAACTTTGAGTTGTTATTTCAAGTGTTTCAAAGCACTTTACAATAAAAATTGAATTGGCATAATGATGAAGTGAAAGATAAGTGTTTGAATTTTGATAGCAATAACTCACCAAATAAGTCGCCGGTAACATCAATGACCTTTCAATCACCTCCCTAAGAAGAGGTGGGTGCGCATCATATATTTTGGTCGGCAGGCCGATCATTCTTTGATTTATTTTCCGACCGCATGTGAATGACGGATGACAATAAAGGTAGAATTTGACACCTTAGCATCAGATAATTAAATAGAAACGTTAAAATAAAACCGAGTGTTTAACTGCAAAGAAATAAACCTCTTCCCACAATGTTAAAATGTTGGTCCAAATGAATCTTCATATAGTTTATAAACTCCTCTTGTGAGTAAGACTGACTAAAGATCTCGATCTACTTCTGGGCTGTTGCTACCCAAATCATTTGCCGTTTTTGGCATCCTATATGGACGTAAAGTGGTTTTAACTCTTTCACTCTCACTAGAACTGGTAGAGTTTTATTTTAGAGTCGCGTAAATAAGCGTAAATTTATGGATAAGCGAGATTCGCATTTATGGAAGTTGTTCTAATCCTCCACGACCCATTCGAGTGTGGGTCAATAAAACCTGAGAGTGCATTGCATCTGGCGAAGTTGTACACCGGGACAAGAATTCTTTCTTAAATCACGTCAAGAGCCGTCTTAAGTTTCGTGTTCGCAATCCTCATTCACAGCTTCTTTTGGTTCTTTATTGTGTCTGAGCAAGAATCAAGAACTGGTCAGGTGAACTTTGAGCCCTTTTTTCTTTTACTTTCAACCGAATCAGGTTTAGGGCTAGGGTTTTTGCAAAAAAAGAAGGAAAAATCGGGATCTCCAATTGTTTGTGTTTATCGCCGAAGGACGAGTTTTCTTCGATTTATCTCTTGAATATTTCATCTGGGGTTAGACAACCAGAACTTTAGAACGGATTTAAGAGTGGATTTGTCTTTCAAGATTTTATTCTGACGTGTGGCGAAGTCTATTATTTTTTTAATGTAGACCTCGGATCTTATTTTTTTACGTGTTCCCTGGAGTTCTTGAGTTACCCACGCGTTTTTTTTTAATTCTTAACTCGGATATTTATTTAGATATTTATACTCATCTATGTGTGTATATGAGTTGGTGTTCTCCTTTTGACAAATAGGCAAGACTATTACAGACTGACTATTAAGTACATTTTGGTTCTTATAATTCACATCGGGTGAAATTAAAAATGTAGACGACAAAACGCAACATCGAAAGAGGCTCGCCGAGAAAAAAAAATTTCAGTTATGATTTACAGAAAACTTTCCTCTGCAATATTTAGTTTCGGAAAAATATGTAAGAAATATTAGTTTTTCAAATATCTTGAGAACCGTTAAGAAAATACGCAAAAACCGTTGAAGGACAAAAATGCAGGAACTCTTATTTCCTTTGAACCTGGTTACATTTTTTCATAGTTTTTCATAATATGCAGCCTAGTCTAAAGTTAAGCCTTTTCGTATTCTACGAACAACGTCATTAGAAATATTAGAAGAGTCCACTCAGGAAACACTCCGCGTAAAAATACGCAAATATTTTACCTGTTTTCATGAATACCCTGATTTTTTTAAAGGAATAGGTTTACGGTCCCGTTTTCACTGTCGATTTTTTCTGAATTTTTGCGCGAATTTTATTCACAATTAATTTTTTTCATCTAATGCAGAATAAATTAATTTAGCAAAAGTTGTCAAAATTCGAATTCCGGTGATTTTCTATTAAGAAATTCGAGTTCCGGTGTCTTTCAGGAATAAATTTCAGAATTTTGTGCCGCAGGATAAAATTTGCCGGATAAAGTGTCAGATTTAAATGGCGCCTAAAAAATCAAAACAAAAAGATTAATTTAGGCCCGAAATCAGCAAATATAAATAAAACTATTAACAATTGTCATCGAGGCCTTGTATTTGAATTTAAAACAATATGTCAAATTTGTTAAAAAAAAGGTCAAATAAGAGAAGGTTCCAATTGCTTAACTCTTGATTGTCGCTTTCAAAAAAAACGAATTGTGGTTTTTTCAAAAAGCAAATTGGAGGACATCCTGAGTTTTATGCACGAGCACGTCATATTTCTAGCAAATTAATAAGATGTATTAATTCAATAGAGAACAATATCAGTTCGCCTTCACATTCAGATACAATTCAATTCAGTTCGAATCTAATAATTCACCTCATAACGTAATTGATTTCCATCTGACGTTGCGTATTTATTTAACAGTCCATATCTTAAGCGGTGTATTTAAGATACTTTTGTCTGTTGTTGCCATAAATGGCTACAAAAAGGTACAGCGATCAGATAAATCACACGCTCCAACTTTTAACCATTCAATTGCATAACTGTGAGTAAAAAAAAGATTCCAGAGTAGAATCACCGATCGGATTTCATTTTTCGATCATCTAAAAATCATCGATGGAAAACGCAACTATAACGAAAACATGCTATAAGATGATTCTTATATCGAGCACTTGGCAAACAGAAGTCCCAGTGGGGTATAGTCTCGGTCCCGTCTTGTTTTTTATTGGAAAAAAACACTAAGCAAACCATGAGCACCGGACTCTATCCAAATCCATCTATAATTAATAACTTCCGTCAATATTCATGTAGTTTTTAAACAAAACGCAACGAATAGCTCAAGGCGTAACAAACGCTGTATCTGTCGCATCTGAAATTTAAAACTGCTTTGGTGTAGCGCTAAGATAATCATCTATACTTGCCGCCGCTGGAGCTTTTTTTATGCTAGAGCGGCCAGTAATCGCTTAGATTAGCACCCTGTAATTTAATTTACCTGCTGTTCAATAGCGAATGAATTGCTGGAAAGATACATAGATCGCTTGATTCATAGATAGATTCTTTATAGATGGATGGATGCGTAGGTTCAGTTCAAGATCGCACTGGTCTCTGTGGCTCTAGGCCTTATTTGTCCGATTTTTTGCTTCCTCACCAAAAAAATTAACAACTTTTTAATATTTTGCTACATTTGTGTGTAGTTGAAAGCCGGGGGCGAAGGAGTGGTTAGAAATTGAGCGATGACGTAAATTTTTGCATTCTTTTTTGAGGGAGAACATTTTAAATTATTGGTATTGAAGATATTTACAAAGTACAAGAAATTTTCATTTAAGGATACTCTCCATACAGCCGGCTTCCTTATCTGACGAAAAAAAATCAGAAAACCAGAAATCGATAAACTTTTGTAAGCCAGAGTCTTCCTACGACATTTTAGGAAATCATGGACTTCCTCCTTTCGATTGAAGTCGATTGTGTGCTAATTTCAGCGTTAACCTAATGACATACAAATCAATCTCCTATCACATCTTGCTATAAGGACATTGCTTATATGTGACGGTCTCATGTACGGTTATTGCGACAGGATGCATCTGCAGATGAAAATGCCATAACTCAGGCGAATAAGTTCATCTGTTATTAAGGGGAATCATCTGCAGATCGAAAACCGGTTGAAGAAATTAGAAATTTTTAGAACTGCAGAAGACGACAAATTTTGTAGGATGATTGTTTTCTCCCTTTCTGTCCAAGTTGTCTTTGCATAAGTGCATCCCATACTTTTAACAGATGAAAAAATTGGCAGTATGGAGATTAAGCTTTATTATCAATTAATTGAACTTGGCTGATCTTGTTACATACAAGGATTCACAACGTTTCTGGGGAGGTAAAATTTCATGATTTTTCGTTATATATTGAAACCTCTTGAATCGAGACGTTATAAATCGAGGCACGCCTGTACGTTATAATTCTTTTACGATATTCCTACACGAGTGTTTCCAAGAAAATCTTGATGAAGCGGAGTCTACATCTTGTCTCGATAAAACTTAATAAAAGTGTTACAAATTAAAGCTACATGATCTCATATGTGTAAATTTCACGATCAAATTCTATTAATGTTTAAAAATAATTGTAGCAGCAACTTATTTGTCGCCTCTAATACAGATTTTTAGTAAAATGTGTCGGGTTATGTCATCCACTGGATGAGGTATCAGTATATGCAAAACATTTGTTTGTTATTCTTCAAATAGAAAAACAAACAGAGATCAGAATTTAAGTCGCCATTGTTATTGAAGTCGACATGAAAGCGAAAAAACTTGGGTCACGTCCGATCCTAGCTACCTTCTTTAGGATTCATGGTACCTAGATTAGATACGATACCAACATAAAAATTCCAAAATTCTCATCACATTCCACACCAACCTGCTTAGTCATTTCACTTTCACTGATAAGGGCGTCCGTTCAAGAAATTCCGGACCAACAAGTTCTTAGTAGATTGTCCAACGTCTGGCCTGGAATTCTATCCTCATTACGGGGCATCTTAAATCTTAATCTACGAGTTTGTGGAAAATACTTGAGAATTGTCAACATGACGACGTCATCGATTCAGTCTGAAGTCGAAGTGTGGGGTGCAACTAACAACTTGTTCGATAAAAAAAACCAGTCATTCAACAAGATCGCGTTGATCAAACATTATATATTCCTACTCACTTGCACGAAACCGAAATAAAAGCAATTTGAAAACCGTAAGACGTTTCGGCGTATGTTCTTAAAGTTGATCTTTTCGCTTATTTGCTTGCAGCCTCCGCGAGTTCCCGGCTTGTGTGGATGGATTGGTTTCATTTAGCACAAAGTCGATGCCGGGGATCGAGCCGGGGCGATCTTGAAAACCTGAGAAACCACACAAAAGATCCCACTAGGCGGAGAAGGTGAGCTTAGAGTGCGTTTCATTTCGCGAATATACATAGAAATACAATGGGATTTTTTTCGTCTTTAAGCTGGGTTCATATACGGATGTTGCTGGGCACCTGATGGATGATCTGTTATGGGAAACATATTTATAAAAATAGAATTCATCAGGAAAGGCAATTCCAATTGTTTTAATAATGCGTTTTAAGTGCAAGAAACATAGAAGTTAAAAATTAAAGCTGGGTTCACATACACACACCCACACATACACACGCACACCCACACACCCACACGCACACACACACCCACACGGACACACACACACATACGTACTCGTTTTTGGTACAAGCGGCTGTTAAAAAAGATTTGTAAATTTTAGGGTTTTCAGTTTCAGACCACCTTCTTCCTCCCTCACCAGAATTTTTCGCGATTTTTCCTATAGATTTTAATACTATCGTATCGTCACACTGCAGTGAATCCCGCTCTCCCCGAAAAGTGCGATATATTGTATGGACAACCCCTAAAAATATTTGCCTGTATGTGGCAATTTGACAGCATTACAGAAATGCTTTAAAAAATCCTCATAGGTTGCTTCATTGTTTTATTGGGCTATTAAAGGTGCATTTATATTGAAATTTCATGAAAGAAGTTTCGAAGGAATAATTTTCTGGGTAATAGATTTCCGTATCACTAAAGCTTGGCCACAACGTCTTGATAAGGCTGGGGTCACACTAGTTTTTCTGTGTTAAAATGAAAAGCCTAAGAGCTAAAACTTAAATCGCTTTTGGAATCACCCTGAATGAATAGATTCCTGGTGTTATTCCAAAATGCCGCACGTGAACCCGCCTTAACCTGATCGTATATGTTGTTTTGACCAAATAAAGTACCCTATTAGATTCATATAGCCACATAGATCCAAAGTAATGAACTTTTCTAAGTAGATTCTATGGCCAACGATAGATAGACGGGTGGATAGACGACAACGGTAGGTAGAAGACGACCACGATCGAATGATCATTTCGCTGTTATTGACTGCGATGATGATGACGGCATATATGCTTTTGGATAGTTGGTTGGTTGGTTCGTTTATGAGCCTACCTTGTCTCTTGCATTTATGGGCATTCTGCTGACTGATCTTGCATTGTGCCGCCGAGGCTGTTCAGTAAGAATTTGGTGCTCGATCAATGCGTTCGCTTTAGCTATCCGGATCATTTCACGGTGATTGGTTCCTCAACTATCCTCAGTTTGCCATATTGTAGTTTTAAACCGACATACCCAAGACTAAATTGTTATACTATTTGTGTTAAGTGGACTTCCTTCAAGTGATCTTTTGCAGAAATTTCTCGTGAAAGGTCTTTTTTTTAAAAAAAAAAAAAATAAAAAAAATTAAGTGATCTTCAGTGTTCGTTGTTTCCGCAAGTGACTTACTCGATTGCAAATAATCTTCGGCCAGTGATACCGATCAATAGTTGAATTTTCGCTTACTTTGCGATATTGATCGGTTAATGATTGTTTGGAATTCTTCGCGATAGCGAAAAGGGTTTCGAGTTTTACTTGGGTTTTTTTTTTGTTTCCGTTCCGTCGATGACCCTTGAATACGAGCGGTGCTGCTCCATTTAACGCGGCAATACCGTTGATGAAGATCGGTTTCTTCCTGTCTTGCTGCCAGTGATTTTCAAGTTGTGTGATCTTAAGACGACGTTCGTTCCATTGCATTGTGAGTAATTGAAATCGCCGGTGGGTGGCATTTGAATAGTTTTCTATTTGGCTAACAAAGTGTTTTAAGTTGCATCGTGATCGGTGGTTTTGTTTTCCCAATTTTATGAGCCTTGAGCTCATTCGTTTTGTGAAGATCGGTCAGATCGTTTCGTGCAACTAAGTGGTTTCTAGTGAATTTCATGTAAAGAGCATTCCACGATTTTTTTTGGATACGAAATTTTATCGAGTTTCTATTTGGATAATACGATAATTGGTAAGAATTACCGTAAAAATTTTTCCCCATTGTTTTTTGCACCAAATTCAATTCGTTCGTTTCCGGTGTCCATCAATTGTTAGTGTTTCAAGGAACTATTTCCCAAATAACGCCTTTCGATATCAAGATTTTGAAAAAGTAACATTTTGTCATTTTGGTATTTTTATTAAACGAAAGGTGATTTTTCCAATAAAATGGGGCTTTTAAAGAATTAAAGTCTTATTATTAGAAGTTCGATTCAACGAGAACAGATATTTTTTCGTGAAATTTTAAAGTTTCAAAATATGTTACACTATTTTAATGATTTAGGATAAACTCCTTTAGTTTAATCAAAGCCCTTTTTGCCTATGTTTGAATTTGTTAATTAAATACAGTGGGACTCCGATAAGTCGAACCTCGATAACTACAAGATTCTTCAATTCCCTTGAACTTCTCTATATTATTCCATGTTATTTTACCTCGATGACTCGGAAGTAACCCTCGATTAGTTGAAGTTTTGCAAATTTCTGGACAATCTTTTGAAAATCAACAGGTACAGGTTTCTACCTAGGAACTGCAGTAACTCGAAGGAACTTCGATTAATCGTATTAAAATGATTTAAACTTGAATATATTTGTAATTTGGAAGTAAATAAAAGTCTACTGGATTTAAACTTTGTGATAAATTTGATAAAACGATCGTGTAAAATTTTATCCTGCATTATTACTCGTCATCGATCTCGATAACTCGAAGTTTATTGCTATTAACCTTAATTGCTACTAACTTTGATAACTTCGATATCTTAAAATGCTCGATAGTTTCGTCTTTCCCCGTTTTCAAAAAACTTAATTTTTTTCAATTATCTTGAGAACCGTTAAATATGCGTAAAAATCATTCCCAAAACCGCAAAATTTTCCAGAAATTTTCAAAAAAAACTATTTTTTTTAATAACTTATATGGGAGGTACCCGTTATAGCTAATATTACTTTTCAAAAATTGATAGAAAACTACGATTTTCGTACAACCTATTTACAAAAAATTTCAACTTGCTAACTCAACGAGTTCTCGAGTTATTTAAGATACATAAAATGGACAGACACACAGATGCACGGACATTCTCATAATTTTACCTGAAACGGATTTAATTTTGATCAGAAGGTTTCTATCTGTCCTCGTTCTCGAATCGGTATCCGTCATGAATAGAATACTTTCCCTCTATAGCAGAGAAAAGTGACTAGGGGTAGGTCGGAGGGTTTATAGAGTGGAGTCGATATTCTTGAGCGAAATTGTTGCCTGAAAACCGAAATTTAAATCCCTCTAGAATTTGCAGGAGAAAGCTGGAGGAAGGGGGGGGGGGAAGGTTTATCGAGGGAAGAATGGTAGATATTAGTGTTGGAAAAAAGTTCTTAAGGGCTGATCTTTCAATTGTGATAACTGGACCCGAATCTTTCGGAAGTTTAAGAGATAGCAGACGAGGAGGTAAGAAGGAAGGCGACATTTGAAAAGCAGCATAGCCTATATCTGTCTCAATGATACTCTGAACTTAACTGTAAAGTTTCAACAAAATCGGTTCAGTCATTTTTGAGAAATCCGATCACAAAAATAAACCGACTTTCCCTTTCAATATTATTATGTAAATATGATAGAATCGATATTCCGTGCTTTTCTCAACATTTAATTTTATTGAAAAGAGCATTAAAATATTTATGTGAAATAAATAATTCACAGCTTTTGAACTGAAGTTCGACGTTACTCTTTCGTTGACAAAAAAATTTAAATCTTCAAAAAATCCTAATTCACTCTCTTCAAAAAATTAAAACTAAATCACCAAAATGATGCCTTAAATAAAGCCTCGAATTATCACAAAAATATATTTTATTAGTTGTACAATGCAAAATTCGAGGCTATAGCACTTTTCCCAAATTAATAGGAAAATAATTTCTAGTAATCATTGGATAGATGGAAGTATTCATTTCAAAAACGGACGATTGAGTCGTTGATTTCAAGTTATTTTTTTCGGAGGGAGTAATTATAGTTGATTATGCACCGTGTGACCTTGAAGGTGGCAATTCGATTATATGTTAATGTCTGTCCAAGTTTGGTCTTTAATGATCCAAGAACAAGACCCGCGGAGTCTTTTTTTATTGGTTTCGGTCATTCATTCATACAACACTTTTCGTTTTTTTCTAATTAATGATTTCAGGGGAAATGCCTCCGGTGTTGTATTGTGTTAAGTGTTTAATGTTTTAGTAATAGATTTACTTAATTCCGCTTTTTTTCGAAACAAATAAAATGAACACAAAACAAATTCAGTTCAGTTTTTGTGCTAAAAAGTATTTATTTCGAATGCGTCTTATGTTTTCATGAGCAAAAACGGTTTTATGTGTTTTTCTTAAAAAAATGAATTGTGTTCATTGTTAGTAAATAAATACGAGGAAGTTGCAAATGTTTTGTTTATTTGCGTTTTAAATTTGTCAAGAAAGGTAGCTGTCGCGTTTGAAGGTTTTATAAGATTCACTTTTAAATTTATTTTTATTGATGTTTAGTAGCTTCTTACAATTTTTAGACTATAATAAAAACCGATTGCATAACACTTTTATGATTCTTTATAGTATACACTCATCGTTAAGATTTATTTTAAACTTTTTCATTACGCTTTTATGGCAATTTTTTTTTCGTAATTCCGTTTCTTTTTCCGATTTTTCAAGAATCTTTTCATTTTTTCTCTCATTTGCTTTAAGAATTTTTTATATGGAAAACTATAAACTTTTTCGAAAGTATTTTTCAAAAGCCTGAGGCCCTATATGTTTCGAAAGTCTTTTTCGAAAGTTTTTTGAAAGCCTTTTTCGAAACTCGAACATAATTAGAATAGAAGCGTAAAACAGAATATTTCTTCAAAATATGATGGCGTTGTTCACATTACCGGGTATCTTGAAGAAGTTGTGCTCAGACTGTAGAAAAATCATGAGAGGCTCGATTTGAGTGAAATGGCTTGCTCTATTTCAACGGTTTTTTCAAATTTCCAATTTCGGTAATGCTCCTAAATTTCGAATCTATGATTAATATCGATTCTAAAGATGTAAGATCGTAAATTTTCTGCATTTCGTTGGTTAAATTTAGTATGAAAGTGCCCCACGCATTTAGTATTCATTCAATATGATCAATTTAAATATAAATCCGACGCCAAGATGACGTAATGATCTTAATAAACTGAGATTTGCATACGACTTTAGATAAATCTATAAATTCGGTTGTTAGTCAGATAACTACTTGTTGGCGATATTGTTGAACAGATCGCGAAAAAGTCTTGAATTAAAACCAGTAATATGCATAGTAGCTTGCAATAATGACGTAGTCTATCCGATATAACATTAACGTATACCGAAAATGGTAAAGATTCAGCCCACACATGACTGTCCATATGTAATTTAATACCTGACTACGTGTAGCTTTAAGGTAGGTGACTCGGATTTTTGCAGCTATGACACACGCTTTCCATAGAATATGTAGGATTAGCCGGCTGAATGGTTATTTGGGATTTTCTCACTGACATAATTAGGCGATAACTGTTGGTTGAAAATCATTTAATTCCATTGTGTTGTTCGTTCGCAGTGGCAGCAGACGGACGATTTTGGTCGTAAAAAGGAGATCAGGGCGCATATGTACAAATTGCGCGAAGCAAGATTACGTGATTTTTACTCAAGCAACGACATGGATACAACTGGATTTGGAATCGCTAAGAATCCCTTGACACCCAGCCATGGTGATTCGCTAGCTGGCCAGAGTTTTGAATCTATCAAAACGAAGGAGATTCGGGACTCCACGAGCCCAACGCACGACATGAAGTTCCCGCGTGGGGGCGTCATTGCACCAGACACGTCTGGTTGGAATGTCGTCACCTCAGCTGAAGTAACACCAGATGGCAAAACGCGTAAAACTGAAAGTCTAGCAACCACTGAAGGTAATTTGTGTTATTTTATTTACTTAATTCGTAGTGTGAAAACTTGAAACTGTTGAATTCTTTTTATTGCGCAGGTGTTCAACGCGTTCCTGGTGGCCAGTCGGAATTCGCAGGAAAGAACGAACATAAGACGCAAGTTTTTCGAGATGGCGATGACAAGAATTACGTACGATCGGCTGGAGAAAGCTCAAAATCTCAGCTCCATGAGAAGACCGTCACGGGAGATGAGAAATCTGGTCGCGTTGAGACCAAGAGCAGTTCCGTTGTTTCATCATCAAATTACTCGACTTCGCAAAAATCGACAAGCGGTGGAGATCCTGGCGTACAGCCCCATGCAATTCCAGAAAATTTTACTCATGTCGATAGAAACGCAACCAATATTTCAAATACATCTCGTCAGGAACACCAACACCAGCACCATGAACAACACCAACACCAACAACATCATCATGAAAGTTCAGAGGTCAAATCGAGCACTGTAAGAGAGGAACGCCAACATCATCACGAGGAGCATCATTCCTCTCGCCAGCAACAGCAACAACAACATCACCATCAGCAGGTGGTAAACGAACGATACATTGTCGACGACTCCACTAATCAAGACCGCTTCCAAGCTAACCAGATGAAAACTAATCAAGCAACTAATCAGAACGAACATGTAGTGACCTCCTCTACAGTACGACACACTAGTCATGATCTCCAGAAGGAGGCCGATTTGTTAGCTGCAGCCCCCGGAAAGATTATCGCTCGCAAAGTTGAGTATCCTGACCCTAACACTAAAGTCGTTACTGAGACAAAGACATTACCAGACGGAACTACAGTCACCAGCCGCCATTTTGAAACAAAATCATCTAGCGCCAAGCACTTCCGATCTGATCAAAGACAAGAGACTACACGAACTGTTGTGGAAGATCATACTAAGCAACAGAACCAGAAGGTGGTCACAAACCAAAGCCGTACCGCGAAGCAAATCACAAGCGTCGATGAAGGTGCTCGACGTCCTTCAGCAGGACCTACACCAAGGGATGATGTACAACACCATCACCATCACACTCAGGACCACACTGATCAATCATTCCAGCAATCTCTGCGTTCAGAGCAGCGAAAAGATACCGTCCAACAACATTCGACACATTCCACTACGCGACGCGAAAGCAGTCAAGGGGTCGACGTCACCGATAAAGCACCAGCACCGATGCCCAAAGACCAGGTCGAAAATATTTTCCAGGATATTGAGCACCGGACTGTGAAGAAGGATTTAAGCCAAATGACTAATCAGGACTTTATTGAAACCGAACGCGGATGTGTGATGATTGACAGATCGACTGGACGTCCAGTGCCCGAAAAATACACCGCCGCACCGCAGTCAGAGCCTCACGGTTTTCCAGCGCAAAGACCAAAAAAGCCTAGCCAGGATTTCACCACACATGGTTTTCCTTCAGTCAAACCGAAGGAAGAAAAAAGCCCCCAGCGTCCACGGGATGATTTTCAGACCCATGGTTTCCCATCTGTGGGTCCTAGCGGAAAGCCAAAAAGACCCGGCGAAGACTTCACCACTCACGGTTTCCCATCGGCAAGACCACAAAAGCCGGGTACTCAAGCTCCAACTCAGCCACAAAAGCCTACAGATCAATACACCACTGACACTACAACACAGCAACGAGTGACTGAAAAACACATTCATACAACTCATGAAACGGGTCCCGATGGTCGCCCATCGGAAAGACCATGGAAACCAAGTGACGACCTCAACACACATGGGTTTCCTTCAGCTAGACCACAAAAACCAGGTACTCAAACCCCATCTACATATCCTGGCAAACAGACTCAAACAGTAGATACAAGTAATACTACAATTACACAGAAAAATGTTACTGGTGAACATGTTCACACTACCCATACAACTGAAATTAGGTCTGATGGTCGTCCATCATCCCAAAAACCAGACCAGGATTTCACCACACATGGTTTCCCCTCCGCTCGTCCACAAAAACCAGGGAGTCATCCCCAAGAACATTATCCCAGACATCCAACAGATGATTATACAACAGATAAAACTACCCATCAAACAGTAACCGAAAAACATATTCACACTACCCACGAAATTGGTCCTGATGGTCGTCCCAAACCCCAGAAGCCGGGGCAGGATTTCACCACTCAAGGTTTCCCATCCGCTCGTCCACAAAAACCAGGGAGTCATCCCCAAGAACATTATCCCAGACATCCAACAGATGATTATACAACAGATAAAACTACCCAGCAAACAGTAACCGAAAAACATATTCACACTACCCACGAAATTGGTCCTGACGGTCGTCCGAAACCCCAGAAGCCGGGGCAGGATTTTACCACTCAAGGTTTCCCATCCGCTCGTCCACAAAAACCAGGGAGTCATCCCCAAGAACATTATCCCAGACATCCAACAGATGATTATACAACAGATAAAACTACCCAGCAAACAGTAACCGAAAAACATATTCACACTACCCACGAAATTGGTCCTGATGGTCGTCCCAAACCCCAGAAGCCGGGGCAGGATTTCACCACTCATGGTTTCCCCTCCGCTCGTCCACAAAAACCAGGGAGTCATCCCCAAGAACATTATCCCAGACATCCAACAGATGATTATACAACAGATAAAACTACCCATCAAACAGTAACCGAAAAACATATTCACACTACCCACGAAATTGGTCCTGATGGTCGTCCGAAACCCCAGAAGCCGGGGCAGGATTTTACCACTCAAGGTTTCCCATCCACTCGTCCACAAAAACCAGGGAGTCATCCCCAAGAACATTATCCCAGACATCCAACAGATGATTATACAACAGATAAAACTACCCAGCAAACAGTAACCGAAAAACATATTCACACTACCCACGAAATTGGTCCTGATGGTCGTCCGAAACCCCAGAAGCCAGGGCAAGATTTCACCACTCAAGGTTTCCCATCCGCTCGTCCACAAAAACCAGGAAGTCATCCCCAAGAACATTATCCCAGACATCCAACAGATGATTATACAACAGATAAAACTACCCAGCAAACAGTAACCGAAAAACATATTCACACTACCCACGAAATTGGTCCTGATGGTCGTCCGAAACCTCAAAAACCCGGAGATGATAGAACCTCACCATCCGCGCGTCCTTACAGACCAGGTTCCCAAAGTCCTACAAGACAAACCGGTACACCCCAACAACGGATAACTGAAAAACATATTCATACAACATCACCGGACGACAGTAGTCGTCGTCCTCAAAGACCAGAAACTGAACCTACATTCAGACCTGGGCAAACACCAAGAGGTCCAGATCAACCACATAGAGGACCTGATGGTTATCCCAAATCGCAACAGCCTGATGTTTGCCGTCCACAAGATGTTGACAGACGACCACAATATGCAGACGATAAATATGTCACAGACCAAACTGTCACTGACAAAACTACTCAGCGAATAACAGATCAGACGGTTTATCGGCCACATGAAACCTCCCCAGATTTGCAGCGACCGCAAAAACCAGATTTTGATTCACATGACACTTTTCCGATTGATCCAACAAAATATTCCTATCCTCGTCCCAAGGGTCCAGATGATACTGAGTCTGTGACCACAGAACAAACAGATCTTCAGGATTGGACCGAAGTCACCAGGCAAAGAATTAGTGTAGATGTTGACGCCAATCATGAAGCATTTGCAAGATCGTTACGTTGCATCTCGCCTGTAGATCGAGGTAGTGTGAAATCTTTGAAGAGCACTAGTACAGTGCGTAGTTCAAAAACCCCAGACAGGAGGTCGCACAGAAGTCCATCTCGCGATAGCGATTGCAGCAAATTCAGCTCAAGCACTGTAACAAAAACAACGATTGCCAGTAATGCAAAAAGACCGGTTCCAAAGGATGTGCCAAAAAGTCCAAGATCCCAGCCAACCAGGCCAAGACAAATATCCCCAATGCAAAAATCGACTGACACTGTTGATTTGACAACCACACGGATTGATGAAGAGGATATTGAAAAACATGATCACAGGAAGACGACGACTAATGTGTCTAAAACGACCGATATCCGTAAGCCTACGAAGCCAGGTGAGACTAGAAAACCTAACCAAGATCCTAAGACAAAACTAAAACCAAGTACCCACCCCAATTATCCCGATCGAACAAAACCAAGTTCGAGAACTCCAGTTGTCCCAACGCATACCACGAAAATAACGACCACCATGACTGGCCAGCGATTACGACCTGGCGTTCAAGAACCCAAGAAACCTGAAGAGATCCGACGTCCAACCTATCCCGATCATAACAAAACCAAACTAACCAAAACTCATCCGTTCCATGTAAGGCCTCAGCAAAATGATTCAGACACACCATCTGATACTAGAAAACAGACTCACCCGGACGATTCTTTAAGTCCAAAAAGTCCGGAAAAACTAATACGTCCAACACAACCCACTGCCGAACCAACAAGACCCGTTGGTCGACACCCACAAGATCATTCACTCACATTCAATACACCAACAGAAACCGAAGATGTGTACAGTCCTACAGACAAAATGCATACCGATGAGTACGGCAGAACTCAAGAAATAATCGAAATTGAATTTATCGATGAACCTCATGACCAACCAAAGACTATTTCACCTAAAAAACCCACTTCGGGCAAAGAACCAATTGGCTCAAATCGCACCCCGAATAAACCTTCCACGACCAAAACTACTACCTCAGTCACAAACACAACAACGAAACGTGACCGAGTTCCAAAAGATTTCACAACCAACCGCACGCCTGGGTCCACTGTGAGACATTCTGATGGTAAGCCTCGAACCATAAAAAGTCCTATTCCAAAGGAACTCCCCGAGGGATATGTTCCCAAAAAACCTCAAACAACGTCCAGACCCCAAACAACAACCGAAGTAACTACACGTAAAGATATCCGTCCCAAATATCCAACAACCAATGTTGCCAAAGGTACGGAGAATACACTTACCTCTAATGCAGTGATGTTCAAGTTTTCTGCACGCAGAAGATTTTTATTCACATCTTATTTGTTTTTCCTTGCATCCATTCACTTCTTATTCATGCATTTTGACTGTTCACACTTTTCGTTTCACGTTTCAATTTATTTTGACACTCTTAATTGGGCACGAAATTAAGCATGATGTGTAAAAATACTCATTTCACCCCTAATATGTGAATGCCATTCGCTTTTGCTAATTGGCATCGCTGCTTTAGTTTATTATTTTAATCTTTAGTTTCCAAAGATTTTTATTGAAGCTTGTTCATTTAGGTTCGAAGTCACCGCAAAGTTATTCACCTGAACGTCCAAGATCTCAAGGACGTCCGAGGGAACCCGAGGAGCCGCTATACGATGTGCCTAAATCAACGACCCGAGGCCCTTCAAGATCGCCATATTCTTCTCCAGAAAGGCCGAAAACGCGAAAGACAACCACCGATTCAACCACAACTTCACGGTTCTCAAGCACAGTTAAAGTGGATAATTCGATCCTTAGAGATACCAAACAACCAACCAAGAGTCCCAAGAAAAAGCCAAAGAGGCCGGCATCCGATGATGAAGGTTTCGAGCCAGAATCGCCAAGATCCGAATCGCCTACTAGTGTTGTTAGTGACTTAGAATATCACAAAGTAAGAACTGATCAACATCACTCGATCACCGGTGTTGACACCGAAGACACAACGACAAAGTTTAATCGTCGAGAAAAGGATATTGAATTGATTCACACCGAGAAAGATGTTGATCGTAAAACAACCCGAAAATATACAACTGAGGACTTTATCAATACGGAGCGAGAAATCATTGAAACTGACAAGGATGTAACTGCAAGACGCACTACCAAAGACGTCGAAGATTCAACCTTTCCGAAGAAAAGCGCCATGAAAAAGCCAACCACAGATGATACCACACGAAAATCACCAGAACGTAGGCCAGTTTCAGAATCTCCCGATCGATGCAGCCCCAGACGGGATTCACCAACACGTCCAGGATTTACTACTGTTGAAACAACTCGAGTCAGTTTAGAAAGAGACGTATTTGGTTCGACTACACATCCATCTAGACCTCAAGAACCGGAAAGGACTAGTCCAAGAAGAGAGATATTTGATAGACCGGTGCAACAATCAGATCGTCCACATTCACGATCGCCAGACCGCTTTAGTCCTAGTCGACGGCCAACTGATGATTTGGAAAGATCAAGTCCCAGAACAGATTTATTTGACAGGCCAGTGCAGCCATCCGAGGACCTTGACAAACCCAGTCAAACACGTCCCTATTCCACTCGTTCGCCAGATCGTAGCAGTCCAAGAAGGGAACCAACAGAAGATCGGGATAGACAAAGTCCACGACGCGATATTTTTGATAAACCTGAACGTCCTTCGGACAAAACGGGAAAACCAACGCTTGATCGGCCCTACGGATCACGATCGCCCGATCGTTCGAGTCCTTCGAGACCTTCTGAGCCTATTCGGTCGAGTCCTTCGAGACCTTCTGAACCTGATCGGTCGAGCCCAGGAAGAAATATTTTTGAGAGACCTAGACAAGTCCCAGAGGATTCTGGAATTTCAGATCGGCCTTACACGTCTCGCTCCCCCGAACGCTCAAGTCCACGTAGGGAACCTTTAGAAACGGTTGATAGGCCTAGTCCCAGAAAAGGGGACTTTGAAATATGCAACATGCCTAAGGTCGCACCATATCCTCATTCTCGTTCACCAGACCGATCCAGTCCGACGCGAGGTCCATCACACCCTACAGACCTTGATCAACGGCCAGAACCATTCTTTTTGATTGAACCGACCGAAGGAAAGGATGAACCGAAGAAACCGGAAGATATTAAAAAGCCAAAAGCACGTCCTCCTTTAACCAGAACCGAAACCTATGAGGAGAGATGCCGTAAAATTTTAGGTGTGGACACAGTTACAACAGAAGATACAACTACCGATATTACGACAACTAGGAAATCGCCACATAAAGATGTCACAGATTTTATAACAACTGAACGCATAGTTGAAGAAAATAGGCATGTGAGAAAAGGAACCGAGCCTATTCCATCACCACGATCAACAAGTCCTAGGAAAACAACAACTCCTGAGGACATAAGAGTGACATCTACAGACAATATTACTGTTTCTCGCAAAGGAAGCACGACTAGAGACACTCGAACTACCACGGAAAGAGAGACATTAGATATCAAGACTCGTTCTCCTAGTTCGAGTCCCAGAAGGTCAAAGGCTCCAACACGAGAAACATCTCCCTATCGCAGAGGTGATCAATCTCCAGAACGTGACAGCCCTGAAGAAACCACTTTGTATACCACAACCATAACACGGAGAGTGAATGATTCGCCAACAAGCCGATCACCAGGCGATTCTCCTTATTCGAAGTCTCCAAGTACAAGTCCGACAAGAAAACCCACGGAACCTCGTGACGTTAAGGGATCAAGATATCCAAACCAGAGTCCTTCGAGGTCTCCAGGGACTAGCCCAACGAGGAGACCAACGGGACCGCATGATGTTAAAAGACCAAGATCACCAGATCAAAGTCCTTCAAGGCGAGTGCCGGGCAGGGATTCTGAATACTCTGTTACTACGAAGACAACTAAAGATGATACGACTCGTAGGACAAGTGCAACGAGCGTGAAAACAACTTCGCACACAAGGTCACCCGATCGCTATCCATACGATAAAACGACGCCCAGAGATAGAGATCAACCAAGTGTTGTTACAACGGCAAAGATTAATTTGTCTCCAAGCAGTTCTAGAAAGCCAAGCGTGACAGACGTGAAGAAATCTCCAAAAACTCCTGACACAAAAACCTCCAGGACCAAGGTTACTCGAGAAGATATAACAATTACAACAACAAAATCGGGTACCCCGCAAACACGTCCCAAATACCCATCTGATAAATTGTCACCTGAAAAACGCAAGCCTATTGGCAAGAAGGGAAAACCTGTATCTGATGATGACGATGAAGGTCGTGATTCTGAAGTGGTCAGTGATAATGAAGATATCTTAATTACGGAAACCAGAAATACAACCATAATTGGTGGTAAGAAGTCCCCAACGAAGAGAATGCCAGTGACCGAGAGAAAGGAATCTGCTCCAGTTTACCGAACAACCCGTACAGATAAGGATTCCAAAATGACAAGGTCTACCAGTGATAACGTTATCAAAACCACAACCACAACAAATCGTCGCACGAAACCGCAGATCGAGACAACATTAGTGGGAAAACAGCCTCAGTCACCGCGTAAGCCTTCAACTGATAAGACGCCCACAAAATCTGATCGTCGTCCAAATAAACATACAGCGACGAAAACCATAAATCTTACGACGACGACGAATTTGATTAACAGTGAAGATATGGAGAATGTTATCATAGATATTCAGCAAGCAAAGAGCTCTAGGGAACCAACACCAAACCGAATCGTTCCAACACCTGTTTCGTTCTATGAAGATACAGGTAAGCCACGCTACCCGGATACGGTCCAGGAGCCTGAAGAGGAACCCAGACGGAAACCAAAAGTGAAAAACATTCCCATTTTTGAAGAGGAAATCAACGATTTTGTTGGGTGTCGGATCACGGAAGTGGATGAGGCTATCCACAAAAAGCGTACGTCAACAACCACTAATAAGTTTGTTGAGGAGGATGATGTATACACTACGTATACTGGACGAAAACCGTCGAGAGAAACTTCTCCGACTAAAGATCGATCCCCATTGCGAGGTGATATGGGTGCTGATGATTATCTCAAAGATGATGAGTGTCTTTTAAGTGTGCATGAAAAAGTATCAAAATTCATCAATACCGCTGAAGATGTCAAGAAATCGAAGCCTTCAGCTCCATTCAAGAAAGAGCCCGTGACAAAAGATTTTGCTGAACCTGACGATTGTCTTCTAAGTGTCGACGCGAAAGTGAATAAATTTTTAACAACAGCAGAAAAACTATCTAAAACAACAAAAACGACAGATACAACCACAAAACGTGTTGGACGTCCAAATCTTGATGACATTGACGATCATTTGAGAACAGATGAGTGTATTCTAAGTGTTTCGGAGAAAGTTAACAAATTTACACCCGGATCTTCAAAACTGAGTCCGACAGCACCTCAAAGCTCCCCAGGATTAGTTGCAAAAATTGAAAGACAAGTTTCAAGGCCAAGTGAACCAAGCGATGAAAGTGACAGAGAAGTCGTTCCGAAGACGAAAACTCCAGTTACTGATCGCTATGTACCGCAGAAATCGAAACCGGACACAAAGACACCCACCACGAAACCAATTACGCTGCGTAGTACTGAAGCCGTCAAAAAGGCAAAGTCCGTCTTCGAGAATGGTGGTAGTCCAACGCCCAAGCAAAAGGATATATTGTCGAGACCATCTGTATGGGAAGGAAGAAAGACCACAACCACAACAACCAAGAAGACAGACAAGGATGTAACATTACAGGATATTGGCGTTTACAAAATGTACGATCAGGAAACTGAAGAAATTTTGGAACGTGAACGTTCCAGATCAAGATCACGGTCAATGAGTCCTGGGCGGCAAGAACCGGAATCCTCATTAAAATCAAAACCGACCCGTCCCTATTCGTCTACCCTGACGGATTCGGTTTCGTCTAAGAAGGACTTGTTTGAGAAGCGGATTTCCACTTTGAAAACCGACATTTTGGACACAAAAACTCGTCCAAAAACGAATGAGCCATTCAGCAAAACGACAACGGTCAAACCCAAATCTCAACCGGAAGAAAGTTATCCAACCGATCGTGTTACGAAGGATTATACTACCACTTCAGTGCGACATACTGATGAAGCCACAACTCGTCGTACTTCTCGTCCTGAAGATCGGTATCCTGGTAGTCGACCCGAGGAAGAATATCCACATAGACGGCGTCCAGGAGATGCATCGCCAACCCGAAGACCTGATGATTATACGAGTTCAAGAACTACAAAATATACTGATGAGACAACGTCAACAAAATTTACCGGTGGTCCTACAACTAAAAGTCCTGCTGATTATCCGTCTAGACGCCCACAGGAGCCATCATCGGTTTCTCGACGACCAGATGAAACATCCTCCCCAAGACGTCCTGTGGATTCAACCTCAATTACCAGACGTTTTGATGACACTACATCCAAAACTACTTCACGCCACCAGGAGCATACGACTAGCAGGGTTTCATCGACTATCAAGGACTATCCTGGAGCTAAACCAACAGGTCGACGACCAGAAGACTTCACACCTAAACAACCCAAAGAGCAACCAAAACGTCCGAGCGAGTATTCTCCTTCATCTCGGACTACAACGTCGACAACAAGAATTACGTCAGCTACTTCCAAGGATTATTCTTCATCAAAACCGTCTGGACGTCAACCAGATGAATACTCACCATCGCGACGACCATTGGATCAAACTACTCCAAAAACTAGTCGACCAAAGGACTTGCAGCCATCGAAACCTTCGTCAAAGCGCATAACCGATTCGACTCGAACTTCAAGCACTACACAGAGTCGAATTTCTCTTAACGATTCTCTAACGGCGAAGAGAAATCTTTTCGAAAGTCCAGATCTCACCTCTCCGGCTTCACCAGTTTCTCCAGGATTGTTACCATCATACATGGATCATACTGTAAGCTCATTCGAACACCGGCGAGATTCACTGGAAATGAACGAAACCACGGTGAGGAAGTACTCGGATGCTTCTAGCATAGAACCTTCTGATGGTAATCCACGCTCCGGAACGAAATTCGGTGTAGAGTTGAAACGAAGAGACTCTCGCGACGAAAAACCAAGGCGTAAGAGTAGCTGCAGTGAGATTCCACATATTGAAGAAATTTACGATTTGGAGCTTCTTGAGCGAATGTTGGAAACTGTGGTTGGCTATGAGCAAAGGCGCAGAATTCGTTCGCAAATTCGAGTTGTAAAGAAAATGATTGAAGATCAAATAAACAAACCTAGTAGAAGGGAACCAGAGACGTACGTGTCTCGAAAAGTTGACTCTACAACAACTTATGTGCCTCGAAATATTGACACAACTTCACCATACGTAACTACCCGCAAAGTGGATCCTAGCCCGACGCGGAAACCTGGCACCAGCCCAGCACGGAAACCATCAGGTCCTAGTCCGATACGAAAACCATCGGATGCTAGTCCGACTCGAAAAATTAGCCCAACACGTAAACCGGAGAATGTCCGATCCAGTTCGAGTCAATTTATAGAGACTAGGCGAGAAGAAAAGACCATTCGGGAACGTAGCACTAGTCCCCAGGCGAAAGTCCGTTCAACGACAACTGTTACTGAAATCCGGCGTATTGGCGATAAACCAGCAGTTAAAAAGACCACCACTACGACGCGCGAGGATGATAAACCGGAATGGGCAACTCGTAACATTTTGAAAAAGACTTCAGAAACCGATCGAAGTGTGAAAACGAACGCTACCAAACGAAGCACCACATCAAAAACGACAACCCAAAAGCGAATGACGTCATCAACAAATAACGAGGAGGATTGTATAACGTCGAGCTATGGAATTGGTCCAACTGATGAAGATGGCCGTCCTTTATTTGGTATTCGTGCTCTCAAAAAGAAGCCTCAAACCAGCGATACTACGAAAGGTGAGGAAAATTCAATTTTTACTATTTCACTAAATTGTTAATAAAGGATGTTAACGCAAGATCGTTCTGTGCGTTACATTTAGACAGGCTAAAAAAAATTTGAATCTTATTGCCTTGACACAAAATTGTTTTTTGCGTTGATGAAATAAGAGTGCCTTATCTTGCGGTTTTGCTTTGAGTTTTCTATTACAATCAAATAAAACTGCAGAAATTTTAAATATTTAAACTAAATTTTCAATAAAAAACCCGTATTAAATTAAAAAAAAAATTTAGTGACTGGAACAATTGTTACGGAGCAATACTATTCAGAGAACGGAGCGGAACCAGTTGGAGAGCGTAAAGTCACAATGTACTCAACTAATCCTGAAGATGTCGATAAACTTGAAACAAATTTGGATAGAAGAGCAAAACATTCCACAGTATCGCGTGAGAAAACATCTAAAGATGGATTGACAAGTGTTACTCGAACAGAAAAAATTACTGGTAGATCTCGTCCTAGTGCTCAGGTAACTAAGTTTTAATTTGAAAAATAATGATTTTAATTATTTTATTCTTTTTTTTAGATTCCCGCAATAATGGACACTAAAACTTCTCCGAAACAGCCAAAAGTAGTTCGCAAGGGATCTGTCAAAGAAATGAGTGAAAAATTCATTAGAAAAGAGTCTTCATCTTCGGTAACGGAACGGACAAGCGGCGGCGGAAGTTATCCTAAAGCCGGATTAATTTTACGAACGCAAACAAATACGAGTCGATCATCAACTCCAGGTGCTACTAGTATTCGATCCGGTTCTGTGGATTTAGATGACGATGAATGTGATGTTGAAGTTAGATCTACGTCTTCGCGCAAAAAGTCAAGAACTACTCAAGTGATAACAGAAAGCGAAAGTGAAACAGAAACTACTATGGTTAATAAGTCGGCGAGATCGTTCTTAAATTCATCAGGGAAAAAAGTCACTGGAGTCCATGATGTTCTTGATCGAATGAAAAATGCTGATAATGGTAAGTTTCACAAAAAAACTAAATTAAACGTTCAACTAGGTTGTTAAATCCGGATTCGTTTTTTTTTTAGTTAAAACTGACTTTCTTTCTTTCTATTAATTTTCTAGTCGTTGAAGATGGCGATACTGTTGAGGACCAGGAAGCTAGAGCTCTCCTTAACAAATTCCTTGGTGCTAGTGTTTTAATGAGTGGAATGCAATCAATGGTACCAGAGGAAGTAGTTACTAAAACGACAATTGTTGAAGCCCCAAATCTAACGAAAGAGGAGGTGAGTACTTGTACAATAAATTTTGTAGTTTGAAAAAGTAGTTTTGAAAAAACATTTAGGATAAAAACCTCCCTGTTCCATTCAAATCTACACTTTAATCACCTAAATTTTGCCACAACATTTTTCTGGTAAAAAAAAACTCATCTGATTGAAACATATGAAATTATAAAAAACAGAAATAAAATTTTATCAACCCAATTTCGAAAATAGAATGTCTCAGATGAAAATTCCAGTCATTAAATCAAATCTAAATCGTCTGCATCTCACAATCCAACGGATTAAATTGACTAAAAATATAAAAACAATAAATTAGATAGAAATTTTTTGGTTTTTTTTATTTTTTATTTTTTTACTAAAAAATTAGAAAGTGAAGAAAAATCAGTGAAAAGTTAAATAAATGTGAAATAGATTGGAAAAGAAAGAATATCTCATCAGCTGGCATTTAAAATCAACAATAATTCCATACGGATACGTTGGTTTTTTACTTATAGCGCAGTAATAACAACGACAACACGAAATGACGCAAAAATCAGCTATTTTTTTTATATTCGTCCGCCCAAAAAAAAATACTAGAATAAATACAAACTCCAATGAATACTGAAAATTGAAAAAATGAGAAAGACAAAAATAAATTTGGGGAAATCTTCTATAATTATAAAAATAGACATCGCAATGATTTTCCGAATTTTCAAGGGTAACCATTTTACAAAATTCAACATCAAACTCAGACTATTGAACTGCTTTGAAATATATATATTTTTTTTATCGCTGACCGATTAGCGAATTGGGCGATTTTCCAAATAGATGTTATTCGAAGCACTTAAAATCTCCATGGCATTCTATTTATCTTTATTTAGATTAGATCTAAATGTATCTGATGGAAATCTGTCCAAGTATTTTGGCCATGGATGAATATTTGTATTTGAATGTCTACCAAATTAAGACAACAAGTCGAATTTGAATTCTAGAGAAAAGATTGACAGTAAATGACTTGAAAGTTGGGCACTGGGTCGACTGTTAACGTGTTAAGTGGATCCCATTATAGCAGATCAGCTAGCGTGTTAAAGCTCACACCTCCTCAATGTTTTTTTTTTATTATTACAAAACCCGTGTGTGGTTTTCGATTTATGAACTGATGAAATGTTTTTTTTTATTAAATGCAAAATTTCATAACAATATGAATTGGGGTTTGGGAAACCGCATGCAAGGTTTGACTTTTCTATTTTTGTGGTTCCAATGTTTTTTTTTTCAATTTATGTCCAAAAAACATTTAAATATACTCACCAAAATATGTTCTTTAAATGTTCACATAAAGGAAGAAAACTTACACATTTTCCCCCTGAACTTTTCCAATCTTTCTAGGCTTACCGTTTCCCATTTTTCTTCATTTTTATTTAATGAAAGACGAAACACAGACAAATTTTCTTTTGTTCTCAGTGTGTTTCGTTTTAAGACGAAATGAAAAAGAAATGCGTTTGGGGACAAGCTATGGAAATTTATTGACGTGAAAATGCGTTTATCTCTTTGTTAATGTGCTAACTTAATGATTCATTTGTAAATCACATAAAGAACTGTAGTAAAACGTTGTAATTTTGTCTACAAGTCACTCAAAACAAACGCATTTTTGTTAAAGAAAACAAAAGTTCTTTGAACATCGCATTTTGATAAAATTGGGGATTATAAGACATGATTTAATAATCAATTTGCGCGTGATTAGTTTTAGGAGGGTTTTTATGAATAAGAATTTTTGTTGTTAATTTTGTTAAAACGTATTTCTATTTTACTATTAATTTAGATATACACTCAGAAAAATGTCCAGGTCAACTTTTTGTCAGGTTAACTCTGTCCTTACAGAGGTTTCTGTAGGCCGGCTAGCGGTCAGAGTAAACCTATCTAAGGTCAACTCGTGCAGCTCCCAATGCCCTACTTCACCTGCTGGTGGCTTAATTTCAGAATTTCTCCGACCACAGGTCAACTCAGTTTTACTTGCCCACATGCAGGCGAACGCGCGCCTGCCCGAGGCCAATTACGCCGTATGTAGGTCGTCGAGTTAGCCTCAATTTTTCTGAGTGTACTACAGAGACAAAGTACAATTAAAAGCGTTTGCAAGTTGAGAGCAATTTTCGAAGCCGCGCATTTTTTCTGCAAGCCCTTATTTACGCTTTGTTCTTAACCCGTCAAGAGTTTGAAGATCCGTATTTTGTGAGTAAAGAACGATCCAGGTTCATGCTAGAAATTGTAAATATTTTGGCAACACTCCTATTTCAAAAATGCATAGAGGTAGAAATTTTAGCGAAAAAGTTTGAATGCCTTTAAATTAGGGTTGCCATTCCGCCGTCTTTTTTCCCGGAAGCTGTCCTTCATTTAAGAGCGTTTGGGAGTATTTGTATTCATGACGGAGACCGGCTCGAGAACGGGCGTAGATAGACTTTTTTGATCAGTACGAAATCCGTTTCAGGCAAAATTATACGGAGGCCCCTGCGTCTTTCTGTCGGCTTGTCCGTTGTACGTATCTTCAATAACTCGAGAACGCGTTGACCTAGAGACTTGAATTTTTTTGTAAATTAGTTCTACAAAAATCGTAGCTTTCTATCAACTTTTGGAAAAGTAACGATAGCTATAACGAGTACCTCACACACATTTTTCGGAACCAATGCGCTTTTGGGAAAAAATGAGTATCAAAATTTAAAGGATATGAAATTTTCTACATTTTATGCTTTCACGGTTTGTTGTATCTCTAATAGTTCTCAAAATATTTGAAACAAATTAGGTTTTTTGAAAAAATTTCGGTATTTTGAAAATTTTTCGAAAATTATGCACTTTTAAAAAAAATTCATATAACCAGTTTTAAAGGAAATAAAATTTCCTGTATTTTCTCCTTTAATGGTTTTTACATATTGGAAGTATGCATTGAAAATGAGCGTTTTGTATTGAGACTCATAATTCGGCAGGTATATATCCGATCGGGCTGAAATAAATTTTACCTGAAAGCTAAAACCCTAGGCTGCAAACATCAGTCCAATTTCAACTGCCGGAGTGTACAGACGTTTTTATCCGAAATTTTAAGCATGGCTGAGTTCGTGCCTACAAAACCGTTTTTGCGGGGAATACTTTTACATTACTTCCACCGAAAGACAACAGCAGCTGAAGGGCATAGAATATTAGTGGAAACATACGGCGACAATGCTGTTTCAGAACAAACATGCAGAAGATGGTTTCAACAATGATTTTGGGTGGTGATTTTGACCTCGAAGATGAAGAACATCCTGGTGCTGAGAAAAAGTTTGAAGATACCGATTTGGAGGCGTTACTTGATGAAGATCCATGCCAGACACAGGAAGAGCTTGCGGAAAAATTGGGAGTCGATCAATCAACAGAAAAACGGTTGCAATTCACCGACAGACACGACAAAGTTATTTTGCAACATGACAACGCACGACCCCATGTTGCAAATGTTGTAAAAAACTACATGGAGAACCTCAAATGGGAAGTCCTACCCCACCCGCCGTATTCACCAGACATTGCCCCCTCCGATTACCATTTGTTCCGGTCGATGACACATGGCCTGGCTGAGCAGCGATTTTCTTCTTATGACGATACCAAAAAATGGGTCGATGACTGGATTGCCTCAAAAGACCAAGACTTTTTCCAGCGTGGAATCCGCATGCTACCTGAAAGATGGGAGAAGGTCGTAGCTGCCGATGGACAGTATTTTCAATGACCTGAGTCTGATAGTTTTCTCAAAATAAACTGTTGATTTTTATAAAAAAAACGCTCATTTTCAATGCATACTCCCAATACTTTATACGGTTCTCAAGATATTTGAAAGAATATTATTTTTTACATATTTTTTTCCGAAACTAAATATTGCAGAGAAATATTTTGTGTAGATCGCAACTGAAATTTTTTCTATATTGTAAAAATTTAAACCAATAAAATGAATATCCTTAAAATATCTTTATTCACCATAAAACATAAACTTTCAACAAATTAAAGTTAATTACCTAAAATAAGCAACGGTAATTTTTTCATCAATACCCAAAATCAAAAAAAAATATATTCCATCAAACTTATATATTATACCGCTCATATTTTTCCAATATTTGCGAAAATGTTTATGATTCCAATAGTGTTAAAAATCTCCTCGCTGTAGAATGTCAACTCGACTTTAAAATCACCTTGTGGTGTAAATCCCGGAAATTGATCTAATGTTACTTTCCAGTTTTTAACATAAAGTAGACCCTTTAAAATGATAAATATTGGTAAAAACATGATTTTTCACCAAGATCCTTATAGTACAACCTGAAATGGACATGGATGTGCCAAATTTGAATAATTCTTCATTAAATCATAAATTCTGCCCGAATAGATGACTTTAATGTTTGGTTTGTTGTCTAAAAATCCACAAATGTCTTCCGTGACATCAATTATATATGGCTGATATTTGCCTTGATTTTTTTGAAACAATTTTCCTCGTACCTCAATAAGAATATTTATTCGATTTCTGTATAAAAAAATATTTTGAATTTACCATAATATCGACCAGAGGTTGTATAGCGAATCCACTTAAGTTCACTACAACTGCCCGTCTGTCTATTGCAGCAAATTCGCAGGTGACATTTTCAAAGTAATCCTGACTCGGAAGACATTGTAACTCTTCTAAGTTCAACGAAGATAACTATTTTTCGGAAATTTTATTAATTTTGGGTTATATATTTAAAAAAAAATAAAAACTTCCTAAATTTGTGTGAAAGTAGGAGTAATTTTTACTCAATTCGGCAAAAATCTTTATTAAAAATACGTTCAATGACTATTAAAAAAATATGTTACCTTATCTTTAGCCTCTGATAGAATCAAGAAAAGGAAAGTTTTCACAAGGAAAATCTTTAATATTTTTAAAAAAGTCGTCATTTTTACGAAAGCTTAGTTTATGGTAAATGCGATGATTTTACGTCAACAACTAGTGCAAAACTAATTGAAAATTTTCCATCGTTTTCAATAAGTATTCATAGTTAATGGAGAACTTTTTGATACAAAAATAATCGTGAGAATATTTAAAATATCATTATGAAATTCAATGGGTTAAATAGAGGTCACTTTCCTGAAGGGCAAAAATCATTTTAAATATTTTTAATTGGTTGACTCGAAATTTTTTTATATTGAGTTTCGATGGTATCAGGAACTTGGTGCGGTCTTTAAAATAAAAGTAAGGTAAAAGTTAATATGCAACACTTTCAAGGCTTTTATCTTGTTCTTATTTTTCAGGCCAAATCCCTATGTATTTTTTTTTAATTTTTAACATATTCTGAAACCAAGTTCTTTTCGTGCAATAAAATCTTAAATTTTTTATCAATTAATTAATTCTGGGCATTATTCTTGCGACTGTGAGTGACGGATGCCTAAAAAATGCGTTATCCTTTCAGGACGAATTTGGAAATTCTAACACCAGACGCTGATCACCATCGTGAAAACCTCCTTATTCAGGTTTTTCGAAGAAAAATGGAAAAATGATATTTTCATTATCCTTACAGAACGTTCCGTTGAAATTATAACCCCAGATTCGTGATCAGCGACCAAGAAAACCCCCTAATGCCAATTTTTCCGAGAGAAAATCGGGAAAAGGATATTTTCGTTATCCTCACAGAACTTCTAATTAGTTTTTAATTACTAGAAATTCGAAAGATCTAAATCGAAATTTGATACGATTTGGATAATACATATTAATCTATCAGATTTTTACTTGCCTCTTCTATAGAGGGAAAGTATTGTATTCATGATGGATACCAACTCGAGAAGGGAGTCAGATAGAGATTTTCTGATCAATACGAAATCCGTTTCAGGCAAAATTATGTAGATGCCCGTTCATCTTTTTGTCTGTCCGTTGTACGTATCTTAAATAACTCGAGAACACCTTGACTTAACGACTTGAAATTTCTTGTAAATAAGTTTTACGAAAATCGTAGTTTTCACTTAACTTTTTGAAGAGTAACGGTAGCTGTGACGGGTATCTCCCATACCATTTTTTTTTTGAAAAAACAGTTTTTTTGAAAATCTCTCAAAAGCTATGCAGTTTTATGAAAAAATGCATATAACCAAATTTATAGGAAACGAAATTTTCTACATTTTTTGCTTTAACGGTTTTTACGTATTTCCAACGGTTCTCAACATATTTTTTAAAAAAAATTAGGTTTTTTTAAAATTTCTGGAAAACTACACTATTATGAAAAAATGCAAATAACCAAATACAAATATATTATTTTTTACATATTTTATATAGGATATTTTGCAGAGAAAAGTTTTGTGTTGATCACACCTGATATTTAATATCGATATTGGCTGAAAATTGTGAATTCATATTTTTATCAGTGTATTCATCGTAGTCAGTTGATTATATATATATGTTAGTGATGTGTCCCATATACAGTGTTGGGGTTATCTAGATAATAATTATCTAGATAATCATCTAGATAAAAAAAAAATGTTATCTTTATCTTATCTAGATAACACCCCAAAAAAGTTATCTTTATCTTATCTAGATAAAGGAAAATCCCATTTATCTAGAGATAATCATTACCACCGAAAATCAAAAAATTAAATCTGAAAAAATGCTGAAACGAAATTGTTTTCCGCATACTTTTGAAAACCTAAAAACTTTTTTTAGGAACAGTTTTATACTTGGCAACAATTTTTGTTTACGGACAAGGAAGCGAAGTGTCACTCTTTCCCTCGCCTCTCTTCTCTTGTCCATAAAAAAAAAAGTTCTGCCAGTAACTGTTGCCAAGTGTAAACCGGGCTATGAACGAAATAAAAAATCATGACGTTATAAATTTCCTTACGTAGCAAAATTAAACTTATATTTCGTGACGTTATTTCGTTTTGTATCAATAAAAAACTTAATTTCGTTACGTTATAATGTTATTATTCCGTTACACATTGTATTGAAACTGAAAACAAAAAAACGCACTGTAATAATAGTTTATCGCAAAGTAATTCAGTTCAGTTTCCATAAAAATAAATTGTATAACAAATAATAAAACTCAGCAAAAAGAAAATACAAATAAAAACGGGAAAAAAATGTGATTATTAAGTTAAAAAATCAATAAAAAATACAAAAGACAAAAAATCACACAAAAGTTTTGTTCATTAAAAAAACTGTCTCCACAAAAGCGTGATTTTGATATCAAAGATATAGAATTTTTTTTATAGAATTTCGCTCTACTTCTGGAGTTACTAAAAAGAAAATCTTTTCGCTACCAAGAAACTTGCTTAGAAGATTTCCATTTTTGTATCTCCAGAAATAGAGTGAATCTGGCCAAAACAAAATCCGATTTAGAATCAAAATACGATTAAAAACACTACTCCAATATTTTTGATTATATTTTATGTCTGTGGGGTTATACTTGATGAACTTTTGTGGGAAATTTCACAAAAAATAATACTGAACAAAACAAGGAAATACTAATAAACAACGAAAACACGTAATATTTTTTTCGTTTTTCGTTATGGTAACGGAATTGAATTTCTATAACGTTCATTATAACGTAATTTTGAAGAAAAAGCCCGAAAATCATTTCGTTATTTCGTTACGTTACGATAACGTTTCTTATCCGTTTTCTTTTATTATTATTTCGTTTCTTATTATATTTAAATTGGAAATCAAGAAAAGCAAAAAATTTTGTGCTATTTTTTTTAGTACGTAATTTTGAATTTTGTGCAATGTCAAAATAAATATTTATCTAAAAATTATCTAGATAATTTGGCTTTTTATCTTATCTTATCTATTATCTTTCATATTTTCATTATCTATTATCTTATCTAGATAAACATTACGAGCATTTATCTTTATCTTTATCTAGATAAAAAAATAATTATCTGGCCCCAACACTGCCCATATATAGCACCAAAAATATCGGAGTATCTGCAATAATTTTAGAAATGGTTAGTGTAAAATAGCACAACAAATACAACAATTTTTTTACCTGAAATTTTTTCATAGTAGGGGAAACTGGGGTATTCTGGACCACGGGGAATTGCGGACCAGCGTCATTTTCTTTCCCCTAGTAGTGGTTGGTAGCTGCAAATAACTGTAATCAGTTTGCCTCATGTTAAGCTAATTTTCCTAACAGTACTCGACTTGTGTATACGCACTATCACCTCGCTTCGATAGCAAATAGAAAAGTGATACTTCGAAATTTTTTTTTTTCACTTTGTATTTCGCTTAAATTTAACCACATTTTTGGAGAATCAACTCAAGTAAATATATTGATAATATTCGCGGAGCCTTAAGCATTCGACACTGACAAGAAATTTTGCATGAAGTTTGCATTGTGTTACTAATAGCTGCCATATTGTAAAAAAGAGCATTCGGGGAATTGTGGACCACTTTTGTCGGGGAATTATGGACCACTCAATTCTTGACATTTAACAAGCAAACTTCGTGTATTTGATGCATATAAGTGTTTTTTCATGCAAAAACACAGCATTAGATTTTCGGCAATCATACTAATATATAAAAATGAGTTGGTGTATGTCTGCCTGTCTGTCTGTCTGTCTGTTCCTCTTTCACGCGAAAACGGCTGAACCGATTGACTTGAAATTTGGCATGAGTGTCTGTGGTAGTTCTAGATCCAACATAGGCATACGGAAAAGTAGCGCGAGGGGTGGGGGGAGTAAGGGGAGGGGGTAAAGTGATTTCGAAACTTAGTTTTCCCTCTATGTTACTCTTTCGCGGGGAAACTACTGAACCGATTGGCCTGAAATTTGGCATAGATGTTCGTCGTCGGTCCAGCCCCAACATAGACCCATTAAAAAGTTTTTAAGTTCTTTCCGGTTTTCTTCGTATTCTAAAATTTAGACAAAAAGCTTAACCCGGCAACGACGGGTATACAAGCTAGTTTCTAAATCGGCCGTTTTGACATCGCCAGAGGATGTAAATGACCTTCGTGAGAAGGCTGATATGAAGCGAAAGAGATTGGAGAGAAAAGGTGATAAACCATAATCGAAAAAGCAAAAAGATCGTGTCAAATCGAAGACATCACAGAAGAAACAACCATCTTCAACCTATTGTGAGGTGGAAGAATACATCGATTTCTGCATAATTTGTAAGAAAAATATGCCAAAAAAAATGAACCGCCGAAATACCATCCATTGCAACGTGTGCGATCGAGCTGTTCACTTGGGATGCTCCGGAATGACTGCAAGTTACTGGACTTGCAAACATTGCGTTTCGGACTGATTTTCATTGCAATTTTTCACTTCATTTCACTTTGTCTGTTATATAATAAATATATGAATCAAAAAAAAAAGTTTGTCTATCACATTTTTCCATTTTTAATCGATTTACAAAGTGGTCCACAATACCCCGAGATTTTTCAAAATCGCAAAAACGCCATTTTTGCGCCAACTGATAAAACTTGTATAATTTAATATAATTTGACCGAACTGCTGTGACCCAAAGAGAGGTTATTTATCGTACTACAAATTCAAGCTTTGAAATTTTCAGAAAAAGTTATTTTTTTACGATTTTTTAGCCAAAATGAAAAAGCGGTCCAGAATACCCCACCCTCCCCTAATGTTTATAGTAGTTTTCCCCATAGATATGGAACTGGTTATGATAGTTGAAAGTCATACTAATTTTATATACAAAAGCCATTATAATAAAATCAAAACATCTCTTCCAACAATATTTCCGCTTATTTTCTTTGTATTTTTAGTAAAATTTGAACCACCCCAAATTGTTCATTCATGTGGTTGATGTCACTATAAATTGTCAGTTCTATCTTAAATTCACCTATCGGTAATACAGGTGGCAAGAATTTTGGGGTCAGAATAGCATTTCTAAGATAAAGATCCCCCTAAAAAAAGCCAATATTAATAATATTTTTTTTTTTCAAATTCTCAAATTAATTATGAACCTCATATGGACATGGATGTCCAACATTTGTATAATTGCTCAACAAATTAAAAAATCGCTTGAAAAAAATTGATTTGACGTTCGATTTTTGTCTGAAGAAACTGCAAACATCTTCTCGAATATCAATTAAAGATGGTTGAAACGAATCTTGAATTTTTCGATAGGTTTTAATATGGAGCTAAAATAAATCAATTTGGTATTAAATTATTATTCAGCACCCAAACAGCACTTATGTCAACCGTGATAAAAACTCCGCACGAGATATGTCAACGGTTGACTTCAATGGTGCTTGGGTATTTTTGATTTTTAAAATTGTTACCATTGCATCGCTAACAGGGTGCAGTAGAACACCATACATATGCAATTTAACAGCTCCCGGAGACAATATTTCACTGGAGCACGACACATTCGTTAAGAATGTTGGATTCACATCGCAGTTTATGCTTTTCAATTGTATCGAAAGGTCCTAAAAATTTAAATTTGGAAATTGGACTAAACAAATAATTTTAAAGATATTATTGTTACATTAAAAAACGCCATATAAACAGCTGTCAAATGTATTAGTAAGAAAGGTGTAAATGTCAGAAAATTCGAATTCATTTTAGAAAAACCTCTAAAATCACAGTAACAAAAACTATCGATACTATAACACTAAATATGTTTTTCTTTTTACTTTGGATGATCTATTAAAAATGATTGTTCAAATTTTAATTTCAAAATATAATAGCTTTATTAAATCGTTGATTTGTAAACTTTACATCATCAGGTCACCACTTTTACGAAATTAGCTTTTATGATAAAATATTAAATTAAATTATTTTGATGTTTATGGACTTCTTCACAAATGATAATATTTTACAACCATTATTTGATTACTTTCTTATACAAAGTATAATAAAGTTTTGTATTTATAATTTTAGCGCAGTTTCCTCACAAATTACTGCCTCTAGCGCATTTTTCGGGAAGTTTTCACTGCGGCGCAATTTCCGTGGTATTTTTAAAATAAGAAATATCCACACTTTAGATATAAGCACAAACAAAAAACAAAAATTAAATTAAACCCCCTTTCCTCTGATTGGGCTTTTGAACGATTAATTTTGAAGCATTAAAATTGTCTCATCCCCTCTCCCTCCGCTCTTCTTTGGTGATATGTACCTCAAAAACTACTAGAGCTAGAGCCCTGGATTTTACAGGGATGTTTGATCTTGGAATGGAAGGTCTTATTAACTTTTGATGCCAAACCGTTAACCGAAAGATGCCGAAAGTAACCAGAATGGCGGCTTTTAAAAATCCCAATTCGTTTTTCGCGATTTACACCGAAACTACGCGTTTTTCAATCATGTTGTGTATAACAAAAGTTGAAGACAGTAAAATTTCCTACAGTTTTGTCTTTTACTAGAACTTCATATTTCAAATTGGTATCGATATATACCATAATTTAAAAAAAAAAAATCCGTTTTTTGCGATTCTCTCGAAAACTAACGGGTTTTAGGTGGTTCCGTTTATGAGATGAATTGAAGAGAATAATATTTACCATAATTTTGTCCTGTGGTGTTATGGTGTTATCTTTTACCATCATTGAGATATTTTCATTAAAAGTAACAAAAAAGATTTTTGCAAATTGCTTGAAAACTAACGATTTCTCAAAAAAAAAATCTGAAAGAAGAATTGAAGCTACTAAAATTGTCTACATTGTTGCCTTTCAGCGTAAATCGATATCTTTTACCATTATCGAGATATTTTAGGTTTCGTAAAATAAAAATTCATATTTTTTATAAACTAATATTTTATTTGTGTACAAACGTAGATTTTATATAAGAAAGTCTTGTGCTGTTCACATAAGATATTTTTTGATCACGATGAAGGGAAGAGGAAATCAAAATGATTTCGAATTTCAGGGCTGTGCATAACACATGTTACGAAGTTAAGGCCCAACTATGATAGACATAAGAACGCATATGTAGCTGTATATGTCATTTCCAGAATAAGAAAGTCAATGTTATTACCCACAATAGACATGTGCCAATTTCAAACCTTCGTTAAACATTCGTTAAGCATGAATAATTCGATACAAATGGAACTGGCATATGTAAATAGTGAACATAACCTAAAATTTTAGTGTGAATTTAATAATATTGGTGCCATATTAATTTCCACTTGTGGTAAAATGAGAATTAGCGTTTATGTTGACAGCTATGTATGTCAACATTCGTTGGGAATTTGACATTAACATATGCGCTCCTATGTCGATCGTAGTTGGGCCTTTAGGGTGGTCGGGTATTTCATCCTCAGATTCTGCTTTCAAAGAATTATCGATTTTTGTAAAAAAAAAAATGTATGTAGATTGCCAAAACAATTAACGAAAAATATAACCAGTTCATCTCACAATTTATTTTCATTAATTTTCCTCTTAAATTTTTTCTTTGAAAAATGTTTGAAAATAAATTACTCATCGCAAAAAACAACAGTTGTTGCAGAACATCAAACTCAAATATAATTTTTCAAAAAATGTTCATCATTCTAATTCCTGTTTTGCCTTTTATAGATGAGCAGCACTTAAGAAAAAAATTGTTTATAAATATAAATGTATTTCCCAATTTCCCATAATAATTTATGATCCACTTTTGTGTTTTTTTTTTGCATTAAATTGGCGAATTTTGAAAAACTGATATTTTTGGAATCGTTGCCGAAGATATTTTTACTGTCCACCGGCTGTCCGAAAATATTATTTACCCGCAAGCCAATAAACTTCTCATTTCTGGTGATTTTCCTCCATAATATTCAATATTCCATAAATTCCCACATTTGTACAGGCATAAAATTCTCTTTAAATTTAGGACAAAAACATTTTTCAATAAACAACGAACTCGTTGAATGAACTACGATGTAAAAATCATTGACGCCATCCAAAAAAGCCTCAAAAACGCCTCGTCCATTCAAAGAAAAGAAGAAATGCACAGAGAATGGGCAATTTTTAAAAACAAATCTCAAAATAATTTTTTTTATATACATTTCCTTGTTCAGAAAATGAGAACTTTTTCTTAAATTCGTTGTGGCGTAAAAAATAAACAACCGAAAAATGTTCACATTTTTATTCGAATTTTCATCTTTAATTAAGAAATATCTCTGTCAGACAGTATGGCATGAGTATTATTTTTAGTTTGATCAATTTGTGATCGAAACCGAGGCTTTATTTGTTGATTTTCTAAATGTTGGTCCGAATTTTTAGGAAATGAAAAATGAAAATTGAAAAATTATCGTTCAAGAACTTAGCTTCAATTTTGACTAGAAAAATTGTGTAAAATTTCAAGTCTCTAGCTTAATTCATTCGATAGTTTGGAGTGTTTATGGATGGACGAACGGGCGGAGGGATAGGCGGATGGACAGACGGATAGACAGACGGACATCCGGAAATTAAAATCTTTTGTTATAGCAAAGCGCTAAACGTAAAAAAGCTAGCACAAGCAATTTCTTCATTTTTTTAAAATACAGGTAATCCTATAATATAATACGAGGAATGTTTGCAAAACGATCTCGAAAACCCGCCTAACGATTTTCATGAAACTTGGGGCTAGGGATTTTCGGGGACAAAACCCCGATCTAGATAGGTCTCACCTCTGAGAAAATTTCCCTCGATACCCCTCGCCTGGTATCTTCGAATTGGGTGGTCCGATTTTAATGAAACTTTACAGTATTACTAAGGGGGCTGAGGGCTTTCGATTTTTCCACTACAAACCTGACTTTTCCCTCCCCTCGATAACCCTCACCTGGTGTCTCAAAACAACGTTTCAAAAATCGGTGACAGCGATTACTCAATAACTACTCAACCGATTTCTATGAAATTTTGTTATCGCGCGTTAGTTTTAGTTCTAGCTTTCTAGGTCGGGAATTTAAAAACTCTGGAAAAGCTCTGTAAAGATAATGTGAATTTAGTTTTTCCCCCAAAAATCAGCAAAAGTAGGATTTTGCGGTCGCCGAGCATGGCTCGGTCTTCCTGGTACTTTTAGTAAAACGTACTAGGTAGTTTCCTGTTGCACATAGTATGTTGCACATAATACTTAAAACATTTTTAAGATCATGGGTAAAAAGGAAGACTGCGAATGTTTTTTTCCCGAAAATTTTCAACATGAAAAATCCGGAAAAAATCCACCAAGATAAAAAAAAATGCTGGAAGTTTTTCCGAATTTTTTCGCTGTTTCTTTTTTTTATGCTACTGGAAACCTTCCACTGAATTTGTTCTTTAGAAATTGGAAAATTATCGGCCAAAAATCGTACTCTTAAAGAAAACTCTCTATAAAATTAAAGTAAAAAAATTTTTTTATCTCCCTTCTTTACCAGTTCACATGCTCTAAAATGATTTGAAGAAAGACGCAAAATGTGGTGTGCATAGACACTTGCCAAAGTATCTTATAGATACATAATTTTCCATTCCAATAATATTAAAAGAAAACTCGCAATACGCATGCGCCAAAGATTTTAACCTGAACATCACAGATTAAATTTAGTCTAACATCGACCACGGACAAATTTACGCCATCACCTACGAAGGCATTACGGATTTTCTTTTTGGCTGCCCCCATCCATCCAAATATATTTGAGATAGAAGAAAATCATCGTTGAGTTCAGTACATTTCTGAATCTTAAGATTAGCGCAAGGTGTACGGGCGACACCTTGGCAGAAAAAATTTTTTTTTCTTTTTGTAACTCACTACCAAAATTACCTACGATTTTGTGGAAAGATTCGATTTTCCAATTAAAAATATCCTAAAATTTTACGATTTCCAAAACGTTTTCATTAACTCCCAGTAATTAAAAATATTAAAAAAAAAAACTTATTAATAACGAAAAATTCTACAAGGACGCAGCTTTTTACCATAAAAGTCAACGAGTAGAATTTCTAGAAAGAAAATTTCGTGTGATATTTTTATTGTACAAAAATAGTGTGAAAAGTGTTGAAAGAGAAAGAAAAAAATATTTAAATTCAGTTCTGTGCCGAGTGACTATTAAGAAAAATATATGAAAAGAAGAAAAAATTGTAGAGATTAAAAATTTTTTGGAAAGAAAAATTAAAAGTGAGATTTTTCATTGAATTTTCTTCCGTGTTTGATTTTTTTTTTAAATTTTGAAAAAAAAAATTGTGCGTCTTGTGCGTAGCCGTTAGAAAATTGGCCGTATCTCAACCTCCTTTATGAAAAGATTTTTTTTGATTTTTCCGAATCATCATCGCTTCTAAACACACAAACATACATCTAATAAATACAACTTTGCTGCCGTGCGAGACGGACAACGATTTATAGAAAAAAAGTAATTGAAAAAAAAACAAAAAAAAAAATCCTCACGATTTATTCTAAGAGGAAGAGTTTCCCCTAACGACGGCCGTTTTATATTTTCGTATCATTGAATAAGAAAATACATATCGCTCGAAAGGAAAAGTAAAATCGCTTTTCCCTTGTCCGATGCGTGTGCGTTCAACTCGCAGCCATTTCTATCGAATCCAAATACAATTTCAACTTTAACTGAAGAAAATAGGAAAAATCAGTGAATAGAAAATTCTTTTAATGGAAATTATATACAGAAATAGATTTTAACTGTGTATATTTATCTGATAGATACAAATTAAAGGCGATCCTTCATTTATATTGATTGGAAATTGATAAAAAAAATATTGAATTTTCATCTCAAGGATTTTCATCTTGACTTCATACCACTTTTGCTGAGAGTAATTTTGATTTTTTTTTTTGCAAAAAATTCAAAAAAAAAAAAAGCTACACAGTTTCCCGGTTGTTAGTTGGCTTGGACCCAAAATTTCAAACCATTGAGCATTCACTCTTGAATTTTGGCATTTCTCGACTTTACTTTCATATTTTTTGTTTGTTGAATTTCGATTTGGAAAAACTCTTCTTGGCATATCGTAACAATTTTCGATTGTTAGAGCGACTCGTTGAGGAAAATTCGCATCAAATTTGATCAGAGATCAGCCAGAAGGCATTACATTGAACCGATGCTTTTTGGGTGAGTACTTAGAGCTAAAAAGAAATGTTTCTTTCTTAGATAGATCTAAAATTGTATGAGATTTATTTAAAGAGTCTATAGTAAAGTTTTATAATTGGAGACGAACAAAAAAAACAATAATTTTTTTCGATGTTTCTGTGTTTTATTTTAATTTGATGTTATTTGGTTGAAATACGTTTTTTGGACATTTTTCATTTGCTGCTGTTGTTGTTGTTGTACATTTTATTCATTTTCTTTATATATATTTAAATCAATGTCGATGAAAAAGCATTTTTCGTTTGCTAATTTTATGTTACGATGGGGCTTTTCATGCTTTGAAAACTGAATATCACCTAAACGTGTGCAGCCAGTCAACAGAATAGGATTTTCATGTTTTTTTTTCAATCATCCATCATTTGAAATAATATTTGCAATCCGATTTACTTGCAAACGTTTGCTTTACACGAACGAATCACAGTATTTTTTTTAAATTTTGGGCCGCAAGTAATTTTTGAAAAAAAGAGTTCATCTCCCAACAAACATTTTTGTTTATTTGAATTTTTGACGATGGCGTTTGCAACGAATTTTGAGATTTTAACGATTTTTGGAATTGCTGGACTTTGGTTAATTCTGCATATTCTCCAATATTGTAATTTGGTAAGTCCATCATTCAACATAAATCATATGCACAAAACATCAATCAATCAGTTAATCAATAAATTAAGCAAAAATCCATTCATTTCATTTGTAAACATTCATATTTTCAATTGATTTGCTTTACCATCATTAAGGCATTTTTAACCTAAAGCACCAGCAGTCCATTTGAATGATTTTCTCTGGTTTTTATTACCCCGATTTCCATCATTAAGCTGTAATGGAAATGGAATCATTCCATTTAGTGCACGATCAAAAGAAGTATTTTTACTGATAAGAGTTTTTTTACGATTTACATTTGGAATGGACTAATTTGATTGAAAGGGTAATTTTTCCAACATAAAACTAAAGGTGGGCCCATTAATTTTAAGTGATTTCAAATTCGGCTCTGCTTTCAGCTTTCAGCTAAAAAAATCTATGATATTTTATTTAGAAACTTTTAATATTTTTTATGCATTTTACGAATAATTGAATCCGTTTTAACACAACCAATAAAAGCTAAAATAATTTTTATGTTTGTTGCAAAACGTCAGCTCGTGCTTAAATTGTGCTAAAAAAATGTAAAATCATACTCTAAACACATTTCGTCTTTATACATTTTTCGATATTATGTACCTTTTTCGAGAAAATAGAAAAAAAATTATTCAATTTGTTTGCGGGAGGCAAGAAGGAGTGATCCAAATGGATTTTAATGTATAGATAAGTTATGTAGAATCATATTCTAAACATATTTTACCTATAAATTTCTCAATACGGCTCACCGTTTTCGAGAAAACTGTAAAAAACTGTTTCGTTTGTATTTGTTACCCTGATTGCCATCGAAAGGGGAAGGAATGGTCCGATTTTGACGGTTCAAGAATTAGCCTTGCTATTACAAGAAACGCATTTCTACAATATTTCAAGTCTCTAGCTCAATCCTTTCAAAAGTGATGGTGGAAGAATCATTGCAGAAGAGTCCACTGTCTCGTATATTCCTATTTGGATTTCGATCCGTGTGCAATATTAGTAGATGTGTTTAAATCTATTCCAATTGGAATTGAATGTGTGGAAAAGTTATGTAAACCGAACTTTCAAGATTAATTTTTTTTAAAGTTTTTCACTATGTTGCAAAATTTTCAAGTTAATCTATTTTTTTTTAATTCGTATTGTAAAACTTCTGAATTTCTAAGGCAATCCTGTTCAGTTGCGCTATAACGGACGAGCAGATCTCAAGCAACCTTTCGCAACTTAGGTTACAATGTCATCCTGGTCGCAAAGTGGGGGTTGGAAATCCGTTTATATGATGGTTGTCTTGTGAAGTAAAAAAAGGCAAGTTTAGACCAAGGAATCCGTACTTACACCATTTCCTGATGTGTACTTCCGGTGCGAATTTACATTGATGCCAAACTCAGAAAAATGAAGGCTAACTCGACGACCTACATACGGCGTAATTGGCCTCGGGCAGGCGCGCGTTCGCCTGCATGTGAGCAAGTAAAACTGAGTTGACCTGTGGTCGGAGAAATTCTGAAATTAAGCCACCAGCAGGTGAAGTAGGGCATTGGGAGCTGCACGAGTTGACCTTAGATAGGTTAACTCTGACCGCTAGCTGGCTTACAGAAACCTCTGTAAGGTCAGAGTTAACCTGACAAAAAGTTGACCTGGACATTTTTCTGAGTGCACATTTCATCTGCCCATCCGTCTCCTCCCTCTCGTCATACTTCGTAACAAAAAAGTTTCTGCGAAATTGGTTGCACAACAGTTATTTTGTAACGATAGTGCCAAAAGAGGTTCTGCGGTAACGGTTGTGCAATCGTTGTTTTGCAACCTGCGTTACAAATGAGTTTCGACCTGTTACAGGCAAGAGTTGACTTAGAACAGCTTTATTATTTTTCTGAGTGAGTCTACATATTTAGGTTTGATGCTGAAAGGGCAACGATTTTTGACTTGTATTTTACTACTATTACGATGATACTTTTAAAAAAAATCAGTTTTTATACCCGTATGGTGAAACCAAAGGGTATATTAACTTTGCCTTACCGTTTGTAACGCCAAGATCCCGTCATCGCACAAAAAAATGAATTACACCAGTGTGTTTAGAATGATAAAGAAAATTGATTTTTGCATGTCCGTCCGTCTGTCTGTCTGTCTGTCCGTCTGTCTGTCTGTCCGTCTGTCTGTCTGTCCGTCTGTCTGTCTGTCCGTCTGTCTGTCTGTCCGTCCGTCTGTCTGTCTGTCCGTCTGTCTGTGGCGCGGATTGCGGGCGCACGGATTGAGCTAGAGACTTGAAAGTTTGCACAGATCCGTTTTTCGTAAAATGCGAGGCTAAGTTCGTTAATGGGCAAAAATGGACCATTAGTGGGGGTACCCCCCATACGAACGAAATCGTTTTTTGTGAATATCTCAAAAACGGTGCATCTTATCAAAAAAGTGCAAGAACAAAAGTTATTTAGGATATGATTCTACATAAAATTCCCATACATCAAAATCCGATTGGAATAAATTTTAAAAAATCTTATTGGAAAGTTTGACTTCAAAGTGGAATTTTGGTATAACTGTTCGAATTTTGATACGAATATCACCATACGGGTCTCCAATGATTGCCAGATTGGCAATTATAGCTTTTGTTATGTTTAACTTTTAATTAGTCCCGTGAAAAAACTTACCTAAAACGTTTCTAGGGACTCACAAAACAAATTAAAGGTAAATTCCAATTTCTTGATCCAGCTGACTCGAAGTAATTCATCATTTCCCCCAGTGAAATTTAAACCACAAAAAATATAAAAAATTATCAAACGCTTATAACATTTGAGGAAAATTTCAAATTTATTTATAAATAAATGTTGGCAATATATTTTATTGAAAAATTTTTATGTGGACGCAACAAAATAAACATTTATTAAAGATAAAAAATAATAATAATTTTTTTATGAAAATTCCACCCAATTTCAAATCATCTTCACAGTTGGTAGTTTTTTTTCAATTTGTTTTTCCGCATTGCAATTCCGATGGGCTGAAAATTTTCCAGTCAATGATGGCGTTAAACGCAATTCGAAATGCAAATCAGTGCATTACGAGATGCACTTAGGCGGCAAGATTTCTTCTGTAAAATCGACGGTCATGGTCAAGATGCTGTTATACAGCGATTTTTTAACTCTACAATGATGTAAAAGCACGGTAAAATCGTAAGGCAATAAGCATTAAAAACTATGATTAAATTGCTAAAGCTTGAACCATTTACCCGCGCTTACCTGAATTACAATCGTTAATTACCCGCGGCAAAGTGTGCGGCTCGATTCGATCGAATGATTTTCGTGTTTTTTTTTTCTAAAGTGCGGATTTTCTTTTAGTAATAGTTTTCATAAAAGGCTAAATAAATTATGGTTATTACGATTATTATTATTAAATTTCATTTAAACAAATATTTTCACTTAAAACTTATAAAATTGGACCATGTTCAATGAACTTGAATTCAGGTGGTTAAAATAGACGAAAAATTAGTTTTCTGTTATCTTTGCAAACTCAACGTGGAAATGTGAAGAAAGTGGAAATTATTTTTTTTATTGTGATTACAGTTGAGATTGCAAGTGAAAAACGTAATTATTTTAATACTTTAATGTAGTTTCTGGTAAATTTACTTTCGATTTGTTTACGCTTTCAAACGAATTTAGGCAAAGAAATGGAAATCTTTTTAAGTTAACCACATTTGAGATTAAATTGATCAAAATATTGAAGTGTTATCCACATTACATCATAGTTTTATTGAGTTATATCGAAGTTATAATGCATATTAATAAAAGAAAAAATTAGAAATTAAAAAAAAACCCCGACTAAAAAAATCCACAATCGAAAGTTAAAACACCGCGAAAAAAATTCCTTTTTAAATAATGTAATCATTGGAGTAAGTTAAAAATTGTATGCATCGGGAAAGCCTATTTGTCGTCGTTGAATTTGTGTAGCAAGCCTGTCTCCACCCACCTAGACCAATTTTAAATTTAGTCCAATGATGATAATATATTCCTTTCAAAAGAATTTTTTAAAAGATTTTTTTGGTCGGGGGTTTCTTAAAATTTTTAATAGTTTGTTTTTCACACTTTTTAAAGATAAGAGAGAAAAAAAAACTTTTAATATCCGAAGTTTTTCTGACAGTTTGTATTTTTATAATGTGTTTTTTGATTCACAATTTTGTCAAGTAATTTCTCTCAAAAATTGAATGACGAAAACTAGATCGATATCGGTACAATAGATAAAAATATGCATGGACAGGGGGTTAAAAGGTTAGGAGGAAAGATGAATTATTGTTTACTAAAGTCTTCACGCTATTATTTCCAACCAAATGGCGAAAACGAGATTAAAATTAGGTCATAGAATTTAAAGATATAAGAACAGGAGGTTTATAGTGGGGGTAGGGCAATTTTTTATGCACTCAAACATTATTTTCACTATTTCCAAGCTTTGCCTGTTGATGGGGTTGCAAACCTTACAAATGTGGCGATCCTAACTGATGCCAAATTGTACGCGCTAAAGCACAGGATATATTCCAGTACCAAATAGAAATTTCGCTGCAATGTTCGATGAAATCGTAGAAAAAAGTATTCAAAAAAATTCCATTTGTCTCTGTAATCTCTTTGTTTGAAATTTTGCATCTCAGATGTCTTATTTTTCAATATTTTTTCATAAAATTGTCACATAAAATAAATCAAAATATAATTAATCACGATTTAAGCGCCTTTAATCTTTTTAAACTCATTTGACCTCCTAAATTTTGATTTTTGCGAGCAAAACTATTTCTGTGCGAAAATATATTTTTAAAACATTCATTTGGCAGCGCGATAATATGCAAAAATATGCGGAAGTTTTTTTTTCCTCCCATAGACTAAACGAATATCCAAAATACACATAATATTAGAAACCGAAAGGCAGATCACAGTACAGAAGAAGATTTAGTGCTCAAAATATCGTTTAAATTTTAAACGGACCAAAAGTCTTGAAACTATTAAGTCAATTCGCACAATTAGTAAAATCATGAAAAATGTTTAGTGTACTTACATTAATTTGCGCGTTGGTGAGTTCAAGTCAATTAAATTAATTAAATTATTTCATGTGTCTACCTTGAGTTTCACGAATACGTAATTGTCAAGAAATTGGTCCGAATTAATGTCTCATCATCATTTTAAATAAACACAAAGAAAATTTAAATTATCTGCTGCATCATTGGCACGTGTCTAAAAGTAGCGAGAAAACTTGTCAACATTTCCATATTTGGAAGCAAACAAAAAGCTTTCTGCGCGATTCTCGAGCAATGTCCGATGAAATCGTCAGAAAAACGTTTTCCGTGCCAAATGCCGGGAAAACTTTGTTCTTTTTTTCTAAATCAAAAATCTTACGCCCACTTTCGTGGCTCCCCTGCTTTCCAAGTTCTCTCGATTTTTGGGAAATTTTCAACATTTTCCACGAAGTAAATTCGCTAATTACGAATTGTGTTCGCCGTCCTTAAACTCTAAAAGAAAATTTTGTTCGAGTATAGTTTTCAAGCCAAATGGTACACAAAGTTGTTGTAGAGAGTCTGGAAAATGGGAAAGTCAAAGGAAATGTGGTCTATCTGAAAGAGCGATCGCCAAGTGTGACAATATGTGATTTCTAGATCAAAGATGATCAATGTGTGAGCGAGTGGGTTCGCGCATGTGCTGTTTTATAAACACTCTGCTTTGACGCGAATCTCAAACGAACCTATTTTGGTCACGAACGCTGCAAAGAATTTCCACTTGGCGTCATTTCGGAAGAGCACAATAAAAAGCGGGAAAATCTCTGAAGAGATCGTTTAAGAGAGGAAAATTCGAGCAGATGTTACGAAAACGGTCTAAATTTTCTTGAAAGCAATTAATTTTAGGTGCGTGCCTCACGAGGTTCTATTTTTAGTCACCTTTAATTGCCGAGAGGTCTTCAACTGATAATAGAATTTTTCACTGAAATTTCATATCTTAGTGTTTTTTTTTTAATTCTCAACATTTTTTTATGCTCATCCAGTTTCTTAACTTTCGTAATTGTTTGTTTACATTAGTTTCGAGATTTTCGAGATTTAGATAAAACGTAATTTTCACATGATAAAAATAGCCCATAGCAGCAAGCATTAGTTTTGTGTTATTCGAAAGATCATTTGCCAAATTTGAAGGTCGCCCCGTCATCATTCTGAAAAACTTATTGAGATGACACATCTTTTAATTGCATAATTGCTTAATTTTACTTTGTACTTGAAAAGACGTTTGATTAATGATCTAGAAAAAAAAAAAAAAAATTCTCCCTGGGGTTGAAATGAACCTAGAAATTAGGAAGTGTTTGGTTTTTTTTTGAATAATTTCTGTTTTCGTCTCAGGGACACACATCATAAGATTAGACACACATGATTCAGTGTCACAAACAAAAATCGATTTGTGGGCGATGAAATCGAAGGTGGCAATCGATCATGTGCCAAAATATTCAGGGAAAAGGTCAAAAAAATGAAAACACATGCCATTGATTTGATATCAGGGAGTTGATTGTAATTAAAAATTAACTTACTTATTTTTTTATGTTTTTTTCTTTTGGAAAAATTATTGTTAAACATAGTTTTTCAATTGAAATAGATATAGTTCAAAAAATTGATTTCGAGTTTAAATTAATGCTAACAAATAAAATACAAACCACTTTTATTTTCCTAAGCTATAGAGAGAAAGTATTGTATTCACGACGGAGACCGACTGTCTGTCGGTGTGTCTGTCGGTGTGACTGTCTGTCGGTCTATTTGTCGGTCTGCCAGTTTGTCGTGTGTCTGCCTGTCGGTCAGTCTGTCTGTCTCTCTGTCTGTCGGTCGATCGGTCTGTCTGTTGGTTTGTCTGTTTTATGTATCTTAAAGAACTCGAGAACGCTTTGACCTAGCGTCTTGAAATTTTTTCTAAATAAGTCTTACAAAAATTGTAAACGTAGAATTTAGGGCTTTACTATTGTACATGTAGGAAATTTTTCTAGGCCCTTCAAAAGTTAATTATTTTGTTATCGACCAAAAATTCCATAAATTTTTTTATGTAATCGAGTTTATAAAACCTCGAGGTGTCCCACTTTGGGGGATTTTACACCCCTTAGTTATAATAAATTAATTTTAAGTTAATGGTATTTGAAAAAAAAATATCGACTTTGTACAATTCTGTAAAAAGTCAAAGTAAGAGCCTTAAGCCCAATTCAGACCAACAATTTCGATTATGCTTGAGCTTCCTCGACCAATGAGATCAAATCGTTCATGTCCCTATCGTTGAAAGCTTTGATCTCATTGGTCGACAAGCTTCAATCGTAATCGCAATCGTTAGTCTGAATTAGGCTTTAAACCTGCCCTGCACGGTCAATATTTTTGCGTCAATATTTTCATATTGATCGTGTAAGGGCTATATTGAAGCAAAAATATTGATGCAAAAATATTGAAGTAAAAATATTGGCCGTGTAAGGCAGGTCTCACAATGGCACATTCGTTAAGGCCTGTATCCACATGGAAGTTTATTTGTAAAAGTCGCTTCTAGCAGAGACTTCGGGAAGTTTTTCCCGTGGAAACACTAACTGCAAGTGAACTTCCAGAAGTTGTGACACCAGAAATCTCTTCTAGAAGAGACTTCTGCAAATAAACTTCCATGTGGACACAGGCCTTTATACTTCCAAATTTTATAGACAACCAAACAAATCTAAATGTTTTTCCTTATATATACAACTGGTTTATATTTGCACAATCTTGATTTATTCTTCTTGTATTTCTTTGGGTATACACATATAAACCTTTTGCAGAAGAAAAAACGTCTTAATTTGTTTGGCTGTCTTTAAAAATCGCGGATGACGGCAACGCACCGCACTTAGTATTTTCAATCTATTATTTAAATGGTTGTGTTTTATTTTATTTATGACTGTCGTACATACCATGTGTTATATTTTTGTCATACCTAAAAGTTTAACCAAAATCTAACCAAAAATAGAATAGAGTTTCGCGCTTTAGAATATTTCCTGAAGTTATCTATTTTCAGATATAGGCACTAAATTCCTTTCTCTCTTCAATTCTATTTTTATATACCATTTGATTTGAGTAAAAGTCTTGAAAATAAAGTCCATTCGGCAGCGTAAATTGTTTTACATCTTAAGCCTCCCAACATTCGATTGACAATTTAAAAAAAAAGGTTCTGCATTTGTTCTTATTCGTTTTATTGTGCTTCAGTGTCAAAGCCTAAAATTGTTTTATTCGTTTCTTTTTTGTGCTGTACACTTAAATGCTTTTAAATTATATTTTTATGTTTTCTATTTTCGATTCTGTGAAGTATTTTAGTAGCAAATCTAAAAATAATTTTATAAAATGAGTTCTTAAAGTAATTTAAAAAAAATTTTTTTTTTGTCAAAAGCATTCCTTGAAAGTTTTTCAATTGTTTTTACTAATTCTTTTTAAAATTCTTATCATTTCAGGTAACAACAACCCGTGTTACGAAAACGATTAAAAAGGGTGGCTCTTCATCACCAGTTGCACGAAAAACTTGTGATATCGAGGAGATTTGGGACGAAGAACTTTTGAAGCAATTGGTAAATATTTTAAATCCCTTACCTTTTTTTTATAATAACGACCCGTACACATGTTGAGGTTGTAAAAAGTAAAAGACGCCATATTGTCTGCGCATCTCTGTTTTAAAGTTTTTGTATTAAATGGCAGAAACGCCATTTTGTTTGCGCATCTCCGCTTTTAACATTTAACCAAAACATTTCAATTTATTTTTATCATTTTATTAAATTGTTTTTATTTTCATTTTGATTATAGCTTGAACAATCGACGGATTACGAAGAACGTCGTAAAATCCGTGCCCGTCTACGTCAAGTCATGGCTGAACGCGAAGGTAAATCTTATTTTGTTTATTTTTGAGAATAACGTAAACTTATAAATATTTATTATTTTATTTTCACCTGATTTGATAATATGATTTTTCGAAAAAAAAAACTTTAGTTTTCTAATAATAAAACAGAATGAAATGAAAACATTATTTAGGACATAAAATGGTATAAAGAACAATATCAAACTGAATAAAGCGATTTTTTAAGTATACATATTGCGAAAGAAATAAACAGTATTTTCGTCTTTTTAATGGTGGTGGTGATGATTGTCATTTCTCGATGTCAAATTAATCGAACTTTTAATTAATAATGAACAGGCAAGGAATGCGATATTAGTAAATATTTTTTTTTTTGAATAATTTTAATATAATTTTTTGTAATAAATTTTTTTTTATATTATGTTTTTTGGCTGTAACCGATACAGGTTACAGTGTAAATTGTAATTTTATTTTTCTATTATGCGTTTATGTTTCGTGCATTTGTTGTCATTCTATCTGTTGTCCGTTACCGGTGTCACTTTAGTAATTTTTTTTTAATGTTGCTCATTAATTTGTATGCTCAACATTTTAAATATGTAAAAAAATGTAAAGCGATTCAATTGATTTTAGTGCGTTTCACAAAAAGTTTTAGGTAATTTCAGCCCCATTCATGTGTTGAACCTTAAAAGAGGTTAGAGAAATTACCCTTAAATAGCCATTATATGAGTTTTTTGTTAGATTTCTTTGTTAGATTTTTTCTAAACAATAAACAATACAGACAGATCATGTAAAAAAATATTATTTACACCCTAAAAGTCTTGTATAAATATTACTATTATCCCAAGCAACCAGGCGTGGTGTCTTAAAATTGGTCGTTTTTTAAGACACCACGCCCTAATCTAAGGCATTATGCCTTATCTGGTTGCTTGGGATCACATTTTCAATAGTTTTTGCTCTTTTATATCCTTTTTTGACTAACAAGTAAAGTACTCCTCCCTCATCACGCCCATTTTTCAGATTCTTTGATATGTCATAGTAGGCCGAAAACTAAAGGACACGTGTGTTTTTAAAACCGGCGAAAAGTCCCGTTTAAGGATGTTTTGGATGGGGAATTTTGTCAGAAAACCCGGTTTTTGACCATTACTCGGCAACCAGTCGTCGGATGAAATAAAAAACAAAAGTTTTTTTTTGGGAATAGAATCTAAATTTTTAATTTTATTTTATAGGGTGGTGAAACCTATTTTCGACTATCTTTTTTTAATCTCACTCTCCCCTATAAATTTGAGCTGTTTGCATATTTTGAAAGGCCTGTCAAAACTATAAAGTCTACCTGTTTTTGCATTTGACTAGAAAAAGCCAAATAATTGGGTAAGCTACCCTTTTTCCACCCCGTTGTCAAACTGATTTTTTTAAAGTTTTGATCCAATAGAACGTTCTATTCATTTTTGGCACAGAATTTTCTGTCTTAAGACTCTCCAACCAGGTGAAGACAACCTTAACATACCACCCTTAATTTACACCCCCGCCATCAACAATTTCTAGAGGAATTTTGTGATAAAGTTCAGTTTAGCCCCCACGACGCTACATATTTGATGTGTATATGGGGAAAGGAGGTAGTGTCCCTTGTCCGAAATAAGCATTTTTAGTCGTCGTTCGACGTCTTCCCCACCCCCACCCTTCTCTCCTAGACTGCTCAAAGTTTGTATGATTTTGTTCTCGAGGGAGGTGAGGGGGCTGTAATATCTTATATGACAGGTCTCGAAGAGTACACGAAGAGAAAAATATTCCAAATATAAAAAACAATTTATATCTAATTTAGAGATAAAATTCTTTCATGGTTTTCTCGAATTTCCATTTAAAAAAAAACGCATTAAAATTAAATTGTATTTATTTTAAATTTTTTGTTTTTTTAACTGTTTAAATTTTTTTTAGTCCCACCACACATTTTTTGAATTCCTTACCCTTGACGAAATTTTTTTAAAATCAAAATATCTTTTGCCTCAAAATTGGAATTAATTCGGTTTTAATTTGATCTTTCGATTAAATAATATTGTGACATTATTTTAATATTATTTTCTTGGAAATTTCTGTTTTCCCTTTAATAATCTTTTTCTTAACCTTTAATTTTTGCGCTGTGCCGATAAATTGACATATTTTAGGAAAATTGTTTAAAGGAAATGTTGCTCAAACGTCAACATTAATTTTTTAAAATTATTTTACTGGTAAAAAAATATGAGATCTAATATTTTTATTTAATTTTTTTTAAAAATTCTTTTTAAAAACCACAATCAATTTCTTGGCACACCGTTGTTAGTGTTATAAATTTGACACGTTTAACAATTAAAGGTTAAATTTTATTTTACATAATTTACTTTTTTTTACAATTTAAAATTAATAACAATTTGTCAATATAAATTAATATGATTAGCATGCGCTGATGTTGTAGCGAGCGTTACCGCTGAGCTACAAAAAGACAAACAAAATAAAAATGATACAGAGAAAACAGTTGTCGTTAAGAACACTACCTCAACAGCGAAAGTAAGTGAAGGTGATGGCGACGAGGAAGATAGTGATGAATATGAAATTATTGAAGAAATCATCGAAGTGACAGATGACGATGATGAGGATGATAATAGCAAAGAAGAAGATGAAATAGAAGAAGAAGATGATCAAAACAAAAGTGATAAGAAAGTTATAACCATCACCAAAACGACGACAACAAAAATCGGTGAAGTGAAATCGGATCAGGATAAATCATTTGATGATAGTAGCAAAGTGAAAAAGGATAATATTCAGGTTGTTGTCGAGAAGCACGAAGAGGTTAAGCCAGCAGGCAATAAGCAAGAATATAGTCAAACGACAGACTCTGGTCAACAGGGTGAGTCCTTATTAATACCGCTGCTGCAAGGCTTATTGCACAAGAACATGCCGCAAACGAGCAATCAAACCGCCAACCAAACAAATATTAGTAGTAAAAATAAGAATAGAAATATTGGTAGTAATTATGGTAGTAGTGGTAGTAGTGGAACTAGTTTAAACTCTAATTGTAGTAGTATTAGTAACACAACATCGGTTATATCGTCTAGTGTCCGAAATAATCCGAATAGTCACAGTGATATGGATTCCGGTTATAGTGCGAATTTAGGTGTTCACCCAGTCGAAGATTCCGGTACGGAGAGTGGCGAAGACCTTAAACTGATAGCGGCGGGACTTCGAAACTCTATGCAGATGCAGAATCAGAGCGAGGGGAAATTGATTGAGGATGTGACGGCGGCGCTGACTCGACTGGAGGCGTCCTTAAAGGAAGGTAAAGATATTCAGCTGGATTCCGGCAAGCGGAATGCGTTGTTAACGTTGGTGGGTCGGCTACAAACAGGTCTTGTGTCACCAGATAAAATTACAGCTCCCACTCCTGCACTCGGACAAAATCCGTCTGTAGAACAAGACCGATCATCACCCGAAGGAGATTCACGGAAAGGTGGTCCAAGAAGCAGTGGACACCAAAGATTTGCGAAGCGTCGTACGCGTGCTAGTCGTCACACTGTCGGCGTGAGTAGAGAAGAACTAGCCGATGCTAGACGCTACATCGAGGAGATGGTCATGAGGGAAAATATGTCGAACTGTACCACCCCGGAGAGCAATATTGCAACACCACCAGAATTCCCATATCCCATTGAAAAGCAGGGCTCAACCGGATCAATCTTATCCAGTGAAAAACAGGAAACCACGCTGTACCGGCCAAATCAATTTGTTCCGGATCATTTAAAGGATACAACAACGTTTACCGTTGAAACAACCGTTCAGATGCGTGATAAAAAGCCACAGTACAAAGCGATGCGTCAAAGTCTAAGCGTCGAACAGAAAGTCGATGAAGATTTGGTAGCTGCCAAGACCTCTGCAAGGCGACCGTTGTCAGAAGCGTATTCTCTGGATGTACAGCCCGGAAAACCTATTCAGCAACCACAAGTGCCCACTTCGATTCTGAAACAACCCTCGCGACAACCCGAAGAAGACGAGTCTGTGAGAGTCCAGCAAACGGTGTATGAAAAGAATTTGTATAATAAAACACATCATTCAAATCGGCCAGCGTGGGCGCCTGGTCCCGTGCAAAGCAATTTCCAGACGAATCCTTCGAATCCATCGAACCCATGGAATCCATCGCACTCTTCAAATCCTTCGAACCCGTGGAACCCATCAAATCCATCGAATCAATCGAATCCGTGGAACCCGTCGAATTCTTCAAACCCATCGAATCCGTGGAACCAGTCAAATTCCGGCGACCAAAATTCATCGGGATCAAATAAGTTTAGCAACAAGAAGCTTATGATGAAGCGTGCAAACACCATCGATATCCCAAAACCGATGCGCTACATAAACGAAATGGACTCGGATTCCGAAGCGGAAGCGCATGGCGTCAATTCGATCAAGGGAATTGGCCTCCGAGGTACCGTGCAAGTGTCTGTAAGAGCTAAGCCGCGACATGTTGTACCTGTTTTCCAGCCGAAAACTGAGAATGATCACAAGTTTCTCGCGTTCATACAGAAACAATCGCCGAGCAGCAACTTGTCGTGGAATAATCCTAATAAGAACAGTAACGCCTCGAATTGGAGTAATCGATTTGGTAACATAATTCACTCATTCGAAACAGCTGCAGTTGTAACCAGCAGCAAACCACCAATGCCGACTACTGTGGCTAGAAATTTCTGGAAAAAGAACGACACAGTGATACCCGAGTATCAGGGAAAAGTAACGAAACCCAATGAAAAGGTCGTACGTCCACCATGGGCAGACAAACCCTTCGAAGGAGATGTCACATATCAGAAAATCAAGGACGCCCCACGAATGAAGCCGGAAAGCCCAAAAGTTAAAATACCTAAATCGACGCCATTGAATCAATTCTCGCATGCTCCCATGTCGGCATTTAAACCGATTTCGCCTATCAAAAACGAACCAATCGAGTTTAATTCGATTCCAACAGAACCCGAGTATCAGCATCAGACATACTCCGAACCGATTCAGAATTACTCACCTCGACCACCGCAAGCCTCCCCGACCAAAGGCCGTCCTCTTTACACGCACACGTTGCAGAATCGGTCACCTATTCTGCCATGGGCCGGCAAACTACCTTCAGAGAATCGTGTAAACCAAACTGCAGCGAAATTTGATAAATCCTCACCGACTAATTTACCAACAAACGGCATCCTGCAGCGTCATCATTCACTGCGTATGCAAGATCAAATGTACAATGACCGGATAGCAACTTATGAGGGTTCGCGGCTCGAGCAAAAGAGACCATCACTGCCAAACACCGCCCAGTATATGCCGGATTTGAATGCACCACACATGGTTCAATCTTACCAGAATACTCATCATATGAACGGCAACGCGTACACGCCACCGATTCAACAGGGCTACCAGCCAATGCCGTATACCAGCACTGACTACTCGCAACCCTCCAATATATCAACTTATGCTCCAGAGCCACGCATTTCAAGAAGAGATTCACTAACGAATCCTCAATCAGAACCAATTATTCTAACAAGCCACCGACCTATCATTAGTCCCTCCAATCGACCAAAGGAACCGCTTAAAATTTTCGATTACCAAAGTTCTTCGGAAAATGCGCTATCACCACCGACGAGTCCAAATTATACCCAAAATACAGACAATGATATCTCAGATGATGATCTCGATACAGACTGCACAGAATACAAGGCTGAGAGCAGAGTAATGAGAGGTCCTGTTAGCCAACAGGCTGTGACTGTAACGCACAAAACTCATAATCGTATGAGAAATGAGGAAAAAGGTTCCAAGGCCGCGAAGAGCTTGTTGTCTTCGATGAAGAGCATCAGTACGTCTAAAGCCGAACCGAAAGATCGAAGTGGAAAAGTTTCTCCCAAGGTTTCGGTATCACCGGACGGTAGAAGTTACCAGGCACCAAAGGTAGACCCAGCCTTCCCCGCGCTCGTTAGCCAAGACGGTAAACCAAAGGTATCTCAGACTGTTCAACAACCTGCGTATCAACAATCTTACCCGCAACCCTATGCTGGATACCAACCTTCACCTGGCGATAAACCCGAGGCATATCGCAGTGTGGCTCCAGGACTGCCTGTCTATCAGCAGAATCCGGCATATATACCGCCAGCAAGCCCTCAGACTCCAACGCAATATCCAAATCAAGAGCCAATGAACTACAATACAAATCATGGGTACATGCCCCCGGCTAGTCCTTCCTTCATTGCCAAGGGACAGGAATATAAGGCCTACCAGCAACCGTCTCCGCAGCCCTATATAGCACCAAGTTCTTACCAACAGAGTCAGTCACAGTCTCCTTATCAAAGTCAGCCACAGACGCCTGTTTACCAGCCACCTCAATCGCCAGCGTATCAGCAGTCTCCGCAGTCGCCAGCGTACCAGCAGCCCCCACAATCGCCAGCGTATCAGATCCCTCCCCAGTCACCAGGGTATCCGCAACCCCCTGTTGATTACCATAGTCAGCCGCCGTCCAATTATGGACAGAGCCCGACAATGTCAAAATATCCGCCAAATTATCAACCGCCAGCGGAATATCAACAAGCACAATCAACACCTACTTATCAGGCACCTCCACCAACATATCAACCTCCCCCACCGACGTATCAACCTCCCCCAGCCACATATCAACCTCCCCCAGATACATATCAACCTCCCCCAGCCACATATCAACCTCCTCCAGCCACATATCAACCTCCCGCAGACTATAGTCAAAATCAGCCCCCTGCGTCTTATAAGCCACCAGCAAGCTACCAACCTCCTCCAGACTACAGTCAAACCCAGCCTCCTGCAACATACAAGCAACCGGCGAGCTATCAACCACCTGTAGATTACAGTCAAACCCAGCCTCCAGCGTCTTATAAGCAACCAGCGAGCTATCAACCACCTGTAGATTACAGTCAAACCCAGCCTCCAGCGTCTTATAAGCAACAAGCGAGCTATCAACCGCCTGTAGATTACAGTCAAACCCAGCCTCCTGCATCTTACAAGCAATCTGTGAGCAAGCAAGCCTCTGCCGACTACAAATACAGCCGATCAGAAAAGTCACTGAAGAAGCAAACCAGTTTCGAAAAACCACAACCAATAGTGCAACCAGTTGGTCAGGCACAGGCTTTTTATCAGCAGCAGTACACGGCTCCAGTAGAGACATCTAAACAAGGCTACGCTTCGAAGAAGGAATCGAAAGTCTCTAGTCAGAAAACAGTCACCTACAAAACTGAAACAACGAAGAAGGTGAGGTCGAGCGTAACCACAGCGGAAAAGACGGTGACCAAACCGAAATTGATGAAACAGGCGGCAACTGAGTCTAAATATAAAGTGACTGTTCCTACCACACCGCCCAGCCCTCAGGCTAGAACCCAAAGTCCAACATTCACAATGCCAAGTTATCAGAAGAATTTAACACTTAAGAAGCAGCACTCTCAACCAGAAAGTTTTTCCGCACCCCAGGAAAAATCCACAAAGAAAGACAAGGATGAAAAGGACGAGTCAATTCCAATTCTTAAAAAGTTTGGTCCAGCTCAACCCCATAGCTATCATCCTAATTCTTATCAGTACGCAGGAAAACCAGCCACAGGTGGAGGACTGACGACTAGAAAGTTCTCAGAGCCTACACTCAAAACAGTTACTGCCACGGCAACCGCATCGGCTTCCACGACCATTTCGCAAACTGTCACATTTGGGGCACCCGACATTATAGAGACACCGGCGACACCAGCAGCGCTGGCGAAGAGTGAAATTCCGGCTAATATTGTCATGAACAACATTGGACAGTTTACGGCTGCTGCGGCGGCCAGACGGACAGTAGAAGCGTATGAATCGGAGCAAGGTTTGGCAAGTCGATTGCCTCTTTCCGTTGTCCGAGCGAATCCTTTAAGTAAGTCTGATTCCTGGCACCAAATTTGCCAACAGGCGCAAGCTGCGAAACCTCCATCTCCAAAGGGATTCGGCTCCGAAGGTGGCCATCAGTTGCGCCGCGTGAAGTCGGGACACACCTTGTCGCTGCCGAAGATGTACGAAGGTGTTGTACAGAAATCCGAACTAGAAGAGAAACAACGCACTGTGGCCGCATATTTCTCTGGACAAAAGTCACCAACTTTGCTGTCCAGAAATAATTCCCTGACGCACGTTTCGGAAGCGGAAGCATTAAGAACAGTGACCACCACCTCCAAGAAGACCTCAATCAATAGAATTAAGACAAGCCATAAGGCGTCGATTAGCAAACAATCGCCAAGCAGTGGCTTGATGAGAAGTCAAACTATGCCACATATTAGCCTCCTGGATGAAAGTAACGTGGAAGATGCTTTCGAGGAGCTCATGAAGCACTCATAGAATACGTGGAGATATCCGTAGAAGCACCTCGAATACTTCACTGAAATTTGAATCATTCCATTTGATGCTAGAGAAATACTAGAAACTGAACGAAATCCAAAACGATTGCTGTCTTAATCGAACGAAAACGCAGAACCACCAAACCTTGAGCCCGGAACGGACGAAATGTGCTGCTACTGCTGCTAGGGGGAGGTTCTTCGAATGTAAAATAGAACTAGTTGTGGGAGTGGTGCTATTTCGTCTGCACGTCTTTAATATGGGGCGTGGCGTGAGAGCTCGACTGGGCGGTCTTTTGTACATAAAATGAGTTACGAACTATTATTGTTGAGAAACAAAACTCGTGAATAATACTATAATAGCAAAGTGTGTTAATATTTTGACAGTTTCAAGAGATTATTATAGATAGAAATCGATGTTTATTAATATTTATTTAAAAAAAAATATGGTGTTGTGATTAGGGAATACTTAAAACTTATACAAAATAATCTTAAAACTAGTTATACACAAAATTTGTGATTGGAAAAATAATTTATGAAATTCTGGTCCGCTTGAATGAAGAGGGACATCTATGGTTGGTTTGCATCAGACATTTTAATTTCGCACGATAAATTGAATGAAGAGAAGATTTTATTGATCTCAATGAGAAAACATGAGAAAACATCATTTTACTGCACGTCATACAACATTATTTAGCACAAAAATTGCTTAATTTGTATCCTCACTGTTTCGCGCCTGTCTACAAAAATCATTCTATCCGAAATTTAAAGAAAAGAAAAACATTTTAATTTCGTGACATGAGATGGACGTCACTAATAGTATGAGAGCTAAACATTTTCTTCTTCTTCAAAACTTTCTACCTGAACTCGACTGAAACTTTATTGCTTTAAAAACTGACACTTCTACGATACAAAATCACTTATTGACCAAAAAAAATTGACAAATTAGCAACATGACTCGTCATTTCTACAGTTCAAGCCCATCAAGCCGAATTTGAGCGAAATGGTATTTTGCGCATGCCGCGGGCGGTTATAATTATAAAAATGCTATTCTGGGCACAATCAGCGACTTCAGATCTCATGTCTATCTCGTGAGTTTCAAAATACGATTTTTAAATTGCGTTTAAAACCGTTTTATTAGTATTTTTTTTCCTTTCCAACCACTTTTTTTTAATCGTTTTTACTACTTTTACAAAGTTATATTAATATTTAGTTTTTTTTCTTTGTTTTTGGCAGCTAAATATTGCCACACAAAAATTTACTTAATTTCAGAATAATGTTACGAATTTGGATTGAAACGAAACAATTTTTATAGCATGTTGTAAAAATACTCTTTACTCGTATATACGTATTACATTATGATATACATAGATGTTATTTATACATGTAAACTCGTAAATATACAACGCTATCCTTGCTTGAAAGATTTGTGTTTGTTTTTCAATTAACCTGATTTTTTTTTTCATCGACTTTTGTGTGATTTTACAGATTTTTGTTATTATCTACTGGTTATGTTTTTTTGGTTTACTGGAGACCATAATGTCCCTCCACTTTTTTGCACTGCTTTTTTCATATTTTTAAGAGATTGAAGAACATCCTTTATATTACAGGGTTTCAAATTGCATTACTGCTTGTGGAGCGAACATTCTTGAAGATTTTTTGATTTTTGAATATTTCGCATGATAAATGTTGATTTTTTTACTAGATAATAAATATGCTTTATAAATTATTTTTGATATGAAATAAATATTTGAACGAAATTGTTGGCAAACATACTCGTCACAGTAAAAATATTTTTGTCTGATAATAGTGAAGCAAGGGGATCGGTTCAAATGTGAAAAAATTCACTTAAGACCACAAATAAAAAAGTTTTCGGGAAGAATTTTAAATATCGAGCAAATTTTCACCGGGGAAAACCGTTTTGGGCGGCATATTTTAATTTTCGGCCGAGTATTTCTGTTGGGGGTCATCAATAAGACGCACGACTTTCCCCTTCCGCGCCACCTTCCCCCTTTCCCCTCACCTTCCCCCTTGCCCCTCACCATACCCCTCCCTCAAACAAAAAAAATGTTGCTTGTAAGAATTAAAACTCCTATTAAATCTTCTAAGATGTTCTAAAATTTGAAGACCGTGTTTTGTCAGACTGTTTCAGTGCTCCCAAAAGTTCGAGCTCACTTCCTCATGGCGGAATAATGGGTCGACAAAAATGAGTTTTTGTTTAAACTTATACGGCAAATAAAATGAAACAACCGTTTTTTTTTTTGCAATTTACCAAAAACAGTGAAGAGTGGAGATTGCAGGTTTTGATCCTACACGCCTCAATTAAAACCATTGTTTAATTTTCTTTAACGATAACCGAAAATTTCACGATTTTAATTTTTTGGAGACCCGAAATTTCAGGATTTTATTTTTTTGGAGACCGAAAATTTTAGGATTTTAATTTTTTGGAGACCGAAAATTTTACGAATTTCAAAGCTCCAATCCGTTTAAATCCCACACTGTGAGATCTTGGACCTCACCCCTAGGTACGTCAGTAATCTTAGCACACCCTGAAATTCCCCAACCCTCGGTGCTTGTTTGAATTCCATAACTCTGTTTTCTAAATTTTTTAAACCGATTTTTTTACGATTTTCGTGAAAATGCGTATTGCAAAAAAAAGTGCTTGGCTTAAATTGAGTGCGTTTTCCTAAGTAATAAATAAAGCTTTAAAAATTACAAAACAATTTTATAAAAATTTTACTTTAAAACCTTTAAAATGTATACTAAGAAAATTGTCCTTTTTTATGTCGAAAAAAAAACAGTAACCGGGAAATCTATTTTGCGAGAAAACCTCGAAAAAAGTTGATGAAATTAACGACAATGCCAACAATTTCAGTTCAAAACGATTTTTGAACCCACATTTTTTGTATATCCATATTACATAAAAATAAACCAATTAAAAATCGATCGATTCTAATCTTAGATTTTAATATAAATTTTTAGAGATGTGTACTACTGAAACCACTGAAACAAAACAGAAGGATGGCGCTGTTGTTACAACGACAACTAAGGGTGAGTTTTTAACAATTTTTTCGGTGAATTTTACAAAATTATAATCGTATTTTTAATTTTAACAGTTACAACACGCACAGTGTCTGGAGCCCCGAAGCCAGTTTCACCATTCGCCAAGTTTAGACAACTTGACAAACAAAACTCAACACAATCTCAAAAGTAAGACATCACAATTTTATTTTGTTGAAAAATTTTATAATTTCAGCAGTATTTTAGATGGTAAAGTAGATACGGGAAATTTTTTTTTCGTTCTTTAGGGACCGTTTACATTTGAGATTTTCGCCGGACTTTCTTTCTTAGAACTTATTGCAGAATAAGTTATCTTAGAAAAAGCTTTCAGAACTCAATTTTTATTCTGGCGATTTTGTTTGCAAAAAATCTGGTATAAATAAATTTCTGGAGTTTTGTTTCGTAATGAAAACGATCCTATCTTTGAATATAGAAGCTAAACACCATACCAGAGATTTTGTGAAGCATTTTTTATGTTTGGATTAGTAAAAACCGTTCACAGTAGCGGCGGAAAAATCATGCGAAAAAAGTGACAGATGTAAACGACCCCTAAGAGCAAAATATCGGTGATTACACCAATATTTGCAAAGTATTTTATTTTTAGCTATTTAAGAGGACTACAAAACTCACAATTTTTTTGCTAAAAAAAATTTTGTAGAAATTTCGGGTGGCGGCTCTATTTTTTCACTTTCTATAATACTAAAACATTTATTGGGTATTGGGATAGTGGTTTTTAACTGAATTAAACTAATGGTAGATTTATGTGACTGATAATTCTATCAAAAATACTATAATTATTCATTCAACATCAACTAATTTTTTCCATGCACATTAAAATTTTTATTAAAAGGATTTTTAAAAGAATTTTTCGAGAAAACTGTAAAAAGAATTTCGAAATTCTGCAAGTTTTTTTTTATTTTATTTTAAGAAACGTTTTCGATGTATTTTTCAGAAGAATTTTTACTTAGTTTTTGATAAATCACAAATTAAAAAAAACTTTAATGTGCAAAATTTTTTAAAAAATAAATTATTACTTAACCTACATGCCAGTAGAGTATATAGCCAACAAATTTAAATTAAAACCCCCCAAAAATATGACAATACTTTTCTTGTAGTAATTTTACAACCCTCTTCCCTGATTCCGAGGTTCTAAAAAGTGTTTCTGTTAATTTTTACACAACACAACGTATTTTAATTGATAGACACAACAAACCCCTGTTAATACTTAAAAAGTTCCCTTAAAAATTTTGTTTATGTAATTTTTATCTTAATTTGTTGATCACTGTTAAAAATATTTTAGTTCTCCCACTTATTATTTGTTTAATACAATCAATTTGTGTAATTATCATTTTTTTCTAGAATTTAAAATATATAAAATTTGTCTTTATTTGTGATAATGTTTTACTGACTGATAAAATTTGTTATGTGTGTTTTTAAACGAAATTGTGCAGATCCCCGTTAACTCCTTCAACACCTACGACACCAGGGGGTACTAATAGAGGGGCACCTCTGTTCAAATTCACTGATTCGGCGTTACAAGCGCGTGCGGCCACTGTCAAGGATCAACTTCTACAGTGGTGCCAATCAAAAACTAAGGAATATGAGGTACCCAAAAACAAACATAAACCAAAAAAAAAAATATCTAAAAATTCTGATGAGAAATAAAAGCTCGAATTGAAACAATTTTATCGTTTGATGTTGTTGGTTATTGAAACAATTTATTTATTTTTTTATTAATTCAGCTGGTTATATATTTATAATTTTTTTTTATTATTTCTTAAGGCTTATTTAGAGTGAAATTAATTTAATTTTGTTATAATTTCAATAATTATTTATTTTTTCTCGCTTATCTTAGCGTTTTGGGTTACTTTTTTTTACGCAAATACACTGATAAAAACATACTTTTAGTTAATGGGAACTACGAACCAAAAACTCATAATCCGCTTACTGTTTTCTTTATTTTGTTTTAGCTAACAAAAAAAAACATTAATTTTTGTGGTGAACAGAACTTTTCTTGGTGTGGCTCAACTGGTTAATTTTGCTATTTTTATTAGAGTTATTTTTCGTTTTTTGAATGAGAGACAGATTTTAATTTATTTTAATTTATTTTGATAAAAATTTAGAACATTCAAATAACCAACTTTAGTGGGAGCTGGTCAGATGGTTTAGCATTTTGTGCCCTCATACATCATTTCTTGCCGGATTCCTTTGATTATTCGAAATTGACACCACAGCAACGACGATATAATTTTGAACTCGCTTTCCGAGTGGCTGAGTAAGTATTTTCTTTATTTTAAGATGGAAAAAATCGGATTTTTTACTCGGGTCTACGGGATACGGTCGAGTTAATTCGGATGGAATCGTTTTTTAAACGAAATGAAAAACGTCTTCGAGGAATTTAAAAAACCCTGACTTTTGAAATCTTTCTTTGTTTACTGCAATGTAAAAAACGTCTCCAAAAACACAGAGGAATGGCTTCAAAAATTAAAAAAAAAATCTAGTAGATTGAACTGGGATACAAAAATCTATTTAAAAAATCTACGGATTAAAAAATCTTAAAAAAATCTACGGATTAAAAAACCTTAAAAAAAGAAGATAAATACAGCCGGCTGGAACACGTCTTTAAAAAAAACGGACAAAATTCTACGTCACAAAAAACATTGATTAGAATTTAAAAACTCGAAAAAAGAGCACAGAATTTTCTGCATGAACTGTACGCCCGAGTTAACTCGAGCGCCATCGTATTTTGAATCGATATGAACGCTGTATCAAAGAAAGTAGAGGGAAAAACATCTACGCTCTATAAATTGACTATTACTGTTTTTTTAAAATTGACTATTACTAATATTTTCTTTTTCTTAAAACCTTATAGCGAAAAAGCCGGGATTGCGCCATTGCTAGACGTCGAAGATATGGTAGAAATGCGAAGGCCTGACTGGAAATGCGTGTTCACATATGTTCAAACAATTTATCGTCGATTTCGAAATTACCAATAAATTATTATAATAATTTAGCAAAGAAATGTAGAAAATTTTTTAACAACTAATTACAGCTAGTTGTCCAAATTTCATTTAGCAAAAAAAAAATTTTTTTTAAAGAAACATATAACAAAAAATGAGGTTTATGCAGGGCTTACTGAGGCATTTGTTAATCATATCTATTAAAAATTATATCATTTATAAATTTTATAATTAGATATTTGTTTGTTTTCGATATTTTTTGATTTTTTAGGTGTAAATTTTATTGTTATCAAAGTTTTTTTTATTGATTATTATAAACGCGCACCATCTGACTTTTGCTCTTAAATAAGAGTTTTTTTTATTAGATTTTTTACTTTTATTCTATTTTTTATGAAAACAATTGAAATACTCTCGCCAAAACTAGTTTGCCGTTATAAAAGATAAATTTGATATTATTAAAAATTGTTTTCAAATATTTACATATGTTATACCGTTGTGAATAAGTAATATTACTAATATTGTTAATTTATGCACTTTGTTACCAAATTATCTTTATTTAAAAAATAATAAATGAAGGCTTAATTTAATGGTGCCGGTTAAAATTATTTGTTCAAGTGATTTTTTGTGAGTTTTTTGAGAAAAAAAATTAAAAGTGCTAATTACGATTATGAAAATCTCATTTGGTTTAATATAAATTAGGCGTCATATTTATTAACTCATTAACCTTTCTATGTCATTTTTTATGTTATTATTTTTGTATCAAACAAAACTAAAAATTATTGTATTACCAATTTTTTATGATTGCTGATAATAACTAATTGAATTTATGGTAACTACAATTTATTATTTTACATGTCATAAGAATTATTTCGCATTATATCACTAATAAATTATTGTTATTAATTTTTATAATACGTATTTTATGATTTTCTCAAATATCTTTATAATTAATGATAAAAATATGATGATTAAAAATGCTGGAGAAAGATTTTAATGAACTTTTAATGTTAGTTTTTTAATACAATTGAATTTATTGTTAATATTAAGAGAATAATAATAATAAAAAGAATAATGCTTCACAAACATTTGGTTTTATTCAAAAAGAAAACCTTTTTTGGTATATTTATGTCATCACTAGATTACAAGGTAAGGCCCCGTTTATACTTGCGATTTTTTCTTGAATTTGTCCGAGAATTTTGTTCATCTATCACAGAATAAATTCGCTTAGCAAAAGTTGTCAAAATTTGAATTTATTTTGACGATTTTATATGAAACAATTCCAATTTCGCATTTTCCAAGAATAAACTTCAGTATTGTGAAATGTCAATTCAGTGTCGCAGAATAAATTTCGGTGAATAAAGGATCAGGTGTAAACGGCGCCTAAAGTTTATAAAATGCCTGCTTCAAAAAGTCTCATTAAAATAACTAGAAAACATTATAAAAACTACAATTGTCACGCGGTAATGTAAAATACTTTATATGTAGACAGATAAAACTTTTATTAAAAACATAAAGCGGCATTTACGTCTGACACTGTATTCCGCGAATTTTATGCTGCGACACTCAATTCAAATTTCACAATTCTGAAGTTTATTTCCGGAAACTGCCAAAAAATATTCAAAAAAGCCTTTTTCTTCCTTTTAGTATATTTTTAAAATAAAAGCCCTTTTCAAGTTTTTTTTATTGGTAATAATAATAATAATAATAATATATTTATTAAGAGCAATAAAAAGAATTACAAATTACAAAGTAGTTTTTAATTGTCAAATTTCAAAAATTTAATTTTGACATGTAAAATTTTTTTTTTGAAGTAAGCTTTTGCTATTTTATGGTGAACTTTGTCAAACTCCTCATTCCATCGTAGATCAAAATCAATCCAAATTTTTCGTTTTTAATAAAATAGTAAATTCTTAATGATTAACAATTTAGGATTTCAAGGGTTTGGAAATCAAAATCAGATTATAACGGAAACAATTCGAAATTCAGCCAATGAAATACCATGGCAGACAAATAGTTACTTAATTCCAGTTAACACAGCAATGCGACTTTACAGATTTATCAAGCAAATTGAGGTAAAAAGGCAGACGTCTAATAATTCGCAGGACGAAAATGAAGTTAATATTTGTAGGATTTGTCGCTATCCAGAAACATCACAAGAATTAATTTCTTGTCCTTGTAAATGTGCTGGGACTGTAGTGAGTATATGGAATTTAAATTTTAACACGCGTTTAAATATCGGCTTTAATCGTTAAGAAACTTTTGTGAGATTTTTGCGCAATTTTGTAGTTTAAAACTTAAGCTCAATCCAATTTTTCAATAAACATTTTCTTAAAAGGGTTTCATTCATTGGGAATGTTTGAAGAAATGGGCACGCTTCCAAAATACAGAGACTTGTGAACTTTGTGGCCAAAAGTATAATGTAACGATCATCAGAAGAAATTATCAGGCATTGATTTGTAATTTTTTTCAAGAGAAATATTTCTGGTCAATATTTATTGATTCAATGAATATTTTAATGATTTCACCTTTGGTTTATTACTCACTGATTAAGGTAGATCATAAAATAAAATAAAGAATAAATATTTTGTGCATTCAGACAAACTTGGAGTTCATTCCATTTACAAAAGATGCTACTTTCATTCCGTCATGTAAAAAAGGTCCTTTGAGCAAGCAATTATACTCAAGCTTTTCAAAAGCAGAGATGCAAACCCGTTTTTTGAACCCACCCAAAAAACACTGAATCATTGAAATTTGAGTAAACCAAAACGAAACCAAAAGCAAAATACTCTGAAAAAAAACATTTCTTACAATCTTTAAAAAAAGATAACCGATCCGAATTTAAATCAAACCAATTTTTAAAGCAAATGTTGTAAAAAAACCAAAAACAAGAAATTTTTTTTACTGGTTCCGTTCGGTTTAAATTTGAATTTTGGGATCAAAAAATGCCAGAAAAAAATTTTTTTTACCAGATTTAGAATCCAGCACTAAAACATTAAAAATTTAGTGAACCAAAACCAGAACCAACATCAAATTTTTGGAATTTGAGGGACCAAATTCAAAACCAGAAACAAATTTGAAAGTTTTAGGACACAAAATTCAATGAATATTTTAATGATTTCACCTTTGGCAAAAATCCTATTCACCCTTGAACCTCTAAAAGCTTTTGGTGTGCATCTCTGCTCAAAAGTAATGCTCAGCTCTGCGTTAACGCATTAAGGCCCGTTTGCGCGTATTATTCTTAAAAAAATCAAGTTGTGGTTAGCCTACTTAAACCGTAGAAATTCTTCGACTTAAATTTTTTAAGTTGTACATAAGTTGCTAAGTTTTGTTGGTGCAAACGGCACTAAATAATTCTAGTTTGTTCTTAAATAATTCTAGTTTGTTTCAAGTTGCTAACTTTCGTTAGAGTGCCAAAATATTACAAACATTTTCTTTCAATATTCATATTTTTTTTCTAATGCTTTTAAAATATTAATAACCATTTCTTAGTTGGTTGGCACACTGGACTCACAGGAAGATCCCTTAGAAATATTTTTAATTTGCCCAGCAATTCTGTTTTTCACAAGTACCTACCAAAATCAAATTTAAATTAAAAAATGTTAATTTCTAATGTAATTTCAGCATATTATTTCTATTTGTACTTTGAATGGCTATTGAGTCGTGTTCTCCGCATTAAAAATATATTATGGCATTGGTGGAATTTTGGAGATGAAGATAATCCAGATTTCGCATTAAATTTACTCTCCGATGATGATAGTTTGGTAGATGATTATTTCTAAATTGTATATGATTACAGTTTTTTTGTATAGATATTATTTAGTTTAAATATACATCAATCTATACAAGGAAAGTATTATATATATATTTTTAAATTTATTGATTCAAAAGTGACAATAGTTGATAAGCTATATTAAATTTATGGTATTTTATAATAAGGGATTCATGCAACCTCGTAAATACCTTGGAAACACCGTAAACCGCCTACGAGGTGGTTATGAACTGTAAAAATTTGCATGGAAAATCTTTTACGCGGCCCTCGTAAATTTAATCAACTATCTTGGTGGGCAACCATCTTCTAAAATTACGAGAAATTATGGAATTCAACTCCAACAATAAGAATTCCTGTTGTGCTATTTGTTCTCATATTTTAATTTATTTAATTTTTCATTGATTCTCGCCATTTTGTCCCCGAGAGAAGATTGCTGAACAGCTGATCGTTCTACACAAATTATTTGAAAAGTGCGTTCATGATCAAAATACGAAATCGATAAATTTATCACCCTGTATGAATACCCTTATTATAAAAGTTATAAAAAATCTTCATTTTTATATTTTTTTACTACACTCTTAGGCAACATTTTAATTCCTTTCTTGCGTCTTTAGAAAATCCAACATTTTGATTAAAATGTTTGAATTGAAACGCATTTTTTGGTAAAACAAATTTAAATTTTAGTTCATTGATCATTTTATATAGCGTATTGAACAGATGATTATTGACGAATTGAATTAAAGTTCGTAGTAAATAATTTATTTGCAAATGCGCATCTATAAGTTTTATCAATGCGCTAATTTATTTACGATTTATTTTTAAACATTGCACCGTTTTCGCATTTGAAATGTGAATTCGATTCAAAACAGAACAGAAAGTGCTTAGTGTTAAGGAAATATTATTTTTATTGTTTTTAATCATTGAGTTTTTTTATAAGTAGTAATAAGATAACTTAAAAAGATATATTTTTTTTGGTTTGTTATTAAGAAATTTAAAGAAAAACATTAAAAAAAGGTTTAATCGGAAAATAGGCAAGGAGTTTACAAATCACATGCTGGTGTGGGTTTATATCAGTCTGAACTTGTGGCATCCTAAACTACCGTTATGCTCTAACGCTTTTCAAAATTCCGGATATCCTCTAACGGAAGAACAACCGAGGCTTTTTGTATCCGGTCTCTATCCATCGCTCAAAAAACAGGTTTGACTGTAATATTTGCGTTTTTTTCATGTTTTGATAATTGGTGATAATAAACGTAATTTTCTATTATTTTTAAATTGTGCTGTAATTTTTAGATATCTGATTGGTAACTTTTAATGATTCGTTGAGTTTTTTTAATTTTTTAGAATAAATTTTTTATTAGGTATTATTCAGGTAAATGTGATTAGAAAACTTTCACTTAAAATACATTGTTTAAATTAATTTTTCCTTTATCTTTTGGAATAGATGCATAAAAGCCTAAAAGCCACAAAGGAATAGGGAATTCTGAAGCAACAGCATTTCGAAAAATCGTTTTTCAATAACATAAAACATAATAGAAATTTCATATCAATTACAAAAAGAGTAAAATATGTAAAAGTTTAGTGAAAAAGAATAGTTTAGTCAAGAAGGGGAGGATCTTTAAGTGAAAATAGTGTCTCGAACATAACGGTTTACTAGTGAAACGCGTTCCGAAACTAATTTGGCCGTCTGAAACCTGCATTACGTTTTTATTTTTCCCTCGACAAATTCACCACAACTCAACATGCTGGATCTGTCATTTTTTCCACCACTCCACAATCACCACGCACTCACACTCATTCACTTCGAAAGAAAAATGGAAGAAACTAGTCGAAATCCGAAGTCACTTTATAAGCAATGTTTGACTTCTTACGTCGCAAATCTAAATCAAAATGCAAAGAATTTCGATCGGGCAAATTACCTGCGTTTGCTGCCACCGATTGTTTTGGCGGATATCTACGTTGGGGTAAGTAAAATATCAGTGTTAAAATTCCGAAGCAGAAAGTCCCTTGTTTGACGTAATTTTTTTCTGACATTTCATTTTTGTTTTGATGAAAACGTCATCCAACTGGCTGCGATTTGAATTTTTTATGTGGCGATTTTTCGGCAATTACTCCAAAGAAAAAACCTTTACCCACGGATATCGAATCGTCTTCGTGGCAGTTAGAACAAATCACGATCTAAGCTATGACATGCATTTTTCCGCGGGTACGAGCAATTATTATTTACTTGGCAACTACCCAAGAATCGAAATTACTTCGGATTCTCGTTGTTGACTGGTTTTTGCGCATAAGAAATGCGAAGAAAGAAATCGAAAATCTCAGTCCCGTAAAAGGTGCTTTACCTCCACCCACCTCTCCGAATTCCACTCGCCGCGTGAATCTCGGTGTCGCTGCTGTTTTGCGATCCTTTCAAATCGTGGAAAAGTCAAAGAAATCATTAAATTTTTATATTTAGATGAATCTCTCCCCAACGCCCGCCAGATGATTCTCCCCTCGGGAACGTATTTAGTAAACAAAATGTTTCACAGTCAGCTGAGGCGAGCGATTTTAATCTGGGACAAGATTCTGTCTTCAACGACCCGTGGGAATGTGATTACGCACTATTCGGTATTAAAAACTTTTGTTTTCATCCTCGTACAACCAAGAGGCCGTTGTCCCTACGGAAGCATTTGAAATTAATTAAATTTCCGTTAATTCCAGCGTGGCTGATGTTATCTCGTTCACAAGCTGTTAATAATTTCTTAGTACTTCACAAAAAAATCACTGGAATTCTTTTGATAACAAACTCTACCCAATCTTCAAGCGAGAAAATTTTTTTTTCGCTTTGATGCAGCATAACATCAGCATGAAATTCGTCTTAAGTGCTTCGTTTTCAGAAGTCGCAAAAAGCGACTTGTTTATATATTAGAGACATACTTTTGTTTTTGTAATATTTACCATACGATATACCGTTTTCGAGAGACAAAGACTAACATTTACATGCAGTACGGTGACAGATTCGAAAACGGGGCGGATAGAAACTTTCTGATCAATCCGAAATCCGTTTAAGGAAAAATGACGGGGATGTCCATACATCTTTCTGTCGGTCTGTCCCACGTTCGTATCTTAAATAACTCGAGAACTCGTTGGGTTAGCGACTGGAATGAGTTTCACCAAAATCGTGCAACTAAACAAATACCTAGCGCAACGTGGGCCAAACACTTTCTTTTTTAAAATATGCTAGAAAATTAAAACACGGCAAAATTATTTCATTCTTTTGCCTTTAGAGAGTGTATATGTTGGAAAAACTTGTTTTTACGCCTATTTTTTTCGTCGATTTTCTTAAAAAAAAAAAATTCTAATGCTAGAACTATCATTTTGTGTGTCCCTATTTCTACCGTCACATTGACGTACAGCCTTAACTCGAGAACCCCCCAACCGATTCTGATGCGGTCTTTTTCTATACGTAGATTGACTATCTGGTCAAATTGTAGGCTAGATGTATTGGCGGGTTTCCCACCCCTACATTTATTATCCAATTTTTGTTACCCTTACCCTATTTTTTGCATATTTCATGACCTTAGGTGGAAATGGCTGGACTAATATAGCCGAAAATATCGAATATGCGTACTTAAATTGATTCTCCAGACACCTATAACTTGTATTCCCCCCAGACCCCCTCTCCTGAGTTTCCTTAAACTACTAAACCGACTTGTTTCTTAATAACACTTGTTGGAGACTAGGAGCGAGTAATTTGCGACGCGTCAAACGCCAAATATCACAGCCAGTCAACTCTGACACATTTGTTGCACCTTTCATATCAAATCCATACCATTTGCTGTCGTAGTGTGCTCTTATTTTTCTCTTACCTTTTTTCGCTTTCCTTAAAAATTGCATTTTTTGTACTTAGGTACTTTTTTCTCCAAAACAAACACCCATATTGCGATAGTCCTCTCGTTTTACGTCTTATTAATGCTTTTCTACAAACAAAAACACGTAAAACGACTCTTGTCAAAAACGACACGACAATCACAATAAGGGTGCATGTTACAAGAAAAAGAAAATATTAGATAATTTGTGTTCTTGTTCCCAATGCCCCAATTTTTTTCCATCGATTTTTTTTTTTAGATAAAAGTTGTTTATTTTGATTTAATAAACTATTTTTTTCTTTTCCAAACAGATGGCCCGATCGGATAATCTAAAGGACATTCTATTAAATCAGCTGGTTGATTTAGATAATTTTGCACGTTTATTGCGATTTAGTTTGGCACGTCAAAAGTTGTTCCGCTGTGTATCGGCTCTGATGAGCAATGGAAAACAATTGGCATCTCAGCTTGAGACAAGATACATACAGAAATATGGCTCAACAATCTCATCGTCATCATCGTCGATGTCGATCAATAATGAAAAACACAATGGAACTGAGAAAATCGATAAGGATATGAAATCTAATGCTGCTGAATCATTATCTGTACAACAGTCGCGGTCAACATCGAAAGCAGGGAAAGCCCTATCAGATGACTTCGATGCGGACGCCGTTGATTTTGGTCTTCGTTTAGGATCATTTTTGTCCGAAGCTGGATGGCTATCCGAAAGTATTAATATACTGGCTAGTGTAGCAAGTAAGCTAGAAAATTTTAAGCAGGACTATCCAACGTTACTCGCCCGTTTAGATTGCTTACAAAGGTTATTCCATTTGTGATTTTATCTATTTATATTATTATTATTTTATCAACATTGATTTGAATTTTGTGAACAACTAAAAGAAAAATAATTTTAAAAAATTTGATCCTCCCCTTTTTTGTCCAGACTTCTGCATTCGGAAGCAGTACTGTGTAGTTTTAAAACGGCCGAGCGCACTTACAATACGATCTTAGATTTATTGCAACATATTGGCACCGATAATATACCGCATAATTTGTTAGCAAACATTTACACTCAATTCTCTGTATTATTCTTCTCGCGTAGTGAATACGACAGTAGTCATAAATGGAGTGTTCAGGCATTGAAACAACTTAAACCGACAACTACAGAAAAGTATTGAAATTTCTATTACTATGAATTGAAGTTCGTGATTGAGGAATTTTATTAATATAAATTTTTTTTGTAGGATTATCGTTGATGTTCTAAGACAAGCGGCCAAATCTTGTGTTGTTAAAAGACAATTTAAACGGGCAAATATGCTCATCTGTCAAGCTGTTCGTAGGGCAAGGTAAGGAATAAAAAAAACTTCTTGTTTTGTCTGAAAAAATTTGTATATCAAAATTGGAAAAGAATTTGCTGTAAAAAACACAAGAAAAGCTTCATTCGTCAAATGGCAATCTTCAGATACTTTTTATGAGAATTGCAAACAGAATTTTGACCGAAATTTTCCATCTGGGGGGAGGGATGGTCTAATTTGATTTTGATCCAATTGTATTTAATTATTTTTTCGATCGAATCTTATCAAGAAAATGGGGAAAAATCGTTTCATTTGTATAACGAATTATCTGATTTTGCCCACTCAAGAGCTTTGCCATTTACGAAAAACTATTCTGTCTAAAATTTCAAATCGCCAGCTCAATTCGTTTGAGAGTTTTCGTGTTCCCGGAGAGACAGACAGAAATGAAAATCTTTTGTTATCCTAAACACTTGTTGTAGTTTATTTTGGTGTCCGACAATTGGTTAGATGAATCACAAACGGTACACTAAATCTAAAATACCCAAATCGTGTTTTGTGCGTTGATAGATGCATAGAAAAATCGCAAAAAAGGTAATTTTAGGGAGCGCCTTTAACACTCTAACTGCCACGTCAGTCAAAAAGACCTGACACCTAACTGTACATAACGGCCACAATGAAAATTATTAAAGTGTTCGCTGCAACAGCAACGATTTTTAGTAGTTGCACACATTTTATGGTAATAAAATAACATTTAGGTATAATTTTGTTTCAATTTTTTTTTCTCTTAGTGCCTTTTTGACTGACAACTAAATATTCGAAAAAGGCTTAAAACTGTCGTGGCAGTTAGAGTGTTAAATATAGTAAGATATAGTATACAAAAATAGTGAAGCTCTCATACAAAAGTTTACATTAGACCACATGCGAATTGGAGCTTAACTAATTTCATCAATAATTTCATCAGGAAAAAATTTCATCACAAATGTAACATAGAGAAGGAGCACAAAAAGCGCTTTACATCAAAACCGTGAGACAGTCCTGACTTGACATACGATCAAAGAGCCATTCAAAGATAAAGCTTTTGCCCTTCTTACATAAAAACGAAAACACAAAACAAAAACGACTGTTTCTGCTCATTAGAATTGTAGAAAAGCACGCCACTTCTGCCCAATGAAGTTTTCCGTAACTACTCCATACGTCAAAATTCAATATGGAAACTATTTCTCTCTTTCCACTTACACAGATTCAATCCTATGAAAGAAAACTCATGAAATCTTGGAGAGTATCTCATGATATCTTGGAAAGTATCTCACGATATCTTGGAGAGTATTCATGGTATACTTATTGATTTATTATTTATTTACTCGACCGTGTTTTTATTTATAAAATTTATTATGGTATATTTCCTATTTTTTCTTTTCAGAATAACATTTGGCAAACACCATCAAAAATACGCTGACGCACTTTTGGACTACGGATTCTTTCTATTAAACATCGATTCCGTCCGCCAGAGTGTCAACATCTACAAGGACGCTCTAGAAATCAAACGACATATTTTTGGTACCAGAAATTTCCACGTAGCCATTGCCCATGAAGACCTCTCGTACGCTTATTACGTTCATGAGTACAGCTCTGGTGATTTCTACTGCGCCAGAGAGAATGTTGAACGGGCAATCGACATCATGAAGGATCTAGTGCCAAGCAATCATCTCATGTTGGCTTCAGCGAAACGTGTCAAAGCGCTACTATTGGAGGAAATCGCTCTCGACAAAATGACAACCAGCGGCGGTGTAGATGAAGACGGTCTGTTGCTGCAGTCTGAAGAACTGCACAAGTGTGCTCTGCAACTATCGCTAGAAGCGTTTGGAGAGATTAATGTGCAGACGGCGAAACATTATGGGAATCTCGGACGATTGTATCAGAGTATGAATAAATTTGAGGTGCGATGGTTTTCAAGTTTGAAATAATGGCGAAAAATACTAAAATTTATGTAATTTCGTGTTTTGTAGGAAGCAGAGAGAATGCACAAGAAGGCCATTAAGATAAAAACTGATCTATTGGGGCCATACGATTACGAAGTTGGTTTATCGATTGGACATTTGGCTTCTTTGTATAACTATCACATGAAAAAATATCGAGAAGCTGAAGAGCTGTATTTAAAGAGCATTGATATAAGTAAATTTATTTAAACTCTTGTTTCGGAATTAGAATTTTATTTAAAATTTTATGACATTACTGATGTACACTTTTTTTTAATGACTTTTCTCAAGGTTTACGATTATTTGGTAAAACATATTCCGGGCTTGAATATGATTATCTGGGACTTTGTCATGTTTACGAGAAACTAACCGAAATCGAAAAATATATGGAGTACTCAAACACGTTAGATAATTGGCTTATGCTGCGCGAAGGCAATGAAATTATGAATGTAAGTATTTTTTTTTTAAATAAAAATTTCTAAATCCCATTTCAACCCTCGTCACGATTTTTCAAATGGAATTTAAACAGCTGTTCAACTACAGAAGGCCTCCTTTGCCCTACCCCTAAATGTGGCGTATTTGATGAACGTCCCTTTACCAACAAATGTAGACGTCTCTTTACCAACAAACGTAGATTTTTAACACAGCCAAAAAAACCACTAAACCATTAAAATTTTAGTGAAACAAAACCAAATTTTTGGGGAAAAAATACAAATTTTAAAAATCTAGAAATCAACACCAAGAAGGAGAAATCTAATTGACTCTTGCATCAAAACCGAACGTCGTTAAAAAAAACATGTGGTTTACATATTTGTCTACAAGCTCTGTAATTCCACGTTTATCAATACGATTATTGTATTGCGACAGCCTTGAGTTTTTTCGTTGTTCGAATCAGCGGTTGCAGAATCAGCTGTCCAGAAGGGTTTGGGGAGAAGTATGGCAAAATTATTCAAAGAGTTGAAAAACTGCGTGGCGTATTTTTTAGATCAGGCACTTGAAATCGTTTGTGTTATAATTTTCTGATCAAAATTATTTTCTTTCCCATTTCAAGAAACCAATTTATCCGCCCGAACTTCGGGACGAATCCACTCTGGAAGAGGTAACCCGAAAGTTCTTCGAAATGTGTTCAGACACATCAACAGCGGCTGCTGTGTCGGCTTCAAGTGCATCACCAGCTGAACTATCACTCAGAGCGTAAAAAATAAGTCTGTTTTTAAAAGAAAATTAATTTGGCTTCCCTCGGAAATAGAAAAGTATAAAGAATATGTAATGAAGATGTTTGTCACTCTCGAAGAAATTTAAGAAACTCATCAATTAATCTTTTTATTGTTCAGATTTTTAAAAAAAATAACTGAACGGTAATTTTTTTTTTGAAACTGTAATAGAGTTATTTTTATCATTGAAACGAAAAAGAAAAAAAAATTGTGTATAAAAAAGGGAAAAAATCATGAAATTTTATCATTTTAATATATATAAAAATTCTACTTTTAATTTCGATATATAAAATAGTTAACCACACAAGCAGCTTTTTACTATTTCTAGTGTGTAATTATTTTGATATAATCGTAGTTAATTGCGATCTATTATTGTTCTAAAAATAATGTCTAACAAAATTTTACTTGAAAGAAAAACATAGCCAAAAGCTAGAAAAATGCGTAACTCGTCATTAGATATGAAATTAAAAAATACCCATTAAAGTTAAAATAAATAAATATAACAAGTTGATATTATAAAAAAAAAGCTATCGCGAAAAATTTATGCTGAAGAAAACAAAATTTTATCACCAAACATTTATTAATCGGTTTGTAGTCCGTTTTTAAATTGTGTTTCGTTTTTTAAGACACCACCATTTTCAGTGTCGAGAAAATTTATTATATTTTGTATAAACAATTGTAGCACTTTTTAATATACGAAGGTTTGTCTATGTTGAAAGTTTTGATTAGCAACATAGTATTGAATTTTTTCAGTAAAATCAGAAGTGAATGAAGTCTTATTAGCATTTTTAATGTGCCGCTAGTGGGTAGTTTTTTTTAGTGGCAAATACGTTTTATATACCAAAAATGCTGATAGGAAGAGTTCGAAATCCAATTAAAAGATCTACAAAACTTTAATTTCAAATATATGTGTGGCGTTTTTAGGTTGCAGGACGGGAAATGCGCTTTTATTATTTTTTCCTGAATGAAAATGTACACCCCCACCTTCTCCTAAAAAATACACCCCCCGCAACCTCTTTGTAAATTTTTTTCTTTGACAGGAAATTAGAAAAATCATTTGAAAAAGTACATTTAAATTGCCCAAAAAAAGAATTTGGCGCCACCCCAACCCGTGCTGGCAACGCTGTTGCATGTACCAGAAGATTTTTTTATGTAACTTCAAATTTGTAATCTTTCGCTTTACACCTGGGCCCGTATTCTAGAACTCGTACCGAGTCAAATCTCTGCCGAGTGGTACAAAAAGCGATTCTTGAACTCGGAAACGAGCGATCTCTCCCAAAAGATAGTTTCAGATTCATATTGACCTCACTCGGCAGGCTAACGTCACCGAGTATTTATTTACTCGTAAGAAATCGCTCGTTTCCGAGTTCAAGAATCGCTTTCTGTACCACTCGGTAGAGATTTGACTTGGTACGAGTTCAAAAATAAGGCCCCTGATAAAAATTGTTGCCCTAGCCGTCATTGCCACTACAGTATGGATAGTAGATGGTCGGTATATGCGATTTGTAGTGTTGTATCCCTCGCAATTGTGTGCACTTCTTGTTTAGAAGTCAGATGTCGGTGTCTTCTTACTCAACCACCCTGAGGGCAAAAATTCACCAGGGGGCCTATTATGGAATACGATCGTAGTCGTATGGATTGAGATTCGCCTGTTGTTAGCAGAAAACTTTATTTTTTTGTAACAATTTTCAATTGAATTAAAATTTCAAAATATTCAATCGTTCGCCAAGAGAAATCCGGTACAAGTGAATAGAAAATTCGTTTCGAGAGAAGCAAATATTATTCAAAAAAAATAAAAAAAAATTGACCAATAAACCATAAGTTTCGAGATATTCAGTAGAAAACACTAACAACAACACAAAATTTCTGATCGTTACGTGTTCGATGATATTCCATAAAATGTCCTCAAAACCCCTGGCAAAACATGACTGCATTGAGAATAACTGAAAATCAGTCATCCGCTTATGCTTCTATCGTGATGGACGGAAATTTAAATCTGAAAAATTGTTTTAGAATGTTGCCACAATAAAAAAAACTGCTATGCGTCTTTTCCGCACAAAATTTTATATAAAAAAATTGTAAAAAAAATTTGATGAAATCAAATTTTTGTCTGTTTAATATATTATGAAATGATCTGCTATACTATTTTAAAATAAATTAAAATTTAATATTATTACAAAAGATTTCGAAAGTTATTGACATCAAGTTTTAGTTGAAGTATCAATCATGGTTATTTTTAATATTCTTCAATGCTTAGATGATCATTTGGATTAGTTTTTGGATATCTATTTTCTTTGTTTTCGAAATAAAACTTTTTTTTTGGGATTTGACTAAATTTAATAAGTGGGGAAATTGGAATTTTATGAAATTATTACTTTGAAAATTAATTCTCCTCGATTTGAATTGTGCGAGGCGACTGTTAAATTTTATATTTTTAATGATTTTCTTTTTAAAGGCGTCACAAAATTATTATCATGTGGCCACATTTTTGTAGCTGACACATATTTTGATTGTTAAAAATAAACAAAATTATTTTGACCTGCAATTGCCTTACTCAATTCCACCGAATTCGTTGCGTTGCCAAATTATGCGATTATTCAAAACGTCCAAACAAATTCAGACGTTTTTCCTTCGACAAAAGGTTTATAATTGCACGCAAAAAAAAACCCTTTGTAGAAAACGTCTAAACTTGTTTGGCTCCTTTTAAAAATCCCGCAATGCGACTGCACAGCACATTCAATATGCTCTATTTTTACAACATAGGCAGCGTAATTTACTTTTTCAATTTAAAAGCTATTTCTTCCGATTATTTTGTACTCGAACACAGCACTTATTTTCGCTCGCAATTATAAATCAACATCATTAATTACAATCAATGAAATTATATTCTAAATGTTTTAGTTTTTTTTTTTTGAAATAAAAAAATTGTATATACTATTTTGTGTTCTTAAAATGTGTTTCAGATCAATGTAGAAATACTTTTTAATCATTCTTATATAAAAATTTAATTTTATTCTAATATTATTTTTAACCATATGAAATATTTGTATTTGTAATAAAAATTTAAAAAATCTTTCTGTAAAACTTGTATGAAATTTACAAATTAAAAAATTATGTTTAAATTAGAAGTTAACAATTAAAATATATAAAAAAATATGTATAAAAATCCGAGGATATATTTTAATTTTGGGAGTATTGTTTAGAGTTTTTTTTTAGATTTGGGCATTTTAATTTTACAATTCCAAACAAATTGACGCTTATGAACAAAATATTCAAACCTTTCAAACACCAAAATTGGTAACTTTGCAAAATATAATTAAAAATACGCCACGAAATTAAAATACAGCCTTAGAAAATTTATTTTTAATTTGATTTAAAAAAAACTTGATATAAACGAACTGCAGTAGAAATATTTTTTATAAAGCGATTTTTAAAATTCTTGTTAAATGTAAAGAGCAAAGAACGCACGTCACACAAAAATCGAAGTTATTTTTTATCTAGGTATCAATCTTTTAATATATGTATTCAAAAAGAATGATGAAGTTATGAAATATTTGAAAAAAGTTACTTTTTTAAGGCTGACTTACAGTACTTTAACAAAATCAATTTTATTAATAGATTTATTTTAAATATGTATTTCTTTTTTGCCAATTATTTTCAAATCATGTAGATAAAATGATATATAAATATGAAATAGTTTTTTTGTATGCTTGTGGTGGGTTATGTGAAAATAAATATAAATGCAAAAATATATAATTATTTGTGTTTGATTTTATATACTGTCGAACCTTAAGTCAAAGCTGACGAGTTATCGAGATTCGACTCTACAAATATTAAAGTAGATCATCTGTTTATGAACTTCTTTTGATGTAAAAAAAAGCCTTTATTAAAAAAATATTCTAAAAACAGATTTAAAAAGTTTAAAAAAACCCTCGACTAAAAAAATCCTTAAAAAATTGAAAAACCCTGAAATAGAAAATTTCTTTAAGGGCTTTTATTTTCAGAAAATGTTTCTAGACACAAGAAAATTCGGAATTATGTTCCAACACCAATTTTTTTGGGGCTAGATTAGGATTTATAATTGTTTATACGACATATTCAAATCGAAGATCACAACAGCTATTCGGGAATCCGAAGTTAAAATGTAAAATTAAACTCAGTCGATTCGATTCGCCACTCAATTGGTATTCTAGTATTCTGAAATTCGCAACGAGTAGTTCTACCATCAAAACGTTACTAGATCATACGCAATCGAAAAGAAATGAAACGCAACGGATTCAAGAATACAAGTCGCGTTCAATGTAGGGGAAATCCAACAAACTTAATGCTACTTCGGATTCCAGAATAGGCATGACAATTTCGTAGCTTCCGAGTAGCTTCTCGATTCGAGTTCCTGAATAAGGCCTCAGGTTCCTAAAATTTCAAAGATTTGGTTTTGGTTCTTACACAAAACTGACCACATGCGGAATGTTTTTTGCGTTTTTTTCCACTACATTTTTCGCCGTTTTTTTTTCTTCAAAAAATAGATTTCGCTGAAACTAGGTGTAAAGGGTAATAGGGGATCGCTGATCACGAATCCGTTGTCCGTTTTTCGATAGCTCTCACGGTTTGGCCAGGGCGCCTAGGGTCGCCTCAAAAAATGGAGATAGCTCAAAATGGACAACGGATTTCGATTTCTCGTCCCCCAAAACCCCTACATTCCAAATTTCAACCCGATCGGAGACAAAAAAAATTTTTCAAAAAAACGCCAAAAATTGCAGTGGTTAGCCCATGCTTTTTTCAGGCCAAAAAATTTTTTTTTCTTATTTTTTGTCTGATCGGGCTGAAACTTGGAATGTAGGGGTTGTGGGAGACGAGAAATCGAAATCCGTTGTCGGTTCTGCGATAAGTCGATTTTTTTCGAGAGGCACCCCCTCCATCTTCGAAACCGTTAAAGATACGGTTAAACTGACCACGGATTCGTAATCAGCAGTCCAAAAAACCCCCGGAACGAAAAAAAAAATTAAAAGCTTTTGCGAAGAGCTTTTGAAAGCTTTCGGTAAAAGCTCAAATTTCTGTGAGTCAGTGGTTTTTTCGGTTCGGTTCAAAAAACCGGCTTGAATCTCTGGTTACTCATTAAAACAGTGTTTGGTTTTAAAAAATCTAATCTTCGCAAAAATTCTTTTGCAAAATTATACATTTTTCACCGCAACAGGAAATCAAATGGAGTAAAGTAAAAACAAATACAGTTTTGTTATTTTAAACAAACTTTTATTTATTATTAAGATATGAAATGCATTATATAAAATGATACACAACATGATACAAAAAATCACACAAAAGAGCAGGCATTCACCAGCGCGTTACATGGTGCCCTTTCACTATACTCGTACTATAATTATAGTATATAATCGAATTATTATTTGTTTTCTGTTTTTGTTTTTTTATATTATTAAACTATAAAATAATCATTATTTACTAAATTTTATATCTTGTATATTTTTATATATTTATAACTAGATAAAATAGCGCTTACGAATCGTATATTCGCCAACTATTTCTATTTTACATTTAAAGAATACGATCTTATTTACTTTCACTCAATAATTTTAAACATTGTCCCTTAGAGTTTTCTTTTATTATTGTTTACAGGTGAACATTATTTATATATAAAAAAAAGTTATTCGACTATTATTGTGTGAATTTTTAATTATATTAAACGTAATCTCCTAATTAAAATCAATTTTTACTTAAACGAAAATTAAATAAAATCAAAAAAATTTCATAATTATTTAAATGACACAAAAATTTAGTTGAAAAAATCATAAACGAGTTAATTGGAATAGTGTTAAATGTCTTTTATTGAATTAAGTTCAATTTTAAGGAATTTTATATGTAAGAATTATATATTTTTTTCTAATTGTTATATTTTGAACAAATTCAAAGAATTATTTAATTTACAATAATTTATAAGGATAGAAAAGAGGAAAAAAAAACTTTTATTTTTATTGTTGAAAATTTGAATATATCTACAACAAAACAAAATTATCACAAATTTAATTTCAAGATAAAACCTTGATGGTCTACTGGTAGTTTATCAATTTTTATCTTCATTTCATGTATCGCAATTTCAACTTTTTTTTTTTGAAGTATTATTCCTAGTCAAAAGAATAAAATTGCTTCCGTAAATTAAACACGAAAATTTAAGCATTCAGCGTTAATTACATATAGAAGCGAGTAATTTGTTGATACTATTGAGATAACTGTATACAGCGTGTATCTTGAATCAGTTGATTCATTTTTTGTGAAAATGTCGGAAGGTCCTGAAAGAAGAAAAAAATGTTTTAATTCAAAAATGTGTAAAAATTTGCCTCTATACGAATTACGTCCCACATTTCTGGGCTGGCGTTAGTTAAATCTCACACAAAAAGTCGCAAAAAACGAAGTGGGTACAGGAGGATGTTGTTTTTAAAGAGTGAAAATTAGTGCGACGTATTTTAGGGACAAACCTCTACCCTTAAAGATGATTTTTGACTATTTTCTGATTGTTTACAAGAACTCCAATGCCGATGGTAAGAAAATTTTACAAAAAGCTTTTCAGAAACCGGAGAAATATAATAAACCGCGTGAACACCTCCCCTTTTAGCCCCTCTTCTGTTATCTTTTGAATCACTGAATCGGTTTTAATCCTGTTTCCTCTGTTATACAAGTGGTTCTACGAAGAAAAACAATTTCCACCCCAAAATTTCCTCTTCTCCCTTGCCTGATATCTAATACGGGAAAAGATGTGAACTAAACTACGATGAGTAGAAAGTTTTGTCATAAAACAAGTTATATAATAGGGAAAGCTTAATCAAAATCCCTTCATCGATCCAGAAGATAGCAGAGAAGGGGAAAAAAGAGCGGTAATCTTCGGAATTACGCATAAAAATGCTTTTCTTTAACCGTAAAATATCTTGCACTGTTTTTACAATTAAAGCCATGAGAATTAGAACGAAGTAAACCCATTTCGATCAATTTGGGTTTACCTGGTTCTCATTCTCATGCCTCTAATTTGTTTCGGTGGTTTTTTCGTGGGGAAAAAATTGTATACAATTATATACAATTTATTATTGTATTTAGGGCAGGTTTCACGACACTTATAGTGAATTAGCAGGTTCTTTTTGCTTGAAATTTGCTCGGTAACTCGATTTAGCGGTCGCTAAAACATACGTAAAACCCGCCAGCAGGGTGGCTATTTTAATATCCGCCCAGGAGCCATTAATTCTTGTTACGACGCGACAGACAATATTAAAATAACAAAGTTCAAAGCCAATAGGAGCAGGGCTTTAATATAAGAAAATCATGTCCTGATCAAATCAGATCTTCTAATGCGTTTTTATGTCATACTTTACTAAAGATTTTTTTCTTGTTTTCAAAAACGCTTTCATTCGCTTTTAGATTTGCTCAATAAAAATTTTTTCAATAAAAATTTTTCCAATAAAAATTTTTCCAATAAAAATTTCTCCAAAACTCAAAAAGATTCAATTACCCACAACTTTTACTCACCGTAGCCAAGCAAATATCCTCGACAATTTTCGACTCTGCTGGATAGCCCAAAGAAACAAACGCCTCATGCAGTTTAGAAATGTTGACTTGCCCCATCGCGAAAAGAGCATTCAGCAACAGATCAAAATGCAGAGCGCCCTCCGACGATAATAAACTATTGATTAGTGCACACTGGAATGATGTTAGCAGATTAGTCTTGAAAAAGTCCCGATGATAAAGTTTCCATCGTTCATTTAGACTTTGTAACGATGTTAAAACTGTTCGTGTGATGTGCGGATCATTTCCACTGACTAACGCGCGTCCGTAAGACGTTAAAATCGCTAGCAATTGATCGCCATGTTGCGGTGCATCGTCCGATGGTGCTACGAAATCGCTGGCGCCTGGTGAGAATCCTCGCAGGACTTGTGACTTGTAGAAATATTGCCAGCGATGGTGGAGGATACTGGAAATTTAATCAATTATTATTAATGGGAACTATTGATTCCTAAAGATTAAAGACTAAGGAAAATTTACCCATCGAATAAAGAGTAAAGTAGGTATGCGATCTCTGAGTAATCGACCAAGTTTTTATCATCTAGTAGAAGCGGAAGGACATGATCTAATGAAAGATTTAATATTGCTGGCAGAAGTGACATCGTTGAGCTACCGGGCTGCTCTACGACAAGCAAAAGCATTTGTAAAATTTTCTCCAACGCTTTGAATTGGCGAGATGTTAGTTGTTCCCTGAAATTAGATAAAAATGTGAGCAGTTTTACGAAAATGTTAATCAATTATCACCAGGAAGAAGTTTAAATTGCTTGCCTCGCTGAGATTGAAGCTTTCTCATATTTATTCATACCTTGTTGATGAATCCAAAAACACTGTCAGCATATCTCGGACGAAACTGACGCCCAATTGTATTTGCAAAGTTCTCAAAACACTTAAAATAAAATCTGAGATGGTATCAGCAATTTCATAGCTAGCTAATCCATAATTATTGTATATCGAGAGTGATTTTGTGATAACGGGCTGAAAATTGAAAAGAGATTAAAGTATTGAAAGCTTTGAATATTTATAAAACGCACCTTAAAAGCATTTGTTAACATTTGTTTAACAGCGGAGCTGCTCTCCTTAAAATAGTCCAATATATCCTTAAAAACTGGTAAAATCGACATCGCAATCGTCACAATTTTCGGTTCATGACTACTGCCGACGATTGTATGATCCAATCGGAGAAAATCTTGTGACAGACAATTTATATATTCCTGCAGAACGAGCGCACGTTTATCAAAATCTTGATCTTGATTTGAGACATTTTGCCACGGAAGAACGAAGCAATTTATTAGCATTTGATGGACATTAATTGCGACTTGTTTTGATAAATGCGATAAACTTGAACCGGCTTGAATCAATTGGACTATGGAATGACATTCAAGCATGAATTTTGGCCGAATTACGGATGTTATGCTTAGAAGGAGTTGTGCTGCAAGGAGAATTTATTAATTTTTGAATGAAAATTTTTTCAAGTGTTTTATTAATATATAAAAAAAAGTGTAAAGAAACATACCAGCGGCAAGACTAACGATCCGAGATTCCTGTTGCGATGAAGGCAACAATATTAGTGTGACATTATCAATAAGTTGTTTTAATTCATTTTCAGCCTTTAATACTGTCGACCATGGAAGTAAACTTCGAATTGCTGATAATACTTGAGCAAAACTATTGAGAAAATTTAATTAAAAAAAGTAAAAAACATTAGAAGTTTTGAACAAACGAAAAATACTGCAAAATCATTTAATTAACAACAAATCAACAAAAGGAATTCAATAATATGTTTGATTTATTTAATAAAAATAAAAAAAATTGCTGCAAAAAAAATTAAAAGTGATTTTCGCTTACAAAACATAACAAATAAAAAAACCAACTTTAAAAACAAATCCAAATCTCACTTACAATTCAATAAAATCAGCCATTAATACTGAATTTTCAGTATTTAGATAATGGAATTTTTTACTACTTAAAAATTTCACAGCGTATATAAGACAATGTGTCATTTGTATAAGATTTTCAGGATATTTATCTGAACAGCCTTCAAGTATTGGTGCTAGCCTCGTTAATGTTTGACACAATGACGATAGATCACGTAATATACAATGGATTAAATGGCACTTTGTTTGATCGGTAGCGATATCTAAATTTTTACTATCGATGGCCTTCTCTAATGACATAAAACTTTCAAATGGACGTTGCCAATCATTGAAAATCTGTTCAAATACTGGTATTGGACGTCCTTCAGCGACTAATGACATTGTTTCAATGCATTGGGTTAAGTAATGTTGCCATTCAGTTTCCATCTAAACAAAAGAAATTTTCATTGCTGTTAAAATTGTATTTAAGAAAAAAAAAATTGAAAAAAAGAAAAAAAACACTCCAACTGTAAAAAAAAGACGAAAGTGTACAACAAGCAAATTGGTTTTGGAGTATTTTTATACCCGTATGGTGAAACCAAAGGGTATATTAACTTTGCTTTACCGTTTGTAACGCCAAGATCCAGATTGGCAATTATAGCTTTTGTTTTGTTTTTTAACTAAAAAATCTGTGGAACTTACATTATCATCTAATGTTTCGTTATCCAAAACATCAAGCTCCTGATCTTGATCGAAACGAAACTGCATCTTTCTAAGTATACCGCTAACTAATAAATGCATAATTTCAGTGTATCGTCCGAATGATGTCGGTGCTAATCCTTTAATAAGTGGTGACCAGATTTCTAGTCTTTCAGTAAATGCTAATGCGCCATAGCCTGTTTAAAAAAGAATTAGTTACAACATTATTTAGAAATTATTCAATCTAAATAAGATTGAAAATTAAGCAGAGTCTTATTTAGATTGGATAGTTTTGCGAATTCCGTTTGTTTTCGCCATTAGTACATACCTGAGAATGTATAATGGTAGAGAGCTAGAATTATTGCTGGGAAAATTTCCTCATCGACAATTAATTTAGCCCAATATTTATTTGTATACAGTCTTAATAGTTCCGTAAATTTGTCTTGATACCTGCAAAATAAGAAAACAGCCGTTAATATTGAAAGAAAAAAAAATTAAACGCATTTTCGCTTACATTTCATTCGATTTGTCTAAACTGCTCTGCTCCAACAAGCCCTTAATACCCTTGATAACGGTTTTTGGTAATGGTATGGCCCGTTGCAAGTAGAATAATTCATTAATTGTGGTCAAAGCAGCTACGGAAACATCGCATTGATGCTCCCTCCATTGAGCCAAATCAAAAATTGAAATTATGAAATAATCTGAGATCAAATCATCCAGCGATATCCAAGAAAACAAATGTTGAATACAAGAAAGAAGCTCTACCGTTGGTATACTGAAAATACCTCTATTGAAAATCATGTGAAATGCTTAAAGAAATGCTATACAAACCTAATTCGATTGTCATCTGGCAGTGACGAATTTAAGCTCGGATCAAGTAAATCATTCGGTATATGATTTAAATTGGTGCCATTTAATCGACACACAGAAATTGCTAAAAATTTACCCAACAAGTTTATCACATCCGGCATGCACATGGAGACACTAAAAATTGATAGTTTTTTCGTTAATAACAAAAAGTTTTTTAGTTTACAGCAGAAACAACTCACCATGAGTGGAAATATTTCTTTCGATCGGAGGACACATCCTCCCTGGAGCTAACGATTTCCTCCGATGTAACACGTAATAGAACGATACCGAGTTGAAAGTTTGTCTTCATTAGTTCGATAATGTGATTCATATAGTTTGGATGATCGTCGGGGAATTCACGTTTGCCCAATGTGACTATCATTTGTGCGATTGTATCTCGTTGTCGTTTTGGTACATCGGCTGGTAGATTTGCATATGTTGACCATAGCGCATCGCGTATTGTGGCACGATCGGTGGTCCGTAGCATTGACCAGCGACGTGTTATGGCATATTCGATAGTTGAGACATTGAAAAACCATAGGAACTGATTTGAGAAATTTTGTAATGTACAGAGGCATTGCTGCCATGAATTTGGTTGGTTCTTGTAGTTGACAAGTTCGTTTTCGATTTCACGTTTCCGCCAATTCTGCGTCGACGGATGGTAGAATTCGTTTAAGAGACCCTCAATCAGAGATTGTGATGATGTCGCCTGAAATAAGTTGGAATTTGTGATGAGTTTTTTTTTGTAAATCTTTTTGGAGTCTGCTCACACGAAACTAATCATCAAAATTAATTAAAATATAAATATTGTAGCCTAATAAGTTTTCATAACTATACAGTCGGGGGTTCATTGTCGCTTGTGAAAAATTTCTGCATCTGGTGGTCTCAGTGGCGTCTAATTGTTCTTCCGTCGAAAATTTCAAGATCTTGTTTGTAATTTCACAAAAAAATATTTGAAGATCTTGCTTGTAATTTCGCAAAACATTTTTGTGAAATTGTCGTCACTTGAAATGCGCCGCCCCTAAAGATATCCCATCACTCACTTCACTACCACAACTTTCCTTTCTATGCTACTGTGTGGTCTTTTAACTCAGAAACATAATAGGCTGTCCATAAAATACGTCAAGCTAATTGTCGGCCTGTAAACCTGCTCCCCCTCAAATAGTGACGTAATTTGTGGACAGCACCAAATTTTCAACAGAGTGGCTTTCGAAAGGAGACTGGGTTTACTCAATTGAGGATTTTGTAACAATTTTATACGGATTGCGAACCATAGATGAATTGCAAACATTTATAATACGGAGAGAAATAAAATGAAAAAAATAGGAATATACAAAACAGTTAAATTTTTGTGGTAATGACTCTCAAACAAAAGGGGATTTCATGCCAAAAAATAGCAAATTTTCCCAAAATTACCGGAACATTTCTCTATTTTTAGGGAATAATTGCAGAAGAGCCCTCTCTATCGATAATTCCTAATTGGATTTCTCTCCGTGAACTCATCAGCTGTGATATCAGTCCAGACTGCTCGATTTTCAAAGCAAATCCAGAGGATTTTAAATGGTAGCAAACAAACGGTTAAGCTTGAATCCATCACCTTCGGGTTAAACTTTTGCCAGCAATTAAAGTTTTTGTCACCAAAACTTTTGCGAGTGCCAAATTTTTACGGTATTTTCCAGATGAAAGTAAGTCAACTACAAAGGAGGTTAAAAAAACTTGTCCTGTTGTGGCAAAGGAAATAACCCCTAAGAAGATGTTATCCAAAATTTTAGCTCAATCGGTCTTATGATTTCCAAGATAGTGATTTTGGAAGGGAATAATTCTGTATTTTGAAGCATATCATTGTTATGGCGGGTTTCACGAAGTTTTTAGCGACCGCTAAATCAAGTTGTGGGTGAATTTCAAGCAAAAAGAACAGCTTCTTAGCTTGATTAGGTGGTCGCTAAAAGTTTCGTAAAACACGCCATTAAACATACATCAGTCTTGTAGGCTGCCATCCAATCATCAAAGTAAATAGAAATTACAAGCTCCAGCTTCAAGATCGATCCCCTAAAAAGGACATTTTTTAAAATCTAAAAACAATTTCACTATTTTTAAGGAGTGACGAAAACCACAAATTTTTGTTTGCCAGATTGAGGGTAATCAAAACTGTGGTTTTTTTTTATTTTAAGCCTTTTTTATTTTAGAAACGGGGGTCAGAGAAGTAACTTCGATTGAATTTAAATCAAAATTCATTTTCCTGAGTTCGGATCATCAAATTAATCGTTGTTTATCTTGTTATAGATATTTTTTGACTTCTTTTGCGTTTTCATCAGTAAATAGGGAATATAATCTACACTAAATTGCAAATAGGAATCACTGACTAATGCACTAATATCTTTTTTTTTCGTTTTAATAATAATCCAAAAGCAAAAATAAAATATAACAAAATAAAACATCTTATCTTTGAACAACATTGATAAAAAGGAAATCGAGAAAAGACCTAAGCTAGGAGCATGAGTCATTGACCTTTTTTTAAAGCTTGACAGGAATAAATATAGAACCACTTGAACATCATCCAAGGGAAGGGAATCCCATAGGGATGAAAGAAAATGTCTCATCGTTTCGAAATGGAAACAATCGAGGGTGTGGTGCTTATATACAAGGAAATGAGCAAATTTAGAACATTTAGAAGCGGCTTTCGTGGAAAAGGATTTGATTTGCAAACTATTTTAGGTTAAGGCAACTTCAATAGCGAATATTAATATATTTTCCCCAATAAAAATCCACCTTGATCGCAATAATTGCAGTTTTTCTTTTATTTCGAACAAATAAGGCAAAATCTTGCAACCAGTTGGAAAACCGTGTGACAGTGAAAACTGCTTTCTGAATTTAGTAGCAGCCACTCAACGGGAAAAGTGAGTTACGAAACTTTCATTGAAACCCCCATAAAAAAAAGATAACAAAGGGCGATTTATGCAATTGATTTGCAACGGCGATAAAAAACACGTTCCTAATCAGAATTCTATGCAAATATACGCAGTTACCACGAAAATTCGTTATCTCAGCCATCGTCCTTCATAGCTTGGCCGCCGCCCGCTTCTATCGCGAGAGCACCGTCAATTGGGGCCACACCAACTTCCTGTGACCACAAATGGTGTTCGCACAGCGGAAAAACGGTCTTTCCCTGAAAAATCCTCGCCACTGTCATTTGATTTTCGCGAAATCAACGACAATAACATGGATTTTATTGGTGAAACTCCCTAGCCTTTATCGCTAGATGGTGAAAATTTAGCTTCGCGAAAAAAGTAAAATTTTTGCCTACCATTTTTATTGTGTGCCCCCAACTGACTCGATTTCTGGCTCCTCAGAAATCGCTGGAAATTCACGTTGTTTTCACTTCAAAATCCCGATTTTTCGGCAGTTTTCTATTTTGCCCGAGTGTTTTCTACCATTTGTCAACACGATTCACTTTTATGCAATATTTGGAAAACAGTTTTCCCACTGTTGATGCAAAAACTGTGATGAACTTGGAAAACTGAGAAGAAAGCAAGTGAAAACGTCAAATATCGACTTCGGATCGGGGTTTATTCGTGTGCGATGGGAATATTCAACGTAAAGCGTGAAGCACAATGAAAGTGTCCGTCGTTAGTGCGTTACGTTGGATAATAAAACGTTTTTTTTTTTTGAAAAATCACAAAAAAAATATCTGATTTGAACAGCACATGATTTTCTTATACAAAATCTAGGTCCCTGAGCAATTTATACTATAACCCGACGAACAAAAATCAGTTTAGATAAAAATATTAAATATTTCTGTACAAAATCTAAAATATCTCGATAACGGTAAAATATATCGATTTACACGAAAAGGAAAAAAATGTAGAGAATTTTAATCTCCTTAAATCCTTCTTTAACCCTAATCCGTATTTCGTGTCAATTTGACACAATTTTCGAATTCAAATCCACTTATTTCATTGTTTTTTTATTTTGGCGCAAGGTAAAAATCGTATATGAATTTTTAATTTTTCTAATTGGATTTACCGTTAGGTGTCACATGGTCGCTGTACAAAAAAATCCCTTAATCTGTCGTTCATGTGTCAAATTGACACAATGGTAAAAACTTAAACATTACGCTGCGTCAAAAAGATATTTCATGCACATTTTTTATTTGAATTGAAATAGTATCAACAGGAATACAATTTGCCATCGTTTCCAAAAAAAAAATCTAATTCCAATGTCCACAGTGTACGATGTGATAAATGTGTAAAATCTACTTGTCCATCTCACCGTTTCACAATTTGTGAAAAATGTGGAACCAACGTTCAATTTTCTTGATTCCTTTTTTATGTAATTTTGTATGTTATTAATAAGACCAAATTATTTTTTTCGCTTTTCTCAATAAAAAAAATAATGATTAATCAAGAAAACTTAATTTTGTTACAATTAACACTAAAAATATGGGATTTTCTGGTATTGTGTCAATTTGACACATGAAATACTTTTAAGTAACTTTAAATGAAATACGGATGAGAGTTAAATGTTTTTTTTCCTCGAAAAAGAGTTAGTTTGCAGGCAATCCACAAAAGTCTAATTTTTTACCTTTTAATGCGGGAAAGAGGGACGAAATGGATCAAAATACTCGTAGCAAATATCTGGATCGGTTGTAATAATAATTTTAAATCAGTGTATTGCATTGTCACATTGTGCATATTTTAAAAACAGTCAAACAAATTTAGACGTTTTTCCTTCTGCAAAAGGTTCTTATTTGCATAGATTTTTGGTTTTCATTTTATTTGTTTGATTTTGTAGTTTACACAACCGTTTCTGACTTTACTGGAAACAAACAAGCAAAGCAAAATTGAGATCTTAACAATCACCCCGATTCTGATAAACTTGTCACTTGAAATGACACGACTCTCTTTTAAATCGCAACTTTCGACACCAACGTATTCTGCCACGATTGGAATCAAGTTTTTAGTGGTATTTTCTTCATTGATTGAAGATAGCAAACAACATCCCAAAAGCTTATACGATTCAAAAGTTCTTAGGGTAGGATAGTAGTAGCGAAAACGTGTGGAGGGATGTCAATATAAACAACCCTATTCTTTGTTTTCCTTGTATCTCTACCCGTGTACAAAATTTCATGACAATCGGTTGAGTGGTTTTCGCGTGATGCCAGAACGAACATTCAAACAGACATCCAGCAGCCAAACATAAGTTTAAAAAAAATTCTTTGTATAACACATCGAAGTGTATAAAAATAAACCACTTTGTTACTTTAATTATAATTTTTATTTCATTACTTCTTATTACATACGATTGTGTTGGTTTTACTGGGGAAAAAGGATAAACTGACTCATAAAACTACTTCTAAACATTTTTAACAAGCCAATCATCATTTGTTCTCCAAATAAATACTACATCAATTCAATAACAATTTATTTTTCATAATTTCTAAATAGTTGTGTTTTTTATCATTAATTTGCTTTAATTCTTCACATAAAGTTCACTTAGACTAGATAACATCAAAAATAGAAAAAATCGTAATTCTATGAAAAAATGCAATAATTGTAAATATTTTCGGTTCGAGAAAATGTTTCAAATTTGAACTTATGAATGAATAAATGCGAAAATATTTGGTGTAGGAATAACAAAATGATTGAAGTTTAATGTTTAAAGGGAAGCTTGCATCCCCCAATATTTCATATATTTTGAACGTATTTCAAATCACATTTAAGAAATATTTTATGTTGTTGCACAAAGGTTTTAATAAAGTCGTTAGGTTTGAATTCGTTTCAGTATTTTTGTTTACTTGATAATAGAAATTCCATGCGAAATGTTTATAAATATGGCAAAAATGTTGTGTGACTAAGAATTTCATGAGAATTTTTTTAAAAACAAAATTATGACAATTAATAATAATATCACTTAAGCCATTTATAATATCTATTTAACAATACGACAATAATTGATAAAAATATTTTTTTTACGAAGAGGATTTAATTTAAAGGAGTTTTAACGATACTTTCTAGCTTTGAAATTGATGAAATTCGTTTTGGTTGCAATAAAAATAATGATATTAGATTCAACTTCAAAACAAACACAGATTTCAAATGATAAAACACCTAAAAACTAAAATAAAATCGCCTGCACAAAATAAAAATGCCCTGTTCCAAAATAAAATATTTAAAAAACGTCCAATTCATTGACTTGCCAATCCTTTAAATTACAATCCTTTCGTGCTTGATAAAAAATACAAAGAAAACATGATTACTGTCTGATTTTATGACACCGCCTTGAATGATTTATCTGGCCGTCATTTTTTGCGGCCCCCGATCATAGAAGAGCATGTAGGCGGGAATGCTAAGCACCTCATCAATTGAGACCTCTTTAATCACCGTGTCAGACGTGTAATACCATCTGGAATGAAGGCAACTCAATTATAACACAAACAAAATTTAAATTGCTAGAAAATTGTCACCTGTGAGAACTCCTCAAAGCACCTCTTCTGTACGTAACAAAATGTCCACTATTTGCCTCTCCTGAATGCACCACAACGGCTAACAGTCGATACAAATTCTTTGGGAACATCGCTCCAAATGTGTATGGGCCAAACGCTTCTCCATTCGTCGGCAAACTACTAGAAAACAGAGAAACTGTGGATCCCCAGGGAGTGCTTGCCTGTAATTAATGTCGTTATTATTGAAAATCAATTTTTTGAATACATTTTCTTAGCACAGGCGCGCACTGGAATAGCAATCTTGTAACATTAAAAAAAATAATCACTGGTTTCACATGTTTCAAGAAATGGACTTGCCACTTTAGCACCAATTTCCATTCTTACCATCAGAGTACGCGCCTGTGCTTAGATTTGTCTCACCTGACTATTCAAATGGGGTTGCACAAAGCTATAGGGCGCCATCGAGAGACTCTCAGGGAAGTGAACATAATCCTGACGTTTGCAGATCTGTCCGGATGGTAGCCAAGTGGTCCGAGCAATGTGAATGCAGAGGCAGGCCGGTAACTTGGCAAAGGTAACTGATTTTGTATGATTGGTGGTTTCGTTGCAGGATTCGCATTGTACGTCGACGAGATTTTCTGACGCTATAAATTCGCTAAGGAGGTGGCCTAAACTAAGGCCGGGACGCCTTTGTTCGGGGAGATTTAATGTAATGCTGTCGAATTTATCGTAGCGAACGGCTGACTGAAATGGAAGTTGGTTTGAAAGTATTTTGATGAGATTAAAGTTAAGAAATTTTGACCAAAAGATTAATAAATAATGATCTTTTTTGGATATCAAGAACTGATATAAAGAACACGATGGTTATAGACTATTCTGTTTTAATTCCCCCTTCCTTTTATCCCCTGATATCTCTTGAATTGCTGAACGGATTTGGATGCGGGTTTCATCATTAGAGAGGTCATCTTTTAAGGAAAAATTTCGCCAACTAAAATGTACCGCAGCAATTCCCTGCATAGAAAGTGGGGCGGGGTTGAACCGCGATACGATCCGCCGCGCAACCCCTAGTTACCTTATATCCACAGCCGCAGCATACAATTTGACTTCCTAGGGCTCCCTTGAACGGATGTGGCACCTGAATTGGAGCAGTGTCGCCCCAGATCTGCAAACGAAACAAAATTTTAGTTCATTGAAACTTCTTAAATACCATCAGAGCCTACCGAAACTCTCCCTGGCCCTCGACTTAGCCTTTCCAAAGATCGGCACGATGCCGAAACTCGCTTGTTGAGACTGTCGCCGATTTGCGATTGTACTGTCCGTGGACGACTCTGGCGTGTGCTGATGCTCAGATTCGGTGATAAAGTGGGATCACTGTCGAGCGTAGAGTCGTCGTCATTGTCTCCGCCACACATAGAGTGCGGGGAGTCTGGAGTATGGGCTTCGGACCGAACTTGCCTCATCAAATTGGTCGATTCGTCATACTCCGGATTGCAGAAATCGGAGAGCATGGCGCTAGACGGCCTTGGTGGGGGCATTGCCTCCGCTTGTCCGCCCAAGGCGTCTGACAGGCAGCCAACTTTTCTCGGTTGCAAGGACTCTTCCTCGAGAGAGGCCAGCATAACGTGTAGCAATTCGTGGGCATCGTGTTCGTCGGGTGGAATTACCCAACCGAGGCTGCAATTCAAATATTAACATAACGGTTGTACAAAAATTTTAAAGTTCTTTACAAATTGAGTGCTCGTATAACTGGTCCTGGCGAATAGGGATCCGCCCTTAGTGTAGGATGGGTCCCATTTACGACTTCTAGCGTGTTAAGTAGTGCTGAAATGAGGCTTTTCTTGTCTGCTGGATTGTTGTGTAGTTGGAGCCAAGCGATAAACTGGGGACAGGCGGCAAGGGCTTGCAAAAGGGTGTTCAAAAAACAAGTCCGGCCGAAATTGTGCAAACCAGCGATTTGCCCCCGCCGTTTCCGCAAACGGGAATTACCTAAAGGGAATAAAATCGAGTTACTGACCCATTACTGTGTTATGTAAGGCAAAACAACGAAATCTCCGAACAAGAGTATTTTCCTGGCACAAAAATAGATAAAATTGAAAACAACTCACCGGAAGGTCCCCAAAAAACAAAAGCGCCCACAACCATAGCTGCTGTCACGCCAGCAGCCATTAAAATTTTGTCACTTTCCATAGTTCTATTGGTAACTCTTTGTTTTGATAAAAACTAGCCCATTTTATGGGATTTCAATGCGAAAATAAAACTTTTTCCTTCTTTCTTCGCCTTTGCTTGTGTAGTTGTTGTTCTTTCTTGTCACGGAAAATTTCACTCAATTCGAACCTAAATGTGGGGTTGGAGACAACAAGCGTTGCTTCCTCAGCTTCGCAGTAATTACGAAGTTCTCAAATTTGAAAAATGAAAGTGAAATTTATTATTTTGTTTAGGATTTCAACCAATTGTTTCTTTTTTAATGAGAGTCTGAAGAAAAACTAGTCATTAGTTTTAATGTTGCTAATTTTTGCGGTTCTTTTGATGGGCTAGGTTAAGTTGCGGCTTATTTTCATTTCATTCCCTAACGTTTCAATAACGGTTCGGTTTTTAAGAATTAAGTTTTGTTTAGGTAGTAAAATTCATCTGAAAGAATTTTCAAAGAATTTTTTTATGAAATGAAAACCTTATTACTGTGTGTCTTTTACAAATTTCCTACAATAAATATAGATTCCACAAAAAAACCTTTTTAACTACTAAATATATTTTAAGCATAATACTGTTGACATTTATTATCACAAGATTACATTTTAATACAGAATTTCAACGTTATTTGGATCAAGAAAGTGTGACAGGACATTGTTCCATTTATTTCCTTCCAATTTATAAACACTATTTGGTACTATCGCGAATAATTTCGAAAATGTTGACAATAAACGAATTTTGCCCTTGCTGGAAATGAAAGAAGTAATATTGAAAAATTGAATGTACTCATATATTTTTGAAAACCATTTTTCCTGTGCGTAAATACTTAAAGTTTTTAAATTAATTTGCCATTATGTCGGAATTTGAAGATACCTACATGATTTTTGATGGTCCAGCGATCCAAATTTTTGTCTCTGGGTTATAAATTCGAACCTCCATAAATTCAAAACAGCAAAAGATTTTATTTTCAAATCCTGCTACGGACTGTAGTTTTATTGAAAAGTCGAATGAACTCACATATTCCCATTCATCTAAATTGCAAGTATATTTAAGAATAACGCCTTCGGAACTTTTACCGTTATATGGATGGCCGAATAAATATATCGAATCACCTAAAAGTTTTTTTTATAATTATAAGTAATTGCTATTTGTGTATTGCATCTTATTTGAAAATGCTGCATAAATGTTTTGTTTGTAAGAAATTTTCAAAAACAATGCATTTGTTAATAGAATTAAGTGAAAAATTGCTTGCATGCGTCTAAAAATAACGCAGTGCGTTAACGCTTTTTGAATAACTTGGCGGTTTTGTAGAATAATAACTGTTTATTAACATATTGAATTCAAAGAAGGAAAAAAATCAATTTACCATATTTGCAGCAATTGATGCGATCAAAACTGTAATCATCTGGAATACTTTTGCAATACATCGACAAATGATTTTGAAGACTGTACAATAAAACTGTGCGATGACAAATTTCACTGTTGTCAGTTCCACCAATCATATAAAGTTCATCATTTATTACAATCGCCACACTATTTGAAATTTCATATCCTACAGGATGTTCTTCCCATTTGTTTTCAAAAATGTCGTATGAGTATAAAATTTTATAGTAATCTTGAGTGTCTGGCGTATTTGTCGCATTACTGACAAAATATACTTTATGTTTATACGATGCCATAGTATAATTGGTGAATTTATCCAGCGGTGTTTGGCCTTTTTGCAGGACTTTATTATGCATCAAATCAATTGTCGAAAAATCACAGAAATTTGGTGACGCGATGAATATATGAATATCTGAATCGTAACAAGAGTTTTCTGTCAGCATGTTTATTAGCCAATTCGCTGATTTCGTATTGCTTTTAATCGCTTCATCGGAGGAATTACTTAAAATTACGCTTGTTGATAAGTTATTTTTAGGCAGGATTTCTAACAGTTCTCCAATATACTCAATACGTGAGTCTCGATTAAAGTTTGTCCATAATAATATCGCCTTGAAAATATTGTCAGCAGATTGCCTTTTGAATTTCGCTGTTAAATCTTTTATTAGGATTTTTATCTGGAAAATTTTATAAAAACAACTTTTATTATTATATAAGAATAAATGTTTGCTAAACATGCTGGATATTATTTCAGCTTTCTTAAACATTCTTTTAGTCACTAAAACAGCCTCGTGTTATCAAAAAATTCCAAGACAGTAATTGAAAAAAAAACTCACAAATTGATGATAAATTTTGATTAAGTTCTTGTGAAGAAAGGGACAAGAGGAAAATGGTACGAAGAAATAGAACAAATTTTCTTCAAATGACGGTTGGAAAATATTTTAAAATTTACCTCATTCTCATCCAGCAAAAGAAAGTCCTCAGTATTTGAAATAAGTTCCATATTTCTATAAATAAAGGACAAAATATTTTCATATTTTGAATCATAGAGCATTTCTGTAAAAAATCAAAAACCATTTCGTGTTTTAAGAAAAAAAAAAACCAAAATTCTTACTGACGAGAATCCATGACGCAATAGAATTTTCAGTATTTAAATTATTATTTAAACAAGCAAGGCACTCATTTTCGATCCAATTTACTTGAAGATAATTTGCAGCTTGCAGCAATTGAAGAACATTTCTTTTCTTAATCTTGATTTCCCTTGAGTAAAAAGCATCAATGATTGTTTTAATTATTTTGGGATTGTCCTGTTTTAAAACAACTTCCTTTTGGTCACTTTCCAAATATCTTCCTGTTAAAAATTTTAACTTGTTTAAATTTTGTAAAATTAGTTTTTTTATACTTTACCCATAAACATATTTTTAAAAAAGGGCGACTCTGCCGACAATATTATTTTATGACATGGTATTCGCACTTCATCAACGACTATTGTTATGTCTGTAAACTTTAAAAAATCATTACAAATTGATAACAACATGGACGCAAGTTTACCATATCTTTGATGTCATACAATGATGTGAAAAACTCTCTGCAAACAATTTCATATTCAGATAAACTTACTTGCTTCTGAAAACAAGCAGGCGGAATTATTGCAAGCATATCGGGATTGTCTTTATGATAACGGTATCTAAGGAAATTTTGGCAATTCTGATTATCACGAAATGTTTCAGATTAAAATTGGGAATAATCTTTCAGTTAAAACTTAAATTATAAACTGAATTTCACACAAGGTCTGAACGACATCAAGTGCTAGTTGGGTTTATATCATTCGTATATGCAAAAACTTTATCTGCAAATTTTTATTTTGTAGTGTGCAAATCCAACCAACTTCACAGCAAGAACATTAAATAAACAAAATTTATTTTCTCAGTAAAAATCACAATCTTCATACATATTTCTTTAAATTAAGTCGCAATTTTTTATACAAATTCAAACAGAACAAAATTTTAGTATTGAATTTTCCTATTATTGGTAATGTAGTAAAGAAAAACTATCAAATTTACATCGCAAAAATAAAACACAAAGCTTCTGTAAATTAGCGATATCTAATACGTTTATATACAGTCGCTAAAAGAAAATCAATCCATGATAACGACTAGAGTACTTGAGACTAAACTAGCGGTTGTTTGTGCTTTTCACACGAAACTTAAGTTCCACTTAAGCATTTTGATTCCTATTGATTTTGAGCCATAAGTTTATTTAAACAGAATGTAAGTTTGTTTAAATATACGACTTTTTGAATTACGACCTTCTGTGTTAGAAAAGTTCGATTTCTTAAACAATTTGATTACACTATTTATGAAAACTTGATGAGTATGTCGATGAAATACGTCACACATTTATAGGGGAAAAGGGGCGGGAGTCTGAGATAGTGTGATAAACGAATGGGAGAGAGGCGAAACTTATTGCGATGTATTTTATGGACAGTACCCAAGCTGACAAACAAATTTGTTGTGTTTTTATGCAATTTATGAAAAAAAAAACAAGAAAAAAGGATTATTTACCGGATGTAGCTATCAAAGGAGGATGTTCCTTTGTATCTTTTGTGCCCCTTCGATTACTCAGCATAGCGCGGATGTTTTTAGCTGTGTGGAAAACCACATAGTTTTAGATTTGTTTAAATTATTTTTTTAAGTCTTTGGTTAAAGTGAGTATTTTTTGTTTCAACCAAATCGTTTTTAAAAATCATACCCGGATTTTAAAAAAATGCCACGAAAATGAAACACAATTTTTGTTGGAATTAAATTTATTTTGTAATTTATTATATATGGAGAATTTTTTGCAATTAAAAAAAATCAGTTTTACACTTACATATTCGTTTTTAAATAAGGAACAAAACAAAACAACATTTTATACTTTATTAGAGTAGATAAAAATACTTCTTTAGAAGGAATCATATATATCCAAATGTAAGAAAAATTTAAGGCTAAAAAAATAAATCTTAAAGCAAAATAATTCCATTATAGACATACAATAGTTATATGGATTGATTCCGAAGAATATTTCATCAATTTTTATCCAACGACAAAAAAATTATTTCACACACTTAATATTTTCATCTTGAAAATGTTTGCATTTTCATGATTTATGTTTTCGTTATTGGTTTAACGAGCAGACAACACATAAAATTATCTCTTTTTTCGATCACTTGTTGGAATCAATTCAATCGGTAGTTTCTGTAACTTTTTTTAAGTAATTAAAAGATATTAATAAACAAATTCATCATCATTATATACAATTAACGAGTTTTTTGTTTAAGAAGCTGAAGTGTAATTTGAACAAAAAACGATTAAAGCAAATTTTTCTCAAGAGTCTATCGAAACCAATTAAAAATTTCTTGTAATTTCTTTCAAAATTTCCAATAGGTTTTTTGCTGTAATACACCTTATTTTATTTTCATTCTAGACTAATGAATATACAAATTACATCTAAATAAAACTATTTTATTTCAATTTATGTTTGAAATATTTTATTGTTTATACTTTTTTTTAAAATATGTTTTTATTATTTTTAATAACTTGAGCTGTAGATTTTTATTTTCATTTACTTTTGTAAATTTCTGTAGTAATTCTTAAATCCGTTACAATCGCTTTTAAGAAGTTTGTAATTATATTTTTTTGTGAATTGCTTTTTTGGAGATTAATTTTTTGACTTTTTGGGAGAATTTTGCGATTTTGTCACAAGAAAAACTTTTGTAAAATCGGGTAATACCTTTCAGAGTTCAAGATTTTGATCGAATGTAGGTTTTAAGAAGGATATACATAGCGTTGAAACATTTCGCAATAGTAATTTTGACGTCACAGATCGTGGAAAGATGGTATTTTAAAACTCTTTTAATGTTCGTTTTCGTTTTATTAAAAACTAAAGTTTTTTTGGAAATTTTATTACGTCGGAACAACATGTCTATATCCGGGACTGTTTCGGCCGTTCCGGGACGTATGATTACCGAAAGCAACTCGTGTAAATGGGACCCGTGCTAAAAAGTGGGTTGCCTAGAAAACGGTCACCGGGCAGCGGCATGTATTTTACCCTTAAAAATTTTGAATTCATGCATCTGGGATTTTTTGAATTGCTTTTTTCAGGCTCATTCACAAAAAAAATAACAAAAATGTAAAGCATTAGTTTTTCTTCAAAATTAAGTTTTCACTAAAATGTCGCCCGATTTTTTTTAACTTTTTGCAAACTCAATTTTACAAAGTTTTCTCATTTGTTTCTATATTTTCAAACAATTTTAGCGGTTTATTGACTGATTTGGAATGAATTTCTGTTCTGAAGCTACTAAATTAGTTGCACATTAATAACATAACAAAAATAATTAAAAACTAAAACTTTTAATGTTAATCAAATTTCCTCAATTATTTAATTCTGTGGCACATAATATATTATATGCGTTTTAAAGTTTTATTCATAAAAGAAAAATAAAATCAATATTATTTGTGAAATTTTATTTATATCAATACAAGGGCGTTTTCTTTAAGTAGTCTTTTTGATAAAAAAAAGCAGATATTGCTAGACAGCACATTGTTTTTCTTTTTATATAAAATATATTTGATTTGATGGTGTTTTCATTATTTTCTTTTTTTATACAGTGTTATTATGAACTCAGTTGTAAATTTAACCGATTTCACAATAGAAATTCACTTTAATTGTCAATTAAAAAATTTAGATACCATAGAGGACCATAAAAGTCAACCACGCATTCGTAAATTTTTAATTGACCAACAGATGTGCCAACCTAGCAATGAACTTTTGAGTTCAATCTGTTGTAAAAACTTATCAAATGGTAAATTCAACAAGATTATTGTAATTTTGTCTGTATTTTTGCGAGGATTTGCTGTGCTATTCTGTTTAATTGCTGAATGTGATTTTTTTTAAATAGAAAAAAAATAATAACAGTATTAAGTTGAGAACTAATATTTACGTTAGAAATCTATGAAATACAACAAATTTTTGTATAAATTTATAATGGATAAAGTTTAGCAACAAATTGAACACAAAGTATTTTACAAGCTAAAAGTTTTTGAGATTAAAAAAATAAATATTCGAATGTTTTAAGGAAATAATAATAATAAGAGATTATAAATTTACGAAGAAGAGAATCTACACAAATATAGTAAGTAGCAAATGAAGGGCATGTTTTTAATAGAATTTAACTAATGATCGAGCTGTTATATAATTTATTTAAAATATATTTTTGTTTTCTCTCCCTCTTGTTGAGTGAAAGAAATTCTCTTATTTCCTACGATGATGATGTTTGCATGCGTCTGCTCGTCGTAATACTTCGGCATATGATAAGTCTAGTTTCTTAAGTTTGTGCAAATCTTGTGACGCTGTACTTGGTTTAAATTCGACGCCGCTCATGTCGATTTCGCGGCCCTTGAGAGTCGTATTTGGTGATGGTGTCGGAGATTGCATTGTACGATTGTAGATGACCATTGAGTTGCCATTCCATTCATTTGGGGTTCCATTATTTGAGCTTGTTTGGGATGTGTTGAACGGCCTCATATCACGTCGCTTCTTACCACTACTGTAGTAGATTCTCGGGGGTGAGGGTAGAATGGGCGAGTCCGATCGGTCCAGATTGAGATTGCGATGCTTCTTGCGATTCTTCTTGCGAATGCCGACGCTAACCGAGAGATATTCCAAGGGCTCTCGTTTCAATGGCGTAAGAACTCGTCCGTCCTCGAGAATTTGTTTGCCTGCGGCAATTGAAGCCGCTATACTTCCACCGGCAGCGGTTGGGGTTGCTGCTGGGGGCCTGTTTTCTTGGCCCTTTTCGACAACGTGTTTCTTGGCTGCCGTCTTGCGCTCGGTTTTCGTGATGCACTCAGACATTGCGACCGATTGTTCTGAAACGGCCGATGAGATGACGCTTTGCGTGTCGTCGCCGAAATCTGGCAGTTCTTCGTTGGCTGGCGTGACGGGTGGCACTTTGCTGAGAGGGACGACGACCGGATGGGTATCGTCTAGCAGAGGGAGGCTTTCGCCCTCCTCCTTATTTTCGGCAGCCTTCTTCAGTACGGCGAAGATCTCCTTGAACAGTTCCCGGTACTCGGGGCGATTGCGGAAGCGTGAATCGATTGGACTAGCGTCATCGTAGATGCTGAATTTGCAGTCTTCGCCGTCGCCGATGCTGCACAGGAAGTAGCCCTGACGCTCATCGGTTTGGGTGCCTTTGTTGCTGGTCTCATCTGAGAATCCTGAACTGGATGTTTCCGCTTCAGAGAAATCAGTCGGTGTGCGTCGGCAGCTGGTTTTTCGCGTTTGCTGGGTTGCGGATCCGTTCGTTGTAATGGCGCCATTTGCGAGGACCTTTTCCTCGTCCATTTCCTTCGGATTAAGCGAGCAGAACTCATTGGATGTTTGGAACTCATCCTGAAGAGAGCCAGTCGGTGCTGGACGATGGTTTCGTATGATTGGATGGCGTTGGACTTCGAGAAGAGCCTCATACTTCTCCACTAACTCACGGTATGGATTGTTGCTTGACGTATTGCTCAAATCTAGAGAATTTGGCTTTGGTGAAACCTGAAAATGTGTTCAGAAAAATTACTACCAATTGGAGAAATGCCTTTAAAAGTGTATATTTTTTTTGACAAATAAATAAGATAGTAGAAAATCCTTTGGCATGCACTAAAAGTATTTCTAAAAATTCGGCTCAAATAAAACTAAATTTTTCGTAACAAAAAATATATAAATGTATTTCTGGTCTATTACTACACTATGGTAGAGAAACAATAGTAATTTGTCTTTTTGATACAATTTTTTGTCTTTGTTTCAATTTAATTTTTGTGTAAGTATCGTGAATATCACAACTGTTATATGCTTAAAATTTAAGTAAAATCCTCACTTATTGCTATTTTGTATTTTGTGTCAAGGTTTCTTGCTAGACGCTCAAGTTTTAAGTTTTTAGATTAATTTTTGTTAGCTTGTGTTTTAAAAAGAAATTATACAATCTTCGGCGGTGTGAAAATGGCAAGAAATGGACCACAATTAAAGTTTACTCTTTGAGGGTATTTTTCAAATTGACAAATTTGATTGGATTTTTAAATGCGAATTTAGGTAGTAATCTGTGGATTGATAATATTATAAGTAACTACTGGTTACCGATGTTTCAGACAAACAGCGATGGTAATTTCTCAAATTTCTACACGTTTTTCAACTAAGAACGTACTATTAACCCTTTCGTGCGATGTTTTGAACTATTGCAAGAAATTTTTCAAAGTTTTTTTTTAAACTTTGATAAACTGAATTTTATTCAGGGGGGTGGGGGTTTCAATTGAAAAAAAAAGACAAAAAAAGACAACATTGAAATAAAGTCATAAAAAACCTCAAAAATATCACCGCCAGCAACATTTTTTTTGGAATAATGTGGTTTAACTTGAAATTATTAGGAAAAATATGCTCCGCAGGCGAATTTTTTTTCAAATATCCCTTTAAATTGATGACGAAACAGTTCCCAACGTAATGTGAAACTTAGTTTGATCTTTTTCAAGTTCCACAAAGAATAACACTCACTTTGTTAACACTGTGTCAAGGCAAAGATTTAAAAAAAAAATCAACATTAGAGCTACTAAAGCATTTTATTTAGTGCATAAAATCTAATTATACAAAGGTTTTATTACGACTTTTGTATTATTACAGGTTATATCACTCCCCTAAATGCTGCCAAAAACATTTGAATGTAATATAAGGTTAATATACGTTCTTTTACTTTTGAAAGTGGAGTGTCTGTAAATTGTTGATTTACAATAACGGTGCTTTTCTGCCTTGAAAAGATGTTAAATATCCTTTCTAGGGGTATTTGCTACCCACTTGGAACTGGCGTTTCTATTTCACAGCGACTGAAAGTTTTGTAGAAATAAGATATCAAACAGAAATTATCTTTTGCATGTAAAATCCACATTCGTAATCCTAATCCTAGTAAAAACTCCCACGAAAAAGAGAAAATCCCTTTTTTCCCTTTTTCGTCGACAAATCTCTCAAAAAGACAGAAATCTCTGGATGCTGTTACTCATTTCCGTAGAGCTCATTAAATTTGCAAACTTTTGCAATTTTCTTTACATTGAAAAATTCAAAATCCAAGAAAAATGACATTTAAATTGTCAAAGGATTTAATAGCCATAAAAAGGGATCAAAACCGGTTGAATGGAGTAAAACATGCAAGCATAAGGGGTTTAGATAAAGAGGGGGACGGTGAATTTTTATGCACTAAAGCCTTCCTCCCGTTATATCCAGCTGAATGTCACAGGAAAGGGTAAACAAACTCTCCCCAAAAGCATATACCCCCCCCCCCCCCCCCCCCCCCCCCCCCGTTCCTTAGAGGGCAAAAATAACTTCAATTTTTTTTCAAATTTTTATACCCGTATGGTGAAACCAAAGGGTATATTAACTTTGCCTGCCGTTTGTAACGCCAAGATCCCGTCATCACACAAAAAAATGAATTACACCAGTGTGTTTAGAATGATAAAAATAATTGAATTTTGCATGTCCGTCCGTCTGTCTGTCCGTCTGTGGCGCGGATTGCGGGCGCACGGATTGAGCTAAAGACTTGAAATTTTGCGTGGATTTACGAACGAAAACGTTTTTTGCGTATACCTCAAAAACGGTGCATCTTATCAAAAAAGTCCAAAAACAAAAGTTATTTAGGATATGATTGTACATAAAACTCCCATACATCAAAATCCGATTGGAATAAATTTTAAAAAATCTTATTGGAAAGTTTGACTTCAAAGTGGAGTTTTGGTACAACTGTTCGAATTTTGATACGAATATCACCATACGGGTCTCCCATGATTGCCAGATTGGCAATTATAGCTTTTGTTATGTTTTTTATTTTTAAATGAGCATAAATTATGAAAATAAATTGAATTAAAAATGCAAAAATAACTGAAAACTTTTTTTTAAATTCCCCTCAATTATTCCAGCCAGATAATTATTATGTCAACATTTCACATCGATGTTACTAATAATCATGTCTCATTATTGTAGGGAAATTAAGACTTTAAACCGTTGTTTTCATGATATAACTCAGAAAATATATGGAAGACTCATAATTGCTTCAATTATTGTTGCATGCTCGTTAATAATTCAAGGAGATGCTAATTTGTACTTGGTTGGAAAACACAATAACCTATCAAAGTGGTATAATTTGCATTTTATTTTGTTGCTAATAATCACCTAATAATTCTTAAGTCACATAAGAATCTCATATAAAATTGCATCAATTAAAAACTCTACACTCACACAGTGTAAAAAATCAAACGTTTTTATATAACTACTGAATGAAAGCAATTCATGTATCCTCGAAAACTGATGGACCGAATGAGTAATGATAAAAATATCAAAAATCTACTTGAATTCTCTAAAATAACCCACAAAAAAAAACAACTCTTATAAACCAAACATGTGATTGTTAATTTCCATTACTAAAACCAAAAGCCAGCAAAAATCATTTATCAACACCATAAAATATTTTTTTTAAACCATTATTTTTTCAACTACTTAACCAAAACAAAAAAAAAACTATTTTAATTTAATTATTTACAAAAGTTATTTGGCACATATTTGAGTAGCGCAAGACATGTTTTTTTTTATTAAATTGCTTATGCTAATTTTAATTAAGTTACTTTAAAATTTCAATTGGAATAAACTTCATTTTCAACATACCAAATTCATCAAAACCAATCAAATCACATCAAATTCAATAAAAATAGAAATTATATAAATATTAAAAAATGACCCTTAAGAATTAAAAATGTTTTTTAAAAAAAACATTTGCCAAGATTTTGTTTTTTTTGACTAATATTAATTTTTTTTGTGTTAATGAATAAAATAATTAAATAAAAATAATTTAACAAAATCAATTTGACTTTTGTGACTTGAACTAAAGACTAATTGATGGTAAATTTCATTTTTCTCATTCAATGAAAATGTTTTTATGAAAATTTAAATGTAATGAATTGGGATGAGTTTAATGAATGTTTGATGGTATGTGAATTTTTGAATGAATTTTCTTACGATTTTCATTCGTGTTCTGTTTTTGTTTTGTTTTAACAAATCAGAAAGAAATAAAACCAAAAATGAAAAAAATTGTATGTACACAAGAAAAAAAAAAGTTTGTTTTTCTACATAGTAAAAGTAATGTCTTCATATGTTGGTAAACTTATCATACGATAAATGACTAATGCTGGCCATTGTAAAAATTTCAATATCCATCGAATAATTGCTAGTCTTTTATAATGCAGCCATAGCTCAAGCAATAACTTTTCTAACGAAACGGGCAACTCATGCAGGTATTTTGTTGAATTTGAGCATATCACGCATTCAGCCTACAATTAAAGAAAAAATAAAATAATGAAAAATGAAAAAAAAGTAAAAACTGCGGCAAAAGAAAAAAAACTATTTTAAACTTAATTTCTCAAATATGGGATTTGCATTAAATCAATAAAAAGTATGGTGGTGGTAATTCAATGAAAAAAATAATTAATTTTCAATGGTTTTTTGGTTTATTAAACAATTAAAAGCAAATTAGGATTGATTAAATACTGGAAATAAAAAACCCCCTTTATTGATAAATTGTTAAAGCGTTAACAAAAGTCGCTCGTCATTTAACATTAATGATAAGAAAGCATGCAGTGCTTTTATGTAATGGAATTTATTTGAAATATTAAAAAGCTATTGTTTTTAAAGTTACTAATAATTGTGACCAATTAATGTGAATTTGTTTTAAATGAAAATTTGTTAGATAGTTTTGCACTGAGCGAAAGCCTTTTTATGCATGGCCAAGAATTGCAATGAAATGTTATTTTTATGAAAATTTCTTTTGTGGTAAAAAATTTAAGGGAGATCCATTAGAGCAAATATTTTTTGATGAAAAAGATTTTTTTCGATACTCCATGAATGGCAAAACTCTGGCTGAGAACAATCTAATTGTGGGCAGAACCCTGGTGACATAAGAGGGCAAAAAGTAGACGCCGCGACCACAAAGTCTCGGAATTGGTTTCGATTAAAGCCGCGGCGTCTATTTAACGACTTCTTGCGTAAGTTTGGAAATTTCCTGACTCCTTTTCCAAGGCTGGTTTCCATTGGCCCTGGAGTAGCATTCTAGGCATAGCAACCGTTGTATTGAACGACTCCAGCCCATAGATATCGTACTACTAGATCGCGGCACCCGAACAATTCCATAGCAAAAATATGGGACAGCGTGACTATGGTTGTCTCATTTTGTCTTCGAATTTCAGTGATGTCAGACGTTCAAATCAACAAACTCAATAACACTTGAATTATATGTTTTACGTCGAACTCATAAGACTTATACACGGTTTAGGGAATTACATATTAATGTATGTGGCAGCTCTGAATATTAACATGAATAATCGGTATAGGGATTGAATAATATTCCGTCGGGGACCTGCATAAGCATTTTTTTCCAGAATTTTAATTTCCCAGAATTACTAGCTTTGTCCCTTTTTTTCGTCATAGCTTTTTGACGTTTCAGTGGTCTATTTGAGATAGCAAATGGCTTGATCTAGTAGTAGGATATCTGTGCTCCAGCCCATCACGCATTCTCTATCTTCTATATCTCTGTTTTTCTCTCTTTATTAGTCTCCCTATCTCTCTCTCTCTCTCTTTCTCTCTCTCTCCCTCTCTCTCTCTCTATCTCTCTCTCTCTCTATTTTTAAGGACATTCTGAACTCTAGCAAGTGGTCAGGGGCTACAGATTTGTTTCTGTTGCAAAAAGCCAAGACATCTTAAATCGATTTTCAGCCGAAGCCAAAGTGATCTGTCTGGAAATGTGAATACAGATCACTTTGGCTTTGCCTGAGAATCGGATTTAGATGTTTTACCTTTTTGCTACAAATATAATGAATTCTTCCACTAAATTTTTATTTTTAAATTTATGAAACCCACTTTGCAGCATTGCGTGCATGAATTGCATTCAAATAAATAAAAGCCAAACCACCATTTAGCAAATGAAAAAGATTTAGCAAATAAAAAAAAAATACTCCATATTAATATACCTTCTCAGCAGAACAAATTAAGAATTAAAGCAAGAAATTAAAAAAAAAAGAAATTTAAACTTACTTTGTTCATTATTTAAACTTTACTTATTATTTCAGCGTATTTTAAAACGACCAGTAGATGAATCGAAGTTATTTTAAATGAAATAAACTTGTAGTAACTATCACGAGAATGTTGTTGATTTAGCAATTAAACGAATTTTTAATGTGTGCATTAAATTGTAGCATGTTTTTAAACTTATTACTTATTATTTTTTGTTGATATTTTCTTGATTTTTTAGTAGAAATATTAATTCTATTAAAGTTTGAGTGGTGTTTAAATCATTATGATATTAAATAGTGTGAAAATATTGGCAAAAACATCTGTGCATTTGTCACAGCCACTTATAATTATGATTAGATTAATGTTATCAGTAATTAAGAACACTCTTTGGTTAACTTTGTCTCTTAAATAATTTATAAGTAATTGAAAAATGTGTTTTTGAGAAAAAAAACATCTTTTTTAAATCTTTCGCCAAGTGTAAAAAATCTAGCAGTGCTTTTACTAGCAAAATAACATTTTTAGTACGAAGTTTCATAAACGTTTTGTTCTAAAACGTGTTTAATTCCCGATAACAACTTTTACTACACTTTACAAGCTTTTTAAAGACCAAATTCAACCTTTTACACATCAAATTCAAAATGATTGTTTTTAAAAAATGAATTTGATTGATAAAAAGTTGAATTTTATAAGCAAAACATTGGAAAGGGTTTTTCAATAGGGCGCTCCAACTTTTTTCCAATAGGGACGGCGAACGACGCCATATTTTTTTCCATTCTCTTGACATTTATAAACTTCATTAGTCTACATTTCATCATGCAGCGATACACACTTGAACAGCGTTTGCAAATTATCCAAATTTTCTATCTAAATAATCGTTCGGTCGTTGCAACTTTAAGAGCATTACTCATCTTCAGCGACGAGGCTCATTTTTGGCTCAATGGCTTTGTCAACAAGCAAAATATGCGTTATTGGGCAGGCAGAAATCCACATATACTCCATGAGTCACCATTGCATCCCCAAAAAATAACTGCTTGGTGCGGACTTCATGCCGGCGGCGTCATTGGGCCATATTTTTTTTTGATGATGCTAACCGTCACGTTACTGTTAATGGAAATCGCTATCGCAGCATGATAACTGATTATTTTTGGCATTAATTGAATGGTATGTACTTGGACGATATGTGGTTTCAACAGGACGGTGCCACAAGCCACACAGCACACATTACAATCGCTTTATTGAAGACCAAATTTGATGAGCGTGTTATTTCCAGAAATGGACCAGTTGAATGGCTGCCAAGATCGTGCGATTTGACACCTTTGGACTATTTTCTTTGGGGCCATATTAAGTCATTGGTCTACGCCAATAAGCCGACGACGTTAGAAGAGCTCAGAGCAAATATCGAACGTGAAATTGCTGCTGTATCGGTCGAATTATGCGAAAAAGTGGTCGAAAATTGGGTTCAGCGATTGGACTTCTGTAAGCGTGCTCGTGGTGGTCATGCGAAGGAAATTGAATTTCATACATAAATGTATATGTTTGAACAAAATAATAAAAAAAATCGTTGAAATCTCAAACCGTTTTTGTTTTATTTAAAAAAAAAGTTGGAGCGCTCTTATTGAAAAACCCTTTATTTGGACTGTATTGACTTGACGTCTGGTTGGAAATCATGTTGTTGGGCAGCAGAATCTTTTATGTAACACAAAAGTGCAAAAAATGACGATCACAACACTAACTTACAACTAATAAAACTATAAAAAAAAGTAGTAAAATAGGCTAAAAGGGTAAAATTAGCAATAGATGTTTTGCTCCCTTCAAAAAAGGCTTGCAAAAAAAACTGCAAAAAACGGAATAGGCCGAAAAACGTCTCGTGAAGTAAAAATTAGGAGTTAAAAAATATTAAAGTAATTATAAAATTGAAATAACGGAAAATTAAGTACCTGAAAAACTATTATTATCTAAAGCTACACTATATAGTGTGTGTATGTAAATAAAATAGCGGTAAGGTAATTGAATTAAAATTACGTAGCATAGCGAGAGACACGTGTAACAAATAGCGAGTAACGATTATTACGAGTACAAAAATAGAAAAACAACAATAATTAAGTGAGCTAAAGGTAAGATTCACCAAATGGTATGAAACTAAGAAAATCCACTAAATAGCTATTCACCTTGATTGTCACGGCTGAGCGGTACATTTGTGACGAATCGGTCGCGGTATTGATCAGTTCCATTAGGCTACGGTCGTCATCGTCTTCAGTTCCGACCATTGATGAATTCTCATCAATGGCGTTTCGATCATCGACCGATCTCAAACACCGGCTGCACATTGTCCCTTGGCTGTAAAAAGATATTTAAAGAGGAAAAAGGCGATAAGAAAATAATTAGAAAAACATGTAATACAGAAATTGCGTAATTTTCCTATACAAAGAATCATTTATTTTGTGGAGTTTAGTTGGTTTTTCTCTTTACAAAGTGTAAATTAACTTTTTTTTCTGGATAATTAATCAAAAATCTTGTTTGTTCTTACCGGACTTCTTCCAAAATGGACAGTTCTTCGTGCACCGATTTCATTTCCTCATTGGTATTCACCTGAACTATTCGACCTTGCAACGTTTGGTTTTCTTGGACTGAAAGAAATTTAAATAGGTAAAATTTATAAGATATGCTGTTAAATCTTTGTTAATCATATTTTAAAAAGATCTTTCCTATGTTCAGAACGTCCTCCAAGTAAAAAAAAATTGGAGCATAAAAAAATCATAAAAAATTAAAACAACACGGTAAAATTTTTTGGATTAAATTCTAATCAAAATTGGATTACACCGGACTTATATGTAATCCAATGCGAAATTCTAACCCAATACATAGCATGGATTAGATTTTTTTTAAAAATTTGCTTTTGGTTTAATTTAGTACTAAAGTCTACAATTTTGGTTAAATAGTAGACATTAATATTAAAAATTTTTAAGTTCAATATAATAAATAAAAAATGATTAAAATATGAAGGCAAAAAAAATATATTTTCAATAATTCGCATATATTATTATTCTATTAAGATTTCGTCAATATATTTTATAATTTGAAAAACACTCCAAGATTTTTTGCCTTCAAGGATCACAGGAAAGTTGGCATCCTATGTTCAACCATAGATTAATCACTAAGATATTGCAAGGCTAACTAAAAAATGTGTTTTTCCTGAATCAGTAAACTTTTACGTTTTTGAAAAAGCATTCAGCAGTAACCAAGAAAGCTTTCACGAACGTTTCTTTCAGTGTACACAAAATAAATATCGCATGAACGTTATTTTGATGGGTGTCCATCTGTTACCGATTAATGCCGAACAGGAAAACAACAAATTTTGCATTGCGTTTGAATTTTCCGTAAAAATAATTTCAAATTCTGGATTAAATTATTTAAGTTCGACATTTTAACCTTTCGTTGGTGTGGTGGAATTCCTCATTACAGTAATGAAGAGTTAAATTTCTCAAAAACTACTTGAGCTACATTAATGAAATTACACATATGTTTGGTCATTCAACGGGTAAATTCTCTTCACTTTTGGTTAATTTCGTTGACCCGAAGTGGCTGAAATGGCCGAAATGGCGGCTTTTTGACCCTTCGTTTCTATGGCGGGGTACACTCAGAAAAATGGAGGCTAACTCGACGACCTACATACGGCGTAATTGGCCTCGGGCAGGCGCGCGTTCGCCTGCATGTGGGCAAGTCAAACTGAGTTGACCTGTGGTCGGAGAAATTCTGAAATTAAGCCACCAGCAGGTCAAGTAGGGCATTGGGAGCTGCACGAGTTGACCTTAGATAGGTTAACTCTGACCGCTAGCTGGCTTACAGACACCTCTGTAAGGTCAGAGTTAACCTGACAAAAAGTTGACCTGGACATTTTTCTGAGTGTATGGCATATACCACAACACCAACGAAGGGTTAAGAATAGTACCAAAGATTAGGTAAATAAAGATAAGAAACCTAGACTAAATAGAGGCCCAAAAAAATCCGACAGTGGAAATTGAATCTTTACTAAGCCTTGCAAAAAGAGTATTTTCCTTTATATTTTGACTCATAACTGTTAAAAAAATTAAATATAGACCGAAATTGCGGGCATGAAATTTATCCTTAAAACAGCCAAAGAAAAAATTCCCAGCACTAAAGGTCTTCCAGAAAAAATCTCCAGGACGGATCTGATTGAAGTTTATTAATGTCTATCTGCGATTGGATATTTTTCCATGAATAACCCACGTCTGACACATTCTGACACATACTGAATCTACGTGGATCCAAAATATTTATCATGGTCTTGCGTTTTAACTCTGTTAAATTATGTTTAGATAAAAACATGTTAATTAATGGCTTGTAATGGACTTCAGCAAAATAAATTGCGATGGCAATTATATAAGACCAAAGAGTTTATTAGAAAAAGTGCGATTTTCTCGCGTGTAAAGACGATTCCCGTTAAAAGTTTAATTCAAATCATTAAGTCCGGACAAAAACCGATCAATAATAAATCTAAATTGAATAGAAAAGAATCAATTCTTAATGGTTTAAAGTTTAACGTTACGCTATTAGTGAAATAATGGTGATGGGTTTTTGGGAATTTTTCATTTAAACTTAATTTTGTTTGATAGACATCGATAAAAATCGTAGAAAGAAGTTTTTCAAAGATTTTGTTGATTTCTAGATATTGCATTTTATAAGATTAATCATTGGAATTTAATTTCTCCAACTCACTAATGGCGACGAGTTGTTCCTCAAGTTCGGCGACTCTTTGTTGTTCTGAGATCAATGCCTTCTTAGTGCCTTCCAATTCAGTCATAATTTTGATGAATTCCTCGTTCTCCTCATGGGTAATATGGCTAACATCGAAACTTCCATCTAAGACATCACTAGTTCCCGTCGAATTCGCATTTTTGTGATTCAAACCACTGCCATTTCGATCCTTGGACGTTTGAAACGCATAGCTGCAGTTCTCTGATCCAGATCCGTTCAGTTCGTGAGCCTAAATTTGATTAATTTATGTTATAAATTCTATAATATTCAATTCAATTTCAAGTTAAATTCCCATGAATTTCACAAAACAGGTAATTGAGATTTTTCAATTAGAATAAGAATTTCCATTCCGCGTGATCGTGAAATTTAAATTTTACCTCGTAGTGGCCAAGCTCATCTGCAGTTGGATCAAAATTTTGAACCTTCCTCAGTTTCACACTTGATTCGTTCTTATTGTGCCTCTCCTGCAGTAGACGTTCATTTTTACGCCTTTCTGTCTCCAGACTCTTCTCAGCCTCATCGAGTTTATTCGTGATTTCTTCATTACGTGCTTCAAGGTTTTCAGTATTTAATGTAAGCCTGACAGGAAAATTTTTATCATCAAAAATTTATTTATTTAATCATATTTTTAATTAACACGTTGACTGCCAGACCAATTTTGCAAAAATGTGAGGGAGATGCCAATACATGTAGACGTATGTATGTATGAATGTATTTATGTATGCATGTAGATTGTAGACCCAGCTATCGAAAATGGTAGGCTTGGCCGCTCTAGAATTAGTGCCAATTTTCACTGGCTATCAAAAATGATAGCCATGGCTCACTGGCTATCAAAACTGATAGCCATGGCAGTCAATGTGTTAAAGGGTTTTTTTTGGTCACTTACGACTTGATATGCTTCTTATCCGCAGTATTTTCGACAACTAATCGATGATTCTGCCGTTCTAGATCCTGAATTGAAACCTCGAGCTGCTCGTAAATCCTTAAACGCGAATCGTTCACTTCTCGCAGCGCAGCCGTTTGTTTTTGAAGATACTGAAATTTAATTAGAAATCAAGTGTTATTAATTCTGGTATTTTAAGTAGCTTCATGAGGAGCTGGGGAAATTTGGATTCAGGAACCACGTGCACAATCTTAAATTCAAATACTTGTTTGAAAGATCTTTTTGAGGAAAACCATCCACTACGCTAATAATTTAAAAAAATTGCACCGCAGGTAAAAATTTTGAATGCAGAGGAACTTTTTTTTTATAAATTAGGGGAAGCGGGGCTTCGACCTCCTAGCCCTCCTTTCTTGAATTTCTTGTCGGAGATTCAAACCGAATTTTCGAAACGAACTAAAAACCACTGAACCATTGATATTTTAGTGAACCAAAACCAAACCATAAAACGAACCCCTATGAAAAAAAACGATCGAACCAAAAGCAAACCATTTTTCAAAAAAAGATAGGCAAAGCAATTTTGTTTAAAGAAAAGTGTCGTGGACAAGAGACTTCTAAAAAAAACTTGTATGGAGTTTAATACTACCGTCACATTACCGTAGGTCATCACACCTTAACACGTTGACTGCCGAACCAATTTTGCGAATATTTAAAGGAAATGCCAATACATGTAGACCAGTAGAATGTATGTATGTATGTATGTAGAATGTATACATGTAGAATGTAGACTTGGCTATCAAAAATGATAGCCTTGGCCCCTCATCAAACTTAGTGCCATTTTTCACTGGCTATCAAAAATGATGGCCATTGCAGTCAATGTTTATTTTATGGACATCCTATTAGAAAAAAACCGATTCCCAGTTAAGTAGTTGTTTTTAAGTGAAAAAATTAAATTAAAAAAAGCAAATTAGAATTAATTTATATACCAAAACTAGTTTTATTGTTTTTCAATAATTGCCTCCAATTAATAGAACTGTTTACAGAATTGCAATGGCCTAGATACAGATTTTTTTTTAAGCCGATGGTCATGTATTGAGTTACACCCTCTCGATTCTGCTCTTCAGTTGATTGAAACATAGAATTCCAGACAAATATTTTGAAAAATGAAACACGGATGGAACAAATTTGAAGCCAATAAAGTCTATGAAGACCACATATTTCTATTAGAGCCACCCGCGCCCAATTGGCGGATCTGTTCGACCATCGGTCGCCGTTTCGCTCTGATTTCAAATTAATAGATCGAGATTCGAAGCGCATTCTATCGAATTGGATCACTTCGATCACCAGCAATGATCTGCGAATATTTCTGACAATCCAAGTATCCGCATTCGCCAGATGCTTCTTCATTTTATTGTTGCGGTCGGAATGAAGTGGCCTAAACTATTCTATACTATTTTATTTCGGTTATCGAATTTCGGATTCGGTCATCAACATTTAACCGCAAAAATAAACCAATCTGCGTCTAAAAATACACCGAACCGAGAAAAAGGAAATTGGTGATCGCATCTTGTGCACACCTTAAATAAGTTCAATGGCAGCTGGCAATTTACTCGAGAAATGCCACAAAAAAGTCAATTACGACACCCAGTTTGTGCTCAAAGTGCGTTCAATTTGTTTTGTTGGAGTTGACCCCATCCAAAAATTAAACGAGTGAAATGATCGTTTAACGAAGCGGTTGGAAATTTGTTTGGGGAACACATGTTTTGTGTACGAGTAGATAGAAGTACGCGCCAGTTTTAATTAAAAAAAAAAACTTTGATAGGGCATTGTTCAATGGGAAAAGATATTCGTAGGGGAAATGTTTGTGACAGCGGCGTAACTAAGGGGTGTAAGACCCACGCAATGCATGGGAGTAGATTCACACCGAAGATTGATTTTAGGCCTCCATAAAGGCTTAAAAAAGATTTGACAAAAAGTTTAATTTTTGTGGACTTGTAAAATTTTTTGCAGACGGCCTAAATTTTGTAATTACATATTTTTTTTCTCTAATTTTCAGTTTCTTTTTCTATTTTTTTCTAGATACATTTTTTAATCTTACTAAACCACTACTGCCCCCCTCTCTAGTACAAATGGAAATTTTTTTGTAATTTTCTCGAAAAAGGTTTATTTTTTCAAAAAAAATTGTAAAGATTTTTACGATTTTCTTGAAAACGGTTCATTTTTTTCCAAAATCGCCTTCCATAAGATTCTGTTGGGCGGTAATAGCTTTCGGATGCAAAAAGCCGCGTTATAATCCGTTAAGGTTGACTGCTAGAAGTCGATATTTCAAATTTTCGTTACACACACACACACAGATATGTTGCGGACTCATCGAACTGAGTCGATGGCCATATGTATGAACCGGGGACGTATGAGGCCCGATGTTTTCGATTTTTGAAGTAATTTTAATCCATTTCTTACGTGTGAGAAAGGTAATATATGTATAAAATGTAATATATGTAAGAAAGGTAATATATGTAACAAAAATATATTTTAAGAAAGTAATATATGTAAGAAAGGTAAAAACCACTAGGTACCTCTTTACAGTTTCATTATAATGTACAGATCTGGTGGTTTTTAGATGCACTTTCATATTATGGGAATTAAGACATCAACGCACTAGGAATATCTGCCGATCACTGAACTATCAACAAACAAGTTCCGCTGTTAATCTTAGATTGATCTTTTAAATTCCTTCCTGTATTTTTCCGATCTCTGGGACCAATTTAGACCGTTTTCACATCAGCGAATAGGAAAAATTGTTTAACATTAGAAAATAGTGACGAAAAAATTCTTAAGGTGGATGAATGGAATTTTCTCATAGTTTCTTGAAAATATATGGACGATGTTTGTCCGTTGAGGAATTTCTTTTAACTCACCTCGATCTCTTGTGCTTGATCATCGATAATTCCTTGATGGTGTTTCACCGTACTTTCGAGTTCTTTGTTGCGTTCGAGAAGCGTTTTGCCCAACTCGGCTGCCAGCTGAAGATCTGTAAAATTAACAATAGAAAAAGAAAATTAATAGTAAGTTGTATGTAATGAAAATCATTAAAGAAATTTCTTTCTAATCAGAAGAGCAAAAATTGATCTTAAAGTCTATTGAGGAAAAAAGTAAAGTAATTTTTATTTATTAATGGATTTGGTCGGCCAATTGATTGAGCTATGAATCCATGACTTCGGACAATTTAATTAATAAGATTTACGAGACTCAAATTGGCACTAGTCAAGATCTATTGGTAGAGATAGTAAGTCGATCTGATGTTACATTTGTAACAGCAGGTGAACAGTTATTGTATCATTTATTATCGAGTAAAATCTGTATTTAAAGTTAACAAGGTAATTGGAACATGTGAAATATTCCTAATGCGGTTACTGAATTTTAGGCTGATTGATTTTTTTCTGATTATTTTAATTTTGATGTCGACCAACCGACATTCATTGGTAAAATTCATTTTGCGTACTTTTTTTGATGGTAAAAAATTGTTGTTTTGGAGGTTATTATTGATGGCAAGCTACACGTGTTCAACATTTTATTAACTTAATGGTAATTTAAAAAAAAAACTTTTTTAGATGCTTTGGCCTAAAATGGATTGAAAAAATAGGGGTATTCACGCTTTATTGTATTTATTTGTAAATCGTTTGATTGTTAAATATTAATGAATACCCTATGATTAACATTTTTAAATTTAGTTACAGTGGCTTCAAATTTTTATTTATACTAAATATGGTAACTGAACTAAAATGTTTTGAAAAAAAAACATAAAATTGAAAATATAACTTCTAGAGTTTTTTCACTTGGAACTCTTATCTCCATTCTAAATTTTTTAGCGGTATTATTACTGGTTACAATAATAAGAAGATTGTAACTCACTGTAAGTGTCCGAAAAATACATTTTTCAAAATCCTATAGAAATATTCTCACTGCAAAAAAGCGGTAATATTTGACAACACAGAAATTTCAAAAATTTTCTTAAACACGACAAGGAATTTTTGATGTTCCTTCTAATAAAATTCCACACTGAATGAATACGGACTTCTTGTTATGAACTATGAACCAAGAAATTTTTTGAAGAACGTTTAATTAACCTGAAGTACAGGTAAGCCATACATTTATTGAATATAAATTTAATGCGGTTCTAGGGGTTTTATTGTTTTCAGGTAAGATCAGAGAGTCATACATTGTTTTGATCAAATTCTTAGAATTTGTGCAAAGTTGAACTATCCTTATTTATAGACCCCTGTATTTTATGTATTTAGAATCAGATTAGTTTAGAGCGCCACCAATTAATATTATGGGTTCTTATGCCTAGACTATTTATAAGGCAATAACAATTTTCATCCAATAAACCGTTCTAATAAATATTTACAATGTTTGTTGTTTAATATCCGTGTCGTAGGCTGAAACATTATAAATGAGCTATTTTGAGAAAAAAACACGATTTTAGCAGATTTTTTTTTTTTTTTTTTTTGAAAACAAAAACTTTAGCAGAACCAGAATTTTTGTAGAATAAGGCAAACCGTGATAGCCTCGAATTTTTTGATATTTTAATTTTTTCAAATCCCGCAATCCCACATGAAATACTTTTTGCGCGGTTTCGTAACCGCTCAGGTCACAACACACCAGAGACCAAGGAGCAGGCGAAATAGTGGACTCCTCCTGGTGAATTGAAGCCGAAGAAGAATAAGGTTGTTTTGGCGGCCAACAAGGTCATGACCACAGTTTTTTAGGATGCGCACGGTATCATTCGAATTGATTACTTGAAAAGGGCAAAGTGATCACCAACGTATTTTGCAGGGCTGTGGGATCGATTCGACGCCGATTTCAAATGAAAGCGGCCGCAATTGATAAAGAAAAAAGTGCTCATCCACCAGGATAACGCACCGGCGCACAAGTCCACAGTCGCAATGGCAAAATTTCATAAAATTGCGCTACGAATTAGTCTCTCATCCAACATATTCTCCAGATTTGGCCCCCTCAGACTATTATCTATTTCCAAATTTGAATAAATGGCTCGGTATGAAGAGATTTGGCTCGGTATGAAGAGATTTGGCTCGGTATGAAGAGATTTGGCTCGAAAGCGGAGGCTATCGCTGAAACAGACGTCTATTTTGAGGGCTTCGAGAAATCGTATTATTCGGAGGGTATCAAAAAATGGGAGAATCGTTGTACGAAGTGTATCGCCCTAAAAGGAGACTATGTTTAGAAATAAAATGAGGTTTGCCAAAAAAAAACTGTGTTTAATTGCTTACGCCGATTAATTTTTAGCCTGCCAGAAATTATTAAAATAAATTAGAGGGATTTCATTTTTAAGAACCTCATTTTTATTTCTCTGATTTCTAAAATTTCTAGCGCTAGATACGCGGTTAGCTATTTAATATTCACTTTTAAAGAAAAGTAATGCTACATTTACACGAATGACAAATTTGTCATTTTTTTCTTGTCATTATGTTAATTCCCGTGTAAATGGCATAATTTTTGTAATTTTTTCTGTCAGAAAATGTCAATCTCTCATAAAAGAATGAACTTGTCCATTCTTTTATGCCAGATTGTCATTCGTACAAACGCAATATTAGTTATGACAACTTTAGTATTCAACTTTTGTCATAACTAATATTGCGTTTGCACGAATGACAATCTGGCATAAAAGAATGGACAAGTTCATTCTTTTATGAGAGATTGACATTTTCTGACAGAAAAAATTACAAAAATTATGCCATTTACACGGGAATTAACATAATGACAAGAAAAAAATGACAAATTTGTCATTCGTGTAAATGTAGCATAAGCAAGAGTTTTTATTGGACCTTATAAAACCTACCGTCAAAAAAACCTTTTGGAGTTTATTGATGTTTTCGCTGACCATAAAAATTAATTGCAATTACATACCAAATAAAAGCATATTTTCCATGAAATTTTAATATTATAACAGTTGAAAAGTGTGAAATATTTTAAATGCCAATAAATATTTCTAACACTTTCTTTTTTTACATTAATTAAATTGGCCAAATGAAAGAGAAAAAATGTCTTAATAAAATGCCAGAAAAAATATATACAAATAGTTCACCATTTATTTCCAAGAGCGTCTTTCTAGCTGAAAGGTCTATTTTCCGTCAAAAACCCGATTTTTCGAGGCTAGCCAAAGGCTTTTTATGCACACAACACTTGGCTTAAAGTGAAGGTTAATTACTCAATGAGTCATTAAGACAAGTAAAAGGTTTGCTGACAGATTTGCTCTAAAACGCATCCCTCAGGCAACAAAAAAATGTTTAAGAAAAAAAAAACATTTCTTCTGTTTCAAACCATCGATAATGTGTTACAATATGACTTTCTACCGATATTAGTCGCCGCCTTTGGTACTGAAAGTTCTCCATATTTTCATCAAAAGCTTCTAATGAATCTGAAGGTAATTTTTTTTTATTGTTATCTTCAAAGGTTTTCTATCTAGCAAGATTTGAGTGATTTGATTTGGTGCGGTTCGAGGCACGTGAACATCAGATAAATTGCGTGCACACCTGAAAGTACCTAAACATATCGAGAAATAAATACCTGAAGATATCTGAAGATGTCAGTATCTTCTTAATCTTCTAAAAGTTTTTATTTCGTTTAACAGCAGGTAACCCACAAAATATTTGATAAAAAAAAGAATAACATTTCATTGAAAAATCGAAAATTTTATGATTTCCACCAGAAAGATGAAAAAAACGCCATGTCCGAAAGTAAGTTGAATGCGCACCACGAATTTAATAAATTTTACACGCGATACATTTCCAATAGGTGTTCATTCGTTCGTCATGTTCGGGCGAACCTCAACAAATTGCCACACCACGGAAAACAGAGTTTTACAAGATAGTTTTAGTAAAAAGAAGAAAAAAAATTACATACATATAGTATGTGGAAGAATTTCCCTCCGATCGATGTCCGTTGCATGAGAAATTAAAAATCTATCAAAACAAAATCCATCCGAAATGGTGAAAGTTTTTTCACATATTTTGCGAAATTGTACACCATCGAAGTGATAAATCGACAAAATGTCGAATTTTGCCATGGGGAAGAATTTTTATTCAAGATCATGTCGTTGTCAAAGTGATCTTTGATAGGCTTTGTTAAACTTTCATTGATCTTCAATTGATGTTTGAAGGTTTTTGATGGGTCTTCAACGCCGTTTTGACACCATCAGAAATTATCCCTTTTAATCGATTATCTGTATTTTGATTTCTGATTTTTATGGCCAACGGGTTATAAAAAAATCTTTTTTTTTTAAATTTTGCAGATGTTTTTTACATAGGATTTTTTTAAAAAGTTTTTTAAAGGCATTTTTTAAGTTTTTAAGGAATATAACACAACGAGTTTTTCTTGGAATGCATAAAAAATAAACATCTCCCAAGAACCCACCCTGCATTTGGTGGAACTCAATATCTTTTGCATAACTTTCTTTCTTTATCAAGTTTCTTAACATTTTTAAAATATTTTCCAGGCCGATTTTTTTAAAAGTCGGTCAAAACCATAACTAAAAATAAACATAACAAAAGCTATAATTGCCAATCTGGCAATCATTGGAGACCCGTATGGTGATATTCGTATCAAAATTCGAACAGCTGTACCAAAATTTCACTTGGAAGTCAAACTTTCCAATAAGATTTTTTAAAATTTATTCCAATCGGATTTTGATGTATGGGAGTTTTATGTAGAATCATATCCTAAATAACTTTTGTTGTTGGACTTTTTTGATAAGATGCACCGTTTTTGAGATATTCACAAAAAACGATTTCGTTCGTATGGGGGGTACCCCCGCTAATGGTCCGTTTTTGCCCATTAACGAACTTAGCCTCGCATTTTACGAAAAACGAATCTGCGCAAAATTTCAAGTCTCTAGCTTAATCCGTGCGCCTGCAATCCGCGCCACAGACAGACAGACGGACGGACGGACGGACGGACAGACAGACAGACAGACAGACAGACGGACGGACATGGTAAATTCAATTTTTTTTATCATTCTAAACACACTGGTGTAATTCATTTTTGTGTGTGATGACGGGATCTTGGCGTTACAAACGGTAAAGCAAAGTTAATATACCTTTGGTTTCACCATACGGGTATAAAAATATGGTCTCGTTTCTCCACAAAATGTTTTTGTTTTTGCGTAAAAATTCAAATCTAAACCTTTGTTAATTTCTTTTATGAAAAATTGAGGATTTTTGGAATCCTTCAAAACTTAACGGGTAATTTGACTTTCGGGGAAACTATCTTTGGCAATACTATATCAATCGATCAATGTCTCATAATCTCAATGTCTGATCGAAAAAATGTGCATGATTGTTCATAAAGGACACTCCAAATTTCAGCTTTTCACTTATCTGCTGCCCGCACCTACTGTTTTACATCGATTTCGAACTAAGAATAAATTGCGACATTTGTGAGGTTTTCTTGAAGCACATCAGCGGCCGAAGTTATGTGTCTAGACCACTAAGTTCAAACCTCCTACTCTAGTTCCTAAGTTCCTCTAGTCGCGGAAGGACGCCAAACATTTTTTGGGGAGGATCGTGATGTGCGCCACAATTTTTCGTATGAAATAATTTTCTTGTGAAAACTATTGCCACTGTCGAACTTTACCGATCAACATTTCTTTAATTAATCGCCCGATCTTCCAATGATTTTCCATTCAACTGATCCTCAATTATCGTCAACTTCAAAAAATTTATAACTTCACCGAAACCGTTTAAATCATCTTAAAGAAATATTTGATGATCTCCGATCCTCCTCTGCCCGCAAACAGATCTTCGCTCCGGTTCAACGATCGATAATGCTGATCTTACCCAATAATTGACATTGAAAGAATGACTTTTACTGGATCGAAATTATAGATCAGTAGTAATTGTCAATTTTGATTGCTGATCGCGGAAGATTCACGTGAATTTTTTTTTTGAACATTTTGGCTAAGGTTAACGTATAGGTAACATGAAATACCGGAATTCCGAAAGTCTGAAACTCCATGATCAAAAAGATGATAGACCGGTGATGATACGCTAGATTTCCGATAGTTTTCGAAACTGTCGAACTGATGATTAGATGTCTATTTGATTGGAAGTGGATAACTATTTCTCAACCTGTACGCTCCTCATCGTAAGAACAACCAGAATCGATATAGGCTGATAGGGTATTAGATGCGCTAAGGTCCACCATGATGGGTAATCAACCGTCCGTATTCCAATTGCCGTACGTCTCTGGTGCTTCTTCCTGCCTTTTTTCCTAATCTGCTGGCAGTTTTTGTTTGATGTTTTCGCAAAATCGCATTACCATTTTACCTGTCTGTAATTTTGCAGTAAACACCAACGAAGCCGAATTCAAAATCGAAGTCTCGGAGCCAAGTAATTTGCTGTGCGTACCGAAGAAATTGGAATGTGGGTCATCGAAGACTCGATGGACGACGACTAATCCTCAATGTGAGCATTATTTGCGAGGTTTTGTAATTAGAGACTGGAAAATTATTCGATTAGAATGTTATGCAGGTATTTTAGTTAGTTGGAGGTGGATACGAATAACCAGGAATTTTTTTTACTCAAGTTTAATGAACTTTTATCTTTTGTTTATGTAGGTCAAATTGCTTGCAAGCGTATTTATTTAGTCTTTGAATGAAATTTAAAATAGATTGTATTGTAATTCGACTAATTTGATTAGTCCATTTTTGGCTATTAAAAAAATCTTCCGGTTTAGCAGTACAAGAAATGGGTGGCAAATTCGCCAAATTTTTTCAAAAATAAAAAAAAATATTTTTATAAAAAAAAATTTTAAACGATTAATATTTAAAAAATCCGTAATTCAGAAGAGGGAGGGAAGGCGGGGCTTAAGATATGTGGCTGTGGTTTGAAATCCCATACAGTAAGTGTGAAAAAAAGAAACAGGGCAGTGATGTAAACTAAGATTTTGAAGCCTTTTGCGAATATTTTTTAAAAATTTTGTTAAATCTTTCGACGTGTGAAAATTTAAGAACCTTGTTTTAGAATATGAAAATTCTGAGACGTTTTCTGCGGTCTCAAGGACCATTTGATTTTGGGAAGCGTTGTTGAAGAACGTTTCTCAGGCGCCTCTTGATTTACGAAATTTTTAGGTAGACCAAATTTGCGTCATTCATCGAAACGTGGTATATCGACACGTCTTGTTTTTTGCAATTTTTTTGTGTTGGGACTTATTTTATGTCAGTTTCCCAAAATTGTTTTTAGAAAAAATCTCAAAAAAGAATGCTAATAAGACTATTAAGTAAAACGCGAATAGATAAAAATTAGGTAAAACCCCGTCTTGAAATACTGTTATAAAAAAAATTAAAAAACCAGCAAAACGAAAAAAAAGTTAAAAATAAAAAAAAATCAGATCTGGGAACACCTTTAAAAATAGTATGACAATCCCGAAATGGCTGGGTCGGTCCCGGATTTAGACATGTTGTCCAGGCGTCCTGGAAAATAAAGTTGTGTCCCGGATTTTTTAATTTACTGTTATAATTTATCAAACATTGGTGAAAATGATCACTAAATATGCTACAAATTCTCTCTTTCGGCTGTAAATCAGGTTTTTTTTCGCCTTGGGCGCATTTTTTCAAGGGCATAGATGTCTCAAAAGAACATTTTGCCTATGGCGCCTTTCTTTTTATTGGTTAAAATTTCTGTAAAGTTTTTTGTGTACAGCGTAAATTTTTGCTTAGGACCATAAAGCTTTTGTTTTAAATCATACCGTCAGATCCTGTTTAAGAAATTTCGCCTGCGGCGCAAATTTCGAAATTGTTTTTCTTTTGGATTCGTCTACATATACTTTTTTGTTCCATTGGGGGTTATTTCCACCATTGCCCTCCTCTCTCCTCCCCCGCCATATTACAATATTTACAATAAAATCCACTATAATTTATGTGGTTTGTAAACTTAACATAAAACCTTCCGCATAAATGCTGATAACCTTCAGACAAAAACTATCGACTTTGTCTTGCTTGCGGTCAGTTAAAACTATCGTAAAATTTTAGTGAACCTGAGAATATTCCGATTAAAACAATACAGCAGCAAAAGTCGAAATGAAAATTTATTTGGTAATTATAATAAATCTTACAAATGGGCATTTCTGGGAGTTTTAAATGGAATTCCTACTATCGAGTATTCGTAGAGAAAATTTCTTGAAATCAGGTATAATCGACAATTGCATTCAAGAGAGCTAAGATAAATTTATGTAAGCAAACAAACAAACAAACTGAATTTAAAGTTTATGTTTTTGGACCCATTGCGTCTTCTAGACACGAAATGAATACTGAAAGCCTATTCAACTCATGTTATGTGGCTAACTTGAAAATGTTGACAAACAAACCGAATGTCGGATTTCAATGACCAACTCTACAGACAACAATTCGATACCATTTAAACAATGAACTCTTAAAATTTTTCATTCGCTTTCGAACTACGCATGTAGAACAATTTGATCCCATATGAATACAAAATTTATGTAATTTATGTAATTTTCTTCGGAAAGTTACAACAGAACAAGACGCATTCAAATCCGTTAGGTTCGTAATTGTTACTTGCTATACTATTCCATGCTATAGCAATTGAATAGCGTTGGTAGAAGAAGAGTCCATTAAATGCGTTTATTTCGAATCTGAGATAATCACCTTTCGATGCAAATCAGGTGTGGCTGCAATTAATTCGAGGGATTTGGTGGGAGATGAGGAGTATCTGCAGCAATTATTGAACTGTTACAAGAATGTTGCACTAAAATTAGATCTCCAACATTAACCAGTTTTATAGCGGGCCATCAATTTACATTGTTTCGAAGTATGTAAGAATCACCTTAGAGCTTCTTTTGCGTAAGTGAATTCACCTACGATTTATTGGCAGTTTAGCTTAGAGTTTCACGCATGTTTGGGTATAGCCTTCTATGCATTGAGATTGTATATTTTTTGTAATTTTTCCCGCTTCGAAAATTAACATTTTTGCATAATGAACATTTTCAAAAGGACATAAACTACGAAAGTGCGTGTGAATTTTAATAATTTTATTACTGCGTGAAAATTGGTGTAAAATTGGGAATTGTTTTACTAAAAGTTTTGTTATAAGATTTCTATTATGGTGTAAAATAGCTATAATTTGGTTTTAGTCGAAAGTGGACTGTACAAAGAGGTTTTGAACAGCGGTGTTATGTGCAGAGCACACCCTGAGCATTTCCCAAAAAGTAATGAAATAAAATAGAGATGCAAACCGGGTTTTTGAACGGAATCAAAAACCACTGAAATTTGAATAAACCAAAACCAAACCATAAACCTAACCACTGTGAAAAGTAAGAAATAATGAAAGCACGGAATCACACCTGAAATTTTAAGAAATTCTCAAACAATATGATAATCAAAAACATAACAAAAGCTATAATTGCCACTCTGGCAATTATTGGAGACCCGTATGGTGATATTCGTATCAAAATTCCACTTTGAAGTCAGACTTTCCAATAAGATTTTTTAAAATTTATTTCAATCGGATTTTGATGTATGGGAGATTTATGTAGAATCATGTCCTAAATAACTTTTGTTCTTGGACTTTTTTGATAAGATGCACCGTTTTTTAGATATTTGCAAAAAATGTTTTCGTTCGTATGGTCAATTTTTTCCCATTAACGAACTTGGCCTCGCATTTTACGAAAAACGGATCTGTGCAAAATTTCAAGTCTCTAACTCAATCCGTGCGCCCGCAATCCGCGCCACAGACAGACGGACAGACGGACAGACGGACAGACGGACGGACGGACGGACATGCAAAAATTAATTATTTTTATCATTCTAAACACACTGGTGTAATTCATTTTTGTGTGTGATGACGGGATCTTGACGTTACAAACGGTAAGGCAAAGTTAATATACCCTTTGGTTTCACCATACGGGTATAAAAATACTTATAGGCTGTGCATAAAATTTTTAACTGCACGGTTTTTAATCCCGCTAGTAAAAAATATTCAAAAAATCGCGATAAAATGTGGCAAGAGGTTGGGGAGGTCCGAAAACTTTTATGGCGCCTCGTTTTAAAGACAAGAAAGAATTTTTTTTAATTTAAAAAAATAGTACCGGGCGATTTTTGTAAATTAGGTTCTCTAATTTTCGGTCACCTAAAGCGGTGTTTTAGGTTTTAGGGTGCCAAAAACTCTTTTATTTGCGGGGGTACAAAATTTGTAGTTACGCCAGCCAAAAGCACTAAAAAAAAATTTTTTTGTAAGAAAAATTAAAAAAAAAAACAGCTTAAAAAGTGGCCATACCCTTTTAGCAGTCGTAATTTGGTTTTGAAGATGATAAATTAAATCTAGAAGATCATTTTTTAAAAAAGTCTAATGATTTCCCCCGGTTCATAATTTAAATCATGAGATGAAAAACCGTACATTTTATTTACCATGTTTACAGAACAAGAAGTTCTTTAGGGCATAAAAACAGCAGAAGTTGAAAATCTTCAATTGAGCATCACTTAAACAGTAGCAAGCAAATCTATCTGTCGATCTTGATTTGCAGGTGTCTTGGCCAGAATAGCCGCTGAACCAAAACAGGTGTTCAAATGTTTAGTGGCCGATCGGGACTCTTGCATTACGGTCATCTCAAATGGTGCATACAAACGGCTTTTTTTTATCTTAAAGATAAGATTCAATTGCAAATTTCTAGCATCACGATGGATTGATCGATGGATCGCATCCAATCAGCGACTTGGATTTTTTGAATTCCAGATAAACAGCGAACTGTGTGCCATTTTAGTGAAATGCATTGCTTGTTACATAATTTCTTGCATGTAAATTTCACAATTTGACATTTCGGACTGATTTTCTCGGCGATCATGTTTTGCTGACATCTATAAATGGACAGACATGATCAGTGGTTCTGTTTTACTCCATCCAGCGTTGTTTAGCATAAAGCGTTATGGTTTATTGCTACGCATTTATGTTGTCAATGATTTCATGTTATTGGCTACATATTAAAACCACGGTAGAAGCAGAATGTCGTGTCGATTTAGTAAAAAATTACTCTAAATTCAGGCAAGTACAGGTTTTTATTGTGAGAAACTGTTTCGCTGCGCCCTGAAATTAAAGACTTCTTTATTTTAATTGGTTTTTGTTACATCGATTTGAATTTAATTGAGAAGGCCAATCGTTCAGGCGATTGGGTTAGGCAAAGTTAGGACCGGGTTAGGACTCTATATTTCAATCTGATTATTAACATGGGAATTATTTCTATGTTGAATTTCTTGCATGTCGACTTCAATTCATTGTAGCATTATGTAAATTGCATTTGAACTGCAGAAATGCAAAAAAATTATATTTTTCGCATTCCGGTATGCAAGACATGCTCTAATAAAACATTGTTTCTTTAAATTATGGAAATAAAGAAATCTTATTGATTCGATCGATCAAGTGGAATGTGTTAATTTCAATCGAGATACGGGATTTTGAAAAGTTGGACATTTGTGGGAACGTTTGAGGAAAACATAAAATAAATGTGTTTAGAATATGATTTTGATATACGAAGGGGAGAAGGAATGGTACAGTGTGACCCGTTCAAGAACTTAGCCTGGCTATTTACGAGAAACGTAACTATACAAAATTTCAAGTCTCTAGCTTAATTCTTTCGAAAGTTGTGGTGTTCAGGGACTGGCACGGACAGACAGACGGACGGACATGAGGAAATCAAAAGCTTTTGTCATCCCTAACACCCTGGTGTAGTTCATTTTTGTATCCGATGATTGGTTCGACGAGTTAAAAACGGTCTAGATCTAGTATACTTCTAGATTCTCATATAGCGTATACTCATCCCAGACATTCAGGCGACAGCAGAAAAGGAGTTTGTTGAGCGGAGATTCTAGAAAACACGAAAATTCTTAGAGAGTCGATTAAACTAAAAGTGAAAACCTCATCGAAATTCCTGCAGAGATTCAGAAGATAGCTGGAGAGGGGTTAAAGGGAAGAGGATGGGGTAAATTTTTTAATGGAGGAAGGATGATCATGAGAGTTTTTATCTAACTAAAAAAATTGTATTCGAATTGGTTAGATAGTTCAAAAGTTAGCTGGTGAAGGATTCGGAAGGAGGACGGGGCGGTTACAACTTTAGTATTCAACTTTTGTCATAACTAATATTGCGTTTGTACGAATGGCAATCTGGCATAAAAGAATGGACAAGTTCATTCTTTTATGAGAGATTGACATTTTCTGACAGAAAAAATTACAAAAATTATGCCATTTACACGGGAATTAACATAATGACAAGAAAAAAATGACAATTTTGTCATTCGTGTAAATGTAGCATTACTCTGAAACAAAATTTCTAACATATTGACAAACGAAAAAAATCGATAGTAATATGGTATCGCGGAAAAAATATTCTAGCGATTTTTTTTCACCTTAATTGTGTTATCAATCTTTTGAAGAAATCTTAAACAACTGCCGAATCCAAATGATTTTTTTTGAAACCCCAATTTGTTTTTGTAATATTAATAAATCTGTGTTCTCTAGTCGTGTAATCATTTTTTGTTAATTAAATTTACACTTTTTATGTTTCAGTGATATCTAAACGAAACATTGTGGTTATTAACTTTTTCCCCCCAATAAAACCATTAATTTTTGAGAGCGTATAAAATCAAATGCTGTCACATTTAGAGAAAAAATTACGGTTGAGCTCCTTACAGGTAATAAACATTTACTGAAAACAATTTTATTCACTTAAATGAGGACTTCTAATAGCTTCTAATCATATAATGCGAAAGAAACTCATAAAACACAGTTTATAATGAAACTTGCCTAATAAAAGCAAACTCATCCTATAAAATATTAGTGTTTATAATCGTGAAAATTACTACCTAAACGTTGATCCATTATGAAATTATAAAACACGATTTATATGTCATGAAGATCGGAATGACGTCGACATTTGGCATGGACCATCGCACTCAAAAGTCCAATCGTCCAACGTTCAAGGTTAATTTTGCTAGCTTTAAAAAAAAAGTAATAATTTAATGGAACAAATGTCCCGTATCCCCGGAAAAACTGCCCGTGTATATTTCAAGTGTCTGTAATTGCGGCTCTTAAAACGCCATAAACATCACAGAACAAGTTGACTTGATTGGCATTATTTTCATAGCCGCACGCGAGAAGATTTTCCACATGAAAATTGTGGTAAAGAAATTTAAAATGATAAACACGAGAAAAATATACTTTCCCATTAATTGTGGTCTGTATGATCACCGTATGCAAAAGACACAAAATTACTTATGATTTCAATTGTCAGGGGATTCGATTTTCCATGAAATTTTATGATAAGCGGAGAATTTTGCATTTTCCAAAGACAGTGACACCAATTTTTCCCGAAAGCGTTAGAGTTTTAAAAAAAACCCTCCGTATCCATTAAATACCAAGAGTGGTTCGCGTAAAATTGGTGTCTAAACCAACAATGAGGTGATAATCACGTTGATGACAATGTAGAAAATTTTTCCGACACTATCTAAACGCCATGTTAAGCGTAAACAATGGAAAATTGCTAATGGCAGTCGGTTTGTGTGTTGTTTTTTGGTGCAGTAAATGCAGTAAATGCAGCTCAGAATTTGATTTTGAGTCAAAGATATATTTTTGCATAAAACAACGTCGACATGTTGTGCAGCCGACATATGCTGAAAGGTATTTTCTAATTTTCACTCCCAGATTCATAGATAATGATCGTCCTTTGCAAAGTCAAGTTTGTTGGGTGACACAAGTTTAGCCGATGATCAGTGTTTGAAGGTGAAAATCGTATGGAAAATGCAAATGACGGGATAAAGAGATCTCAGCTAATAATCTTGGGAGAAATTAATTTGCATTAATGGGAGGTACCTACAGTTTATGTAAAAATTCACACTGGCGATTTTTTCTTGAATTTATCCACGAATTTTATTCAGAATCTATTTCCCGAATTTTATTTATCTGTCGCAGAGTAAAGTCAGTCAATAAAAGTTGTCAAAATTTCAATTGATTTCGGCGATCTTCCAGCAGCCGAATAAAATTCGCGGAATAAAGTGTCAGATGTAGAGGATCCCTAGCTGTTTTTTAAAAAAATATTATAGACCCCACAGAATTTTCGTTGACTGGATTTAATAATAGCAAAAATCGTTCGAAATGGATCTGATCAATTTTCCTGGAATTTGCAAAGTTCCAAGTTTTACCGCTGGGTGTTTTTCTTGTCAAATGGGGAAGTTTTCTACTTTCCAACAAAAATATTTTATCAGAGGTTTCTTAAAAACCTTTCACTCCACCACATTTCTGACACAGATATCTATAAAATCTTGAATTTTGTTCAAATCTTTACCAACAACTTTCTTGGAAAGTTCTTCTAGTGCGTCTTGCATATTCACATAGTGTACAATTTTGTACAATTTCCATTGCATTTTCCACAGTTGAATTTTGCCGATTGTGTTTGCATTTTTTTGATGCGCCTCGTTTCGGGTTTATGCAAATCTTCCTCATTTCATTTCAATAAGTAGGAAAACTGACGCCATCGCCATGCCAAATACAAAAGATCTGCATGGAAAATTCTTTTTGAAAAGTCGTCGAAACATGTCAGAAGTGAGACCATGCATGAAAGTCGACTCGTATTCAAAAGGTGTGCATATAGTATGGGCTGGATATGGAAAAATGATTGTGAGTAGGTTATGGACAAGGAGGATTCATTGTGTGCATAAAATTTATTTGCATTTCATATTCACTTTTATAGCATTGCTAAGTTGATAAATAGAAAAGATTGTGTATCTTCTTGTTATTCTTCAGCAGTGGGAGTATCTAAATTTTATGCCAAGTAGAAGCTTATCGTTTTTATCTGGTAGTTGACTTCGGCTCTTCCGTTGATTTTATGGAAAATTGTTTGTTTGTTTGTAATCTATATGCAAAAATGATGTCTTATTTATCCAACTAGAATTGAATGCATGTTTAAAATTAAACTAACTGCCCTGTTATCTTCATTGATTTGACGCTATTAAAGCGTGCAATTCACACACCTAGAAACCTACTTATTGAATGATAGTCGAACAAGTGCTTTACTAGATTTATAGCGCCTTTCGAATTACTTATTTCACTATGCAAAAACACCTGATGGGATCTAGTAAACCTACTAAACTGGTATTATTAAAGTTATATCAACTGATAGTGCAACATAAAAGAAATGAAAGATGTAAGAGGAAACTCAGCATATAAACATTGTGGTAATTATTGTTTTGTGTAACTTATTTGCATTCCGCATAAATTAGCCAAGACGTCAAAACATTAAATCGATAGAATTTGCTGTTGCGTTGCTTTCTTGTAATACGAAAAAAGCAAACGTCTTCAGGTGATCATCAATGGTTGCTAAAGTTATTAATTATATGGAGTTTCAATTACTGTTAATTCAATCGCATTTCATTATTTCACAGGAAAACTTGAGAATTTCTATGTGAATTGTTTGATTTTGTATTATTCGAAAATTGTGTCAAAAGAAGTTCTTTCGTAATTTAAAGATTTTTCTGATTTTCAGAAAAATTAGTAAAAAAAAATGCTATTTCAGAAACAACTTAAAGTTGTGAAACTTTTAAGAATTTTTAAGGGAAGGACAAATTTCAATTTTTCCAGAAAATATCTTGAACTTTTATCCCAGAAAACTTTTAATGGCGGAGTATTTCAATATCCAGGACCCGATCAAGAGGGGGCGAGCTGGGCAATTGCCCAGAGCGGAAAATCTGAGGGCCGGCAAATTGGATTTAGGGTCGGCAAGATTGAAGAGCGGCGAATGTAGGCCCGGCAAATTTTTGAGGGCGCCAAAACAAAAGACTGGCAAATTTCCAGGCGAAAAACTGCGGGAAGGCAATTCAAAGGAGCGGCAAAGTACCAGGTGGTAAATTTTGGGGTCGGTGGGCTCCAATTTTTTCAAAAATGTGATAAGACGCAAAAAATTGAATTACTCTCCGCTTCCAATAGTGGAGTTTTTAATTCAAAGTTATGTTTTACTGTCAACAGTTGAAATACTTCGCCTGCGGCGCATTTTCCATCAAAATTTTGAAGTACCATCGCATTCTTTAAAAAAAAAATCTTCTGCAGTGCAGCGGAAGAAATAGATCGGACCCTGTTAGTATCTGCTGCCCGGCGCCCTCTACCATTGCTGCACTACTGAATTTTCCAAAACTATAATTTTTACAAAGGATTTCTTATGGGAATACTTCTTACTTTTGGCCAAATTTTCAATGTTTTTATTTTTGTATTAATTTAAAAAAAAAAATGTGAGAATCTTAGAAGCACAGATGAAAAATTTTCAGTGGTAAAACAGAGCTCCAAGTGGTGGCACAAAAGAACAGAAAAGTTCGGTTTTGTTTCTCCGTTTTTCTTTTAATTTTTTTTTAAATAATTAAACGAGAAATCGGGGATAAAGAAAAGCTTTTCCGAAGTAATTATGTTATATTACAAAACTGTTGGTTATTATATTTTTAAATATTAAAATGCTACCCATAGATATTAAATATTTTAAATTTCAGCACATAAAAAACTAACGACAGTATTTTTAGTTATTTAGATATTAACGCCTGGTCAATCGAAGTTAAGATTTGGTCAATCGAGTTTAAGAACAAAAATTCAAAAGAAGAAGAAAATTAACGAATCAATGCAAGCTGAGAACCTACTGAAGTAGATTTTTTTTGTAACTTGAAATTACGTAGTAAACATCTATTTTTGTCATTGAATAATAAAATCTTTCAAGTTCTTTTTAAGACGTTATAAAATCGTTAATTATTCAGGAAATGAGAAATTTGGACGTTTAGAAACTTAATTAAAGTTTGTTTAATAACGATTTGCAATTATTAAAGCAAATTTCCGAAAATCAAAACAAAATCTAACCTTGAGGTCCTTGTAAACATTCCAATTCGATAGTGTAATCCCAGCAATCCAAGCTATTCAACTTTGAAATATTTGAACTTGGCGGTGGTGATGAGGCCGTGGACGTAAGAGACGTTATTTCCCAGCAACAATGTTCCTCAACATTGTCGTTTGTCGTCCCATTCGGAATTATGAGACGACCATTTGTATGTCTTTGATTCATTTTCCTGATGGATCGAGGATTTGTATTTCAAACGTTTAAATTATTTTTTGCCATTCACCAAGGGAGGAAAAGGCTCTACGACAAGCTGGATATATTTAAAAAAAATATATTTATAAGTGAAATGCTTTCTTTTGGTACACGAAAAGTCACATTTTAAGCACTGTTTCTTAAGAAAAAAAAGCACAACACTCACACTTGATGTCTGTTAATTTAAAAATTTACTTTGATTAAAGTTTGGATAATTAGAAAAAATTTCTAGCCAGAAATTCTTAATTACCATTGAATGAAAAACGTTAGCATTTCCAAATCATTATTTGAATTAGCAATTATTACCGCGTATTTGCTGCATTACAGAAGTGGCGGTTGTTACATTTTTTAAATATTTTAACGCGGTTTAAGTTGCTTGGGAAAGAAAATCGCTGAAAACGGAAATTGAGTAGTCATAAAGTTGGTATCGGGGTATTCAGTACTTTTCTTTTTAATAAAAAAATGTAGAAAAACAGTCCGCGACAATAACGAATTTCTACACCTTAGAAAATGTCTCCCAAATTCAATTCTTAAACACAGATCTTACAACTTTACAAACGTTTAATACACAACACTTTTTTCGGAAATTTGATTGTACACTTTTGAATCTTATCTACAACATTTGTCTGTAATGGAACTTTGTGCACCCCGATAAGGTTTGCTGGTGTTATTTTTACCTTTCCGGTTACTAATTACGCATATGATAAAAAAAACAAAAAAATATTTTTAATCAGTAAAACACACGCATGTACTTATCATACAATCAGTCGAAGAAAAATGGTGTGTTTTTTTGAAAATTTCGCCAAAATTCTTGGTACACCCAAATTATTTTGAGCCACAAAAAAGATCTAATCTTCACTTAAGACGAGATAAACGATCGAATGATTTACCGGTTAAAGACGCCAAAATTCAAATCGACTGTAACGACATTTAAATGCACTTTGCCTTTTGGCCGACGCCAGCCAACTGAAACCACCGCCGAAGACGATGTTTGCTAGTACTAGACTAGGTAGATAAATCCCGCGATATATTCCGTCACAACCTGGCCAAGTGCACGACGATTTTCCGACTAGTATCAGAATTGGCCAGCGGTGTTTTCTCAAATTGTGCTCACTTTTCCCTCTACTTTTCACATCATACCGGTTGAAAACAACACATAAAATTGGAGTCGTATGTGGAGGTAAATAAACTGAGTTGATTTTTACCTATAATAAGTACAATCCATAGCCAAGAAATAGCCATTCAATCCAACTATACTATCTCACTGTTTGGGGGAACTGCTTTATCGACTTGGAACTACCTTCAACTTGGTATTCAACCGGTGCGATGGACATACGATGTTGAGACTCAGACTAGAAGTGCTCACTGACATTTACCTGAACTGATCATTCTTATGTACAACACCGGCATGTATCCCGTATGTTGCTTCTTACTTTCAGGTGTTTGAACAAAAAACCAAAAAAAAAGTGAACCGAAGTAAAGGTTTTTTTTGCTATTAGGCGAAGCTGCCGCGAGAGTGGATCTAGAAGATTGTCCGATGGTATAAAAAAAACTCAGTTCACTTCTTGCGATCGGTACAAATTTGTAAGTAAGATGGTATCAAATGTGAGAAGAATAGACGAAATACAGAGAAACTTGTTTAGCTGACGTTGTTTTTTTTTGGGGCCTTTAAAGTTGTTCTTAATTTTTGAAAATAAAATTGTTTCATTTGATCTGCTATTATACTTGCAGGGCATAAATAAAACTAGTTGTTAAATAAATCCAAAAATGGAATTGCACCAAAAAATTCGAAAAAAAATCTCGCATAACTTTAAGAATGCGCATGGATTTTTTTTATGACTTTTTTGAAATATTTTTTCTTCAAACAGGCCACGGTTAGGCCCAAGCGTGGCCTAGTTTGGAGAGGGACAACAAAATCGAGAAAAAACATATTTTTACTATAAAACAATAAAAATGTACAACTTTAACACGTTGACTGCCACCATGGAAGCGAAAAAATCGGGTTTCAGATGCCAGTAGACTTTTTTATGAATTACCTTGAAATGATATTATTTTTATAAATTTGCGATGTACATCGCAATATACCGCTTGTGGTTAGTGTGTTGACGTGGAACATGCAAAAAAGGTGGAAAACGTTTGCTTTTGGTTCATGTTTTATTCTGTTGGGGCCTCAAATTTTCCCTTCGCCTAGGGCCTCAAAATTAGTAAAACTTACAATTCAGTATGCTTGAAAAAAACATCTACGAAGACGTCTTTTTTTCTGAGTTTGGAAATTAAAAGTCGTTCTCTTAAGCCGCAAATGTTTGTTAAAAAATGACTCTTCAAAAATAGGTTCTACTGTGCAATGGGAAATACTCTCCAGTAGGTACTGAAATATTCTAGTTGTCGTCACGTACGTGTATCTGTATATGGTGCAACCCATTTACTTCAAACCTTTGAATTTAAAATAAGTCTTTTTTCGTGTATCTTTACGCTAGTTTGAAGCGAACGCGAGTCGCTTTTTATTATCAATGGCATGCGTTGTACGGAAAATGGGAAGGAAAAAGTGGAAGCATCCAAGAAAGAAGATAATTTTTAGAATAACTTTAGGTCAACAACTTTGAATAAAAGCAGGAAAAAAAATTATGCTCTTACAAAGTGTGGATCTCAAGTTGTTACGAAAGTTTAAACTAGGAAAGATACAAATATCTAGTTTCGCATTTAACTTGTTATTTTATTACGAAATTTTACAATGTAAAGATTGTGCTAAAATTCGCAGAATTTAATGCCATTGCGTTACAATTTTTGTTGAAACATGAAAAAAAGTGTGAAACATTTTCGTTTATTTGAAGCAGGAGGGAATCGTTCCGATTTTTTTCAAATATATCACAGCACCGTTCTTAATTTTTATACAAATTCAAATTTGATTTTGTATCAACTTCGTTTGTGATTCATTCAACTAAGGTCACATTGTAATTTATGAAAATCACAATTTTCATTGTTTAATTCAACTATAGTTTGGGATCACGTAAATGATCACGTTTAATGTCAATTAACAATCACGTTCAATATCAACTTCGTAAAAAACGATCTCGTTCAAGTTGACAATGAATTGTTATAAGACCAGACCGCTCCTATTTTAAGGTGCCAAGCCTGGCCCGTGACTCAACCATGAGCGGCACGTCATTCAAGCTAGCCGCAGGGGAGAGAGGGGGTAGGTTTAGCTCAGGTGGGTCACAACAGAAAAACCGAGACGTGCCTTGTCCGACATCCTAAATATGAAGCAAGGTCATGTGATGCTGAGCATCCTTCGAGAGTCAATCACGCGCGGAACTTTACAAAAACATAATGCAATCTAACATATTACTTTATTAAATGTCCTTTTGCATATAAACGAATTTCAAAAAAAAACTAATTGAATCAGAAAACATCAATGTTCCAATCTAATAATCGCACTCCGTGCGCACAAATATGAGACACGATTAGTTTACAATATTTATCACAATTTATCAGCTTAGGTTATAATTTAATTCATTTCAAAAAAAAAAAATATACACATCATTTTCACCTTAATTTAATCCTTTCTTTTTTTTTTTTTTTTTTAATTTGTTAAAACTGTTCAAAGTACTCACCGAGCTCCTCGACGATAGCGTGCACGTTATGGTCTGCTGCTCGAAGTTATTTTACTGTTTTAGGTGAAAAGGATTTTTACAAACGTATTATTCTGATCCTGATTCAATTTATTTAACTAGTAAGTTTTATGACAAGATGTCTGATGCAGCTTCCCGCTTCTGGACGCTTCGCTGACCGTCCGGTAATCCCTCGTTTGGTTGGGCTTAACTCCCGCAAACAAAAAACAAAAACCTCTTTTGCGGATCCAGAATTTAAATATGAGCTGGATTAACTTCCCTTGCTAGATGATTTGACCGGGTGACCCAAAAGTCAAAACTGCGGTCGGAACAAAATTTCGTGAGCAAGAGTGGTTTCACACCAGTCCAGTGCTCCTGCTCCGTGCGGCCAATATTAGCCTTTTCCGGAACAGACTTTAAACCACTCTTGAGATCCTGTTTTCTTGTGCGGTGTAAAACAGTTCTTCTTAGATTCTGCTTTCTTTTCCGAATGACTCAATTTCTCCTTTTTTACACCGGAGATCGTATGGGGATTTCTTAGTACCCCTTCTTAAAAAGAAATTACAATTTTTTTTGCGCACTGGACTGACGATGTGCTTCAAAGGAATTTTCACCGCAAAAAGAATCGCCACGTCTATCGGGCCTAGTTGATCAGCCGATTTTTTTGCAGACTGGTTTTTTTACCGTGCTATAATAAACGATAGCAGAACAATTTGCACATTGTATAATCTGCAACTTGTTGTTGCTAGGCATGTCAGTCGCATCCAATGCCAATGAGAAATACAATTCCATGGCTATTTGGAAATGTATCATTGTCCATTGTAATCATTATGAAGCTTGGAAAACAGGGATGATAAAGTGCGCTAATCATGACGGAACTTTGCTAATAGGTATTTAGTCCGACTGCGCACATATCACCACAAATTTGTTTGCGAAGGAGAGCTCGCTTGCATGAAACTAACAAATTTGCTGTAAGCAGGAGGTTAAGATGAAGTTCATTTACTGTTTTTATGCTAATACATGTAGCAAACGTGGGGCCCGTCCACCCCTGAGATTACAAGTGTCTCATGCTTTAAAATAAAAAGGCGCAAAAAGGTTTGCTAGCCGGGACAAAACCGACAATAAATACAAAAAGAAAACTTATGAAACAAAAAAAAAACTTTTAACCGGGTCTTAAATTCATTGCGTGATATATGCCAATTTTTTTTCCTTTCAGATCTTCAACTTCATAAAGTGAATTTCCTATTTTTCGAGTAACTCGACATTTCAGAAACTTTTTAGCCAGTTTCGCATTGTACCCTTTTACGAAGTTGCTCTGAGTAAAGTTCCTTCGGAAAATTTCCTGGCCTGGAGCATAGCTAACGGGCTTGGATCGAGTATTGTAAGCTTTTTCGCCCTGCAGATGAGCTTTGGAAAGATTCTGCTGCACCCGAGCACGAATATTTGCGAGTTTATCATTCGATGGCATGACTTGAGTGTCCTTTACACCGAGCTTGTCGAGCTTCTTCAACAAATCGTACGAGGACCCATGACAAACCATGTGCTGGCCGAAAAGCACGTAGTAAGGAGATGTACCTAACGAGACATGCATTGAGCTCCTTAACGCTGCACCAATATTTTGCAGCTGGACATCCCAATCAGCATGATTTTCACCTATGTAAGCTCTGATTGCGGCCAAAAGTGTGCGGTTCACTCTTTCGGATTTGTTGGCCTGTGGGGCGTAAAGAGCTGTCAACTCATGCCTCACACCGTGATTCGTGAGAAACTCCTTGATTTCCTTTGACACAAACTGTGGTCCATTGTCGGAAAACAAAGATTCTGGCGTGCCAAAAATGGAAAAAACTTTTTCCAAGTATGAAATAACAAGAGCTGCAGATGCCTTTTTCAACGGTTTGAGCAGTGGGAATCGAGAAAAATGATCGACCACTATTAGAAGCATTGTGTTTCCGGTCTTGCTACGCGGATATGGGCCGAGAAAATCAACGTAAATTCGTTGCCATGGTCTGGAGACTATAATTTCGGACCCCATCGGTGGTCGAACCACAAAGTTGGGTGCCTTTGTCTCTTTACAGACGTCGCAAGAGGATACGAATTTACGGACTTCAAGACTCATTCTGGGCCAATAAAATTTTCTTCTCAGAATGTCTAAGGTTTTTCCAACTCCTCCGTGTGCTGCTTTAGGTGGACAATGAGCACTGACTATTAGATCCTTTCGCAAGGCTTCAGGGATGTATAGACGCCAAATATCCTCCTCAGCCTCTGGAGAATCCTCACGAAATTTTACACGCTTGAAAACCAAATCATCAATTATGCACATATCTGGTAGATTATTAATGTTATCGCGAATGGTCAATCTTAGTTCCTCATAATCTGCTGATTGGAAGTGTGGAGAATTTAGGTCAACATCCAGCATTTGATCTTCTAGCTCTGAGATTTCCTCAAAAGCACGGGATAGAGCATCCGGCACGACGTTCATCGAGCCCTTTCGGTGGAGAATGTCAAAGTCGTAGCGTTGCAATTCTAGGCTCCAACGTGCTAAACGACCGTTGAGATCTCTATGTTGCATCAACCACTTTAAGCTAGAGTGGTCGGTTATTATTGTAAAATGATAACCTTCAACGAATTGCCTGAATTTTTTGACACTTTCCACCACTGCCAAACACTCTATTTCCGTTACCGTGTAGTTTTTCTGGGCCTGATTGAGCTTTCTCGAGATGAAAGCTATCGGATGTTCGTGTCCGTTTTCGTCCAGCTGAAAAAGAACGCCACCAATTCCAGAGCTGCTTGCATCGCATTGGATATGAAAAGTTTTTGCAAAATCGGGATTTACTAAAACTGGAGCGTTAGTGAGTTTCGACTTCAACACATCGAACGCGATTTGAGCTTCTTGAGTCCATTCGAATTTTTTTGTTTTCTTCAGCAGGTCTGTAATCGGTGCCGCTAAGGACGCGTACTCGGCAATAAATCGTCTATACCATCCGGTTAGACCCAGAAAGCTACGCACTGCTTTCGTCTTTTTCGGTATCGGAAACTCTTGTATTGACGCTATTTTCTCGGGGTCGGTTCTAATACAACCGTGGCCAATAATAAAACCCAAAAATTTTACTTCCGTCATGCAGAAACTACATTTGGCCAAATTAACGGTGAGTCCTGCTTCGCGAAGAGCAAAAGCTAAGGCTGATAACACTTTTATGTGCGTGGAAAAATCGGGACTTGTGACAAGAAAATCATCGAGATATTTTCTCACATACCTTTGCAGTTCGTGTGAAATTTTCTGAATGATTTTGTCTGCTAATCTACACATTGATTGTGATGCGTTGCACAAACCAAAAGCTGTCACTTTATAGTGATATAATGGCCTACCTGGGACAGTGAAGGCTGTTTTCTCCTTTGACTCCTTTGATAACGGAATCTGCCAAAAGGCATCTTTAAGGTCAATCTTCGAAATGAAGCGTGTATCCCCCAATTGACTCAATTCCGCATCAATGTTTGGCAAAGGATATGCATCCTTCTTTGTCAGCGAGTTTAGTTTCCTGGAATCCAAACACAATCTTATCTTTCCAGGCTTTCTGACGAGAACTACAGGAGAATTCCACGCACTGTAACTTTCTTCAATGACGTCCATCTCCAGCATTCTGTCCAATTCGGCGTGCATTTGCTGAAGAATGGGTGGTGAAACAGGATAAAATCGCTGTTTCACAGGTACAGAACTACCCACGTCAATCACATGCTCGATAAGATCAGTTCTTCCAAGACCATCCTTGGCAAAGTCAGGGAAGAGTTCTTTGACCCCAGCTAGCTGTCTGATTTGGACTTCCGTCAGTACGTGTTTATTTTTTTCGACCTCCGAAGTCGCTTTGGACAACTCACTTACAAACAAGGGTGAAATCCCGTAAGTTTGCCAAAAATCTATGCCCAAGTAAAGACTTTGTGTTAAAGTAGGCACGATATACAAGGTAATCTTCTTTGTCACACCCCTAAAGTTAACGTTCGTATGCACAAAACCCAAAATTTGCTGTTTGGCACCATCCGCTGTATTTATTGAAGAAGAAGATTTGGACCAACGTAATTTCAAATCTTTCAAAAGTTCCAGAGCTCCGCTGCCCAAGCAGCTAACGGTAGCTCCGCTATCGAGCAATCCTTTGATTGCCCTTCCGCCAATTTCGATAGTTGCGTAAGGTCGCATATCATCTGTGGTAGCTAAGGAACAAGCAGCAAATTTCGAATGCAAAACACGCTTTCTTTTCCAAAAATTTCTTTGACGCAGTGTTCTTGGTTTGGGTAGCGAAATCGCATCATGGAATTCACAAATTTCTTCGTTGAAGATTCTGTCTCTAATTTCGTTATACTTTTTTAATTTTTCCTCGAAGTTCGGTATATCACGCTGAATTTTATTTGAACTAAGACATTTATAAGACCGATTTATCAATCTAACAGGACTATTCTTATTACTATCACTAATTCTACAAAGAACATTAAATGGTTCGGGACAATTTAATGGGGCGACAAGATTCTTGTCTAATTCATTCTCTTGTCCGGTTGATGGGTTTCCGAGCGCGCTTGGCCGGACATCGACACGCTCGCCGGTACATTTCCCGGAGAACATCTGGGACACTTCCACTTAATTACTCCAGGCATCCCACAACTGAAACAAAATTTCCTCCAGTTTTGGGCTTGACAGTCCATAAAGTTGTGACCAGGTTCTTGGCAGTTCCAACATTTCAAACTTGGTCTGCTAGAATTGCTTGACGCACCGTTAGCATAAGCGGCAATCTCTTCCGGTGGAAGACTTGGATACTCTGAAGAAGAATCACTGGCTTCAGACAGCTCGCTCACAACTCTAGAGCTTGGAGGGTAAGAGAAACGTGTCATTTGAGATGCCACGCTTCGAAAATATCTCTCCGCTTGCATACACAAATCTCTAAGCTGCTCAACAGAGGTAATCGTTTGATACAAAATCATCTGATGAATTCTAGGATCTAAATTCAACTTTAAGACACCTATCAGTTCAATCTCGTCCATCGCATGTTCCATCTGATTATTTAGCGCGATGATATCCTGACTATAGTCGGAGAAAGACTCTCCTTTCGCCTGCCTGCGCTTCAGGATATCGAATTTAATCTCGCTATCGGACTTATATCCTCGGAACTCACCTAACACAGCTTCTTTCAACTGAGGCCAAGTCATGTGGCGATGGCGTTGACTATAGTTCCAATACCACCTGTTCGCTTTGCCCGTGAGCATACGATAAAAATTTGTGCAAACATACGAATAATCGACTCCGTCTGCTTTTACTAAGGACTCAATTCGAAAAACAAATTCATTTACGGTAATACCTTTATGACTGCCGTCAAAACTCAGATTCCATTTGGAGATTGGACTTTTTGATCTTACATTTGTTAAACCACTGGAATGAAATGGACGAGATGTGCGTCCAAATGGTTGTACGTTCGAGTAAGTAGAGGGATCTTGGGAATATGGTGACAATTTGGCTTGACCAGGACCAAATAACGAGGTGGAAGACATCGGCTGATTCACATTCACAACTTGTGGATTTTGTGCATTTTGGACTAGGTTATTGTTGTTGTTTGCTGGTATCGTGGACACAGGCTGGGTAATTTGAGAAATGGTTAAGGCACTAATACTTTCAACACGTGTATTCAACAGTATTATTTCCTGAGAAAGATTCTGATACATACTTGCAACTGTTTTGGACAATTCAATGATATTTGCGTTTGTCACTGACAATTGTGCGGTAAGCTCATTCGTTTCGTCCTGCGGAACTCGAACTTGTGGTTCCTGAACCTGTGGGGTGTGAAGAATAGCTTGCACAGTTTGAGTGGTTGTCAAATTGCTTTCCTTACTCACATTTACCTGATCGTTCGCAGCCTTGATTGCATTTTCGTCTGACATTGGCATCTTGGCCGTAACCATAGCCATTGCGCTCAAAACTCGCTGCAAATCCTTTGCGGCAAAGCTTCTCAACGTCTGCGCAAATTCTGTACAGTCGGAGAAAACGCTGCCGAAGAGAAGTATCCTGCTGTCTATATGAAACAGACGAGAAGCAATCTTGACCAATTCTATCTCGTTACAAGATCGTATAGCGTTGGAAATAGCTCGTTGAATATCTAGGAATCTATTTTCTAGAAATTTCTTTTCATTGTCCTTATCCAGCACCGTAGGATAAGAGATATTCTCTGCAGTTAAACCTGCATTTGGCAAAAGCCACTGTCTTTTCACCTCAGCAAGAGCATTCTGATCATCGGGAATACCTCTAATCAAAAGCTCATATGCCAATTCGTCCGCCTCCAAGAAAATGGGATCAACTTTAATATTCGTCATCATAAAAATACTCTAATACCAAAAAGCTTAATATCAAAAAAATTAGACAAGAGGAGCAAATTCTCAATTTAATTCAAAAGAACCGCCGATCAGCTGATCGTTCCAAACAAAATACACTAAACTTAGAATCGAGACAAAATAGCGCAACTTTGCGTAAAACAATAATAAACGTAAACGTAAACGTAAATCGCAATGAGATTGCAATCAATGAATCCTAGATCATTGATGAAAACGACTAATTCACCACAGTCAAACTATCAATGGGATATAAATTTCAACTAATAGTTAAGCCCAACTTCTCCTCGAGAAATATCTAGTTCACCACTCTGTTGGTAAACTTAATACTTAAACACTTTACTTTTATGTATTTATCATGACCATTATGACTCTCTCCAGATCCTCAAAACATCAATGACCTTAAAAGGGGAAATTATTTAAAAATCAAAATATGAGATGTGCGTAAAACTTCCTCTTGGTGAGAGAGGGTAAAAATATAGCTCGACTAAAAACATTTTTTTCTATCAATTGAAAGTTGTACACGACTTGCCGTTGCTTACTACAGCCGGATTTGTGTGTAATACATTATTTTATCAATGAAGATTTTGTTTTGAAAAGATCGCGACATTACAATTGACCCAATTGCAAATGTGTGATGCATTCATGCAATCTTAGATGGAATTTACTAATTAATCGAACTATTTAATTTGAATTGTTGCAATCTGAATATCTGATTCAAAGAAGAGATTATCAAAATATTTTTTTTTTTTTTCTTCTAAAGCAGGTAATGTGCGACGTGATGTTGCTCATACGTAATCAACAACATTACCATTCTTAAAAGAAAAATAAATCGTAATAATCGCGACATCTGAACCACTTCAAAAAAAATCGTTCAGGTGTAAAAAAAATCCTGCAATTATTGATGTTCAATATACATTTCTAGAATTATCCATCGTTTCTAATGTTTTCGACGTCTATTTAATCAAAATGCGATAAGCGAATTACTACAGTAATTTCCCTATGTTCTGCAAATTGACTGTTCGACATCCGTATCTTCTTTGAATCAGAGTGCTGTGCGACAAGAAATAATTGTTTAATCTAAAAGATATGTGAAAATTTAATACAAAATAGCAAGGCAATTTTAATGGAAAATTTACTGGTTCAAAAATCTTATTTGCAACAACTCTCCGTCATCACCAAAAAGTTAAACTAGAGCATTAGGGATTCGAAAAAAAGTTACAAAATTTATTATTCGATAAATTTGAGATACTCGAGCCTTTCCCAATAGAGAGACTCGGCTACCTCGTTGGGCGCCATTCTGTTATAAGACCAGACCGCTCCTATTTTAAGGTGCCAAGCCTGGCCCGTGACTCAACCATGAGCGGCACGTCATTCAAGCTAGCCGCAGGGGAGAGAGGGGGTAGGTTTAGCTCAGGTGGGTCACAACAGAAAAACCGAGACGTGCCTTGTCCGACATCCTAAATATGAAGCAAGGTCATGTGATGCTGAGCATCCTTCGAGAGTCAATCACGCGCGGAACTTTACAAAAACATAATGCAATCTAACATATTACTTTATTAAATGTCCTTTTGCATATAAACGAATTTCAAAAAAAAACTAATTGAATCAGAAAACATCAATGTTCCAATCTAATAATCGCACTCCGTGCGCACAAATATGAGACACGATTAGTTTACAATATTTATCACAATTTATCAGCTTAGGTTATAATTTAATTCATTTCAAAAAAAAAAAATATACACATCATTTTCACCTTAATTTAATCCTTTCTTTTTTTTTTTTTTTTTAATTTGTTAAAACTGTTCAAAGTACTCACCGAGCTCCTCGACGATAGCGTGCACGTTATGGTCTGCTGCTCGAAGTTATTTTACTGTTTTAGGTGAAAAGGATTTTTACAAACGTATTATTCTGATCCTGATTCAATTTATTTAACTAGTAAGTTTTATGACAAGATGTCTGATGCAGCTTCCCGCTTCTGGACGCTTCGCTGACCGTCCGGTAATCCCTCGTTTGGTTGGGCTTAACTCCCGCAAACAAAAAACAAAAACCTCTTTTGCGGATCCAGAATTTAAATATGAGCTGGATTAACTTCCCTTGCTAGATGATTTGACCGGGTGACCCAAAAGTCAAAACTGCGGTCGGAACAAAATTTCGTGAGCAAGAGTGGTTTCACACCAGTCCAGTGCTCCTGCTCCGTGCGGCCAATATTAGCCTTTTCCGGAACAGACTTTAAACCACTCTTGAGATCCTGTTTTCTTGTGCGGTGTAAAACAGTTCTTCTTAGATTCTGCTTTCTTTTCCGAATGACTCAATTTCTCCTTTTTTACACCGGAGATCGTATGGGGATTTCTTAGTACCCCTTCTTAAAAAGAAATTACAATTTTTTTTGCGCACTGGACTGACGATGTGCTTCAAAGGAATTTTCACCGCAAAAAGAATCGCCACGTCTATCGGGCCTAGTTGATCAGCCGATTTTTTTGCAGACTGGTTTTTTTACCGTGCTATAATAAACGATAGCAGAACAATTTGCACATTGTATAATCTGCAACTTGTTGTTGCTAGGCATGTCAGTCGCATCCAATGCCAATGAGAAATACAATTCCATGGCTATTTGGAAATGTATCATTGTCCATTGTAATCATTATGAAGCTTGGAAAACAGGGATGATAAAGTGCGCTAATCATGACGGAACTTTGCTAATAGGTATTTAGTCCGACTGCGCACATATCAGAATGTGATCGCTATTTTACAAGGAACGTGATCGCTAAATGAAAATGAACGTGATCCTTTAATCATACAAAGTTTAGTTGAATTAAACAATGAAAATGGTGTCGTTTTGATAAATAACAATGTGTTCTTAGTTGAATCAACTACGAACGAAGTTGTAGCAAAATCAACGAATGAAATTTTTCTCCGTGCTAGGAGTTATAAACGGTGGTAGACCGCGCCATGTGTCGAAGTTTTTTGGACCTCCAAAATCTGGCCCCAAATTTTTTTTTAACATATTTTGGGCTTCTAAAACCGATCCTTAAATTTTCGGTCGTGATAGATAATTTACAAAAATTTTTAGTTTTTGATATCTACAAAAATTTGTTCCCTGTAGTTCCGCTACAACAGTATGGAGAGTCTAAAACATTAGTTTACGTCATCCAAGATATGAATATTATTTTTATTCGCTGATTTTCTAATTTTGATTAACAAATTTCCTCATTCTTAAAGATTCTCAAAACGACCGGAATGAAAGGTAATATGTAAACCTCATTATCATCGCACATCACTTCCAGACGCCAGAAAACTTCTTACCAAATTCCTTAACCACACGACGAAGCCACAGCCGCCGTCTTAGCAAATGATGTCACTGTGCGAATGCGGAAGTAAACATTGTCTCCAGACGTAAGAACCTCCACCACCCGCGATATCGCATTAGAATGGAGACATTCTCGGACATTCTTGAACGCTTAGTAAATAAAAGCGCGCAATGGTTTCATCTTTCATTTATCCTTTTTCACGCAACACCAGATAAGAGTTGATCTTCTTACTGGTTTGTCTGCTAAGAACATGGCAGTTTTATAAGGCTAGAATCAGTTTTTCTTTTTTTCATCATATTTTTCTTCATCTTTTTGTAAGCGCATTTACAGCTAAACCACATAATCTAATTATACCCTTGGTAAAGGGAGAGTAACTCGAGAGTACACAATCGTCGATTCACCTGAAAACCGTCGAAGTACTATCGGAGCCAGTGAATAACGTTTACCTAAGATAGTTCTTCGAGACTCTCTATCGGGTTTCCTTCAAGACTCTATCATCCATTGAGTTTATTGAAGTTTCACGGCATCGGCATAGAAAAAAATGCTCACAGAACATTTACCTTTGCTGCTTTTGTTGCCATAACAGGTAAATGAATGTTTTGTTTGAGGAAGCTAATAAAGTCAGCATAATTGGTTTCGTTACATTCACCTCAGATCCATCATAAACACTCCGACACCCATCAAACTGTGAGCACTTTGGGTCTTTTTCTATCTCGTAATTGTCCAAGTACGGATGATGAAGTGTAAACTCGGATGGGATTAGCCGGGAACATAAAAATCTAATCAGAATTCACATAAAGCTAAATAAATCACATCAATTGAAATGCCACAGCATAAAGTCAACTAATACACGGTAATGCTTTAATTTGGAGCATAAATAGAGCCCTTTTAATGTCGGTATTCGTGGTCGGCTGGGAAATGTACTTTTGACTGACTGGAGTAGAATTAAGCTTTCTGATAGTGATATCTCCATGTGGTTGAATCCATTAGAGACATGCATGGGCTGCGGAATATTTTATGCTATGAGATAAATTGGTATGCAAAAAAACATACACTTGATTATGCTTTATTCGACTCTGAATGATTCCATTTGCTGAAATATTCAATTTAAAACTGTAATTTTCAGTCAGAGACCTTTGAATGAAGTAATTTTACGTTTTATTAAAAAAATAATAATCAAATTTTATTTGCATAACGATATTTTCAAAAGTTTTGTGTGAAATATCTTCGTGTTTATTTCTAGCGGCTCAGTAGTTTTTCATGAATCAGAAAAATTAAATTATTTTAGATTTTATCGTTTTCTCAAGCAAACAAATATTTGAAAGCAATTAATAATTTTGTATTTTATTTACTTGATTTCAATATTTTTAATGGTTTGAAAATTAACACGCCACCAGGATATCTTTAAAAATTCCGGGCATAGAGTAGAATTTGTAATTTTAAGCAACTTTTACTTCAATTATGGTATATTCGAATTGGCCGCTCTTTTTACCCGAAAATTGCTCGATCTAGATTTTAAATAAAATAAAAAAATTTGATGATTTTTTTCTACCAAAATTGTATTTAATAAAGTAGGCACTCTTCGACTCCAGAGAAGAGCATACTCTAAATCTGAGATTCGAATTCTCCATTAGAGCGGATGAGCCAATATTTCAGCACAATCGGTCGCGTGGAGTTGTGAGTTAGAGTTTCAAAAATTAGCAAGATTAGGTCCTATTTTGTATGTATGTTTTTTAGTCTCAAAAAATATCCGTGAAAGAGCAAAATTTTTTCTTTTGAAAATTCGCGGTAAAACCAACAATTTTCTTGAAGGCGCATGTATGATTTTCCCTCCCCGCTCGACAGAAAATTTTGAAATCTATTTATTTGGAGATTTTAGGGGTCTCATAAAACGCAGACGCCCGTTGCCTTTTTCGAGAACACTGAGGCCAAGAAGCATTTGGCCGTTTTTTTCAATTAGAAGAATCGAAAATGCTATTAGAGATAATTTTATTCAAATTGAATCGAGTTTATAATAATTTTCATACTTTTCTTAAAAACTTCCTTATAAAAACTACTGCTATTAACTATTGTTGTATAAATGATAAATATTTCCGGTTTTGGGATGCATTTTCTGTGTTTTCTGTTATTTAAATTCAAAATTCTCCTACGGATAGAAAGTGATTGACCTGTAGTTAAAAAAAAAAGATGCTGCAAAAGGCATTTAAATGGCAATTCACTTTTAAAATTGCATGATGAATTGTTTGCTAATTGAAATTATTTTCCGGCATATATCACCAAATCCTAACCGTTTCCCCGACGAAAAAGCGACAAAATCCACCGCAAAAGAAAATCTTATAAAGATTCAATCAGCTACCGATTGTCGGTTCATGGACGGTTGAAGTTTTCATGGGATTTTCTCAATTCAACGCAAGTCTGATACGTTTGGCGTCTCATTTCCCTTTCGCTTGGAAAATAATTTTAAATTCATGAAATTCGCAATTGTTCTCTATAAACTCAAGTGGCCAGCCGTTCGGTAAAGATTTATCTCAAAGAAAATTGCAATGTCTCACGTGTATTTCAGACTGGATCGGGTTAAAAGAGTTAAAAAAAATCTCATAAAAAATCGCAATGCAGAAAAATTCTCCTCCCGTTTTACATTTCCTCCCATTAAAATATATGCAAGTGTTTTGCAAGTGTAATTTTGTAAAATGTTGACTGATCCAACATTCAACTGAAAAGTATTGCAGTTTTCCAACACAATTTTCAACAGTTTGAAGAAGACCTTCATAATTGAAGATAATTTTGTCTATAAAGTAAGTAGCATAGAAACGGACTTTCTTTTTTTTATGTGTCTTACATAAAAAAATTAGTGGATGAAAATGTGATTATTAAAAATTTTGACTCGTAGTTTGAAAAATTAAAGCTGGTTAGGCTGCACCTGAAGATGGTCGCTGGCTTCCAAAAGAAAACAAGTTCACATAGCTGTATTTATAGAACAGATATATCTAAACTTATTACAAGAAATTTCGGACATAAAAAGATCCATATATAATAGAACGATACCAGATAGAACGATACCAGATAGATGTCACAAAAAAAATTTTTTTTTTGCTTAATAACTAAAAGGGGTTTTCTTTCTGACTTTCCTCAAAGTTTCGAACAAAATTTTAATTTTTTTGGACACCTATATTTTATATTCGATTTCAATGAATGATTTCACGCATCTATGGCCCATAACTAAGTCATGCTCCCTAAAATGCCGGCCGGTTACACAAAAGTTCATTAAACGAATCTTAACACTTTTTACCACCGAGTCGATTAAAATCTCATTCACAAAAGTGCTGAAGAAGACATATTCGAGTCAGTTTTTTTTTCTTAAATTTTCTGTGAGGCAGTTTTCAAAGAAAAACCATAGTTTTATATGTTTAATCTTCATTGGAAAGAGTACTTGTCTCGGATGTCAGTCAGGTGGCAAAGACTTAGTTTTTGCTACTAATTCAGAAGCAATTTTACACATGTAACAAATGACAATCATTTGTCTGGGAAATAAATTTCGCTTGATATTGCGATAAGTTTTCACTTTTTTGAATCTTAATTCAAAAAAATATTGTTTGGATTCTGCGGTTCTAATAAATGTATAAATAGATATATTTTATTCTCTCTGGTGAAGAATAGGAGGGGATAGGGGATGGGGGGATGGGGGGGGGGGTTGTTTTTAACCTCGATCAAAGGGAACAGAGTTTAATTAAATTTTTGTTTGTCATTATATCAAAAATGTGTTCCGTGTTTTTAAAATATAACAAAAATTGCACCGCAGACAAAATTTAAAAAACATCTGAAAATTATTTAATAAGATGCGCAGCAAAAGTACTTCACCAGAAAAATCCGCTAGTATATTAATTTCTGAGGAAACTGTGCCGCAGGCGAAATTTTTTAGGTTCAAGGTCAATTTTTTAGTGATAAAGAAATTACAACACTAGATTGCATAATTTCAGGATAAAAGGTTAGTTCCCGGGACATGCCGTGACAATATGCCTAAACCTAGGACTGTCCCGGCCATTCCGGGACGTTTAGTCACCCTATGGAAATCCCATTGAATATCTCTTTCATTTTTCTTATAAATAGATCCATCCAACATAATCGATTCAAATCCCATAAAATTGTAATCCAATGATTTACATTCAGTTGAGGTGACTAAAGTAATGTCGCGCCTCGAACTTTATTTCACGATATTCACCTTATCGATGGTGTTTACCACCTGTGGGTCAGGTGATTATTCTGTTGTACAGGAAAATTTCGTGACCAGCCAACCATTGAAATGACCTCCGTGGCAGTTTCTTGGTCTGAAAATTCACCGCTAAAAAGGAAAATTTGCTGTAAACAACGAGAAAATCGAAATCGTAGATTTTCAAATTTTCCACAAATCAAGTTTCACACAACGTTCGCAATTAAAAACACATTTTCAGCTCTTTAACTGTGATTTGTGTGGGAAATTCTGTGTTTGGCTATACATTTAAACAGGAAGTCGAAGTGACATCCGCGTATCGGAAGAGTTCACAAATTATGAAAATGACGGGGAAGAGGTGAGAGATTCCGAGTTGTCGATTGCCATTTCTAACGCAGATTTACACTTTTTTATGACTTCTATATACGTTTTTTTACGGTGGTAGATACTTGAGTGTCAATTGAATCTCAATGGAGTTGTGAGGAAAGGTGAGTAAAAAACAGGTAAAAAGTGGGCAAAAATTTTATTCAACTGAAATGCATTTGGATATTTTGGGTCATAAGTAATTTCTATTTATTGCAGGTTAATTGCGATCGAACGATCATTAAAAGAAGATCCCCTGATGGGAACTAAGCCGATTGTGCAATGCACTGAAGCTGTCTTGGACTTCGTTTTAGTCTTTTGTTGGAGTTCAATGAATGAAGTCGATATTCATAAAACGCGAATAGTAGGAACTTGGATTTTCCAATCCCTGATGCGTGTTTTTTTTTGATATGACAGAATGCAATGATTTGTGGGTTTCTGGAAATGCTGAAATCTTTCAATGATCTACAATTATGCAATTCGCTTTTGAATTTTATACAACGAACAAACTGTGAAGTGAATTTTACTTTCAACTCAATTTTTTGAAGGTGTCTTTCTCAAATGAATGGAGATTGAAAATATGTTCGATCTTTTGATGCTGACTGAAATTTTTAATTTGACACATAGATTGTTGAACAAAATTATGAAGAAATATTTTGACAGATTTATGTACGCTACATCAAGATCTATTATTTGGATTTTCTTAGTAATTTTTAAGCAAGAAGCATCTTAGATTTTCGAAACTGTTTGCATATATTTTAATGTACGTATTTTGCAATGAAACGAATAGAAATTTCTGAAATTCTTATGAAAAATCTAGGTTCTTAAATAGGTAGTATAATTATTGGAAAGCATTTTTAATTCGAACAAGAAAAGCTACAATCGCTAGCAACCAACCGTCAAATACTCTATATGAGAACAGAGAAAATGTTTATTAAGCAGAAATCTATTTGTATGGAAAACGGCAGAAGGAGTGGTGCGATTGGATTTTGATATATGGAATCGTTATGTAAAATCCTATTCTAAACACATTTTACCTTTATAAATTTTTCAACATGACTTACCGTTTTTGAAAAAATTGTAAAAAAACGTTTCGGTTGTGTGGGGAAAGGGGGAAGCAATGGACCGATTTTGCCCGTTCAAGAACTTAGCTTTTCTATTGACATGCTAAAAGAGTCCGATCGGTCGTTTAAATGGAGATCAGGCTATAAAAACAATTAGCAGTTTTTTAAATAGTCCATAATTAGAGTTAGAGTTCACTTTCCCAAGTTTCTTCGAAGAAAACGAAAGTTCTTTTATTTTCTTAATCTAAATTAATTTCTTGACTCTCCCAAACGATTTAAATATTAGGATGTTTTCACCAAATTAACTACAAACCTTTTGTGAATCAAAATAAATGAAAGCAAAAGGTAATAAATTGTAATTTCTAAACCAACAGCTCAATTTTCATAATTTAAATACGTTTTCTTAATGGAAAAAAATTTAAACCTCTGCAAAACAATCTTCCCAAACTAATTTTTTAATAAATCCCTCATTAAATGTCAAAATTTAAACAAATTCAAGATATGATCATTACTTCAATTTTAATTTGCATCTATTTTTTAATGTTTCCCATTTTATTAGCGTTTAATTTGGAAGCTGATATTTTATTGAATGACGTGTAGAAAGTCTTAGCCCAGCATTTAGTTATTTTTTTTTAAACACCTAATGACAGGTTAAGATTTAAGTGCTATCAAAGCACGCGATCGTCTGGCATAACGACGTTATAAATTTCGCTTTCGATAATTCATTTAATTTATACAATCTCATTTTCTTCTGGATTTGATTAAATTTGCGATACACCTATCAACAGTAATTTGCGTAATATTTTTATACTCTATATGAGAATCATATAGACGTTGATTAGATTTAGTCTTGTAACGCACTGTACCAATTGTCGGGCACAAAATTAACTACATCAAGGTATTTGATATGACATCGCATGTCCGTCCGTCTGTCTGTCAGTAAACACCATAATTTTCGAAAGGATTGAGCTAGAGACTTGAAATCTTTTACAGTGCGTTTCTCGTAAATAGAAAAGCTAAGTTCTTGGACGGGCAAAATCGGACTATTCCTTCCCATTTCCCATACAAACGAAATTTTTTTTTTGCAATTTTCTCGAAAACGGTGAGTTGTATTAAAAATTTTATAAAGGTAAAATGTGTTTAGAATATGATTTTACATAAGTCATCCATACATCAAAATCCAGTTGGACCACTCCTTCCACCCCCTTCCCCCTCGCAAACAAATAGATTTTTTAAATGAAAATTTTACCGGACCTCATATAGAGTATTTGACGATTGTCCCCTGGCAATTGTAGCTTTTCTTAAGTTTTTCTTCTAAATAATTTGTTTACTAAATATTTTGTCAGAGTAGAGATTTCCGATAAAATTCGCTTGATAAAATTCGGTCAATAAATTTTTTTGATGAAATTGTTAAGTGTTTTATACGAAACACGTCAAATTAAGAAGATTTTGCTTACGTATTATTGCTTTTCCCAACAGAAATTTGAAAATTTTCTTGGTTTTCATATTAAAACTTTCATAAAAAATTTGCAAAGATCTACGACTTTGGTTAAGGGCAGGCTTTCCAAATATTGTTTACAGAGTTATAAGTTTATGAAAGCAATTAAAATTAATACAAATTTAGGCCTTACAAAAAGTGAGAAAACGTGTATTTGTCAATCAATCAGCCGTAATCCATTGAGGCACTTAATTTGCGGACAGTTCATAATAAAACTCACCTGAAAATAGAAAAGAAAGAAAAATAATTAATAATTAATAGATAAAATGTGTCGGTTTATTGTTATCTAATCTAAATGTTATGGAAATTAACACGACGAAAACTACCTTATAAAACGAAAAAAAAATTGTAATCATTAGCAAAGTTCAACTCGAGCGAACTCAATTCAATAATTCAACCACGAATACTGAATGAGCAATTTTGGTCATCGTGAAGTCGTAGAGGAGTCGTTACGTAAACGTAATGTGGCGCTTACGCTTTGTAACAATTGCCCGAGTAGGCGATAAAGAAGTCGTTTATGGTCTTGAGTAAACAAAACGCACAAGCTTTAAATGTTTTTCTTTTTTTTTGAATTCTATCTCCGCGATTCCAATGAGTCATTGCCTCTTCAACCTACTTAAAAGTTTGTAAAGCACTTTTAACAACTCAATTGTATAAAGTTTACGAAAATATTTTCAAACCGTTCATCAAATTCGTTAATTGTTTGGTCAGTTAAATTCTCATTTGGCTGAGTTGGATTTTTTTTTTGCGGTTTTCATGGGATACGTTTCTGCATAATTTATCTGACAAATAACATATTACTTTACATAAAAATACGAATTTTTATTTGACAAAATCAGAAATATCTCGATAATGGTAAAAGATATCAGATAACGGTAAAAGACACAATTATGGCAAACATTATTCTGTTCAATTCATCTCATACATTGAACCACTAAAAACTCGGTATTTTTCGCAAAAAACTGATTTTTTTCAGAATAACGATATATCTCGATAACGGCTTGAGTTATGGAGTTCTAGTAAAAAACAACGAAAGAAAAAATTCTCTTGTCTCCAACATTTGTTAGACAAAAGACTACTGAAAAACGTGTAGTTTCGGAGTAAATAACAAAAAACGATACTGCGATTTCTAAAAAGCCGCCATTTAGGTTACTTCCAGTTAACGGATTTCCAGGATGATCCCATTCCAGGACCAAACATGTCTGTAAAATTTCATAGCTCTAGCTATATTAGTTTTTGAGAAATCTTGTACAGACAGGCTGACAGAAGGACTAGTAATAATGCTCCAATCGACTCAGGAATGCTTGGAAAATGGTTTTTAGACAAAATTAAGTGGTCGAAATTTTTCATGAATACAAAACTTTATTATATCGGGTCTTTCAACAAGGACATAACAATTTTGTATTTAAATAAAACACAGAATAATTGAGATATCGGGCTGAAATTTATTCCAGGTGTAGTGGACATGTTACATTTAAGTATGAAATTCGATGTCATTCATATGGCCACCGCGAGCACGTTTGCAGATTGATTATTTGGAGCCAATTTTCCACCACTCTTCCACACATATCGGCCGCAACGTTGGCAATTTCGCGTTCGATATTGTTTCTGAGCTCCTCTAACGTTGTTGGCTTGTTGGCATAAACCAACGACTTAACATAACCCCATAAAAAGAAATCCAACGGCGTTAAATCGCATGAGCGAGGTGGCCATTCGACCGGACCATTTCTCGAGATTACACGCTTGCGACCACCGACTCAGAATTTCGGTAGTAAGTTTTAATAATTTCCAAACGTTGCTCGTTCGTGAACTTCACCATGACAAAAATGTAAACTTTGACTGACGTTTTAGCATTGCCAGATCATAAAAAAAGTTTTAGAGTGCGTTTTTATTAAAATACAAAATTGTTATGTCCTTGTTGAAAGATCTGATACAACGTAAAAGGAAGTAAAAAGTTAAATACAAAACCATGTTTATCTTCCATATCATTCAACAATTAAAAATCCTTTTTCAAAAAAAAAATGTGTAGCTACTTTTTTAATGATCTAGATTCAAATAATTACTCTGAATTTTTAAACACTTAAGTCACGAAGAATAAGTTAATCATTTTTTAATTTGTTTTTTACAATTATTTTTGTTTTTTACAGTCCACAACCATAACGAGAGACGCTAAAATAAAGAACAATCAGTGGACGCGAAAAACTGTTCAAACAGGGTTCTCAAAAGTTTCAATATTCTCGTAATTTTGGTAGTTTTTAAAATATTTTAATAGTTGTTAAATAAAATTTAAATGATGTATGCATTTCTTGCGATAATCCTTTTTATGGCTAATGGAATTTTAGTTCAATCTGTGGTAAAAACTCTGTTACAATAATTTCCACTTCTCCAGTATTTAAACAATTCTTTACTTATTCCAGGAAAATCAGGTTAAAGTAAATAAAATAGAGTGCATTCACAATAAAACCTTTATAACAAATACCAGCTGCCTTTTGACATCAAAAGGACCAAATCAAATTATAAACACTTTCGGTGTTTTACAAGAAAAACTTGATACGTTTATGGTATTTTTTTTTGCATATCCAAAGTATGTTTAATAAAATGTTTTTTTTTTGGATTTAGGGAAAACTTATAATGTTGAGGAAAATCAACAAAAAAATGAAACCCTTTTTGAATCCAATTAGTTACGATTTCTGTTATTTCCTAACTCACATGGATAGTGACTTTCCACTATTTCGGCAAATGAAAGCAGTTTACTTGAATCATACGAATTTTCGAAAATGTCCGTTGAAGCCGGTGAGTTGGTTTCTAGATGCTATCTATATGTCTTCAATCGCAGTTTTTTTCTTAATTTAAAACCAATTCCAGTAAAAATATTTTTCCTGTTTTTTCCAATTTTGAAAAAGATTCTAATGGCAGGCTAAATTAAATTATCGGGAGAATCCAATCAAAAAGAGACACTAACTCAATTTAATGGCCGATATAAGTTTTGTGAAATCCGTCATTAATGTCAGGGGTGGAATCACGTAAGGTGATAGTTTGTGGTTACTGTCACCCGTCCGGGCTTCAATAAAATTGCAACTATCAACATTTTGTCTAACATTGTCTAATAAAAAGCGATAACGAAGCGATAAAGTGATTATACTTTGATAAAAATTTGCAAAACTTTCGCACTATCGAGTCCCGAAAAATTGACGGCTGACAGTCCGTCCGATGGCGCTATAGCCCGAAGTAAGCCTTGGCCTCCCTGATGCACCTCCTCCAGTTGTCTCGGTCTAACGCCTTCGACCTCCAGTTGGCGAAATTTAGCACTGCTCTGCAGTCTGCGTCGATTGAGTCCTCCCAGCGTTTTCGCGGTTTTCCTTCCGGCCGGTTTCCTTGAGCGGGTGACAGTCACTATCATTTATTACCATACGCGATTCCCAGAATTTTCACCCTTTTTAAAAATATTTTGCATACCTATTTTTTCAAATTTTAAAGCACTTCTTTTAAAAAAAAAATCCTTTATGAATTTATTTTAAGGGGTCGTATTATATGAGAGATTTTGAACTGAAACCTAGTTATATACCGACCATAATACCAGCAGGATTCTATATGTTCAAAATGCAGTTTCAGTCTAAGGCAAAAGTGGAATATGGAAGCTTCTCAATGTACTTGCAGGTTTTTGAAGTTTAGAATTGGGGTTTTTTGTTCAAGTTTTGAGGCTTTTTTGCGTTATTTTTGAGTTTATAAATTTTTTTGAACCATTGTTGTTTTTCAAAATTATGATGATTTCACATACAGTCAATAAAAATTTGCTGAAAACTATAATGAGTTTTTTATTACACAGAAAAAATCTTTTCACATTACAGGCTACTGGCTGGCAAGTATTTCATCGGGATATGATATTTGTATCATTGTTTAGTCACAAATATATGTGCTAGCTCAATCCTTTCGAAAGTAATGGTGTTCACGTTCAGACAAACAGACAGACGGACAAGTGGAAACCAAAATCTTTTGTCATCCCGTAGTATTTTTGTGTCCGACGATTGGTTCGATCCGTTACAAACGGTATACTAAATATAATATACTCCTATACGATATATGATATAGAATATAAAAAGAAAAACATAAAAACAACGCTTTCCAATAAAAAAAAAATTACATAAAAAACCTAAGCAAATTATTTCACAGTAGATTAATAGAAAAAATAACTAAATAAAATGTATGGCTGGTAATACTGTCCACAATTTCAATTCAACAGTTGGTAATACTGTCTACTAGCAAACATACGTAACTCCGATGATAATACAATATTATCAGTACTACGTCCTTGAAAGAATAACGGATAATTCTGAAAGGATCCTGAAATTTTTCGGGAAAAAACTCATTTGGGAGTTTTTGAGGTTGCTGAATCCGATTCTGGCATTGAGAAGTCTGTAAGGATACCTGAAGTTTCTGTAAGGATAACGTTATTATCATCTTCCTCAAATTTTCCGCAAAAAAACCTCATCAGGAGATTTTTGAGGTCTTTTATTAAAAAAATGCACTAAAAAGGAAAAAAAATGTTTTTGGGTGCTGTGTATCAGAAAGAAAACCGAGATAAAAGCATAGAAAATTTAAAAAATAATTACTCGCTTTTATTTCTGATACACAACGCCCAAAACATTATTTTTTCCTTTTCAGTATTTTTTTTATAAATAAAAGCTTTCTTAAAAATTAAAACAATTTATTTTATAATTGGATTCAACAATTTTTCGACTTGACTGCGGATGTCATTAAAAAAAAGGTCATGCCCTACATTTGACATTTTGTGAGCAAGTATTGAAATTATGGCATTTTAAATACAAAATAATTGTTCGTGTTTATAAAAATACATTCCATGTCATAAATAAGAAGCAATTTTTCAATTTTTGATACAAATCTATTATTTCAATGATGTTTAAAAGATATTTTCTCATATTAAGACTTATTTTACGTTAGTCCGGTATAGTTGTTAATTTTTTACATTCAATTGTTGGAAGTTTCGAATTGAAAAGATGATAAAATGCATATTTATATTAGTATCTTACGGGATATTAATTCAAGGAGATGTAAGATTTTTCAAAAATTCTGTATTAATGTTTTTTAGTACTGGTATATAAATTTTCAGGATCACCGATCATTAAAAGTCTACAAAATCGAATGTCCCAATAATAAAACTATGTTTTATAACGCCACATGCAATTTAAAGGTCACGAGAAAAGCTCAAATGATTAATGTGGACGGATATTTACAAATGACCATTAAATCTATTATGGTAGAAGAAATTATATTAGTCTTAAAAATTGAAGTCCGCCATAAACACGCAAGTTTTCTTGGAAAAATTTGTAAATCTTAGAAAATAGTCCTTGTCAGTGATCTAAAGAATCGGGGTACCCGATAGGCATGTTTGTCCGGTTAATCCACGTGTGTGTGTGTATGGCGGAATTTAATTGCGTTATGAAAGTGCAGAAAATTTTAACAATTTTGAATAATTTTACTCTCAATTTCAGTTAGATATTACATTTGCGAAAAGAATTAATGGATGGCAACCGTTTTTTCAAAATTTAAAATACGATTTTTGCTTCTTTCTTAAGAATATGAACACGAATTTACCCATGTTTGCACAGTTAAAAGTTATTTTTACCAACTACACTAATTTCAGAAAATGTCCTTTGGAACTGGTAAGTTTTTTTACAGTTTAAATCATATTAATGATAATTAATTGTTTCATTGATTTTTTTTATTAGGGTAACTTTTATATGAGAGACTTTGTATTTGCAATTGATTTTTTACCAACGTTTGTACCGACTGGCGATTATAAAGTGTCGTTGGATTTCTCGACAAAGCAGAAAAGTTTTATTGGAGGAGTTGCAATATTTGCACATGTTACTGACTATTAATTAATCCAAGACATGATGTTTTGAATATGTAAATTAACACCAAAAAACGGTATAATGGGATTTAATTTGTTCTGTTTTAATCAAAACACTAATTGTGACATTCTATTTGAAAAATAAATATTTTACTGCACACAAATTTTAATTTTTTTAATTTTTTTTTGTAGAACAAGTATGTATTTTTTTTAATGAATGTCAATAAAAATAGTCCAATCAAAATTTCTTTCGAAATTTCGGTTAACCGTCTAGGTTTTCTTTTTCACAATAATGATTATATACTCTACTAGCAGACCCTTCGTTGCCAGTTTCAAGTTTTTTGTATAAATTTTAGAATGCCTAAAAACCATAAATAACTTAACCCTCTAACCGGAATATTTCCGAAAAAAATTCACCAAAATATGACTTTCAACTTGCAACAGAATGTAACCAAGACAACGTACAGGTCTAAATTTTTTCCAGCATGTAAAGCGATAACTTACAAAAGTCAGTGTAACACGTTCCGGCGATTTCCGGCGATTAAAATTGTTACCCGTTATAAACAAACGAATTCCCCGAAGCCTGCCTTTTGTCGGACATTCCGGGTAGAGGGTTAAAAACTTTTGGGGAAAAATGTTATCCTTACAGGACCTTCCGTTTCGAATTTTGAAATTCCAGCACCAGATTCGTGATAAGCAACCCTGAAAACCTCCCAAAGCAAGTTTTTGCGAGAAAAATAGATAAAAGGACAATTGCGTTATCCTTACAAGACCTTCTGTTAAGAATTTTAAAAATCTAACATCGGATTCGCGATCAGTGACCCCGGAAAGACCTTATGGCGATTTTTCCCGGGAAAACGGAAAAAAGGATATTTTCGTTATCCTTAAAATACCTTCTGTTTCGAGTTTTGAAATTTCAACACCGGATTCGTGATCAGCGACCCCAGAAACCCTCTAATGCCGATTTTCACGGGAAAAACGGAAAGAACAGGAAGAACGGGAAAAAGGATATTTGCGCTATCCTCACAGGACTCTCGAATTTTGCAAATCTAACATAGTCTGCTCCTGGCAACGAAGATCATTTGCAACAAACCGCGTAAAAAGCGGCCCAGTAGATTTTGAGTTTTGTAATCTCAAACAGAATAACAAACAAACATCCATTTATATATGTATAGATATGATATATCATCATCATCATTCTCGGCTCTACAGCTCTCGGAGAGCCTGGGCCTCCTCAATTAAGGTTTCATCATAACAATTTCTTTCTTGCTCCGCATCTACAATTTAAAATGGATTGCAAACCATGGATGAATTACAACATTTGTAGGGTTTTTACGTCGCAACCCATCAGCAGCAGAGGCCGTGATAGAAATCTAGACCCATGACCAAGCGGCAATATGATATATCAAATAGAAGTATATTACACTCAGAAAAATGGAGGCTAACTCGACGACCTACATACGGCGTAATTGGCCTCGGGTAGGCGCGCGTTCGGCAGCATGTGGGCAAGTAAAACTGAGTTGACCTGTGGTCGGAGAAATTCTGAAATTAAGCCACCAGCAGGTGAAGTAGGGCATTGGGAGCTGCACGAGTTGACCTTAGATAGGTTAACTCTGTAAGGTCAGAGATAACCTGACCTGGACATTTTTCTGAGTGTAGATTTAGTATACAGTTTGTGACGCATCGGACATAAAAATGAACTGCACCAGGGTGTTAGGGATGACAAAAGATTTTGATTTCCTCATGTCCGTCCATCTGTCTGTCCGTGCCCGTCCCTGAACACCATAACTTTCGAAAGGATTGAGCTAGAGAAGGCTATCGCTGCGCTGCAAGAAAAAACCTTGTCAGAAAAACTGCAGTGGCTGCAAAAATTGACAGGTTTTCTTCGTGCAGCGCGGCGAAAGTAGTCGTGTCTGATCCAGGGAAGTTTCATCCAAATGTGTTCAATGGGTCTTGAGTTGTGAGTGAACAGACAGACAGACATAGAAGCCTGTTATAAGATACATATTGTTAACGGGAATTTTAAGCTGGATCTACAAAAAGCGCTCAACCTGAGAGCCAAGACTGTATATTTGGGAATAGTGTAAAGCAGGCATAACGATTGCCGTCTGATATTTTTAGCATTTCTTTTTTTTTTTTTGAGTCAAAACTACAATTAAAAATTTCGGTTTCGGTATGTAATTATATCTTAAGTAAAGGTCAAAAAAAAAAAATACAATACCATATTAAAATCACATTTCGTTTGACCGAACTGAAAGTCAAATTATGTGTTTTTTAAAAAAAATTATTTCAAAAAATATCAATATTTTTTTCCTATTTAAAGTCTTGTTATTTAGATTATCAGTATTTGGTTTCATGCAACATTTAAAAAAAAACAAGTTAATCCGTTTTTGATTTGCTCTACAATTATTAACAGCAAATAACCATAACCAGAGACCAAATAGAGGGTAAAGAGTTAACACGAGAAATAGTCTGAATAAGTGTTTATCTCCATACTGGTTGTCAGTCTCCAAAAATTTTTAAATTTTATAGAAAAAAAAACTATTTTTGTGAAAAATGCATGCACTCTTCGGTATAATACTTTTAATGGCGAATGGCATTTTAATTGAGTCTTTGGTAAAAACTCTTTCCAAAAATGTTAAGTTCTTGAAAAACTCAATTTCTTTCACATTTCAGGAAAATCAGATCAAAATCAGTAAACTGGATTGTGTCACTAACACAACCGTATTAGCAAATGTGACTTGCACAGTCATAACAAAAGGGTCAACTCAAATTATAAATTCTTTCTCAACTTTGCAATTACCAATTGATACATTTCTCGTAATTATTTATATATGATGTTTTTAAATTGGTAAAATTGATTTTTGTTTTAGGGAAAACTTGTCATGTTGAGAAAAGTTAACAAAAAGATGAAAGCGTTTATGGCACCAATTAGTTATGATTTCTGCTTTTTCCTCTCTCACATGGACGGCGATTTTCCGCTTTTCCGGCAATTAAAAACAATTTACCAAAATCACACCAATTTCCGTAAATGCCCACTGAAACCAGTGAGTTTTATTTTATTTAATTTTTTCAATAATCTTTTATTATTATTATTATTATTTTTAATTTTAAAAATATGTTTTTTTAGGGTTCTTATTATATGAGGAATCTTGAGTTGAAGCCAAGTTTTATACCAGTCGCTATACCAGCCGGATCTTATATGTTTGGAATGCAATTTCATTCCAAAACTAAAGTAAATTATGGAACTTTTTCGATATATTTGGATATTTTGGAAGGTTAAAATGCATTATTTTAAATTTCGGGTTAAATTGAAGCACAAACAAAATAGCGGGCCTCAAGAGTGCTTTGGAGTGTGTGTTGGTTTTAATTCTAAATCACTTTGTTAATGTTATTGTGAAAAGATGTAAATCTCTATATATATTTATAATAAAAGTTTAAGGGAGGTATGTGTTTTTCATTTTAAAAATTGCATCAAAACTCAATGAATACTCTGATTTGTCAAGCGAGAGCTAGGAGGTAGAATGACACATCTGTATTTTATTTATCTACGGTCTGTTGCAAAGTTTCCCACCTTGATCGCATCAAAACCCTTTTAGTGGTTTACAAAATATCAAGAGATGTAATTTTAGTGAAGGATTCTGGAATTATTACACGCAGAGAAAAAAATAGTAAATTTAACTATTCTATAATGGGAAATGGGAAACACCACTAAGTCCTGCTTGTGCGTATTTTTTTTTAAATAATTTAAGTTGGACATAAGTTTGTTTGGTGCACACCGCTCTAAAATTGTTAACAAACTAGTCAATTACAAAAATAGTGAAAATCGACTATTTTTATAATAAATGTAGCTACTTAATAGTAAAATTTACTGTTTAATGGTTAAATTGATTATTTTTTTGTAATTGAAATTAACTATTTTAGTTGTATTTCCTATTTCCCATTACAAAATAGTTGGATTTACTTTTTTTGCTAAAAATCCTGTCGGACGCCCTTAAGAAGAGGGCGGTGTTCGAGGACAAGAGGGCGGTGTTCGGGGACAAGAGGGCGGATGGCAACCCTCGGGGAGGGGATTACATTTTTTCTAGCAAAACATAACAAAAGCTATAATTGCCAATCTGGCAATCATTGGAGACCCGTATGGTGATATTCGTATCAAAATTCGAAAAGTTGTACCAAAATTCCACTTTGAAGTCAAACTTTCCAATAAGAATTTTTAAAATGTATTCCAATCGGATTTTGATGTATGGGAGTTTTATGTAGAATCATATCCTAAATAACTTTTGTTCTTGGACTTTTTTGATAAGATGCACCGTTTTTGAGATATTCACAAAAACCGTTTTCGTTCGTATGGGGGGTACCCCCCCTAATGGTAAATTTTTGCCCATTAACGAACTTAGCCTCGCATTTTACAAAAAACGGATCTGTGCAAAATTTCAAGTCTCTAGCTCAATCCGTGCGCCCGCAATCCGCGCCACAGACAGACGGACAGACAGACGGACAGACAGACAGACGGACAGACAGACAGACGGACGGACATGCAGAAATTAATTATTTTTATCATTCTAAATACACTGGTGTAATTCATTTTTGTGTGTGATGACGGGATCTTGGCGTTACAAACGGTAAGGCAAAGTTAATATACCCTTTGGTTTCACCATACGGGTATACAAATATATCTATTTATGTTTTCAAAATCTTTGATACGATCTTAATCAGTTGATCCGTATAGAAGGTACAAATTTTTAAAATTATCATAATTTCGGGTTTTCTTCAACTTTGACCCCCGCTCCTTCGCTATTATTCACCTAAATCAAAATATGGGTATTTTTTAGGATGCTTAACAATACAAACGTTTTCATAATGGTTAAAATAAGTTAATCATGTCATGATTAGAAATAGATATAATTATGAATAACAAATAACCATGACGAAAATACGGAAATACCGCATAATTAATGGGAGCGGAAAATACTCTAAATAACTAAATTTTTCAGTTGATCGAATAATTTCGTGAACTTCGTTAGTTTCCCAAAGTTTTTAATATCAATAAAAGTTCTCGTTAATTTTTGTTAACAATGGTGTATGGATTTCTTTGGCTAATACTGTTTATAACGAATGGAGTTTTAATTGAATCTGTGGTAAAAATTCTTGGTTTAACCTTTTATAAAACTGAAAAATTTATTTCAGGAAAATCAGTTGAAAATAAATAAAATCGAATGTCTTGTCAATAAAACATTTTTGACAAATGCCAGCTGTCTTTTGACATCGAAAGGACCAAATCAAATGATAAACCTTGTTGCAGTTTTGCAAACAAAAATTGACACATTACTGGTAAATGTTTTTATTATAAAATTTAAGATTTTAATTACATAACATTGTTTTTTGTTTGCAGGGAAAACTTGTGATGTTCAGAAAAGTCAACAAGAAAATGAAACCGTTTTTAAGTCCATTCAGCTACGATTTTTGCTTTTTTCTTTCCAATATGGATAGAGATCTTCCATTATTCAGGCAAATGAAACAAATTTTCTTGAATTCCAGTAATTTTCGGAAATGTCCACTAAAACCAGTAAGTACAGAGTAATCCCCGGATAACTACACATGGGAAAATCCTACGAGGGTTTGAGCTTATCCGATACTGTTTTAACAGCAAAAAATGGTGCACTTATGCAGGATCCTTTTAACTGTACGAAATTGTGCACTTATCAGGGATCTCTGATCGCAAAAAATTGTGCTTTTACTTTCTAAAATTATAAGATCATAACATAACTGCCCTGTTTTCTAAGCTTTCTGGATGCACGGGGGTCGAATTAACGTTCACTTAAAAGGGTTGCGAAGTTATCCGAGAGGTTTTCCGAGGATTACCGTATTTTTAATTTTTTGAACTTTGGTTATTTTAAAAAGTAATTTTGAATGATAGTTTTATTAGGCATCGTTTACACCAGCCACTTTAATCCGCGAATTTTATTGTTTGACACTAAATTGACATTTCACAACCGTTTACAATACGACACTAAAATTCAGAAATTAATTCCGGAAAGCCGATAGAATACGATTTTCTTCATATAAAACCGTCCGAATAAATTCGAATTTTGACAATTTTGGTTAAGTAAATTTATTCGACGATAGATAAATAAAATTCTCAGAATAGATACTGAATTAAATTCGCGGAGAAATTCAAGAAATAATCGCAAGTGTAAACGTGGCTTTAGATTGAATTTTAAAGCGTTATTTATGTAGAATTTCTTTTAAATAAATTTTTTTATAAATTTTTTTATAAATTTTTCTTACAGGACTCTTACTATTTGAGAGATTTGGAACTAAAACCTAGTTATATATCAGTTATATTACCACCGGGATCTTATATGTTTAAAATGCAGTTCCAGTCTAAAGCGAAAGTCGGCTATGGAAGTTTTTCAATATATTTGGATATTTTTGAAGTTTAGAGTGCGAGTTTTCTTTTTGTTTCAAATTAAAAGTGGGTGTTGAGTTTTTTTGTTGTGTTCTGGGGTTTTTATATATGTAAATAATTGAGCAAAAAATTTTATCACCCTTTTTTTACTCTATATGATATATCATATAAAAGTATATTAGATTTAGTATACCGTTTGTAACGCATCGAACCAATCATCGGATACAAAAATTAACTAGACCAGGATGTTTGGGATGACAAACTATTTTGATTTCCGTCTGTCTGTCTATCTGTCCGCCTATCCTTCTGTCCGTCTGTCTGTCCGTCTATCTTTCCGTCTGCCTTTCCGTCTGTCTTTCCGTCTGTCTGTCCGTCTGTCTGTCCGTCTGTTTGTCCATCTGTCTGTCCGTCTGTCTGTCTGTCCGTCTGGTTGTCCGTCTGTCTGTCCGTCTGTCTGTCCGTCTGTCTCTATGTCCGTCTGTCTTTCTGTCCGTATGTCTCTCTTTCTGTCTATCCGTGAACACCATAACTTTCGAACGGATTGAGCTAAAGAATTGAAAAGTTTTACAGTTGGATTTCTCACAAATAGAAAGGTTAAGTTCTTGAACGTTCAAAATTGAGCCAATGCTTTCTTCCCCCATACAAATTAAAGAGTTTCTTACACTTTTCTCGGAAACGGTTTGCCTTATCGAAAAAATTATAAAGACAAAATACATTATTTTTCCATACATCAAACTTAAATAAATATTCTCCCCTCTGTCATACAAATGAAATAGTTTTGTGCGATTTTCTGGAAAACGGTGCATCGCATTGAAAAATTTATGAATTCGAAATGTGTTTAGAATATGATTTTACATAACCATCCCATACATCAAAATCCAATTGGACTAGCCCTTCCCTTCTCTCCCATACAATTGAATTTTCTAAAATAAACATTTTGTCGGACCTCATATAGAGTATTTGACGATTGAAATAATTATTGTGATTTAGGGCCTGTTTCCCACTGCTGGATAAGTTTTATCTAGTAAATAAATATCTGTCATATGTATGTCTTACCACTGAATAACAAATAATTAGGTAATTTAAAAAAATTTAAAAAAATTACTACAAAAAAAAAAATAATAACCGGAAGTCAAGAGATATCAAAAATCGCTTGTGTTTTCAATAGTTTGAATTTTTTATTTCTCTCCGATCGTGTTGCTTGTCAGTGCTGTATAATTTTCTGATTTTGCATTACTTTGATATTTTTGTAATTTTGTGAAAAATTCCAAATATGATAAAATTCGTATTTTTATTAATTCTTGCATTTTGTGGATTATCTATTCAAGCTGGTGTAAGATTTTTCAGAATATTGTAAAATTCTTTTGTGTGTAAAAATTTTTTTTCAGATGAAGCGATCGTTAAATGTTTATAAAATCGAATGTCCATGTAATAAAACAATATTTACTAATGAAACTTGCACTTTAAAGTTAACCAGACAAGCCCGAATTATAAATATGAATGGATATTTAGTAATGCCGATTAATACTGTTATGGTAATATAGTCATTATAATTGGTCTGGTTATATAATGGGGTGATTTGAAGAAGTAACATAAGCCAAAAAAAGTACACACAATAAAAAATTACAAAATCGGTGGTGCGTTAATTTTTTATTTTGGGTCCACAATCCAAATACTTATATTTTGGTTTACACGGAGAGAAATAATAGGTTCAGATTCCTATATAGAATTGGAATGTACGAGCCAGTGAAATTTTTTGGTGACGACTCCAAAAAAAATAGAAATTCATGCCAAAAAATAGGAGATTTTCCCAAAATTATTGGAAAAAAGACTCCACTGTTTCGTATATTCCTATTTGGATTTCTTTTCATGTAAAAATGATGTTTTTAAGGGGATTAGAAAAAATTAAATTTTAGCAAAGAAAAGTCAAATCATTTTCAGTGCGTTTCGCGAATTGTCGAGCAATTTGGATGATTTAAAACGTTATTCAAGTGTGAATCTCTCCATGTTTCAAAAAAAAAACCTTTTACTGATAAAAATATTATTTAAGCAATAATTAAAAGAATGAGGAATGTTAAGATCAATTTTTGGCTTTTTTTTTGTTGATCCTCCCAGATCTCCCCATTTTACATAGTGCCGGGTTAAAGAATTTGAATTCATTAATTTTTCATCTAATTTCAGCTGGAAATTAAATTTGCCAAAAGATATAATGGATGGCAACCATTTTTTAATAATTTTAAATACGATTTTTGCTACTTTCTCAGTAATATGAATTCAAATTTACCCATGTTTGCGCAATTAAGAGCTATTGTTGCCAATCATACTAATTTCAGAAAATGTCCTGTGGAACCGGTGAGGAAATTTAAATCCATGATTAATTTTATATTTTATTGGATTTTTTTAAAAGAAAGTTTAGGGGTTGTCCATAAAATACGTTACGTTTGTTTTTACCTTTGTAGACCTTCTGTCACGAATTTTCAGAATTAGTTGTATGCAATCAGGAAAATTACAGAGCTGACCGAAGCTAACTTTTTGACAAGTCAACTCTGGCCTGTAGCAGACAGACGGAGTATTCTGCTTCCATTAGACCTAGCTAACATTACTCAATTTTTTTGAGTGTAGGATTCAATATCGCCGTCCTACTACCGCAGGGACTTCTTTCCCCCTAAATGTGCGACGTATTTAATGGACAGCCCTTTATTGTCTAATTTGTTTATATCGTGCTTTTTTTTGATTTTAGGATTATTATTACTTAAAAGATTTCGTTTTTGAAGTTGATTATCTACCAACGTTCGTGCCCACTGGAGAATATAGAGTGACCTTTGAATTTTGGACTAAGGAAAAAAGTTTTGTCGGATCTGCTTTAGTATATGCACATATTACTGATTATTAATCAAAACATTAGAGATGTATTATATGGTGTTTTCACATACGTACATCCGTCCCTTGGGTTATTATTGACCCAAACGAAAAAAAACCTTTAATTTTCACATATTTAGTGAATTTTCTTATTTAATTTTTTAATAATAATGATTTTTTGACAAACAGTAAAACTACTACAAAAATTGTTACTAAAAAGTGTGACTTTTTCCAGGGACGGATAAAGACTAATATAGTGATAGATTGTTGTTGTTTGTTACCTTTATGTGCAATAAATTGATATTTTCGTATGAAATTTCTGTTTCTATTAGTTGTAAAAACAAATACTTGATTTGCCAAGGTTCGGCTTGAAACCCAACATAGTCAAACTTAGGCGAATCACAGCAGATCAAGGCGAGTGAACTTCGCGTTCACCGTGCTTTTCTCAATGAACCGGCATAACAATTTCCCAATTAACTGTTCATGTGGAAACTACCTCCCCAATTTTATCAAGGATAAAAACCAATAGGTCAGTACTCTGTTACATTCACTAATCTTTGTAAATTTCTATGCCCAATTAAAGGACTTTAATTAAAATGCCACAGTAAAACACACATTTTTTCTTTGGTGGGAAAATTCAAACATGAAATGTTAGCTCTGGAATTTTTCCTTTCGTCCATAAACTTGGAGACATTTAGTATCCGTGGTCTTCGTGTGCCATCCTAACCCATAAGCCAATCCGCCCAGAATTACAGTAAATCACCTGAGAGCGAAATGAAGTTGTGCAATTGAGAATCACGTTTTAAATTTTAAATTTGTTAATAATATTCAGTTTAAATTAATAAATTTAGCAACTAAGAAAAAAAAAACACGGCAAATGGAAGGCAAATGAAGTCAGGGATGCAGCAAATCGGTCAGATAACATTGTTCTATTAGTAACGAGCAAACTTTGTAGCGAAACAATTGCCATCACAGGTAGATACGTAGATCGATGCACTTTTCGTTATTAGAGTCGAACTTTTAGTTGCACTGCCCAAGAAATATGGTCGACACACCACCGTCGAGTCAAATACCAAAAGTTATAAAATTAGTAATAAACGAATTTTTGGAGCGTGAGAACGAACAAACGAACGTACGTTTGCCGTGCTAAATATTCAAACATATTCCAAGCCGGATTTCTTATATCAAAATATCAGAAGAATGTCTTACCCAGTCCTAATAAATTCAGGGCGAAAATATTGCTATGCTAAAAGCTAAGATGCATTTGGATCGTGATTTTGAAATCTCTTACTGTCGGATAAATCTTAATAGATGGATTTTTGTCGTCCCAAATATGGAAATGCACGCCGCGCCGGCGGAGGTTGACGACGACGTCGAATCGTATATAATTTACACTTTTAGATTTTATGCAGTGGCGTTTATTGCCCCGATGATTGTGGACAATAGAATCGGATTTGATATGGGACGATATGCGTTCATTGGTGCACTCACCTGTGCAAATCCACGTTTATAGCAGCTCCGTCTCAGTTTATCCATTTGACCGATGTATAAAAGTTTCAAGTGTTCGCGGTAAGTTTCAGTTATATTTACTTACCTGTGGACAAAGAGTAACAGAAAAGGTGTTTTATTACCACCCAAAGATATTATAGTCATAGAGAATGAACTTACACTCTCATTTCCGTTTAAAACAAAGCGGCAAATCCGCTAAATTTTGAAAAAGCAAGGGGATTAAAAAGAAACGATGCAGTGAACATACTTATATTTTGGTAAACGTTTACAACCTTTTAGTGCAGGCTTTTAAAGTAACTGTAAATTTTTTTTTCTTGTGATATTTCAGAAACCAGTTTTTTTTAATTAATAATTATTTCTATTTAAAAAAAAAAAACAAAAAGGAATTTCCAAACGCGGATGACGCGAATATCGTTTTTCCTAGTTCTTTGTTTCGCGGGAAAATTGACATTTGGAGGTTTCTGAGGTCGCTAATGTTAAAATTTCAAAATTTGAAACCGAAGGTCTTGTAAAGATAACGCAAATATCCTTTTTCCAATTTTTCCTCGGCAAAACCGGTATTAGGAGGTTTTCGGGGTAGCTGATGGTAGAATTTAAAAATTCGAAACGAAAGGTCCTGTAAGAATAACAACTTTTCCGCAGGAAAATTGACTTTATGGGGTTTTATTGATCACGATTCTGGTTTGAAATTTTAAAACTCGACACACGAAGTCCTGAATATTTTTTTTCTTGAAAGTTTTAAATTATTTCTGGTTTTTTTTTGTGTAAGAAAAACTTGTGCAAAAAACTTTAACCTGGCAACAACTGTTGCGCTGCTAATATTTTAGTTCAATTTGCTGCCGCATTGAAATATTAAGTTATCTTATACGCTATTTTCAATTTCAATGGGTATTTGGCTAATAATACAAAATTATTGGCTTAATTCTATATATGCATGTTACAAAACCCATAGCAGCACCATCTTTTATTAGAAGTTACGGATTTTGTCAAAAATGTACGAAGCCTGAATCCAAAAGGTACGAAAAAAAATTTGCTTTGGCAGCAATGGTTGTTAAATTACGTTACGTACATTTTTTTGCACACTTGCTGACATAATTTAAAAAAAAACGTGTTAGTAAAACATTTTTGCATCAAATTTTTTATAGTCAATGATTGATGGCTTATCGAGTCATCTATCAAAGATACAATGATGCCAGCCATGACGAAAACTAAAAAAAAAGATAAAATCGAAGTTCGCAAAATTTAAAACTTAAGGCATAGTGGGATTATAATTGAAGTTTGTTTTGACTTAACTGGCGTCTAATTTACTTGGAATCCTAAATATATTTTTTTTTCAATTATCTACTGTGCGAATAACTTTTTGGCTGTTAGTGAAGTGCGAAAAAAATTGTTTTTTTTGGGTAGTTTTGGATGACTTGAAAATGATTATTTTGCTAAAAACGTGTTTTCCTTGTTGTGTTTAATTTTATTGGTTGTAACAACGTAAAAGCCTCGCAGCACGTATAATTAATAAATTACATGATTTCACATACGAACTGAACCCACTTGAATCCAGTGCAGTATTACGAAATTTATTTACTATCAGCACGTACTACGGAACACCGAAATGAACGATTTGAACGCGACGATTACGGGTACGAATGTACGATACTGAAATTTAAACAGGAACCGGTTAAATAATAAGGAAATATTTTTGTTTTTTGGAAAATGTCAGTAGCTGTAATAATAACACCTGTGCTAAATTTTTATGTTTTCATAAAAATGTCATGCTAACAAGATATAGTCGTGGTATAACTTGCATCTTGTATTTGCCGATAGCACATAACGTTGTTTGATGCGTTTAAAACATAAATTAGTGTTAAATCATGGAAATGGGGAAAATTAAACGAAATGTGATTTATTTGAGTGTAGAAACTAGTGAAAATTCCAATGGGAAGTTATGTTTTAAACACTTTTTCGATGGGCTGTCAAAACAAAAGAAAAAAGGTTGATCAATCATACGTCTCGGGATGGCCGGTACGGTTCCGGATTTAATCCTAAATAGTCCCGGACTTAGGCATATTGTTCCGGCGTCCCGGAAACTAAACCCCGGAATTATGCAATTTAGTGTTGAAATTAGTCCCGGAATTATGCAATTTAGTGTTGAAATTTCTTGATCGTTAAAAAGATTGACCCCGAAACCCAAAAATTTTCGCCAAATGCGTATTACCTCGCCTCTTTGATAAAGCTTTCAAAACTTCACCCCCACCCCCCTTCCACTCCCTCGCCTACGATCATTTTTCCCGGATTGACACGAAAAAAAAATATGGTCACCCCATCAAAATCGAATTTCAATCGAGGAAGGTAAAAATTTCAGCTAGAATGGTTTAGCAAAAGAATTTATAGCCTGCCAGATAAAATAACAAATCATAATTAAAAAAGAGATCTAGAAAAACATATAAATCGCTGGATGGTAAATATAAGAAATGATTAAACTAGGCCAGTTAATATAAAGTGGCTCATAATTGATGCGATCTAATGAAAGTGTTGTTCATGTCAGTTAGAAAAAAAGGAGGTGTTAACATTATGCTCGACTCAATCGGTCAAGACATTTAATTATTTAGTGGAATTTGACCTAGAATCAAAGAACTGATGCGATGCGGTATAATATAAAAAGAATTTGGGATTTATAGAAAGTAAAAATGCCTGCAAAGTGAAAATTTGTTATTTATGTAGTATCGAAAAAATATACAATTAAAAGAAACATGATTCAAATTTTTAAATTTTTATGCTGGCGATAAGAAGATATAAAACTTAAAAATTAAAAATTTACAGGCAAAACACATGTTGGTTTCGAGAAAATTAAGTTTGAAAATATTAAGTTTACAATAAATGTAGGTCCAAAATAAAAAAGGGATTGCGGCGCAGGATGACATCGGAGGACTTTGAGATTTCCAACAAAATAGGGAAAAGGCAGCTCGTTCACGTTTTTATCATAACTCAAAAAAAAAATGATTAAGTGTGTTTTACCTGTTCACCGACGAAATGTCACCAATAGGGCTGTGTAAAATCTGGGGTGGGTTATTGCAACATTTTATTCCTTTTTTCCCCCATTTTTAAACAAATTTTAAATGAAAAACTACGGGCAAATTTTGAAAACCACACTTTTAGGGGTTGTCCGTAAAATACGCCAGATAATAAACCATTAAGTTTTATCCCTCGATCTCCATTTTAAGAATTTTTAGGTTTTGTTTGTCAATAAAAAAAATCTAATAACCTGTATGTAGGATTTTGAGTTTTAAATTAAGTATTTAGTTTTTACCATGCAAAATACATACCATCAAGCATATATCTCGACATATCATCCTCGTTGTTGGCTAATGCAGCCCCGAATCCTTCATTATAGACACTCATTTTAATAGATTTCACACCACCACATCAAATACCGGTTTTCACCGATTTTTGACTCAATCTCAATTAAATCTCCTTCACTTTTTTGTTATAAAATTAAAAATATCACAGAAAGATCTCCGACACCACCACCAAAATCACTTTGTTTTTTTGTATTTCACAGAAATTTTCAATTTCTTACTAGTAGAGTGGTTAAAATAAAATATTCACACTATTTCCTTTTGTTGACACTATTTCCTTTTGTTAAAAAATAAAACATAAAACAGAATATGAATTAATTTCAATGTAGATATAAGGGCAAGGCATAAAACAGTAACCGGCTTTTAAACATATTCTCATCCCATTTCATATATTTTTGCATATGATTACTGATTAAATGGAATTTTTATATTCTGCAAAAAAAAATTCCCATTTTATAGGGAAAAAGAAATGAATAGGTTCGGTTGACTTGTGGTTAAACTCGCGGCATTTTTTAAATCATGTTTTGATGAGGGGTTTTTTTATTTCGAAGAAATTTTACAGCATGAAATCATCACTTGGACGCGGATGATGATGGCCTCTGGAGACAAGTCCCAGACACAAATTTATTAAATTAAATCATTGTGAGGTCATTTGCAACTTGTTTAGAATGCTAATGGCGATTTTTGTTTGCCGGTGAACATTCCTGGTTTTATTTGCGGATCTTGGGAGCAGTGGTGGCGGGTGGTTTTTTTTTGTAAAACAAAATTTAAAAAAAAATCTTACAAACGTTAACACAGCAACTACTTTGGCATTTGTTTCTTGTAAGCTTTTTAACCGCAGTCTGTCAAATTTCTTTGATGGGCAAATTCTGGTAAAACAGTTCAGTAAGCGAAATTTCAGTCAGAAGAAAACAACAAATTATGATAGGCAAAATACTTTTAAAAAAAATTGGAAGAGGACGAATCTAGCCTCTGGGCACCTAAATCTACCCTCTTGTAATATTTTGAATATACATTCCATATGTAATTTTGCTGTCTGCCAAAATTTGGTACAAATTTGGTACACCAGCACGAAAATCTATAACCAGCAAGCTTATACCAGCACTGTCTTACCAGTAAAATTGGTAACCTGATTGATCAACACTGGCAGGTGGTTTTTTTGTAAAAACCGATGATAAGTTGGTAGTTTTTTCAATGGGCACGTTTAGACCGATGATAAGTTGGTAGTTTTTTCAATATACCACCGGTATAAATGCAGTCCTAATTCAGCAATTCCTGCCAGTTCAGCAGCGATATTTCGGTACTGCTAACTCTTGGCGGTGACATATAATTGCAAAATGAACTTGTTTGTAAGTTAAATTTTCACTTTAACTTTATCTTTTGGCCTTGTGAATTTTATTTCTGCCTTTTCTAATCCTTTGCGCACCTTTCATGCTATAGATTGCAAAAATTGTACATAAATGCAAAAAAAATCACGCAATATACACTGTTAGTTTAGTACCGCCAGATTGGCAGTGCCGAGTTAGCTCGGTCTAAATGCCCCCACTGACTTTTTTAGCAGACAATTTTTCCGGCACAACAAAACTAAAAGTCACGGCAGTTTCATAAGTGTTGTTAATTTTGATAAGATAAAAATTAGACAACTATTAATTAACAAGTAGTTCAATTAATATAAATTGATTTTCAAAATAACAATGAAGATTAAAAAATTGTTATCAAAGTGATAAAGTTAGCGCCAATGCAAACAGTGCACAGATATCTAAAAACACAACAATTTTTTTATAAGATTTGAAATTCAAGGGTATTTTCTTTATAATTTTCAAATTAATTTTCATTCAACTTACAATGTGAAAATTTGAAAGTGAAAAAAACGCCACCACTGGAATCTCCTTGATGATGACAATAATTTAAGACGAATGTCATACTGGACCTCGAATTAACAACAGATGAAACAAACAAAATTATGTTTTCATTAAATGTCAATCAATAATTAATGTCAATCAATAGACGCGGAAATATTTAAAAGAAAAACGCTAGAAATTTGAGACCAAATTCTATCACAGTGTAAAATGACAGTTGCATGTTTGAGCAACTGTTTCCCCATTTTCATGTTTGATGAATTCATTTATTCAATTGCGCCCCATTATGAATAATAAAAATAACTAAATGGGAACAATAAATTCAACAGCAACATCAAGAGCTTCAACGGGTAGAAATATAAATAGTCTTCAAAACAAATATTCAAATCATGATCAATGGCGAGAGAGAATGTGTAGCTAAACGTTGTTTAAAATGGAATATGTATAAAACACTATAATTCATTGAATAAAAAGATGTAAAATTAAAGATAAATGCATTGCCATGAAGCTAGGGTTACAATAGTGTAGCCAAAGAGATCGACTAGAAAAAACCCTTGAAAAAAAAATTAGATTGAAAAACATTTAAAAAGCATGAAAAATTGGTATTTAGTTTAAATTTTTTGTTGTGAATTACTGCAGAAATCAGGGAAAAAAACCTCGGCATGAAATATGTCTTTAAAAATTACAAAAACTTATAAAATATGTGGCGCTACATTCCAAAGTAAGACTGGGTCTTCTAAATTCAGACTTCGTAACAATTTTTCAACCCTGCTGCGCGCACCCATAGTTTAACAAATATTGCGAATCATGGATATATTGCAACATTTGTAAGGTTTTTTTACCTTGCAACTCATCAGCAGTAGAGGTTCAACCAAAAGTTTTTTTTCAAGTGTGATTTGGTTCGGTTCAATGGTGAATTGGATTTCTGGTTTTTGGTTTTGATTTTGATTCCTAAAATTTCAAAATTTGCTTCTGGTTTTCGTTTCTTAAATTTCAAAAAATTGATTCTGATTTTGGTTTCTAAAATTTCAAAGATTTGGTTTTGGTTCTGGTTTTGGTTCATAGAATTTTTAATAGTTTAATGTTGTTTGGTTCTCATAGAAGACTAGTAGAGGGCATGTAGGATGTTTTTTTGGTATTAGATTAAATTAAAAAAAAGTGTTGGACTCAAAATTTGGTCGAAAATAGAAAATAATATGAATTTTTCGATCCTAAAAATTCATATTTGAACCGAACGGAAACACTAAAAAAAAATTCTGGTTTTTGGTTTGGTTACAGCATTTGTTTTAAAAACTGGTTTGGTTTCAATGATTCGTTTTAATTCCCGGACACGTGTAAAACCCTCCGGCACAGTCAAGAACCTTCCTCGAACGTCCTTCAAAAGAAGACGGTGTCCTGGGAAAATAGGATAGATGACAACCCTGCATGGGTGTAATAAGTAAGTTTTTATTTTATTTCGTTGGATGAGTGTGAAAAATACTTTAAACTGTGTAACTTTGAAATGTAATTAACCTCTAAAACTTGGCAAGAATAGTCTTTTGTGTATAAATAATTAAATACAGTTCAAAGTTTAGTCACATTGAAAGGAAATTGCGGCAACACAATTATGAGAGTCCAGCTTAATTGTATTACGAGTGCTTCGGGTTCATTGATAGACCTCGGCCTTACTCGATTTTATGCTAAGGTCATAACCGCACCGCAGTCGACAAATTTATTGGGCTAAACGTAATTTGAAATGAAGAAAACAAACAATAATTGCAATTTTTACACACATCCACAAAAATTTTTTTGAACTGTAAGTTCAAGAAAAAATAATGCAATTTTGGATGAAGTAAATTTTAAATCTTTAGATACACATTTCTTTGATCACGGATTTCTTATTTTTTCACAAAACATAATTTTTTTTTATATTCTGGACATTCGTGAGTTTAGATTTTCATTTTCGCTTTAGAAAAGATTTTTTCTCACCGAAAATGCAAGATTTTTTCTGGAACATCATCACGAAAAAAATGATGTTACATAAAACCGAAATTAAATATTAAGAGACTAAACATTATTACGAATTTACAACGCGGTCACGTTTTTTTTTCTTGATCAATATTACGAAATATTATCTCAACTGTTTTCGATACACACAATCGGTTGTTTTTTTATGAGGTTTTATTTATTTTTTAACAAATTATGTCGGTCATTGATATCTTGAAATATTGCAGGTAATTCGTGGGATCACTTTCACTGAAGACGTCCTCGCTACCAAACTATCGTCCACCGAAAAACACCTAACGATCTGTAATCGCACCTGTCGACCCGTTATCAATGGTGATATCGCCCTACATTGCGATCGATATTGATTTTTTTTGGTACAATTATGACAACCCGTGAAGATGCAAGCAGTATTTAAATGCAATTTACAATTTTATTGTCTACCATACGAAAAGATTCCGCGACTATTGGACGGTTGGCGGACATAAAGCAAACTGCTCCACAGTCTTGGGGCCTCATGATTCAACATATAACATTGAAAAGCTTAAACAGCTGACTGTTTGGTGTCGCCAAAGTCGATTGAAATGACGTTAATTGAGGTGATATGGACAGCAGTAGCCAGCAGCCAGCAATAAGCAGCCAGGTGGTGACTTAATATTTGTGTATAAAATTATAATAAACATATACTGATTAACACAATTAAACACCAGCCAGTTAAATACAGATGTGTAAGGCAAATAAATTAAATATTAAATAATACTTGGTTTCAATGTGTGCAGGCGTTTTAGTTGGAGAGTCTTATAAATTTATAAATAAATTATGGCAGGTGGATGAGAATTAAAATTGCGGTGCGGTGTGATGGTATTATGTGTCAAATCCGCTCGATTCAGTAGATAACAGTATATTGAGACGACCTATGGCGACACACCTGAATGAATTTTATTTTGCCATTTAAATGATTGGACTTAGACCTTAGGCCTTTAAGACGCAAGGAAGTCGTTTCACACATCTTCAAATTTAAGATGCAGTTTTATAGCTTTTAATACTCCACATGAGAATCATATAAGAGTATATTATATTTAGTATGCCGTTTAACAATTGTTGGAACGTCTGTCCGTTTGTCTGTCTGTCTGTCCGTCTGTCTGTCTGTCTATCTGTCCGTCTGTCTGTCCGTCTATCTGTCTGTCCGCCTGTCCTTAAACGGATTGAGCTGGAGACTTGACGTTTTTTACAGTCGCGTTTCTCACAAATAGAAAGGCTAAGTTCTTAAACGAGCAAAATCGAACCCCTGAAGCAGTTTCTTGAACTTTTCTCGAAAACGGTTAGTCGTATCGAAAAATTTTTAGAGACAAAATGTGTTTAGAATACAATTTAACATAATCGTCCCATACATCAAAATCTAAGCGGACCACCCTTCCTCACTCTCCAGAACATACATAGGGCTTTTTAAACTAAACATTTTGTCTGTCCTCATATAGAGTATTTGACGATTGGCCCCTGGCAATTGTATTTTTTTTTAATGTTTTAAATGTTTGTTCTCTATTTTATGGAAAATGCGTGAATTATGCATCACGTATTTTAGTGCAAAAATCAAGAAGAAATAAACAAATAAGACGTTAAGGTTAGAGTGCGGTGAGTTTAAGTTGTTTATTTTTTTCTTTTCTGTCTTTTTGTGTTGAGTTCTGTGTAATTTGAATAAATCAATCGCGAACCGGTTTTTAGTCATTGCTAGACAATTAATCGCTTGTCTTTGATCCAGTCACAGCCACTTAATTATAATTATTGACGCTCGGAATTATTGCAGTTGTTTTTTTTTCAATTTTTCTTTTGTTTTTTATGAAGATACTAATTTTTCTGCCCGTCGTTGCCGGCTTAAAGTTTTATGCAAAAGTTTTTTCGCGATTTTAGAAAAACCGAGTATTAACTTCAAACGTTTGAAAAACAACCGTTATTCTTATGGGACCTACAATATCGAATTATGAAATTCTAACACCAAATTCGTAATCAGAGACCCCAAAAACCCCAGAATGACGGATTTTCTGAGAAAAAAAGGGAAAAAGGATATTTGCGTTATTCTTACAGGACCTCAAAATTCGTTTTGAAACAGTAAAGTTATTATATCACACAAAAAAAACTATAATTAAAATACACACAATGGTAAAAACCGAATTACTTCAGCGGGTTATGAATATTTCAGGGGGGTGGTTATAGAGAGGGGAAGGGGTTAATATTAGTGGTTGAACATTTTTCTTGAGGACTGACCTATCCCATGACGAAAACTGAATTCATATCATTTCAGAATTGCAGGAGATGGCAGCTGAGGGGTTTACAGAACGGTAAGGGGGCAGATAGTAGTTTTTTTTATTTAAGAGCTAACCTTTCTAATGATGAAAATCGGATCCGAATCTATTCAATGGTTCAAGAGTTATCTGAGGAGGGGTGTCAAAGGAGAGGTGGTAGGTCCTATTCTATATTCTGCAAGTAAATCTAACCGTGTATGAAGTTTCATCGAAATCGGTTGGGCCGTTTTCCACTGATGTTTTTCAGTGATGATAGACAGATAAACATACTTGCAAATGTGAAAAATGTTATTTTGGCTTTAGTACGACCAAATATATCGATGTATATCAAAATTTCTGACAAAATTCAAAGTCACAAAAGTCAACTTCTTTACAGTTTTATTATATGTACAGATTTGAACCAGATAGATACTATTTTAGTTTCCATTTTGCTAGATTTAAATTAAAAAGTAGAATTATCTCTATAATACCTCAAGTCAGAAACTCATTTACATTTTATATTTAATTTATCTCCTTACAAAAGTTAATATCCTAATTTAGATTTATCGACACAATTTATTTTCCGGTAAAATATGATCCCACCTTTTATTTAAAATTGATTTAATTGTTTTCACTTGATTAATCAAATTAAATTACTTTCAATTTCATTTGAATGGAAGCAATTTGAATTTAGGACAACAATTTTTTTAATCGATTTTTTCCGACATCCTCCCACAGATTTCTTTATGGCCACCTCTATGAAAACCACCCACTGGGGCGAAATTGTTAGCAAAAACTTTGTGTTTGATATGGCGACGTCTCAATGTCGACTGATCTTTTTGCTTTGTCCGTTCTTATACATAGTGGCTGTTGCAATTTCTCAAAGGTATTTCATTCAGAAATTCAAAACAAACAGCAGAAGCCACCCACCTAATGGCTGGTGGCCATTGAACGGCAGCACTTAAGGCGAAAATTGAACTTTTTTTTAAAGCCACTCGACACTCGACGTTTGCAATATTTGCTAAATAATTCACTAATGAAACTAAGAGTCAAAACAAAGGAACATTAAAAACCTCCACCTTTCACATGTGAAGGTGCTAAAGTGCTTAAGATATTTACAAGAATAAAACATATGCTAATTATAGCCCTGCAGGCGCTGAAGTTGAAATTTTGCAGATTTTTTTTTTGCTATTCTGTTGGCCAGGTATTATGCAGGCTGCTCATCTTTTTTCCTAGCATAATTACAGAAACACTGTTGCTACTTTGAAATACATTTTTACATTTCTATGTTAATGAGATGTTTGATTTTCAAGATTTTTTCGCCATTATTTTATTTGAATTTTGTAATCTGTAAAAACTGCCTCCAAATTATTTAAAAGATAAATTTGAGAAAATGATTTTTCTAGCTGGAAAGGCACAATTTTTATTAGAACAATTCAAGCACGTTCTTGTGCGTGTTTCTGAATAATGCCTACAAATGCATCACGGCAACATAGAAGAATAAAAAACTTGAATAAAACGTCGCATTAAAAAATTATGCTTAAGCATTTTCCAAGGTTCTGGGATTAATTTAATCCCCCTCGCGTCTTTTCATGAAGCTTTACTTTGAAATTCAATTTATGCCGGTCAACCCAGCATCCAATGGACAAATTTCAGAGATACCGGAAAGGAACGTCCTTGATCTTCATTGATTTTATCCCGACCCCATATTTAGGGGTGGTGGTCTTTCTTTGACATGCACTTCTCTGATGCACTTTGCGAATTCAGCATTTCAACTACACGCTTTCTTTATCGAATTCTACTTGCACTTATAATCAATAAAACAATTAAACATAACTAATATTAGAATTTGGAAATAGATTTTTTACCGATTGAATAAAATGCAAAAATTAAATATGAAACCAGCTGATTTTTTGATTGGAAAAAACAAACCGCAACGTCACACCGAATAAACTTTTGTACGCACTATGAGTATATGCAAAGGGCACTTGTCCCGATTAGTTTCCTTCCGTTTCAATGAATTGCGCATGTGTGGACTTTTTTTGCAACCCTTAGAGAAAAATCAAGGGGTGTTACCATACGAGAAATATGTGAGATTTATTTTGTTGTGGCACAAAAACTTGATTTAAGTAGAAAATTTTTTGGAAAATATTTTTTCTTCAAGTTTTTTACACGGAATTCTAAATGTGTAAGGACTTTTTCTGATGTTTTTATTAAAGAGATTTTTTATGCTTCCAACAGTTTTAACGACTTTTCTAAGATTTTTTAGCAAGACTTTTTTTTTGCTTTTTTTGTGGAGTTTATACAGCGGCGTACGTAAGAATTGTAAATCCCGTGGATTTTTCGGTTTTTTAACATCAGAATTTATCATAGGGATTAAAATTTTTGTAACGCATCGCACCAATTGTCAGAAAAAAATTTAAGCTACAACTTTTTAGTTTATTTTTATTTTTTTAAATTTGAGATCAAAGGAAAAAAACCTGAAAAAAAACTATAAAATAAACCGAAAAATAAAAAGAAAAACTCCAAATTTCGGCAGAATTCACAGAAAAAATATTGTTTTCAATTGAATTTCCAATTAATAAAACTACAAATTTTCCCAGTAACTATCCAAAAAACCGTGCTATGGCAATGACACAAAGGGCTTGTTTACAAAATGTCTTCTTATATTGATCAAGGGATTTTTTTTTTGCTTAGGGTTAGGGATATTCGATTCGAACACACAGAAATCTTTTTATTCCCAAGACAAGCAACTACCACTCGGTCAGGATTTGGTTGAAAATTTAAGTATCACTTTTTATATCAGACCAGAAAAAAAAACTGGCACATCAAGGGTTGCGTTGTGTGGAAGTCAATTGTTCGATGGTTGTCTGGTTTGGCAGGGGGTTGACGGCTATTTGTCCATCGTCAGCTGGGTTCGTGCTTATAAAGTATCGATTTCTTACGGATTACAGTGTACTGCGTCCTTAAGGGTCGAATTCTTGATATGAATAATGCGATGACGTGAGCCATGCTGTCGTGCTACGTAGAATTAACGCCGTTCTTTTTTGATACAATAATTCTTTTTTACGCAACGCAGTTACTAAAGAATGCATTGTAAAGGTAAATGTGTAACCATTGATATAGTTTACAAAGCTATAGTAAAGACTTTACGACGGCATGCTCATCAATTAACACATCTTAATTAACGAAAAAATTCATAAAAATGTGTAGTTTATCTACAGATTAACGACTAGGTATTAATTATTTAGTGTTAGGTACATTGAGTAACCTAAAAAATGTTTCATTGATTCTTTTTTTCGTATTGTTTGACTTCCAAAAAAATTTTGAAATCTTTAACAGATGTTTTTACATCTATTTCATACGCAGGGCAAGTATTGCCAGGTTGCTTGAAGGCCAATAAAAAACAGTGGAATTTGATTGAAAAATAAAAAACTAGAGCGTATGAAATTTTCTTACGTAGAGCAACTCAATCTCAAAAATCTGAGATTTTTGAAATGCTGAAACTGGGAAATTTACAGTACACCAATACCTCAATATACGGCCGAGATTGGTTCCAAAAATTTAGGCCGTATATCGAAATACCGTAACATTCTTTTAGGAAAGTATTACATTTATTGATCGCAGTGCATTTCAATGTAATATTTTCCGATTTTTGACCGTTTATCGAATCAATGTGCAACGTATTTCAAAACTGAGACGCAATTCAAAAGGCGGAAGGCCGTAAAACGAGGGGCCGTATATCGAGATATGGGTGTATTTAAAACTAGAAGTATGGCAATGGAAATGAGCGTATGTCGCTATCAATTATATATTTCTCTTGCCATTCTGGTATTAAAAAAGCAGGACAAGTATGTATTGTGCGCTGCATATGGCATGCAAGGCAAATAAGAAACGTCTTATGCCGTTTTACGATATTGCAAAAAATTATTAATCTCAGTAAAAGCAGAGGGTAACCGATTTCTTAATTCTTTATCAAAGCCCTCTATTTTTGATTGACCTGCAAACACCATGGCAAAACTAGCCCTGCGTATGAAATAGACGTGATATTTTTCATGAATTTTTTCAAAAGTCTTTTACGAAGGATTTTTATTTTGAACATTTTTCATGTTATAATACTGCGTGATTCTTAAATTTTCTGTAAAAAAACATGATAATAATTTAAATTAAACCGTGTTTATAAACTGTAATTCACAAACCGTGTATAATTCAATATTTATCTAATTCGGAACGCCTTTTCGAAATTAAAACGTGTACTTAACGCAACATAATCGGAACCGAAATCTCCTCAATGTGAAGAAGATCGACCGCACGCAATCTTTAACTGGAAATTAATTGAGATATCAAGAAAATCAAAGTTTTTTTTTCCAACATTTTCAAAATGATTTTTTAACAATGGGAATCTTGAGGAATGTAATGAAAAATTCTAACTCAAAGATGGCCACGATGGTTAACATATAGTCGAGCATTAAAATCTAAAGAGATGGTAAAGAAGCATCGCATTACTTCTCATTATTTCTATGTAAACGCTCAGGTGTAATAACAAACTACCTATGACCGTATTTCTGTATTCATCTGTTCAACAACTCAACAATCTATTTGGACACGTAACGGTCTCTAATGGCAAATAATCGTTTTATTACGCGAAGATAATTTCCAAGAAAATTGTCTAAGATTCCATTGAAAAATGTTGATTGTGGCAAACGGAAAACACTCGTATCCAAACAGTCAGAGTCAAAGTATCAAAATACAAACAGTTTCTCGAATAGTTTGTTTACGGTCAAAGCAGTTATAAGGAGAATATGCTCGCATAGATAAATGGATACATAAACATATCTCTAAACTGGCCGATGATAGTTGATGATGACCATTTATAAGAAACGATAAATGTCTCCAGGTAATCATCTACAGCGGATACTTAAATGGACAAATTACCTTTGCAGCTTCTTCGCGAATTTATTAACTAAATTTCGATTATAAATCAGTTTAGCGCTTCAATGTGTTATTTTGGCGAAGGGGTGCAAGGGGAATGAATGGATGTCGGTTAACATATGTTTTGTCATATAATTTCATGTCAATTGGTTGTGATTTTTCGTTTGCTTTCGTTATGCATGTCCGATTTCTGGAAAATGTTGAGAATGAATGAAAGTGTCATTTTGTCGCATTCAAACTGTTTATTAATTTTTCTACTTTTCCGCATCAATTATGCATCAAACAACATGTCAGCATAAACATAACTAAGCAATTAATGTCAATTGTAGCAAATTAAATTTTATCAATATTTTTGCGCAGTGGGTGATTACGAAGAAGTGAAATTTAAATTGCATGAAGCTGGAACAAGTATCTGGAATTCACTCGATTTCCGTAAAGTAAATACAATTATCTTAGAGGGTAGAAACATAAGTTTGAATCCTACTTATACACAGTGGCGTAATTAAAGTTGTACCCTCATACACGGTGGAAAATTTGGGTCGAATTTTTAAACTTCATTCAACTATTTTGGCTTTAAGTCGATTTTTTAAACTATTTGGTAGAAAAATGTTCAATCGATAGGGTTTAAAAGACTAATTTTCGATGGTTTTAAACTTTAAATTTGAATTTTCCAACTTTTCAGAGCATAAACGTGCCTTTTTAAACCAACTTAGTTGAAAATTTAAACCTAAAAACTTGAAAATTTATACTTTTGGTTTGAATTTTAACCTAAAGAGTTGAAATTTTTCTACACACCTAAACTATTTTATAATGGGGAATCAGGACTAGAACTAAGATAGTTAATTTCAATTATTGAAATTTTAGTTCTAGTTCTAGTTTTTTATAGCACCAAGTAGATATGAGGTTGGAGTCTTAAAACATTGAAGTCTGCACAATTCTGACGCGGTTTGCGCCATTGGGTAAATGGTCCCCCACGAAAAGTTCGCCTACTAAAATCTACTCCCCCACCCCCACCCCTCCTACCCTACTCGTTATTCGTTACAAATTAAATGCAATACAACAAAATATTTGAAATTAATACTACGATTAGATTGCCATTCGTCATATTAACGTTAATGAAATTTAAAGCCACCTATATTTTACGTAAAAAATAATAAGCACATCCATTCTGAAATTACAGTATCTGATAGATATTGCCGCTGCTTAGAAATCAATTTAAAATCGGATCTTGCTGTCAATTAAACAGGAAACTGTGGTTTGATTTTGAAAAAAAAAAAATAAGAAACTGAAATCGAATCTTGTACTTAATCTTCTACAAAACCATGTACCTGTTAAAGATAATTATGATTACAGGTGATCCCAGTCATTCGCAGGCAGTTCGCAACTAAACACCAATAGGCTTAAGCATAATATACAACCTACATTATTACGATGGCTCAGTTGAATCAAAAGGTAAGAGGAAAATCTGTAATTTTCCCTGCAAAAGTTTAAATGTTGTTTGCGAAAACGCTTTTTATTCGATATATTTTTTTGCATTGGTAAAATTGCACACGCGTGCGTTTTGTTAGAAATCAACTGCATTGAGTTTTGATGTCTGTTTGACGTGTTATAGATTCACTGTCTAAATGTTTTTTCGAAAATTTTTCACTTTTTGTACATATTTCTTAATATTTGCCAAGATTTGCTAGTTTTTGTCTTGGATAACGAGAAAATAAAAGTGATCTGACAACTCGTTATGAGGTTATGTACGACTACGTGTTACACATTCAAGTACACCAAAGTTCAGTGATCTTTTGATTTTTATGGGTAAAAAAAAGTTAAATTCATTAAATCAATGTTTTTTTTTGTTAGCCTTTTAAATTGATTTTGTATTGAAACCCGCAATGTTAAATTGGAAAAATTACCACTGTCGAGTGGAAATAATGATTATTCAGTTGAATGGATGACATCCCTTGCCACACATGATGTTGTTCAAACCAAACTCGAATTCATAAGATGGTAAAAACTTACTTTTTACAGAAATTGCAGTATAAGAAAAAACGATCTTCATTTCACCTTTTGCACAGTTGCGTCAATTCAAGAAAAAAACAAAATGAACGAAACTTGCCAATGCCTAATGAAGTATTATCGATGACCGATTCATGACTTCTTGATGATATCGAGAGTTATGTGGCTTTTACTTAAACGTTGTTACTTTTCTAATTTACTAGTAGTTTTTCATATGCGAACAAATAGGTTTTTACTCCGCAGATTATCTGATTTCTTGATTTCTATAATTCATTTGATTTATCTATTCAACTGTTTTTATTCACCTTCAAATAGAAGAGAAACGAAAAGAAAATAAGAGAAAGACAAGTTAAGTGATTCATAATTATGAACGGATTTATAATTTCTTATGTCATCGTCAATGCAGTGTCACCATGATATCATAAAACGATTGTTTGTAAAAGATCTTAACCAAGCATTAAGGCCCATCCAATTACGGGTAACCAATCTTGCTTTCAACTTTTTGAAAGCCCGATCAAAGGGAAGAGGGTTTGTTTTAATTTTTGTTTCTGATTATAATTACTAGCTTGCATACCCGTCGTTGCCGGGTTAAGTTTTTCGCATAAGTTTTAGAATACGAAGAAAACCGGAAACAACTTAAAAACTTTTGAGAAAAATCTTATCCTTGCAGGGCTCTCCGTTGCGAATTAGTCTAACACCAGATTCGTGATCAGCAACTCCGAAAATCCCCTAATGACCTCTTTCCCTGAAAAAAATGGGAAAAAAGCTATTATTACAGGACCTTCCGTTCCGAATTTTGAAAATCTAACACCGGATTCGTGATCAGCGACCCCGAAAACCTCCTAATGCCATTTTTTCCCGGAAAAATGGGAAAGAGGATATTTGCGTTATCCTTACAGGACCATCCGTTCCGAATTTTGAAAATCTAACACCGGATTCGTCATCAGCGACCCCAAAAACCCCCGAGTGAAACTTTTCAGCCTGCTATTGAGCAGGATTCATGGCGAAAATCACGGTTTAAAAACACCCGAACCCCCTTTACCCCCCCGTTCACCGCCTTAGGGGTAAAATTACGGAAAACCCCGCCTTAGTGAGCGCCTACGCAATGGTTGGGACATATTGTGAAAGTTTTGAGTCTCTAGCTTCAGGGGTTTGGGCTGGGCGTTGATGAGTCAGTCACTCAGTCAGGTTAAACGATTTTATATATGAGGCGTTAAAAGCTAGAGTGGACCAACCCACATGTCGAAATCGTGAATTTTTTTATGTTTGAATCACTATTGCGAGTGAGTTTCTAGATAAAAATGTTTGGATGCACCAAAAAACGTTTCAACATTGAGTAATAAAGTCCACATATTTTTTTTTCCAAAAATTTTCAGTCAATAATAGTACAGAGTGGAAAAGCTTCAAAAACTCGATTATGTGGGTTGGTCCACTCTAGCTTTTAACGCCTCATATAGAGATGATAAAAAGTTTTTTGAGTCTGAACCGGTTTTGGTTCAAGGTTGAATCGGATTTCTGAATTGGAAAATATTGTTCCGGTTTTGGTTCTAAAATTTCACAAATTTGGTTCTAGTTTCTAAAATTCGAAAAATTTGGTTTTGGTTTCTGTTTTCAATACTCGCATGAGGCGAAAAAAACTGCAGGTGTTCTAGGTGTCATTTAAAAATACATAACGTAAGCATAACCTAAAAAATTAAAAAAAAAAAACAAATTTTAAGTCGAAACAAAAAAGATTTTTCGTAAAAAGCTCTTTATAACGTTTAGGAAAACCAGTTCCGCATGAAAAAACGTCTCAAAAGTAAATTTTTCTGTAATTATGAAGATTAAAAATTCCTTAGTTCGAGGAAATTTTTGTCTTTAGATATTTCTAATATATATCGACGCCTCCGTGCTATAGTAACTAGAGACCGATCGATTAATCGGTCACTTCGATTAATCGCTTCGGCCACTTTCGGAATGCTCTGTCGCTAGGGATAAAATTTATAAATATGCGAGGAGTTTGATGAGCTATGGGCTGGACAACACTGCTTTAGAACATTTTTATGCAATCAAAAAAATGAACTAAATTGGCAATCCCTGTAAATATATGTAAGCAGTTTACTAAATTTTCTACCGCAACCTTTGGAATGTGGTTCGATAAATTTCGATAAAATCGGAATAATAAATTCGCACACCTGCAATACAAATGTTCAAATTTATTACCTCGAATATTTTCAGCCATTAGCAAGATACAATTTATGGCATATATTTGGAACAAATCACAGATTTTTCTATAACCTAGTATGTGTTTTCCAATATATTGTTCACAAATCTAACAGCAGAATAAAAACATGTTTCAAGCGAATTTCCACAAAAAGTGCTGACAATTCAATAGCATAAAAAGTATCTCAACTATTAGAAATAATCGAAATGCCCCGAGGAATATAAAATGAATAACTGTTAGAATAATAAGAAAAAAATCGCTACTTAAATTCCAGTACAGAAAAACATACAGATCACCTTTCTGTAGATACGTTATGTTCAGTGCGCATAAGTGACAATGCAACAGATAAATCATGAGTGGAACTTTCTATTTCGATAATATTACAAAAGTATTTAATGTATTTCAGGAAAAGTACAATATGCATCGAGATAACCGTTTAACATGTGATAAAGTGGCAGTTTGTGGATAGTTCGACTGATTTTATCACTCTTACTGTCAAAAGGTTCGCAGATTCTCACCTGAGGAGTGTTTTTTTTTTCGTAGTCGCACGGATCAATTAACAGCAATGTCTTACGTGCAGATACTATCACTTTCAAAGAAAATACTATAAGATTTTTTTCCAGTTTACTATTCGTATCTACACACACATATCGAGTGCTATTTGCTATTTTCCAATTTGCATGAAACAAATTAATTCGAGTTTTAAGCCAAGTGATCAAAATGCAAATTATTTAATTGATGACGGGCTTTAGCCAAAAAGCGGCAAAAACGACTTTGTCTTTTATAAAGGAAGTCAAAGGTGGGTTTTCTTTAATAACAACTTTCGTATATGGAAGTCAAAGTTTGGCTGCTTTTTGAATTTCGGTTGTTTTATGACAAAATTGATGAATGTCATTTCGGATTTTCGCTTTCCGCTGGACAAGTTTTAATTCCATTTGATATCCATTCATAAGAAGTGAAGAAAAGCAGGTGAAAAAACCAACAACAACTTAAAGAAATTGACTCCAAAATGAAACATGATGTTGTGCTTTTAATATTTGAAAGTGAATCGGAAGCAATGAGACAATTTTTTTTCTTTGGATAAATGATTTGTGGAGGTGAATGAATGAATGGATCAGGAAGATTAAACGGATATGATAATTTTTAAGTATCCGACTTAATTGAGATGTATTTAAGAAACGCGAATAAAAACTCTTAACGGATCAAATCAGGTTAAAGAATTAAATATTTGCGGCTAATGATTTTTTGCAGGTAATTTGGGACGAATTTTTTTTTGTTAATTTCAGTCTAATTTGGACGTTTGATTTTCTAATTATATACCACCAAAAACTACAGCGTATTAATCAGATTTATTGACTTCTATTGCTGGATAAACGTATGATTTACGCATTTTTTTGCATCATTAGATTGAGATTAGAGATATTCCAATTAAAAGGTCTTTAGCTAATTGACGGATTTTTGAAATTCGTGTCCGGGTTTTTATGAAAAGCATAAACAGTCCACTTTCTTTAATCAAAAGTGAAAAGCAAATCTCTTGATGGGCGATTTCGCGAAAGGGGTTTTCAGGAAAAACGTAAAAATTTTGGAAGACCGACCTAAATATTAGCCAAACGCTTCTTCCATTTTCTACAGTTTTTGTGGTGTTACGTCAAAAATCAAAATTCTTCCAAAGGTTCAGCACAAAGCGGAGGAGGGAGTGAGGATGGAGTAGATTTAAGTGAACCATCAATTTGCGGGAAGTATGATTTACGTAAAACTGATAACCAGAAATGCAAACCAAAAGTTTTTTGAGTGTGGTTCGATTTTAGTTCACGGGTGAATTGGACTTCTGGTTGTTGGTTTTGGTTCCGAAAATTTCAAAATATGGTTCTAGTTTTGGTCTCTAAAATTTCACAAATTTGGTTCGGGTTTCTAAAACTCCAAAAATTTTGTACTGGTTTCCGTTTTGTTTCTAAAATTTCAGAACTTTGGTTCTGTTTCCGGTTTTGGTTTCTAAAATTCCAAAATTTGGTTCTGTTTTTGGTTTCTTAAACTTCAAAAATGTGGTTTGTGTTCTGGTTTCGGTTCCTGGAAATTTCAATGGTTTAGAAGTTTTGGGTTTTACACAAGACTGGTAGAGAGCAGATGGAATGTTTTTTGGCGCTGGACTCTAAATCTGGCCAAAAATAAAAAAAAATACTAACAATTTTGCTGTTCTAAAAGTTCAAGTTTGATCCGAGATGAACTACTAAAAATTTTTGGTTTTTGGTTTGGTTACAACAGCATTTGAGTTTCGATCGCTTCGGCAAACTTTTTTTTAAAATTTGGTTTGGTTTTATTTCGGTTCGGCAATCTTAATTTAACTCTGGTTGGATTTTGGTTCGGTTTGGCCATCTTTTTTAAAAAATGGTTTGGTTTTGGTTCGGTTCGGCCATGTTTTTTCAGAGTGATTCGGTTTATGGTTTGGTTGTGGTTTATTTAAATTTCAATGGTTTAAAGCTTTTTGTTTTGATTCAAAAAAACCGATTTACATATCTACTTAAAATCAGATTAATTATAACGCTACTGTTAAGGAAATTTCAACTTAAAGTATAAAAAATCAATTTGCTAGCAAGTAGCCATAATAAATCAAAAATCGTTACACGAAAATAAATCTTACCAACGTTTTTGAAAGTAAATAACGGATTGAGCCTTACCTAAAAAGAAAAAAAGAAACATTGTTAAAAAAACATTGACAAATAGTGTAGGATCGCGATAATCCGATTCATCGATTGCTTACCTTGATATAGATTATCGAAATATTCGGATTATCGGATACGATTATTGGAAGATTCAAAATTAGGAAAGATTGGCATTCAAATTTGGTATCAACTAACAATGGCGATTAAAATAAATTTCTGCAATTTTGAATATACTTAAATTAAAAGCGATGTCCAGCTTTCGTTTTTCATTTCGTATATTTTGCAAAATGGCCATCGGAAAAGTCTTTCATCATTAGGAAAATGAACAGCACCTGACAAAGGAAACCGCTTCAATTTAAATTGGAATCATTTCAATATACCTTTCCATTAAACTACATTAAGTCAATCTTATTTTTGTATCAAGAAACAGCACCAGGGAGGTCTAAATAGTATTCAATTTCAAAAAGCGTTAGAAATGCACTAAAAATGCCGCATAGTGAAAAAATATGCGCAAAACCCGCCGACTATAAACAGTATAAAATCATGGAAAATTACTTTATTTCTCCTGTTAATGATGTATAAAATACCTGTCTGTCTAAATTTACATGTAGCTCCTCGAAATGCTGGTACAATTTCAGTCTTAAATACATCTCGTAGGAGATCTCAAGTCAATCGGATCTATGTTAAATGGTCTTTTGGTCAGAGACAATTTTCCTTTCTTATCTGGTTTTGGTGGTAAGCGTGCTCGGTGCTGTGAGATGCCGATGGTGCACTTGATTTGTTGTTAAGTGGATAATGGTATCGTTTGCCGAATGGTTTTATTTGTGCATAAGTTATGCTTTTCTATGCTACGAGAATAAATATGCTGCGGGTTCACTATCTACTGATAGTCGAAAGGAAACATATAAATCACTTTCTCCGGACTTACAGTACAGAAGTGGAGTCTCATAAGAAGGCAACCAGATGATCATCAGTTAAAGTACTTCGTTGTACGTTTCCCACGCACAATAAAACCAAACAACGGCACCCATAATCTATTAAGTTATAGTATTTAATGTGCCTAGTTACAGGTAGTCAGTCAGTCATTAATAAATTGTCCAGCATGATTTCAATGGCTTCAGATTGTTTTTTTTTTAATCTACATAAAATTCGTCTCACCTCTGATATGTTGAGGATAATCCGAAGTAAAACTTTGCCGATTTAATGATTTCATTTGAGTGAGTTGAATTAAATGGGAAAATCTCAAATGTCATTGTTGATTTTTTTACGCAACTTTTAGTATTTCCAGAGAGGAAATATTTAGTTGGAGAAATTTAAAAAAGGCATTTTATTTTATTCTAAGTGGCTTTTAGCAGCCATTCGATCAGTAGCGGCTGAAAACCCTTTTCTTGAACGCCTGCATGATTTTGGCTAAAAATTTTTGGTTTCCTCTTCTATAGAGGGAAATTATTGTATATGACGGAGACTCTATAAAGGGGACAGATAGAAAATTTCTTATCAGTATGAAATCCATTTCCGGCAAAATTATGAGGATCTCCGTACATCTGTCTGTCGGGTTTTTGCGACCGGTCGCAAGGAAACCGATTTGCAACCGGTTTGCAACCGATTTGCAACCGATTTGCAACCGATTTGCAACCGATTTGCAACCGTGTTTTGACGTTCTGGCACAGGGCAACCGTTACATAAACTGATTTGCAACCGATATTTTGCAATCAGGATCGCATTGTAACCTGAGTAGCAAATTGTTGTTGTGGAAAGAGTTTTGTATTACAAAGTCCTGTTAAAATATATAAAAAATATATAAATTATCCGAAGAACAAGGTTTTTATTTAGCAAGAACTTCAGGCTGTATAAAACTACCTAAGCATGAATTTAAAAATTTTGGTGAAAAAAAAATCTTAAAAAAGATTTTGAAAAATTTAATATACTTGAAATGAAAAACAAAAATTTTCCCTCTAATGGCATACATGTAAATATAATTTTAATGATTTCTAATATAAATTTTTTTAATCTATTTAATTGCATTTCAAATGCATCGGGAACTATTGTAATTTGAAATATTAAAAGTATACATTATGGAAATAAAATTATAAACTAGACCACAACACAATTATCTTCGTATAATTTAAGAAAAGTTAGTTAAAATAAATTTCACAGTAATTTTCTGTCTACACACCCGTAGTAAATCAAAATTTTATAATTGCGTTCATTTTCTATAATAAATGAATTTCAAATAGACTCTTCTGTTGTCTTTTAGTCTAAATTTTAATTATAAAAAAACAATTTAATGCCTTTTAATGGCGAAAAGCAAAAAAAAAATGAAATTAAATTGGCATGTTTGATAGAATCTTATCACGTGTACGTGCAATTGAGGAAATTTCTTAGATATTTTTCTTGCCATCTGAACATTTTTTTTACCATATATATATATATATTTCCGAAGGCAATGTAGATTGACCCAATTCATAAACAGTCCGGAAATATTGGTTGCATGCAGCCACCAACCGGCATAAGATTCATTTGTTTATCTAATTCAAATATCTTTAAGATATCTTTTTCGTTCCGCAATTTTTTTTTTGTTATTATTTCGCCTCAATTGAAGCACGTAATGTCAGCCTAAATACGCCATTGTTATTATTCAGTCGGGAAAACTTTGCGAATTTTTCGATTTTTTATAGCAAACCATTTGATGCGCCTCATCTGATTTTTAGAATGCGAATCTTAGAAAAAAAAAACATAAATAGAAACCTTTTTTATTCTACCGGAAGTGCCAAGCCATATTGACCTCTTATTCGGGATTGAACTCTCTTAGCCTTGGCATGAAATTAATTCAAATGGGCGGATGGGATGCTTGAAAATCGCCATAATTTGCCAATAATTTAAATTCATCAATTATTTTGTCGGTAAAAAACAAAATTAACCTCAAAGATTCATAGATTTATAGATTTATGATGTTATATGTGGGACCACTTATTTATGAGTTTATCGTATAAACATTTCCCGCATTAGCACTGGTGGTATCAAAATCTAACATCTGTGAAGGGAATGAAATCTTAAACGCCAATTATGTTATTATGTCCGTAAAATATTAAACATGCTGTTGTCGATATTCGATGGGGACTTCCTTCAATATTTCAAACATATTTCATAGATAAACATCTTGATAGGGCTCTCAGCTCTGAGATGATTTCATGCTGATCATAGAACTACATCGACGAATGGTGATCATGTTTTCTATTGAGACCTCTTTAGGATTACCGCCAGATTTCGATCAATCCGTGACATGATGGAGGAAATTGTTCTGCCGCATCAATCAATCAGGTCCATGCCAAAAAGTGTAGGTCAAGTCAAAATATTGTTGCTGGGATCACAAAAAAAAATATATGAAGGCGGATAAATTTTGTTGGAGAAATTATTTTCGCTAATTTATCATAAAATATGATTTTTCTGCTCTATTAGATTCGTTCGTTCGCCTTTGAAATTAAGGGAGTGGGTCAAATTATGATGCAACATAGTTTTCTATATATCCATGTTTAAATCATTTGACCTTTTTAACATAAATATGCAATTATATTAGGGAGAAAATCATTTAAAATTGGAATTTCATACAGCGAATAAAATTTACAAAAACGGATTTTACATAAAATATTTTTCTCTGATTTTTTTTAAAGGGGGCTTTCAGCCGAAAAAATGTTTCACCGTAAATCTCGTGGAACTTTCTCATCACGGAACTTCATTTGCAGACTGTTTATATCCAAAATGGCTCATAAGAAATTTAGTTAAAACGAATTTAAAACATAGCAAAATCTACAATTGCCAGGGGCCAATCGTCAAATACTCTAGTTGACAGACAAAATCTTTATTTAGAAAAATCCATTTGTATAAGAGAGGGGGAAAGGAGTGGTCCGATTGGATTTCGATTATGGAACGGTTATGTAAAATCACAGTGGTGCTTATTTTAATAAAATTTTTAATACGACTCACCGTTTTCAAGGAAATAGAAAAAAAAGGGGGGGGGGGTGGTTAGTGGTTCAACTGGATTTTGATGTATAGATAAATTATGTAAAATCATATTCTAAACCTATTTTATTTTTATAAATTTTTCGTTACGATGCACAGTTCTCTAGAAAACAGGAAAAAAGTATCCCAATCGTATGTGGGTCCGATTGGATTTTGATGTATGGATGAGTTATGTAAAATCCTAGTCTAAACTCATTTTACCTGCATAAATTTTATTTTTCTGCAAAAAACTGTTCCATTTATATTGGGAAGGGGGGAAGGAATGGTTCAATTTTGCCCGGTCAAGAACTTAGACTAGCCATTTACGAGAAACGTAACTATACAAAATTTCTTCGTTGAGTTATAGTCTAAATTACGCAAGAACGTAGATTTTGTATAAGAAAGTCATTTGCTGCTCATTTTAATTCATAAATATCAGCCAACCTTTCAATTTTTTCTCTAAAAAGATTTTACTTTATAAAAAATGACTTCTTTCTCAAAATTTTGACCAAAATAAGGTACAGAAATTAATTTATTTTTACATAAATCTGCAAGCAAATCGGCGTAAGAGAATTTCACACACACGTGTTTCACACGCCCTCATAATAATCAGTTAAAATTCATAAATTTTAATTCGCTCACAAATATTGATTCCGTCACTTACATAACAAACCCAAAACAATAATTTAAATGAAACCCAAAAGATAATATCACGGGTGTAGTTAAAATGCCCTTTGGATGCAGTCTAATTAAAGATAATTTTAATCTGGCTTCATAATAGCGAGCGATGACATAAAACTATCACCCATCAATCAAATTAAAAATTTGGGAAAATTTTTCTAACTTGAAATCAAAAGTGCTTTTCATATTTTTGGTCTCGCTCAAAATTAAATTCCATCATGTGTTATTTAGAAACTATAATCAAATTAAATTTAAGCTAAAAACATACACTCAGTGATTGCCTATAATTTTGTTATACTTGCAAATGGTTAAACGTGCACGGAATACCGAAATGTTGAATGATTGTAAAAAGTGTGAGACGTGAAATTATCAAAAATGATATGTTGCCAGTTTATGCTTCTACATATACGATTTCTGAATGACCTATGGTATAATTCAAAATAACAATCAAAAAAACTGAATGGTTTCAAATCACAAATCAAAATGATTCGCCTTACATAAGATTTCGAGTTCATCCACATTAAAACGAGGCCAAATCTAGACACTAATGTTTCATAAATTTTACCCGCATTTGCAATTAAAATCTTTCAAATCTTCTTTAACACACAAGACATTTTACACCATGTCAAAAAATCGCATAATTTTAATGAAAGAAAAAAAAATGCCATCGCTGAAGGAAAAAGTTTTACCGATCGTGTGAAAGTGAAATTTCGGATTAAAAAAAATTTATTAATGGAAGAATTTTTGACCATTATAGTTTTATCATTCATTCAATTATTTCTGCATTGCCCCAATGTCTGAGGGTCACGTAAAAATTCACATATTACGATTATTTTCGCAAGAGTTCAAATAAATTAAACTGGCGGATGTTGTGTGGTGGTGAGATCGTTTTAATTATTGCGGCGACGTGATTTTCGTAAAACAAACGTTTTTTTTTTTGCATAAAAAAACAATATTTTTCTTTTTTTTTGGAGATTTAATATACTTATACGAATGGTGTGTCGAAAAACCATTAAACATTTTATTACCCGCATTTACAATTAAAATCTAGTCAGACTAAGGAAATAGGGGCGATAGTTCGTTTATTTGAGAGAACTAAACTTGTTCTCTGCCAGCCAAACTGTGTCTCTCCTCTGCCAACCAGAGTGCATCGCTGTGAACCATCCATAATCCCCGCAGCAATAAACTAAAAAATGGTTTGCCTTTAAAAAAGAAACTTATGACTAAATTAGACAAACTCTTTCGATATAGGAACGAAATAGCGAGTTTTTAGAAAAGGTTAACCTCTGAAGAGAACTAATAAATTCTGTATAAAGTACATATATTAGTGTCCTACTTCCACATTTCTTTATAACATTTTATTAAAATATTGCCACCTGATTAAATTTTCCACATGAATTTCCATAAATCGAATAGAACTGTAAATAAATGCAAAAATGCACCCCACTGCAAAAACTTCACACAGTTTTTCCATCTAAGCAATGCCTTTCACTCAAATACAGTGACATCAGTGGTTTCGCCTTCATTTGTCCTAAATAGCTCCATTCTCATGGTAAAAAAAATTGTCGAGTTAAATGCCAAACAAATATAAATCATCTTAATTACTGCAATTAGCATCTTAAGAATAGTTTTCCCATGGAAAAACACCAAACAAAAACTTCGCTATATTCACTTTCAAATTGACTTCTCGTATGAACTCAATGACCACCAAGAAGTCTTAAACTATAAAAGTTGATTAGCTGCAAAGATTTTCATTAGATATACCTACAATCAGGTGAAGGTATTAGGAGACAAGTTAATCAAATCATTAGCGAGTTCCTGACTTCCTACGTAGCCCTAGATCTCAACCGTCAAGGAATTGGCGCTAATTAAAACGCAAATCGGAGGAATTAGAATACCAACGTCAATAATGACGATCTTATCATCAGTCAGAGCTGAAAGAAAGAGTTAAGAAGTGGCAAAGAGACACCAAAAAGGTATTTTCCACGATTGCTTGCATAAAGAAGTTAGTAATAATATCAAATATTATCATAAGAAAAAATGTTTTTCCCGTTGCTTGAGATTTGTACCTATAAGGAAGGAAATCTTAGACGTGACTTTTACTGTCATTCCAAGATTAGGTCTTACAAGTAGTTTGCAGCGCCATTCAAGATGTGTTTAGTTGTTGAATTGAAAAGTTTATATTTTTTTAGGGCAATGAAAGCCCGAATTGGGAGACAACGCCCTTCAGTGCTTTTTTTTTGGAAAGAAATAAAATTTACAGCGCAGGTGAGAATGGGGTAATAAATCTTTTCGAGTATGAGAAAATTCTTTGCTTCACCCAATTATGATGGTTTTCGGCTATTCTCAATGGATTTTGTTTACTTTCGCACAGTAATAAAAATTAAATTGCATATTGTTTAATTTTTGTGAACTAATTTTTAGTTTTTGTTTTGACTTCAAGATTGATAATGAGGAAATAGCGGATTTGAGCCGTTAATGGGAGAGGTTTTTTTTTATTACTGGAGGCCTGGGTTGTTTTTCGGAAGTTCGCAGATGGAATTAAAAATTTCGTAAGATTGATTATCAGATCATAGATTAAATTGAAACATATGAAACATATTGGAATTCTTTTCTTCTTCTGATTTCGGTCCTGTTTTTGCCATTCGGTTAGAAATAATTTTTTTTATAGATCCAGCCAGAGCTCTCGTTTTCGCCATTTTGTTAGCAATAATTAGAGTGAAGATTTTAGTAAACAATAATTCATCCTTCTTCCTACTTTTTTTTTGTATAAAAATTGAACCGACGTTTCTAAAAACAGATCCCAAAAAATTTAGGTCCACAGTGTGTTAAATGGTGTTTAATATTTGTATTGTAAATACCCATAATTTATCAGAGTTACAATCATTTCAGTGGGAGGAAATGCCACAATTCCCAAAGCTGTACGTTGTAGTAGTTCGTTTAAAATATTTATAAATTTAATTCCTGTCTCTTTTGCTATCTTTCATTCAGGAAATATACAAAATGTTTAATTGACTCATTGAGGACTTTCCTTATTTTACAAATTCATCGAACATGAAACTTTCTTTAATTTAAATTTGAATTTAATGCTATCTATTTTTTAGTTTTTTTGGTTCATTTGTCTCTAATTTAAATCAATTGCAGTATATTTGAAATTTCGTTAAATGTTCGTGCCAAACCTACATAACAAAACGCTGTCACACTCGACTGTTGTCTATAAATTCTTTTATCGATGTCTTCATGTCGTTTTCTTATCTGAAAATTTGATAAAAGGTGTGTCGTCAACGTAATGGAAAACCAACAGATACAGATCCAAAACTCGAAAGATATACTCTGGCATAGAAGGAAAGAAACGAAAGTTTTTCCACCTGTAATGAAGTTTGAAAGGAATTTTGTGTATCACTATTTAAGACCATTTAGCATAGCTACTGTCACTTATGCTTTTCAAGAGACACTTTTAGTACAAAAAAAGTAAAACATAAACGTTAATATGTTGGAAAAAGTGAAATAGTGTAAGCAAATAAAAATCAAGAAATGATATGTCCTCCACATCGCTAACCAGACTTAAATGCTTTAAGACTCTGGTTTTTGTCTTCTCTAAATAAACAAATAAACTAATAAACAATTCTCTCTGTTTTATTATAGCAGATACTTTAGATTTCTATCCATGAACTACAATCGTATATCAAATGACAACGAAATAATGAAAAACAACCGAAACATTTTATCGTTTACTAAACACGGAGCAACTTTAAGACAAAAAGCGTTAAAAGCAACGATTTCATCTCTGTGTCTTGAATTCATGCCGTGGTAAAGGTGCCACCACGATCGTGCTAATTTCCATATTTCTCTGATAAAAAGATGTGAGGATCCATTTATTTGTTTGTGAATTTAACCTGCAAGCGCCCAAGCAAATGGAAATTATGTTTTCAAGGTGAATGTTTTACATCTGAAGATAAAAGGCCGATTATCTTGGCGGATTTTAAATGAATTGACCGAAAATAAAATGGTTTTAATCGAACTGTGAAAATTGAAATGAAAGGATTTTTTTGCGTTATTAATCACGACACAGAAAAAAAAACTGAAGATTCTTTTGATTTTTTTTTTTCACAAGAACTTTAAATTTTGAAAATCTTTCTATTCTTTGTTTGCCCGTTTTTGTTGTACTATCTGTCCATTTGTATGTTTATCTGTTTTTTGTTAACTTCTGTACTTTGTACAAGTCTATATATAAACTCATAGGGCTTTACTTTTGGATATGCGAATTATATTACATTAACAATTTTTTTATTTTTTGATAAAAATATCTCAATAACGTTAAAAGATAATGGATAGTAGTGAAAGACAATATTATGGAGAATACCAGTCTCATTAATTCATATCATACATACGACCAGCAAAAAACCGGTATTTTTCTGAATAATCGCAAAAAACTTCCGGTTAACATAATTCCATTAAAAGTTGAAAAGAATCGTTCCGTTTCGCCAAACATGGCTGTAAAATTTCATGACTCTAGCTCAAGTATTTTTTGAGAAATCTTGTACACAGACTAACAAACAGACTGGACAGACTAGACAGACTGGACAGACTGTCTGATAGAAAGCCATTTTTGTAATACGACTTCAATCAACTCGGGAGTGCTGGTTAATGTTTTTTGGGCAATATTAGGTGGTCGAAATTTTTCATTATCACAATATATGAAAAAACAGAAAGCCTAAATTAATAAATTTTGTTGAAATTTTATGAATTCAACTAAGGTTTATTAAAAACATATTAAATTCAATACCCAACAGAAAAGATTTTCTGTGCCAACATCATCAGTTCGATAGCGATTTAAGGCATGTCCGGCAATCTTACAATCATTTCACTTGAAAAGGTAAAATCCAAATCCAAGCAACACACCTGAAATCTAACGTGAAAGGTGTGTTGCACAAAAATTCGTGTGACCATGTCTCGCATTTCGCTCAAAATAAGTTGCAAAAATTCACCCAAAAATTACATTTTATAGCGACTGCAATACGATATGATGGGGTTTTCATCTCGTTTTACAGCATTTTTCTGAATTTTTAATTGACGACGTGAAGCAGAGTGCGGCCCAGCAAAATGTTTCACGATCAATTCGGTTCGTTGAACGATTAAATAAAAACCATAAATGAAATGTTGCGGAGTTTTTTCTTCTCGTGGATTACTCAAATATTTGCGCGGGTTATTAAGCAACCAGTGGGTTAAATTATAAGACTTAATTTTATGTTTTCTACTGCGAATTTTTTATTATGATATTTGAATTGATTAAACTCAGCTGAAAATTGTATGTGGGTGTGAGACGAAGTTTAACACAAGCAAAATTGTGTTAATTACCAAATCGCGGTCTATGAATGAATGAATGGATTGTTGATCAGGTGGTGTTAAGGTCACTAATATTATGTGATGATGTTTCATAATCTCAAATAAAGGATTAACTTAGCAAATAATGAAGAAAAAACACTAATAAAAATGAGTATTGATTGGAATTTAATTGCAAAGGTGTAACCATGAAAAAGTCAGTTTAAGGTTAATAATCGTAAGCGTTGGCCTTGAAATATTGGAAGTTTTGGGGAAAAATTTCAAAAAAAATCGTTGTTTGTCTTAAGCCCAGTTTACACTTGCTTTGAATTTCTCCGCGAATTTTATTTATCTATCGCAGAATAATATCGCTGAGAAAAACTTGTCAAAATTTGAATTTTTGCGGACGGTTTTATATATAAAAAAAATCGAGTACAGGTGACTATCAGGAAAAAATTTCTTAATTTTGTGTGGTAGTGTAAACGGTTGTGCAACGAATAATAAAATGCAACGAAGAATTAGTGTCGAAGAATAAAATTGGCGAAATAAAGTGTCAGGTGTAAACGGTGCTTAAAAACTAATTTTAATTATTCCAAAACTTTTAAAACTTGATGTAGTTTATTGGAAAAAGCTATTATTTCATTACAAAAATGCAAAGCTCAATATTTTTTTTGTGGGTTTTTGTTATTTAATACTAGAGGGGCGCCAGGCAACATTTTAAAATCTTTACTTTTATAAACGGTTATAAAAAGTTGGTTATATATGAAAGGGTTGAAAAATTTATATTCTTGTAGTTTTTTTACGCTTTTATACCAAATTCTGGACTGATGACGGTGAGCCAGCTTCCTTACCAGAAACAGGCTCCTGATGGGTTTTCAGGGCAAACATGCCTGACCTATTGGGGGGAAATTGGATGTGAAAACATCCACAAAAAAAATATAATATTTTTGTTATATTATTTTTGTTTTTGCAGACCTATAAGCCAAGAAATTCCAATAGGATTCATTGCTAGGTCAAGAAAACCATGAATCAGAAATGGTTCAATGGTTAAACACAAACAAATTCTGGACAGTTTTTTTTTGCGAAATTTCAAAGTTTAAATTTTTTTGATGATAACACAAAAACTGTTTTAAAAAAACGTTTTTTTTTTTAAATAAAAGAAATCATAATTTTTTTTAATATTAAAAAACTGCTTGAAAAAAACACAATCTTCTGGTATTTATTTAAAATAAATGTAAAAAAATGTACAGTAAGCAACATAAGTTGTTTCAAATCTTTATCAACATACCACTAGAAATACATATCATATCTATATCACATCTGATATAATTATGCAATGTTAATTAAAATCGGTCTCATGATCTTATTAATAATTTTCTTTTCTTTTATTTTATTTCATTCTTTTCAAGCCGAGTGCAGCAATTCAATTTGTTGATCGTTAACTATTTACCACCAATTATAAAATGTAAGAAAACTTTCGCTTTTTATGTAACTTTTAATGAAATTCTCTTAAAAGCCATCATCACCGGATTACGAAGCAAATTTTAAATTTTACCAAAAAAAAAAAACGATTTCTTGTTGCCTCTGGGGGTGTGATATCAAAAAACCTGTAAAAACTCAAAGTGCAATAAATTAAGTCACGAATTAAATATGAAATTGCATTGGCATCACTGGCATCGGATTCGTTGTTATTTTACCAAATGAAAAGTTAAACAATTTCGCCCATCCCTAGTTTTAAATGTTCCGCCTTAAGTCTTCTTCACAGCGAAATGAAGTGAAATAAAATTCAACTTGGACTCCTCATAACTCGCAAGTAAAAACCTAATTAAAATTTATCTATTGCGGTTGTTTAGTTTTGTTCAGAGAGACCACATCAGACCCTAGAGGGTCTTTTCCATTTCGCAAATATCAATAAGTCATGAAGTTGTTGGCACAAATAATTGACTCGTTACCGAACAAAATGACGATCAGATCGGATATAAAACATTGCATGCCATTGCATTAAAATGTGTCCAGCAGGGAGTTCGGAAAATCTTAAATGGAAAACGATACTAAATGGAACATCTATCAAATCAACAGAGCTCAAAAAAACACAAGAAAAACATTTAATTTTCCTCGTTTTAGCTTAAGTTTTTATTTCTCTATTTTCAATGGGACTGACATAAATATTGGATCATGATCGTTGCGAAAATCATAGTGATCGCTTCATATAGCGTTTGATTTTAAGAATTCTTCATTTCCATAGTTCTTCGCGAAAAATTTTTTTTTATCTTGCAGATGATCTCTAAGTTCACCTTGCTTGGCACTTGGTCAATTTGATTGGATTTTCTCCACGGCCATCAATTTATATTTCCCTATTTGATCTTTTCGAAAAGTAAGTATCAGGAAGCGAATAAATCTTTTTGATTTTTCCCCGTTTTCTTTAAATCGATATCGAAGACGTGATGTTCAATTCATTTCAGTTCAAATTATTGTTTGAAATGTGTAAGCGACTTTCTTTCTGATTCCCACTAAATTCAAATGCGGTTTATTGATTGACCGTTGAGCATAATTAAGTCCAAGCGAGTCGAGATCTTAAGCACATTTATATAGCTTGAAATCTTGATCTCGAAATTCTGTTACCGATTTAGGTGCATTTTGTCTATGCCGACTAATGAAATGACGAATCATGGGATTATGTTGCGCGTCTATGATTTATGCTGATGAATAAATAATTGGAGAAATTGTAGAAATGTGGATGCTGCAATGCTTGAACAAAAACGTAAATAAATTAATCTATGGTTAAATTGTTTTAACATCACAAAATCATGATAAATATTGCTTCAAATTTATCAAAATAAACGTTTGAAAACTCGAAATGTCAAGGGACTTTTTTAGTAGGGTAATAGTACGTTTCAGATTAGCCAGGATAGTCCCAGACTTAAGGTGCCGCTCCACATGAGAGTAAATGCCGGCGAGAACCTCTCGATGGCAGCTACTCGCAAATGGACACGTCTCTGAGAGTCGCTCGCAGAAACTCGCGAGCTAGTTTCTGCGAGCTGTCAAATGTGATTCTTCGCTCTAGTCGACACGCACCCACTGAACTCTCGGGGAGTTGCTCGCCAAATACGAACGGCGTTTGAATTTCGCTAGTAGCTCTCGAGAACTCGCCAAAGCAAGATGTCAAAAAAATCAAGATATTGGTCTTGAAAAGAGAAAAATCGCCGAAATTAACTCTCAAATGGACAACCTCCTGCGGTAACTCTCGAGAGTTTTTTAGAGTTACTAGCGTATTTACTCTCATGTGGAGCGGCACCTTTAGACATATTGTTCTGACGTCATGGAAATCAAATTTTCAAAGTATGAGTTGTCACCCGTTTACATCTGACACTTTATTCGGCGAATTTTATTCTGTGACACTAAATTACATTACGACACAAAATTCAAGAAGTTTTTTCCTGAAACAAGTTTTAAGAATAAATCACCACAATAAAATTCATGCGCGTTTACATTAGGAGTCGAATTTTTGGAAAAAAATCCTGAATAAAATTCATTGAAAAATTCAAGAAAAAATCGCAGATGTAAACAAGGCCTTAGAAACGTTTTTTTAAAAAAATGTCTTTGAAAATAAGACAAATTTACTTAAATTCAAGAAAAATCTTAGGGTTCTTGAAAATTTTCTTTAATTTCAGGATAAAAATATATCTTTGAATCAAAGAATATATTTCATTGGTTTGAACATGCAAATTTCTCTGAGTGTATGTATTTTAATGGTTTCGCAAACCTGAACTAAGGAAAATTGCCGATATTCGCCACTAGAAGCACACAACATTCGGTATAATTTATAAAAATCTTGCAATTTTTACACAAATATGTGGTCACAAGTTGTAAGGGCCTAACTCGACTTTAGCCGTTTTCAATGTTTTTACAGAATCGTGTTCTCCTTCCAAAATGCTCTTAATTCCACTAACTCGTTAGTTTCTACGTCCATTTTTGACCGTTATAGGCTACTACATCAAATGGCTAAAGTCAAAAAATTTCCAAGTTGCATTTGGAAGAACGGCTAAAGTCAGATCCCATATATTTTTGTATAGACTTAATCCACTCTTATGGGCGCGAAGCTGCATTAATTTGATAGTTTTTGCACGTGGAATAGTGGCTTAAGTCGAATTAGTTCATTCTTCGGTTTTAATTTTTCCGAAACGAGCAGGCTAAAGTCTGTTTTAGCCTCTTTTTCAAATCGGGGTGTAGGTTTTTAGGGGCTTAACTTGACTTTAGCCATTGATTGTAGCCATTTCTAAGACATAAAAAAGTTTTGAAAGAGTGGCTAAAGTAAAATAATCCTTACTTTCTCTGAAAATATTAAGTTTGAATAAACCAGATTAAACCAATCGTAAAAAGCTTATTTTTCATAACGTTTAGTAGTTATAGGTTTTTGAATTCGGTTTGATACCCCTTTGCCACCAACAGTTAAAATTTCATAAATATTAAAATGCTTCTCCTGAAAAATGAAGAAATTCGACTTAAGTCCTTATTACTTGTGACCACAGATATATGCTGTAAAAACTGGGTGTTACCAGAACAACATTCATTAACCTTTTTATTATGTATCGTCGTTTACTCAGTGTTAAGTTAAAATATTTTATCAGACTAATATTTAAAAAACCGGATTTATCCCTGAATTTTATTTAGTGAAATCTTACGACATGTTAGTATTAGTAGGTATTTGCAGAGATATTTGATTCTATACGATTTAACCCTGATTGGTATTTCGAATATTAGTCTTACGAATCAATCAGTAATTTTTCGTTACAAAAAAAAAATCCCCCTTAATGAAAACAATTCCGAAACTTTCTATTCCCTAAACCGATTAAAATGAATTCCTCTTGTAATTTATTAATTTATATCAGCGCGCTTAAAATAATTTGAATATTTCACCTTATTTCGTCACAAGGAAATCATTTCGGTTAGCCTACCCTAACAATTCAAACTACATAAAGAAAAGAGAGACATTTCCGATCATTAGACCGCATGAGACATCATTTTTCAAAGTCAAATTATCATAGTTTTGTATAATAAACATTTATGTTACCGACACATGATTATTTGCTGTTGAAAACTAGACAAACAACGAACGTTTAAGTAATTCAAATAATACTTGTCAGCTAAGAAACTGATTCGGTTTTTGTCCATCGGTTTAATGTCTTAACATTTTTAACGATTTATTATATTTTTGAAAGCTTCATTATCCCCAACAGCAAGCGATACAACAAAACCGTTCCAATAATGGTTAAAAAGTGCAACTTTCTAATGTCCATCAAGTTAAACGGCCTCGCCGTATGCCACACGCTCTAGAAGTGGAAAATAGTAACGAAAAAAAACCCTTAGTCTATAAGTCTGATAATCCTCTTTCCAAAAATAGAGATAACTAATCATCAAAAAAAAAGAAAAGATGGTAAATGGAATCATTGCCACAAGCATTTTGAACTGTCTTCCAGCTGCAAAGTCTGGAACCTAATTCACTTTTACCCATGTGTTTTTTACTCAATTGAACCGAACTGATCTAATATATACCTTTTTATACCGTAATCGTTAAGATCATTTAATGGAATGAAATTATTGTTATTTTTTTCACTTTCAGTTAAATGATCTCACTTCGGACCAAAAGAATAAAAGTCAACGGAATCTACGCCATGTTTCCATATGTAGCGACATGTTTTTCCTATAACATGAAAAATTTATAGCATAAGAAGATCCCTTCGTTTATTGCAATGTTGAAAATGCTTTTTCTGGAAATACAGCCAAGCCATTAACTTGGATTTCCCGATTGTAACGAAATTTATGGGCGCGGCCAATCACCTGCAATTCACAATTGAATTACAAATTGGAAAATTGCGCTATGCTTGGAAGACGACATTCCAATCGATATTTGAAAATTAGCCCAGCAAATTGATTTACTTGCATTCGAGATTATATGAAAATCATAACTTAATTAGATCACCTGAATACAGCATAAAAGTGAAAGATTTTCCCAATTACTCAACTTGCATGCAGTCTTCCATGAAAATGTAATTATTGGGTCGCGATGCATGACAACATTAAATTAGTGAAGCCCAGGAGCTCCGAACCTACATCAAAACGTAAAATGTTGGATCCTATTTAGTATCGCTTAACGTTTGCTGCACTATAATTATTGATTAAATTGAAAGTAGTTCGAAGGCAGATTGTTTATAGTTTGATACATCGACAGACAATAATATGGTACGTATGATAAGGTAAAACTTATTAATTTTAGAGTGATTTTTCATGTTGAATTCAATTTGCAGGTGGTTCAATAATGCGTTATTATTATTCAGCTGAAAACATTTAGCTATTTTTACTATTTTGCATATTCTTAAAGTAAAACATTTTGACAAAAGATTTGGGATGACAAAAGATTTTGATTTCGATTTGTATAGCTTTTCTTATGTTTGTTATTAATTTTCCGAGGTCGTACCCTACGGCAAACTAGTATAAACAAATTTAAATTTGCAATAATCCCTCCATCTACGGCTAAGTACTTTTATGACTATATTTAATTTGCTTATTGGTTTCATTCATCATCATCAGATTATCTTAGATTCATTACCACGCATGGATCAAGCGACGTTTTTAAATTCCTTCCCAGGCAAAAGCAATCTTAATAAATTCCAAGGTAAACCTGGAGATAACAGGCCCGATTACGATCATAAATGGCCCTCCATTCCACATATAGGTAAATTTTAGGCTTTAGGCGCTGCAGATCAATTCAGGTGGTATTTGAAAAAAAAAACCGCCACTTTGAATCTAAACAGTGCAATTCATGTAGGCTTACGATAGATATTCACTATGCTATTATTATTTTTATAGTTGCCTATAAACCTGTAATAAATGTGCAATTTAGAGGCAATTTCGAGTTCCAACTTTGCACAAAACTTGCCGTACCGCACCGCACCGTATTTAAGATAGATTTTGCTACACGGTAGAAAAGTTGGAAGTTGGACATGGCGGCCTTAGAAGCCCAGCAATGGAAGAATGCGTGGCCGGATAAGTCATGATCGTGCAGCGATCTTGTCAGGAATTCCATTTGCGTAATTTCGTAGTTTCAATTTCAATTTAAGAATCCGTCATGTTAATATTTACTTTAAAAAGTCGTTTCCTTTTGCTTAAACGCGATATGCTGGCGCTGTTGCTTGTCATTTCAAATTGAAAATATGCGCCGTGCTGTTCCATAAAATTGACTTGAATTTGAATTGAAATCTTGGCAAATTGACGACTGCCTTCCCTCAATTGTAAAATACAAACTTGATAGACTTTGGAATTAAGGAGCCTAGGGTACGTGAAGGTAATTTCGCAATACGCCAAAAGGGAAATTATTAATAGTCGAGTGGTATTTGAGGATCTGATCAAACTGAAATTGCATATTTTAAGTGAGTTGGCAGCCCATTGAACGATTTCCAGATTTATAATTCCATGTAAACTATTTGCCTATGGGATATTTATTTAGATATCAATTTTTTATAATTTTCAGGATACTGAATGTATGATTATATTATTGTTGGGTGGTCATGGGCGAAGTTGCTCAAATTTGCATATTTTTTAAAATTAGATGAGGAAATTGAAATGTGCTATCGCTGCTTAATACTAGCGAGATTGTAGTTTTACTATATTTAAATGGTTGTGTTTTGAAAGCTTGATATAGACCTGATATAGATCGGATGCAGGAATAACTTATTTATTATTGAAAAAAGTTGGTCATAAAAGATGATGAATTTTGTACCTTTCTGTTTCATGTTTAAAAAATTAGAAGAAAAATACAATGAACAAAAAAATCGATCATATTTTGACCGGAAAAGAAAAATTTTAAAAATGGAAGAAATAAAGTTGAAGTTGAAGGTAGTTTAGACGAATTTTATTTTACCAGGCATTATTTACATCAATTGGTCGGATAACTATTAAATTATTCCGTCCCTAAAGGTTTTACCGGCGAACATTTTAAGGTATATATTTTGTGGCCTCCCAAATTTTTTCTTGTTAGTTTTAATTTTGAAATACTACAACGAGCCTAAAAACTATAGAAAAACGATCATTAAATATGCAAAACCTACTCTTCTTTTGTGGGGGTTTGCTCCAAATTTAATTTTTTCGCCTGCGGCGCATTTTTTAATGATTTTATTTTTAAATATTTTATGTCGCAAAAACCATGACAAGGGGGTACGAGATCCCCAAGTAAAAGTAAAGATTTTCAGGTTAAAAAAATTGACTAAAAAATAGATCATCTGAATGTTGGCGTGTTTATGTCTTTCTATATTGGTTACTGGATCAAATAATCAATCTCTTGTTTGAATAATTCTATTCTTGCATATATTTTTGTACAAAATTAGAACGAAATTTCTTAAAAAATAGTAAAAATTCTTAATTTGCTGTTGCAAATTTATGTTTTTTACAAATATTTTTAGCAATTAAATTAAATGCTGATACCAAATAAAATCCAAGAAAATTAATTGCATTTTCTCATTAATTTCAATATAAAGGAACACCCAACTAAAAGTGAAAAGGTTAATTCCCATGAAAATATCACAATTGGGATAATAAAATTTGCACGCTTCAATTTTGATTTCATCTGGTGTTGTTTTAATTTGTATATTTCCTTATTTCTCCGGATAGCCAACAAAAATCTTGACACGCAAAACAAAACGTCGAATAGAATCTTTTGCAACCCACGATGATCGATTGAAATGTCTTTAAGTCACGCGCTACCTGTCTCAAGATATCTAGACAAAACCAACTAAGGCTGTAAACTATCTACCAGATACAAACTCCCAGATATTCATATCAAGATCTCAATAGTTCAAGGGACAAATCCCATGCAGTTCGCTGGGTGGTAATTTAACCCAGTCATGGATTCGTGTGAATAAAGTAGGACAAATCGACTACCAGACTTGGATTTGTTTTGAAAAATAGAAAAACACATTCAATCGAATGAATTTTGCAGTTTCAAATTACTGTGGGAATGCGAAATTCACCAACATTAAAATAGTTAACACTTCGCTAAATAGAAGGTGGCAATGTACGTTGACCGAAATTTTGTTGACTTTCCAAAAAAAACACACATTGGCGAGGTCATTGCAACACTAAATATTTGAATTTTACAACCGTTTTTGGAAATCGTTAGCGATTTATCAACCTTGATTAAAAAGGGAAAATCATTCATCCAACTGTGCCAATAAATATAGTAACAAAGTTGAGGCGATAGCCAAAATGAAATCGAAGCGATTTAAATCTCACGATCATCGCAATAAATTCTCGATAGTATGGAAAAATCCTGTTTCTCTCAATACGATTCAAAAGCATCTATTTTCGCGTATATCACGTTTTACATTGAAATAAATTTTCATATGAATAAATGAGAGTTTTCACATGTAAGCACTGCTAGAATAAGTAAAGGGAGACATCTATCATTCACTATTTTCCATATCGATTTCTTAAATTCGATCGATTTATTGATCAGTCACTTTCGATCAATCGAAATTTCTATTTTCCGGGTGCTTCACAGCACAACAATCGTGAATAATAAATCGGAAAATCAGAAATCAAATCGAATAGTGTTTGATCGAAACTGTGATCAAATCAAGTGAATCCAAATCGACAACCAAATATTGATCGTAATTTAGTCAATTTGAGGCGCACGAGGGGAAAATTGTATCCATGAGTTGGAGCAAGAAGTTTTCAAGAAATACAATAAATTTAATATAAAACATAAACAACAAAGTGAAAACGGATTCATAAATAAATTGGAAAATGCTTTTCCAATTCGTATATCCATGAATTATTTGAAAACTTGATTATCATACATTCATATGGTGAAGGATGCATATTTGGTTCAATTTCGCTAGTATTTCGCGGGTGTGATTAGTACAAAACATATGGGAAATTAAATGGGAATTACTTTAAAATGCCTATTTTTTCTAAAAAAAAAACAAGCGGAAATATTTTGTAAATTTCATTAGTTTGAGGGTGTTTGGAAAGTTCATACAAAAAATCGCAAAAACCATGACGGAACACGGGGGTGGGGGGGGGGGGGGGGGGTACGAGATCCTCAAGTACGATGAAGCGTTGAGATTTCCAGGCATTTCCAGGCATTGCCAGGCATCATTGCCTCAAAAAATATGTTAAAATTTTCGGTCATCGACAGAAGATTAATGGACTTTTGCGCCACCGGAACTTAGCAACTTAACCCCAACTTAAATTATTTAAGTTCCAAAATTTTGGTGCAAACGGCCATAAAAAGGGTTGATTTTATATTTTTGAGAGAAATTCATTGGTAAAATCAACTACAAACCTTAGATGATTTTGCGTCAACTTCGTTCATGATTAATTCAACTAAGGATACAGTGTCATTAATCAAAATGCTACAATTTCCATTATTTAACTAACTTTACTTTGGGTGATTAAATTATCACGTCCATTGTCAATAAGCGATCACGTTTATTGTGAACTTCATAAGAAAATGATCACGTCTCCTGTTAAACAAGCCCAATAATCTCCATTCGGATTTCTAGGGGAACGGGTAGGAGACCGGGAGGGGGAGGGGTAGAGGGTATTTTATCAAACATCAATAAAAATTCGTTTGATATAGACGTATCTGCGAACTGCTCGCAAACTCCGGTATGTACCCGGAATAAGCACTCGACTTGTGGACCCTGAATGGAATATGAAATATGGCTTTCCTATTTAACACGTATTTTTTATTTTTGCAGACCTTATAAGCCGAGAAGTTCCAATAGGATAACACGTTCGTGTTCACATCACGAATGCATCATGAATTCGTATTTAAATCAACTACGTTTGTGTTAAAATCAACAATTTCCGTGATATCTAATAAAAATTTATCAACAATGAGTCGTTAGCTGGTTTAATCACGTTTCATAATTGATTTAATCACGATGATAGTTATTTTTCACCATATTCCAAGCATTGTTGGTTAATCACGAAACGTAGTTGAATCAACCAAAGATTTTTCTCTCAGTAAACAGATTTTTTTTTATTATTTTAATTTTGGATTAGTTTTTCTTAAAAATCCTGATTAAAAGAATGTTTGACAATAAATATATAAATTGTAGGGCATTTCTTTTAAAACTCTAATCGGAAAAGAATTTTCAACACATGCTTGCGAGTTTAAAATTTGTTGTTATTACAATTCATTAACGAATATGCTGCTTAAACATAATGCATATTTTTGTTTTTGCATTCAATAATCGTGACTGTTATTTCAATGATGTGCTTCGGTTTTTTATTCGACAGGAAACAATCTCTTGGAAATTTCTCTGGGCGGTCCAATTTACCTATCCTATACCCTTTAATTCCATAACCTTTTTTACCTGCATTCTTATCAGTTTATTAACAAAATAATATAAAATGGAAAATTCGCCAACTCTAATTAATAATGAAAATTTTCAATTTCTCCACGTTCGATTTACTGCTCACCATTAATCATTTTCGATCGTGAATTTATTGCAGAAAGAATTATGTTTGCCTGCCACCCTCAGGGTGAGATAATTAATAATTGATAAGTTTTGAAATGAAACGAATATAAATGAATCTGGCCAAAACATATTTCAAACTTTGTATCATTCGTGGTAAAAGGAAGGAAGTGAAATTTGCGCTCATGTTTATTCTACTATGATGTTATGCAGATTGTATTTATACTGGTATCAACTATGCTATATTTTTTTTCTTCTTCAAGAAAGCATTTCTCTGAATCTTGTAAATTGCAATCATGATATTTATAATAGCAGAGTAGTGTATATTGGTGAGAAATTAGTGATAAATGTTGTGTTGATTTTAGGCAAATAATGAATAAATTTTATTAATTTATTTATCCAATTGAATTTCGCTATTGATCGATGTTGTATTTTAAGCAAAACTCAATTAAACGTGTGAGATTTATTTAACCCAAGAAACTTTGGCAAAATCGATTTTTTTTGCATATTCTTAAAGTATGTACAACATTTCGACTTTTATCTCACAAAATTATAACTCAATCGGATGAAAATTTCCGAAGTTATGCGACAAAATTTTTTGAAATTTTCGGAATCACAACCAAAACCAAATGTTTGAAACTTTAAAAACCAAAAACAACTGGACCATTGAAGTTTTGGGAAATTAAACCCCAAACCAATTGTTTGAAATTTGGAATACCGAAATCAGAACCAAATTTTGAAATTTCAGGCACAAAAACCAGAAATCCAATTCACCCCTGAACCAAAACCGAACCGCACTTAGAAAACTGTTGGTTTGCATTTCTGTTTCCGTGTGGTCCCATAAAATTGGAATAATCTAATCTAATTTGATTTGGGAAAGTTTTTAAAATAGATTCAAAACAAATGAATGAAAACCAGTAGAACATGAAGCCAAACTGCAATAACCCGATGACCTACTGTCCAAACAACGAAATAGAATAAAACGTGAAACTTGAACCAAATGTACATCTTTTTATTAGATATAAATTATATATGTATGACTTTACCAGGTAAATTGGCAATATCGATGCATTGAAAAGTATTGAATTGATTGCGACAAGTGTAGAGATCGATATCTTGAAGATACCATCGCCATTCGAACATCATCAATGGCAGAAGCGTTGGAGTAAATGTCTTAAAAGAAAAACAAACACATTATCGTTTTATAGATACATTTTCAATCTGTTCTATTTACGATCATTCAATTGAAGATCTTAGATGACTTCGCGAAGATCGTCTGTGATCGATAATGACGTTAACGCCAGCTGAATCTTTCTATCTAGATCGGTTGATCAAATTTCAGTTAGAGTTACTTCAATGAATGACGGATTACAAGAATTAACTCCACTAGTACTGGAATTCGGAAGATGAAATTATTCTTAATAGGAGATGGAAATTTTTTATTAAGATGTAATGGAAAGAAAAGATTTGTAACATTTTAAATACTCTTATTGGTTTGAATTTAGAAATTAAAATTTAAAAAATACTTGACCCTTATTTACAGAAAAGCGTTATGTCACAGATAAGATCCTGTCCAGAAAATACGTCTCGCTAATTTTAGTAGAGTATGACCAAAGGTCAGTTTATGCCCAAAGCCGAAACCGAACTTCTTAACGTTCTTAACGTTCGGCCGAAGCCGAAGCCGAAACCGAAGGTTTGCATAAAACGTGAGGTGATTGTTAACCGTTAGGGAAAAGCAATTGCGGTTATATTAACACGTTGACTGCCCAACCAATTTTGCAATTGATTAACAAAAATGCCAATACATTTTCTTTTTAATTTGTGCTGTTTTCAACATATTTTTTGCAAGCCATGGCTCACACGGAAACATCACTGACTATCAAAAATGACAGCCATTTCAGTCAATCAGGGTATTCACAGTCGTCTTTTAAATTGCGGGTAAATTTACCGCTCGGTAATTCAGTCAAATTTAACAGATTTTTACCGAGATGGTAACTTGGTTCATCTAAAAATGAATTACCGGATTCGGTAATTGTAGACATGCCTTGAGTCGTGTTTTCCGGCCCGGTTATTCGGTATCAAGAATCAACCGCGAGTGGCGCTAGTAATGTTTTTAGTTGTCAAATTTTCTCGCTGGTTATCTCATCGGACTGCAAATTTTTTCAATTTTGATAGCCGTTGCCACAATAGAAATTCAAAAGAATACATCAAACATGGATTTAAAGGTATGTGACATATTTTACAATCAAATTCGCAGTTCATGATTTAGTCACGTATCAAATAAAAGCGCTGTTCTCAAATCTGTGCTGTGGGATGTTCACAGCAGAATATTTTCAGTCTTAATATTACCGAAAATACCGAATACCGAAAATTAAAAGAGGATTGTGAATACCCTCAGTGTGTTTAAAATAATTTTTTCGTCGTTAAAAATAATAGAAACCTTTGAAATTTTACAAAACCAAAACGATTCCCATAAATAATAAAGGAAAATTTTGTTAACACTGAGGAAAAGCTTTTTTTAAGATCTTAAAAATCGTCATAGTCAGTACTCCAATGGTTTTCTCACAACGCAATTTTATAAATTTTTGGAAATATTCTGGAAAAAACTTAGAAATTCAATTACAATACAATATCTAACAAAAGAATTATTGTGTAAATCTCATTAGGAAAATATATTTTCTCTAATTTTCTGCAATTTTCCTTTATCGAGGCCAAAAGATTAGACGTTAATTTCGTCTATTTTCATGTCCTGCCAAAAAATGTTTCGTGGAGACAGCATTTTCCGAGGCATTTCTAATTTCTTTATCTACATCAAGTCGAAATCTTACCAAACAGTTTTTTTTTGCAATTTTCTCGAAAACGGTAACTCGTGTTGAAAAATTTATTAAGATAAAATGTGTTTAGAATATGAGATTACATAACTGTTCCATATTTATTTAAAAAAAAACATTTTGTATCTTTTCTATATTTTGACTTGTTAATGAAAAAAAAACAAATTTGAACAATTCAGAAAAAAGTAATTTCACTCAATTAGTGTAACGATTTCCTTATGTTTCCTTTTTCAAATTAGCATCTTTTATGCAAGATTCCCACTGTGCCATTTTACTCGCGTTACATACAGCGCCGTTGCGTTACATGTCCATTTCTTTAATCGTTCACAAATTCAATGAATTGCAATTTTTCATTTTCGTTGCAGATTTTAATCATGACGAAGAAGTTCATTACATTTTTTCGGCAAACCATCAGTAGGTAATAAAAGGTTATCTTGACGAATGAAGGAAGTGGAAAACATATCCGATTTTTAAGCAATGGAAAAAATGAACTTTCATTAAAGGAGATATTTTTTTAGTGCATTGACCTCGTACTCATGCCGGTTTGCAATTTTAAAGAAAGTTGCACTTGGAATATTCATTCAATTAACGCAACTTTTCCTAAAAGGGCCACATACCTTGATGTGTATTTGTTTTTGTTCCAAGTATGGAAAGTCACCCACATTTCAATAACATACATTTGCATAATTTCCAATCTCATACATCATTTCCATTAGAGCCACTTTGCATTGTTCTGAATTTCTTGGCTCGAAATTCACGTGTGTTTCATGTTTTATGTGTTTTATATGTTTTTTTTATACACCTGAGGGCACTGCAACTAGCAACTGAATTTAAAGCTAGTCTCTTTCGTTTGTCTCTAACTGGAATTTAATAATAATTGCAATTTACGGTACTAAAGATCGTCATCTTCTTCATATCGCCTCACATTTCTGAACATAGGATCTAAATATATGTTGCGTTGCCACCTGTGTGGAATTTAAATGGTCTTCTGAAACTTGAATCTGAATAATGATCGCAACATTGTAGCTGCATACCAATGCCGACAGGTACAAAAGCCAAAGAAAAAGTAACCAAGATATCGAATAACAAACAATAAGATCGTGTCCTAACTGTCCAGAGTCCAGAGAATATATAAAAGTATATTTGACAACACATTAATGAATAAAATTACATTCTGTTTGTGCGTTTCAGCTTCAATTCAATTTCAAGATTTTAAAAAAATGAAACAAAACTGATGCTTAAATTTATTAAATATATTGGAAATTCGTTTACAGAGTTAACAAAACTGACCTACAGTCAGTTTCCCAAAGCGTATTTTTTGGCAGTAATGTAGTTTTTAGGGGTTTCCTCCCTAGCAAAAAAGCACTTTTTGACAATTACTCAAAACCTAACGGTCCGATTTGGATGAAACAAAGTGGAAAATTTAATCTCATTGAATACTATAAAATTCCATATCTTTTTTACTTCTACCATATGATTGGGACCCCTATTTTTGGCCTCTAATTTTTAACAACCTCCCCACCCCCCCCCCCCCCCGCGCGACACCAAGATTTCCTTTTTCAAAAATAATATACAGTAATCCCTCGAACTGCGCGGTAGATACGTTCCCCAAAAAGAGCGCGCACTGGGAAGCCGCGCACTGTGAACCCTACTTTGTATGAAATTTTGTGGTTAGGTCCCAGATATTAGAAAAATTCAAAAAAAAAATAGAAAAAAGTTTTTATTTAACGACATATTTAAATTAATACAAACATATGATATGTACTACTAATCTTTTTGAAAAAACCTTATTATTAGTGATTGATTACCCGATTTTTGTTTTTCATTATGAATTTCTGCGTATGGGGCTAAAGCGGCTGTCAAATTTCTCCGAAATTTTAAGACACGCTCCATATCAGGGTCCATATTAAGAGCTTCTTATTCAAGTTTACTACCAAGCACAAAAAAATTTGCTAGTTTTTCGTACTAAATATAAGCACGAAATTACCAAATATGTACGAAGTTACCAAATTACCAGCTGATTCCTTCTTGTCGGGGATTCACCAAAATATATGTTCAGAAAATGTTTTTTATACGGAAATTATAAAAAAAAACCGCGCAGCTGCGAAATTATTACCGCGCAGTTCGAAATTTTGGTATTAAAAACTTAACCGTGCAGTTGCGAAACCGCGCAGTCCGAAACCGCGCAGTTCGAGGGATTACTGTATACTATACTATAGTGTATAGTTTCAAAGACCAACAAAAATTGAAGTTTACCTGTTTTTGCGTTTCAATAGGAAAAATCATTTTATGGGGTAAATCGTCCATGTTTGGTACCATGTCGTACAGATACTCTAAGGTGTGAACCCAAAACGCCGAATTACTGTCCAAATAAAAAAATACATGTCGAATATTTTATGTCTATTTCATATGCAGGGCAATTTTTGCCAAGCTGCTTGCAGGTCAATCAAAAACAGTGGGTTTTGATGGAAAAATAAGAAACTCGTTGTCTCCTGCTGTCTTCAAAATTAACAGTTTTTGAAATATCGTAAAACAGCATTTATTTATTTGTTCTGCATTTCACATGCGGCTAGTTGTTTTTTTAACGCTTAATTGATGAGGTGGGTCCAGTGGACCCACATTGACTTTTCTCTCTTTGCTATTTCTCATGTTTTCAGCACAGTGACTCTGAAATCTTCAGTACCTTCATACAGTATGGTGTTGTGTGCCGAGTTAAAGGCACGGATTTGGTATGTGATTAGAACAAGTCCATTGGAAACTACCTCATCATTTACGCATATGATTTTCACCTCATAAATTAAGGGTTAAATGAGATTTTCCTTTTAAAAATTGAGGCTCGTTACAGTTAGTCCGCTTTAGACTTTTTTTCTAAATCTATCAGCATAACAGGCAGGACCGGAGTCAGGGGGGAGGAGGCTTGGGGCTGAAGTCCTTCGCCCAAAAAAAATTTGGTTCTGGCAGTTCTAAAACCAAGCTTCCGTAGGTTTGCTTGTAAGTCTGAGTTACATCCTCAAGTGAAATTTCGTAACAATTTTTCCCCCTTTGCTGACCGGTCTTGCAGATTTACATAAATTGAGAAACAAAAATAACTTACAACATTTGTAAGAACGGTCATTTTGTTGCGCATATTTGATAATTTCTATAAGACTTTTGACCATTCTCTCTCACACATTTTTTTTTTAAATTCTATACGGACATTTTTTATATGGAGCTAAATTTTCAGCAAAAACAATTTTTATCACATTTTTCCATTTGAAAATTCAAGTCTTTTTTATTACAAAATAAAAACTTCCTTTGAGATAAAAAAAAAGGTTTTAATATGTTCCCAATAAATCGATTAATTTTATACGTGTGTGAAAAATGTAAATTTCACTTTATTTAAATAAATTTCGGCACCAACAAAAACCAGAATTTGCGTATTTTATGCTTGACTACAAAAAAAAAACTCAATAATAAAAAGCGAAAAACCTGATAGGCAATGAATAATCAAATCACCAAAAGTTAATGACATTTCCGAATGATTGGTGAAGATGATGACAAGTTTTTCGGATAAAGTACCCAAAAATCTACAAGAAAAGCCACTGATATAAAATCAAACATAATAAAATAAAATTCGCCGAAATACCCCATGGCAATCGAGTTTTATGCGAAAATGAAAGTAACCGAAAAATGCAATTTTCATGAGAAAAAAAAAACTTGGGCTCGCCTCAATTTATCTCCACTGTGCGCCGTGCTGTGATAAAGTAAACTTTCCGCCGTGGTATTTTCATTTGAGTTTGATAATCTGATTAATTACACGATTGTAATCGATACAATTTCATCGTCATCTTGGATTGTTAGATTTTGATCGGAATCCGATTTGGTCTCCTACCGTAACTGTAATTGATTCAGGGAAAAAAGGTTTTTTGCTTTTGGCCAGAGGTCATGTTCGATTTATAATTGAGCCACCAAATCAAAGGTTTTTTTTCGCAATTTTCCAGTGTAAAATTACACCGGCGGGTGTATATAACACCACACTATCGATTAATCGGTTCGATATTTTGTCGGTTACACATTTCTTCATCCCAGTCTCTTCCCTTGGATTGTCCATCCCATCCTTCCATCCGTCTTCGGTCCGTGTCTCGAATCGATCGCCGCCGATCGCTGATCAGATGTAATAATATGGGAAATTATTAGGGAAAATTCTTGTTGAAAAATAAATTTCAGTAGGTGGCCAACAAGTCGATTACATCGCATCGGTTAAAAAAGCCGCCCGGCGATCTGCGTGCTGAGCTATACAATTATTGTTGTTAGAGAAAGGTATCTACGGGAAGCGTACATGTGCTTGCATTATGAGAAATTATGCTCGTCAACTTTAATTTCATTCTTTGGCGCATATACTGATCGTTAAAAGGTTATTGGCCCACCACCACCTTTCGCTGGATTTCCTAAGCACGTGCAGAAAAAAATCTCATTTTTATCGTCGATGTCGATGTTGATATTGATCAACAATTAATGTTTTTTCACATTATTCCACTATTATTCGGTCAATTGATAACTTCTTAATCACTGTAATCAAGTTTTCAAAGCAAATATTTGCAATTTTGACCGTTTGAAATTTTCGATCAATTTAATTGATTGGGCGTGGACTGGACAAAAAGCGCTTTAAGCCAGATTTTCATTAAGTGTCTTTTGTTAGGCAACATTTCAAAATTATTATTTGAACAGAAAAACCAATGGACTTTTTTTTCGAATTTTTAAAAATTTAAATATCATGATAACGGAATAACCAATTTTGCATTGAATTAAAATCTCTAAATACACAATGCAATTATGATATACTAGTAAACCTCCTACAACGCGGTAGTTAGGTTCCTGAAAAATGCCGCATTGTAGGAAATCGCGTTATAGAAAACATAACTCCATAAAAAAATGGGGGTTCGATTCTTAATAATAGAAACATGTCTTTTAGGTTTGAGCATCGTTGCAATTGCATAAAAAGTACAGAAATTTTGTAATGCGAAGATCGCGGATATTTCGCGTTGTCGGAGGTCTGCATTTACATAAAATATTTAATTTAAAAACCGCGTTGTGAAGAAAATTCGCGTTGTGGGAGTACCGAGTTGTTGAAAAATCTCCGCTTTTTCCAACCGCATTGTAGCGAAATCGTCTTGTAGCGAAATCGCCTTGTAGCGAAATCACGTTGTAGCGAAACCACGTAGTAGCGAAACCGCGTTGTAGCGAAACGGCGTTGTAAAAGTACCACGTCGTAAGAGTATCACAGAGCTTTTATAAGAACAGAGGTTCAAATCATATTGAGCAGCAAAAATATGGCGTGAAATTTGGGAATTTATCATTAGCACAAGCAGAAAAAAGCTTTCGTAAAGCTTTCGAGCTAATGATAAATTCCCAAATTTCACGCCATATTTTGCTGCTCAATATGATTTGAACCTCTGTTCTTATAAAAGCTCTGTGAGAGTATGTCCTATAATGAGTATGTCAGAGCAGTGCTTTCCAACCTTTTTCGAAATTTTGAATTACAAACGGGTCAGCGACCCGCTTTGTTGATTTTGGTCGATCGGTCGTATGGTTATTGTAGAACTTCTTGAGAAAAGTTAGTCGCAGACGATTTAAAAAAAAAATACAACGCGAAGTAAAATTGTATAAGACAAATGCGCCGCAGGAGAAATTTTTCATCATTCAAAGTGAAATGTAACTTTGATTTTGTTGAAAAATCACCTAATATTTTTTTTTAAAGAATCTGCGTTTCAGTAGTTCTTAGTAAATCCATTATTTTTTAATTTTATAGGAAAAAAAGTATTCCATGTAGAAGACGTGTTTATAAGAGACAATAGAAAATCCCCCATATGGCTTGGCAATTTTTCCCTACATTAAAACTTCCAACACAATCCGACTATGTTGAACAAATTTTATCGCATTTTTCGTCGACTTATCTATGAACATGACACCTTTGACCGTGTTTCTCCAGCTTTTATTCATAATAATTAATCAATATCAGTTTCTTTATTTTTATCTCAAGCAATCAACGTAGGATTAAAATCTCCAAGAATTAATACTTTCACGGCTCCCAGTTTGAAACCGATATCACACAGCGACACTGTCCGCAATGCTCAAAACATTTTTGCAATAATATGAATTTTTTTAAACATTTTGATTGAACGTCGACGTTCTTAGCAACCATGACCATTAATTCTAGTCGGGAAATTTTTAAGTAGCAAAAAAAATCGAATTGTTGGCTATTTTTAGTATTTTATGAATACACTTTACCGTTATAGTCCGCATTTATGTATTCAAATCATGCACTTGACAAGAAACCAAATAAAACGAAAAATTTGAAATGACAAACTTCAAAATAGACCTCGAGAATGGTCAAATGATTGGATATGGCCGCATAATAATTTTCATGGGTGCGGTACATGCGAGTAACATACCTACATAATGTGCGAGTATAGGATGTGGGAGGAATTCAATATGCGTACTTAAAAAAAAGTACTTCACTTTAGTCACCCTCTTCGTATTTCTTAACTTGGCACAAGAAGGAAACATTCGCAGGCGCATAAATTATGAAAATTATTATTTAATCAATTCAAGGTAAGTGTCAGAAACCACTTGTTGTGCCCGGAATGACAAACAGTTAAAATAAAAGCGCCATCGCCGGTTTTAAATTTTGCATTTACGAATTATTTAAAATTTTGTAAAATATCTTTATGAATATCGGAATTTTATTGTGTAAACTTTCAGATCTATATAATTTTAAAAAAATTAGCTTAAAAAAGTCGGTTTCCTTAGGTGTAAGCTTTAAAATTTGTTCGAATTTTCTTGCACTACAAAAAAGCTTTTTGTAAAACGATTTTTTCAAAATGAATCAATTTCCAATTAATAAAATATTCGTAACGAGAAATTTCAAAAAGTACAAATAAATATGCTGATGAAATCTTAATATATAAACATAACAAAAGCTATAATTGCCAATCTGGCAATCATTGGAGACCCGTATGGTGATATTCGTATCAAAATTCGAACAGTTATACCAAAATTCCACTTTGAAGTCAAACTTTCCAATAAGATTTTTTAAAATTTATTCCAATCGGATTTTGATGTATGGGAGTTTTATGTAGAATCATATCCTAAATAACTTTGGTTCTTGCACTTTTTTGATAAGATGCACCGTTTTTAAGATATTCTCAAAAAACGATTTCGTTCGTATGGGGGGTACCCCCCCTAATAGTCCATTTTTGCCCATTAACGAACTTAGCCTCGCATTTTACGAAAAACGAATCTGCGTAAAATTTCAAGTCTCTAGCTCAATCCGTGCGCCCGCGATCCGCGCCACAGACAGACAGACAGACGGGCGGATAGACAGACGGACGGACAGACAGACAGACGGACGGACAGACAGACAGACGGACAGACAGACAGACGGACAGACGGACAGACGGACGGACATGCAGAAATTAATTATTTTTATCATTCTAATCACACTGGTGTAATTCATTTTTATGTGTGATGACGGGATCTTGGCGTATAAAAATGGATGTTTGTTTGTCTGTCTGTTTGTCAGACTGTTTGAGTTTACAGAGATTACAAACTACTGGAACGAGTTTTCCGCGGTTTTTTCCAAATTGATCTGCGTTGCCAGGAGCAGGTTTTCGAAACTGAAGGTCCTGTAAGAATAACGCAAATATCCTTTTTCCCATTTTTCCTCCAAAAAATTCGCATTATGGGGTTTTTAGGGTCGCTGATCACGAATCCGGTATTAGATTTTCAAAATCTTGTAAATACAGGGTGGGCCAGAATAGACGCAGGGGTTTGAAGTCTTTATAACTTTTTTTTATTTTTATTTTTTTAATTTTGTTTCAGCATTTTGTTAAGAAGACTTAGGCAATTTAAAATGGACCTGTACACGATAGAACAACGAACCGGTGGGCGGTGGGCTCAATGGCTCTTTTACGGGACATGTTTGGCGGACGCATTATTTCGAAAAGTTGCGATTTCAATTGGCCTCCGCGTTCACCTGATCTAACGATTCCAGATTGTTTCCTTTGGGGATATTTGAAAGAAAAGGTGTACGTCAACAAGCCAAGAACCATCAGCCAATTGAAAACCAACATTCGCAGTGAAATCGAGGCCATAACACGAAAGGTTATGGAAAATGTATTGGAAAGAGCACGGATTTGCGAAGCAGAAAATGGCCACCACTTGCGGGATATAATTTTCCATGTTTAGACCAAAAATATTCCCCATCAATCAACTACATGTATTTGAAAAAAAAATTATAGGTTTCGCTAAAATAAAAAATTTATAAAGAATTCAAACCCCCGCGTCTATTCTGGCCCACCCTGTATAACATTTTTTCCGAAAAGTTTTTAAGTTATTTATAGTTTTTCGGCACATTCTAAAATTTATACAAAAAACTTTAAGCTGGCAACGTAGGGTCTGCTAGTTTACATATAAAGTACAGAACTGCTTCACAACTTTTTTAACAAAAAGTTTGTTATAAAAAAATAGTGGTTACCATTTGAAAAGCTTTGTATCTAATTTCCAATGAAAATGTCTAAAGGGAATTAAAAATTAATTTAAGTATGTATTACGTGAATTTTATCAAGCAACAGTGCTTTCTGTTGATAAAGAACTTAACATGCGATTTTGTTATCAAAAGATTAGGTTTTTTAACTTATTACGGGTTACATACTTCACAAAAAAGGCAACGGAAGTTGTTATTTTTGTCCTTGATACTGAAACTTTCGAATTTTCCAAAATTTTTCCAAAAAAAAAAATAAAAAATTTCACACAAGAAAGATTTTTTTATGCAGCGGCATTTCCATTAAATTTAAAATTACAGAACACGCTTAATACAACAAACAGCTTTTGTCCCAATTTACTTGCATTTATCTGCGTTGAATTTAAGCGTACTTTACGGTATTATAAAGGGTTTGTTAATTAAAAAATCGCCCCAATTTTCGACTTTTTGGATACCGCAAAACCACCTTCTGCAAACCTCCTTCCACTCAAAATATGTGAGGATTCTTATGGACAGCGTTTACGCAAAAATTAAAATTTAAGTAATAATAGTAATAATGTTTCCTATTGCGCTTTTAATATTCTCACCAGCAGTCATAAATTAAAAATGCATATGAGCGCATGTATTCCATGAATTCACCTGAGCACATTTTAAAAATAGAATTCTGTGAAATGAAAAAAAAACCCCATTTTCTACAGCATTTCCCATCTCAACATCCGGCTGGCGTTTATGGACATTAAAGAGATATTTTTATCTACAAATGAACCGGAGCTATATTTTGTTACAAATTAGTGCCTGTTCTAATTACAAGCTGACTGATGTCCGATATGTTTACATTCTCATGATTAAAATTGATTTTTAAGCAAATCATTGGATTTAAAAATAGCTGAAAATGCTAAAAATGCTATGAAATGTGAGAAAGTCATCACAGAATTATTCATCAATGGGTAGTCCCTAAACTACGTCTTATATCTAGAAGGGTAGGAGGTCTGCGGTAATTTAGCGCCGGTATTAAATCCCATACAAGAAAGTGTGAAAAAATATGACGACGAAGCAGGGAGGGATGGGTCGAAAAAATCGAAAATTTGCAAGTTGTTTTTTAGGGACGATCACAAAGGATTTCTTAAGTTATCAATTTAAATTCTGCGGTGAAAAATTACAATTTGAAATAAAATAAACCATTGACACAAATGCGTATCGAGACAATTAATAAATTTCAAGTAATACCTTTCGAAAATATCAACTCTTTTAAAATTGCCAACAAATCTGCAAAGGAAACTCGTTCTCAGATGTTGCATGAAAACTTTCATTAAATTTTGATCAATCACTCACTCGCCGGGTTACATTTCAGTTCAAAGTAACTGCCAGAAAAAAATCAACAAAACCTTTGTAGAAAAAAAACAAACCCATTTTCGTCATATAACTGCAATATTTACTTTTTTTTTCATTTCTTTAAATTCACCTGCGATGAAATTAAGCAATATCAATATGTGGAATGACCATTTAATTTGCATTTTCCGTTAAGGTATTAGATTTGATAACACCTTGGGAAAACTGAGCCCAAAATTGCTTAAAATCTTCCACATTCGGACAAATGAAATTGTCATCAAACAAAAATCATCAAACAAAATTCGTGTATGGAGTTTGAAATTTTCGATTTGGCGAAATAAATATTTATTGAGTAAAATTTCGCAAAACTTTGTTTTTCAATATTTTCTTTTATTGATGTTTGAATTTTCCTTGAATTTGCCTATTTCATTCAGCAGTAGTAAAAAATACATCAAAGCCAAGCCAAATAAAACAAAATTTATGAATAATACGATGTAATATTTACTCAAACATTTGAAAAAAACTAAACACAAATCGATAAATCCATGAAGTCATCAATTTTTTTACGCCTAACAGGTGAGTTCACCTGTGATTTTAACAGATACCGAACGGGTAACCTGTGCCAAAGACAAGGTTTGCATTTTCATATGTATAAAGTCAAAACGTATTATATAACATTTGCATATTGTTAATAACTAAATGTGGAAATGCATAAAATAAATAAATAAATTTTACGACCTAAAGTTGATGTAACATATTTTAAAAACTGCTATTTTAATGTAGGTTTCTCTAAGTACGAGAATTTAAACAACCCGTGCTTCGCATCAGAAATTACAAGTGAATCATTAAGTCATATTGGTCTGTAGATAGGGTACCATGGGGCTAGTGGGACTAGAATATTCATTTTTTATCAGATAAAAATCAAAAGATTTTTTTTTTTTAAAGTAAAAAATCAACTAAAGTGTCCCGAATCGGGCCGTTTTTTTTTTGGCAAAAAACTATGTTTTGAAACATCGGTGTTGGACTCGGTGAAGTAAATATTAGTAGGCGAAAATGTTTCCCGAAGGATAACGTCTGATGGTGAAAACCGGACCCAAATATCTTCAGAACTCAGGTGATATCAGACAGAGAGGGAAGGGGTTAGATATTAGCAGGCGAAAATTGCTCCGGTCTCCCTAATAGCAAAAACCGGAACTCAATCCCATCAAAATTGCAGAAGATAGCGAATGAAGGACTTACAAAGAAGACAGGAGGGGGGGGGGAGGGGGGGGGGGGAGGGGGGGGGGGGTATATTAGTATAGTTGAAATGTTTTCCTGAGGGCTAACATTTCTACTGATGGAAACCGGATCCAAATTATTTTACAATTCCAGGAGATATTCTGCAAGTAACAGCAAAATTGCAGGAGATAAGCAAAGCCCACATCACCCTATCGAATACAAATTTTATTTTCTATAGAAAAAAACCGCTTATTAAAAACAATAATCATCCACGAGGAGAATCCAATCTAATTTCCAATCAAGTTTCATTTTTAAAGTGCAATCCGTAGCCAGTTGCCAAGGGCAAAATTTAGGGAAGCCATTGACCGACCTTTTATAAAAGATTCCTCTAACCTAGTGCCTCGGGGGTCAAATTGTAAAAAAATGCCCCACGAAACTTGCAGAAAAACACGAAAATCACGACAGAAGGAGCCATGAGTTGGCAAATAAGATGAAAAATGAAATCAATTTATAGAAATGCACCTTTGATAGTCAGTTATCTCGGAGTATTTTGTAATAAAGTTTATGAAAAAAATTACTAACCTGATCGTGTCCAGTTGGTACATTCCTGGCAAAGTGTATTCCAATCAAAAGAGAGTTCATTGTACGAAGCCATCTTTTAGGATTTAAGTAGAACTGCAGCAATTGTTTAAATTAACTTCACTGATTCTTGAGATTTTTGATATGTAAAACAATATTAGATTTTGTAAAAAAAAAAAAACACTTAGGAAACGATTTGTTAAAAAAAACCCCTATTGGGCACAACACTTTTAAATTTAACTGCAAAGTTGAACACTTTTGATAAACGCTGTATCAAACAGACTTTAAAAATCGGTTTTAAAACATTAAAAAAAAAACACTCAAACAGACCAAATTAATGAATTTGTTAAAAAAAAAATTGATGAAATTTGAAAAAAAAAATTTCTTGAATTTCACACGGAAACGGGACGACAGAGATCCGTCTTAGTTGACCGATCGGACATCAAAAGGACCGAACCAGCGTCCTTTGATGCCATTTGGAGCGAATTTTTACATTCGAATTTGAATAAAAAGAAAACCGTAAAACTTTTTGTAATTTTTGTAATGGAAGAGCCTAAATTTTTGAATTTGCACAATGGTTTGATCAAACTTTATTTTTCTGTGAATAATATTAACCGTTGCTCCTTTTAAATGTTTGTAATATTCAAAAATACTCAAATCCAATATTGAAAAAAAAACGTTAAAATCGCGCAACGCACTTTGGAACGCCTTTTAGCTCATCTCGTGTGCGCAATCGAGCCAAGATTAAAGTCTTATTTTGCGGCTAAATTCATGTCTGCCTCCCATGTGCTAGAAGAAAATTTTGTTTTGGTCGATCGATCGGGTTGAGTTCGATGTGAATGTGTCGCCAACACCTGAATTGAATTGATGTGTGGAGCCGCACCTCTTGCGGGGCGGCATAGGAAATCGCTTTGGGGCCGAAGTCAACAAAGTTTCAAACTCCAAAGACTGAGCAACAAAAAAAAAAACAACGATTTTCGAGCTTTAAATGAAGAAAACGATCATCGGAAAGAAACAAGAAATGAGTATAGTTTCAATTCGTTTTCGAACACACCTGAAACGGTGTCTCTGCGCTCCAAATAACTACAGAATCACACACGAAACATTTTGCCTCATGTGCAACATGAGATGTTTTTTTTTTATTATTATTCATTTATCGATGAGAACGATCGGAGCCCGCAAACGCGACTCCAAGCGATCGAAGAAACTTTGGAGATCTTAAGGAATTTTTTCGGTATGCCTGACTCATTGGCGATAGTTTCATGTATTTGAATTTTAAACAAATTGCGGCCGATCATATGTTCGATTGATTTAGCGGATTGATAGACTTTGAACGCGATCGATTGTTTTTATGATCACTGATGATCGGTGAATGGTAATTTACCTGGAAGGTAGTCGAACTCTTTTTTTTTCCTTCCAACGTGAACGAAGTGAAAACTTGAATGTTCTTCAATTCTTTCCATTTGGCGGTTTTACCGTATACGTGGTGAATTCTTGTTCTAGAACTAATGTTCCTTAGTGTTCTGCATGAGAAAAAGTATTGAATATTTTATTTCGTGGTTGAATACAGGTTCATGAATTCATTTTGTACCAGTGCAATTGCATGTTTGGGTTTAATAAATGAACGCCCAGGTTACCAGATCGCCGTTTACGCAGTCTTCTGATTTAGGATAGTTATTTTGTAGATATAGAGTTAATTTTAAAAATCACCGAATAGTATTTTTCTTATAAAACTGAAGCCTTAATAACTTACGGTGAATCTTGGCATCCACTTTACCGAATTTATGTGAAATTTTTCTTTTTCAAAAACTTTTTTTCAGGAAAACTCATCCGGAGATTTTTGGGGTCACTAAATCCGATCATAACGTTAAGAATTCTGCAAGGACAACTGAAGGTCCTGTAAGGATAACATGATTCTCATTTTCCTCGAATTTTCCCGAAAAAAATCTCATCTGGAGGTTTTTGGGGTCGCTGAATACGATTTGGAAGTCAAAAAGTCCGTAAGGTTATCTTAAAGGCAAGGATATAAATTCGAAGACAAAAAGTATAAAATAAAAAAAACTAGTGTTCTAGTGGTAAACTGCACCGCCACTGTGGTTTTTGACTATTATAGTAGCTGTGTGTTAAAAAAAAAAACTATGTGTGGACTTTAAAAAGCAAATGCAACGCCATTTTCATTTTTTCAAAATATGCAATTTTTTATAAAACTTTACTCTTGATACCTTAAAACATTAGTGGGAAAACGTAAATACTTTTAATTCCATTGTGAAATATTATGAATATATTATAAATATTATGAGTTTTCCATTATTTTTCTCCATTCCATTATAAGAGATTTCATGAAATTTTGCTAGAATAAAGAGAATAACATTTCCGCAATTTTGCCTTTTACCGTTATCCACTATCCTTACCGTTATCCATTATCTTTACCGTTATCCAATATCCTTACCGTTATCCACTATCCTGAGATATTGTTGAATTTTACAGGTTTTGCCTTTGATTAATTAAAATTTCCATCACGAGCTGAAAAATTGGACCTGATTTTGAAGTTTTTCTACTGAAAACTTTTCTAAAATCCTGAAAACTTTTCGAAATATTAAAAAAGATTAATACGCAAAAGGTAAACAAATTTTTAAAGTCTGGTCACTCTAACTCCAAGCATAACGTTCTCAAAGAATATTCTGTCCATTCTCGCCAGCGCGCAGTGAATCTGAAAAATCGAATTGGACAGGAGTTTCCATCAGCATCATTAGCAGCGAACCGTCATAAGACCAACATTGTGTTCACTGTCTATATAAAAAAAACCAGTTTCATATCATCCACGTTTTACCTCAGCCGGTATCGAATTCCGAGGGCTGAAGTTAAGATGCGTGCGCGACTCGTTTCTACACATTTCTTTCTGGTTTTGTCCAACATCCTAAAAAACAAAAATATAAAACTTCTCTACTTCACTTTTATTTACCTGCGGCCAAGGCAGCACCATGTCAGACTTGGACAGGTAAAGGTAGCTCCATTGCGCTATAATCTTACTTAGATTCTCCAGAACCCCGCACTTCTGTAATTCCACGGTCATCTTTTGCATAATATGAAGATATGGAAGAGATATTCCCGTGAAAATGTGAAGTAGATCACCATTACCAGGTTATCGCCGTTACCAGGTAACAATTATTCGGATGAATACTGGATTGAAATAGAATACATTTTTTTGGCTGTTAGTATGACCCTGTTTCTGTTCCAGAGCAGCCTAAAAACAATTTTTGCGGTTTCGGAACCACCTGAAAAATGTGGAAAACATAAAAACGTTAATCATTTTTAGAAATTAGAGAAATATGGGAAATGGGAAGAAGTGGGAACGAACATCTAGCACGGGTTTATGGAACTACGTATGAATGTTCGCTTGAATGACGTATTGAGGTTTCACATAATTTTTTCTGAATTTATTTCTGCATATTTTAAAACACTTTTTTGTTTTACAAGATGTTAAGTAATTTTTGCTGTCGATAAAACATGTAAACCGAAAAAACTTACTAAGGCAGATATATCTAAAATTTATAGAAATGTTTTTTTTTTCATTCTATATTGGCCAGATGAGATCGAAACGTGAGAAAATACTGGAAATGTTATGATTTTAATCTTTCTTCATTAAAACGGAGGTCAATAAAAATGATTTTTTTGTGTACATATTTTTGCAGAGATGCATACCAAAAGCATTCTGAATGTGGTTAAATTTTGGTTCAATGGTGAAGTTTGATTTCTGGTTATTGGTTTTGGTTCCTAGAATTTCAAAATTTGGCTTTGGTTTCTCAAATTTCAAAAATTTGGTTTTGGTTTTTTGCATTTCCTGATCATCTTATTTATTTTTCTTGAAATATATGACACGGAGACGGATTTCGGGAACTAAATTAATGTAGAAAAGTTCCTTAACGTCTGGAACTTTTCTACGTTAATTTAGTTCCCGAAATCAGATAAAAACAATTAAAAAAATTCAATTCTAAACATAATAAATTGCCAGGGGCCAATCGTCAAATACTCTATATGATAACAGACAAAATGTTTTTTTTTTAAAAACCATTTGTATAGAAGAGGGGAAAAGGAGTGGTCCGATTGGGTTTTGATGCATGGAACGGTTATGTAAAATCATATTCTAAACAGATTTTACCTTAATAAATTTTTCAATACGACTCACCGTATTCGAGAAAATAGAAAAAAAATCAATTTGTATGGGGGAGGGGGAAGAAATGGTCCAATTTTACCAGTTCAAGAAAAATTTATGACTGTACAAAATTTCAAGTCTTACTTACCTGAAATTAATGATGAATCTTACCGACCACCATATTTATCACCTGCAAATTCTCCACTTGTTTGAACTTTTCAATAATAGAAGATGCAATTATTTTTTATGAAAATAAATAAATATGACTCTTTAGATAAATTTCTGATCGATAAATATTAATTAAACAAATATCTTCTATAATATATATTTTAAATTTAAATATTTATTGTCATAATTTAATAAAAATAAGTTGTTTATATTTTAAATACAATTAAATTTAATATTTTAAATACAATTTTCACTTTATTACTCTGTTATGGTGTATTAATAGGGAAATTATATCCAGCTGTTTTTGGACAATAAACCACTTAACAAGATGATTTTTACATGTTATTCAAATTTCTCATATAAATTTGATAGTGCCATTTTAATAACGAAATCAGTTCCGATTTTACTAACAAAAGATTGTTAAAAGCAAAAAAATACGCATGATTTAGCAATATTTTACAATAAAGTATTCAGTTCACTTTTGATAAAATAGAAAAGTATTTTCATGGAAGATTAAATCCAATAATAACTTTATTTTACTCCAAAAATATCACAAAATGTATTACATTGCAGGAAATTTTCGGATGAAGTAATGCTTATGATTACATAAAATAAATTTATAATACAGTAGAATCCCGATAATTCGTATTTCAAGGGACCAGCAAATTCATACGAATTAGCGGAATATACGAATTATCGGGGTACGAATTATCGGGATTCTACTGTAGTAGATATATAATTTTTGTAAATTGCGGTTTAGATTTCATATAAGAACCAATTTCAAATTGAGCGGTTTTCTGGTTTTGAGCTTGGCTAATCAGCATTGCCAAAACTAAATTTAGTGTTTTGACCGATAAATTCTAATTTAAAATTTATTTAATAACGGTGCATTTTGTTTTGCACCCGAAATCTATTCAGAAAAGATTCTTTTTTCTAATCGAGATGCGATTTTATGCACAAGAACTTTAAACACATGAATTTTTCTAAACATCTTTTTTGTTGAGAAAATATTTGATTCTTCAGTTTCATGTCCATTACTTTTTAATTTATTTTAATAATTTCTCATGCTGGTGGTTTTATTTCTCATGATTTTCTTATTAATACTGTAAAGATATATTTTTTCGAAAATTTGCAATTTTTAGGTATTTTTTTGAATTTTTGTAAACATTTTGATTTTTGGAAATGTTATGTTAAGATAATAAGATTTTTATTCTGCAAATGTATCAAATGAATCCACATACGTAATGAATACAAATTACCATTTTTCTAATGAAAATTTCAAGAAATTAAACTTTTTTCACAAAATCAAGAAAGTTTTGCGCAATTTCCTAACTCAAAACACTTTGTGGAACTGGCAACATGCGGCGACTGCAGCGCCAGTGGAAAAAATTTCCGAAACTACGAAAACGGTATAATGGACGACGGAAAATCGAATTGATTGAATTTTGATCGCGCGTGTGAAGAGCAGAGCAAGAGCCAGCGAAGTTTTATAATTCCTGCGCAAAGACAAGGCAAAGCAGCGAGCGGAAGGCAAAACCGAAACAGAACAAGCAGGAACAGAGAAAACGAAGTGAAATAGAATCGAAGGTGAATTTTTTGCCCATTTTATTTGTTCGCTTGCTTGCGGGATTAAAGATTGGGGTTCAAACGGATTTCACACGTATTACGCAGAGTGTTTCAAGTGCAAGTGGATTAGAAAGTCTCAGCAGCCGCACAGCGCCCCAAATCGGCGGTGAAACAAGTTACGAAACGACGAACGTGTCGGACTCCGCTGATCGGTTAGGGGGGCGCAACGGGAGTCGCGAGTGAGTGACATCTTGGAACTGGCAACAAACAAAAAAGACGAAATAAACGTCTTCGTGGTGTCTATTTACGTTTACCTGACGCTTCTCAGTGGATTTCAAGTTAGCGGCTGAGCGCGGTTCAGATGTTGATTAGAATTTGGGGCCTCAACCATCAACAACAGTCGGTTTTTTGCGGTCAAAGGGGCAGCATTTTTGGTGACAGAATTTCCGTGGAGTTTAGATTTTTCTGTTTTTGGAGCGGGATTTTCGTTTAGTGCGGGGAGCAAGCGGTGGCAAGTTGAAGTGGAACAAGTGCAGCAGAGGACGACAGCACCAGTGTTTTGCGTGAGTGCGAGCGAGTCGGCGTGAAGGCAGAATAGAAAAAAAGCGTAAAAAGAATTCCGCTTTGATGTGTGCTTTGGTGTGAGAGCGTGTGTGTGCCCAAGCAAGAGTGCTTGTCAAAGTGTAGCCCCACAACTTTTTTTGGACCAGTTTTGTGGACATTTTTCTTGTTGTTGCTACACCTTTTCTCGTACCTTTCATCATCTCAGCGCATCGCTGGTGAGCTTATTTTCACGGTGAGGTAATAGTTGTTGACAATATTTGCGAGTGACGTCTATAATTCAAGGATTTTTACACTTTTCAGCAGGTTTTTCGCGGACAAAACAAGATGAGTTACACTCCGAAACAACAAGGTACGGGACAACCGTCCAATCAGTCCTCGCGGGGACAAGCGGCAGTCCCACAGGCTGTCCCACAGGGAGTTTCCTCGGCCTCGGGGAGCTTCCAGTTCGGAAACATTACATTGACTCCACAACAGCAACAGGAGCGCATCGAATCCATTCTAAAACAACAGCATCTCCTTTTCTCGGCCAACCAGCACCTGCAACAAATGCAGCAGAGCGCGGCCAGTGAACCACTGGCGCTGACTAGGGGCCAAAACGACCTCCTCAACAAAACACTGCAACAGAGACACCAACAACAGCAGGCGAACGGAAGCACTGGGGCTGCGGCCACTTTGGCCACTAACCTAGCGAATCAACAGCTCCAACAGCAGCTTCAGGCGTTCACGCAGGCAACTCCAGCAAATATCCTGCAGCAGTTCCAAGCATATCAGTACAGACTGCAGCAACAACAACAGCAGCAGCAGCAACAACAACAGCAACAGCAGCACAATCAAGCCGCCCAGCAGGCGACCTTACAACAGGCCCAAGAAGCCATACAACACTTTCAGAATCTCCAACAACAGCAGCAGCATCAAAAACTACTCGCAAACCATCCCAAGACCACACAATCGGCGAATCAAGGAAAGCTTCCGGTAACATCAGCGATTACGCCTCCAGTTCAGGCCGCCCCCTCGGGACAGTCGCTGCAATCGAACAATAATCTCCCGAATAAGAGTCCAGCCAAGGCAGCTACGGTACCACAAAACTCGCCCAAGCAGCAAACTGCAAGCCTGGCTTCAAATGTCGCTAAGGCAGCAGGCTCTCTCAATCAACACGTGAATAAATCGCCTATGATGGGACAAAATCAGCAGCAGCAGCAAGCGGCTTTTCTTCAGGGCCAACAGAAGACATTCGCGACACCGCAAAAAGTGCAAACGACTCCCGTCTCTTTGACGAAGCCCGTTGCTCCGTCGACTCAGGCACAGCAACAACTGCAACAGCCGAAGGTCACAGTAACAGCGATTCCAGCACTGCCTCCAAAAACCACCCCCGTTATCCCGCATTTGCCTCAGCAACTGCAGCAAGCATTGCAAGCTCAGGCTCAGCCCCAACAGCAGAATCCGCAACAAGTGCTTCAGCAGCACCAGCTTCAACAGTTGGCTCAGCAATTACAAGCAGTTCAACAATTGCAGGCACAACAACAGAAGGCGGCAGGATTGGTTAAATTGCTCGATCCACCGGGAAAAATCGAAGAAAAACCTCAACAGGCAACTCAGCCAATAGCAAAGCAAAATGAGGTGCAGACACCGAAGCCAGCAGCCCAGGCGCCTGTTGTGGCCCCCGCAGCCACTAATATAGCTACTTCCACCTCTATCCCCTCAACCACAAGTACAACCAGTGCAACCCCAGTGGCAGCTGAAGCGAAGACTCCGAAAGTTCAGTCGGCAACTCCGATTGCAGCTCAGCCGAAAAAGCCCGAGGAAAAGGCAGCTACAGCGACATCACCTCAAAAGGATAAGGAAGACGCAAAGGGCAAGGAAAAGGAGCCAGCAAAGCTGGTCAAAGAAGCCACAAAACAGGTGGTAACTCCACCAGCTGCGACTCCTTCAGAATCTATTCCGTCTCCCGCTTCGAATCCCAATCTGACAGCAACACAAACTGCGCCAATATCAGCAACTGCACCGATCCCAACCCCAGCCCCCGCTCCTATTGCTTCAGCGACAATTCCCGTGCCGCCTCCAACACCTGCTAAAACCCCGACAAAGACACCAGTAAAGGCAAAGCCGATACCACGGAAAAACTCCACAAAATCGGACAGCAGTGATGGAAAATCCGAGAAACCGAAGCAATCTCCGCCGCAGGAGTCACCAAAGAGTGTCGTGGCTGCAAAAGCTTCTAAAACCTCATCACCCGAAGCAGCGAAGCCCATACAACAGCCGGAAACACCCAAGGCAGCTTTACCTGAGAAGCCAAAACAGACTCCAGTCGAGTCACAAAAGGCACAACAGACTTCAACAGTCGTCAGTGAAATTGTCGCAGACAAGCCTGCTGCATCAGCAACAGCGACGACAAGTGCAGGGGCAGAGACGAAAGTAGAAACAAAGTCGGAAACAAAATCCGAAGTAGTCGCAGCTAAGCAATCCACACCGAAGACTCCAGATCTCTCGAACGACCGTCGTGGGAAGCGACATCGTCTCAAGACGATTCCGTATCAGAGTCCGCTTCCAGAATTGGCATTTATTACCAAGCTTTCCGTCAGTGAGACTTCAAATTCACCCAAAATGAACGAAGATAAATTGACGCTCTTTTACAAGAATGAATATCTGGCGGTGCGGAACGCCGAGGCTGGTTTCTTTATCTGTCAGGCGATGCAGAATGTGTACAGGAAGTCACCTCGCATTCGCATTCGATGGCTATCGGAGACGAGAAAGGACAAGGACGAGGGTGTCTACATTCCCGACTTCTACGACATCACGGACATTGAGTGTGTTCTAACCACCGTCGAGATGGAGAAGGTGGGCAAGGAGAGATTCAAGTTGCCGAAGCGGGAATGCGATCGAATTGAAAATATATTGAAGAAGGCTATTGATGTGGAAAAAGGAATCACACCACGGCCAGATATTACCGAAGAGAATCCCGATGGATGTAAGTTGAATTTTACTTTGAAAATGTGTTTCTGTTATTAACTTTGTATTTATTTTCAGTGGACATTTCACTGTACAAGGATGAATCTCAAATTGAAAAGAAGGCAGCAAAGAAACGTAGCTTAGTATCAACACGGAAATCTCCAAAGAAAAGTACGAATAAAACGAAATCACCAAAAAAGAAAAAGAAGACAAGGAAATCAGTAAATGATTCGAATGATGATGATGACGATGAATCGGACGATGAGACCGATAATGATAAGGAATACAAACCGAGTCAGAAGAAGAGCTTAATTACACAACCAAAATTACGGGCACAGCGATCACCGTTGGCTAGGGCGCGAGCTGCGTCCCCAATCACAATTAACAGGGAAAATGCACCGAAAACACGAAAAGTAGCTGTGCCTAATCAGGTAAAATTCAGAATGAAATTGTGAAGAATGATTTCACATTAAATTTACTACTCAAAACAAAAGGACTTTTGTCCAACGGTTTTTGGTGTCTTTTAGTGATGGTTTTTGGTGACTTACTGTGAAACCTATGTTTATGAATTTAATCATAATTTGCCTATGAAAATTTTCAAATAGTGATTGAAATATTCAAAATATCCTTAATTTATGGTCTGAAATTACGAGGTATCGAATTTATTAACGATTAAATATACGTTTGGAGCCCCCAGCTACTAGGCACCAATTTAATTTGCTATATTTCACAACGGAGTTAATTCCTCAAAAGATTGGTTGAGCAGCTCAATCTACGAACGGGGGTCCTGGGCAAATGCCCCGTCTGTCCATATCAGAATCTATTCCGTCTCCCGCTTTGAATCCCAACCTGACAGCAACACAAACTGTACCGAAGATTCGCCTCTTTCACAGATAACATTATGAAAATGGGAATATTTCTACCCCCTCAGTTACTAAAGTGTCTTTCAATAAGGACGCTCGAAGTTTGTTAGGTTATAGCGGCCATGTTGTTAAAACCACATCTGTCAAATTTTTTGTGAATTGTTCAGTAGTGTATGGCAAATCATTACGGAAGGTTATAGCGTTGAAAAACGAGTAGAAATCATCAAATTTTTTTTTTTTTCATTTTATTCAAGCAAATCATCTTTAGCCACGAGGCTCATTTTTAAATGAATGGATATGTAAACAAGCAAAATTGTCGGATTTGGGGCGATACCAATCCACACGAGATACACCAGCACCAAATTAATGCCGAGAAAATCACTGTTTGGTGCGGATTTTGGTCTGACGGAATCATCGGTCCGTACTTCTTCCAAAACGAAACTGGCATTGCTATAACCGACAACGGCGAGCGCTACAGATCGATGATAAGTAACTTATTGTGGCCTAAACTGGATGATATAAGATACCGACATCATGTGGTTCCAACAGGACGGCGCTACATGCCACACAGCGCTTGCCAAGATGGACATTCTGCACGAGCGATTTCAGGGCATGGTTATCTCGCGCGGCGGCTGAACTGGCCATCGAGATCGTGCGATTTAATGCCTTTAGACTTCTTCCTCTGGGGCTATCTTAAATCACAGGTCTTTACGAATAAACCCCAAACAATTAATGCCCTCAAAATCAACATAACGAACGACATCCAACAAATTCAGCCAGATTTATGCGACCAAGTCATCGAAAATTGGACTTCCTGAATACGTGCCACCAAGCAAAGAACATTTGAATTTGGTTGACATTTGAACAACGTTATATTCCATACTTAATGCCATAAAATATTCTTTCAAACAAAAAAAAAATGTGTGGATATCTCACAGAACTTGTTTTATTTACATTTAATAATCGAGCGTTCTTATTGAAAGACCCTTTGCTTACTTATTTCAACTTAAAGTTACCTCGATGCACGCTGAAACACTAGCTTTGATGGGTTTAAAAAATTCAAATTGCCACTTTGGCACCACTCTACATGCTTGCCACCGCGGTACGCCCCTGCACTAAGGCGGTCCTTCTGTGTTTCAAAAATTTAAAAACTGGCTTTTCTCCCTATAGAACACATTCTAAATACGTAAAAATTCCGATTACTACAAAAGTAAAGAATCTATGACCAAAATACCTTGTCTCCACAATTAAAAGCCATTTAAGTGTTAAAAATTCTGTTTTGTATTTCAGAATCAGAATTCATCAAAGAAAGATGAAGCTGGGACGCCAACTTCCTCAACAACGTTGAGCAGAACAGATCGAGCTAAACGACGAGCCGCTGAAACGGTGGAGGAGGAAGAAGTGCCAGCCAAGAAGGTCGCAACATCGTCGAATGCTAAAAATTCAGTAAAAAAGACGCCTGCAAAAATTGCACCAGCGACACCAGCAACACCAACAACACCATCGCCAACAGCAGCGATAAAAACCAAATCGAAATGTAAGTCAATCGTGGAAAAACAATTTTGTATTAAATTTTTATAACAATATTTTCCATTGATTTTTACAGATGAAGACGATCTACATGACGACAAACCATTGGTAAAAGCCGTAAAAAGTGGCGAGAAGGTAGCAAATAGCAGCAGTGCATCATCATCGCCAGCTAAGAAGATCAAATCTCCAACAACACCGAATACCCCCTCATCGTCCTCGTCATCTTCAGCATCAGCATCCGCTTCGTCGTCTTCAACAAGTAGCAGCAGCGTGGACAAGTCATCACCATCGACAGGCGTACCAACAACGCCAGTTAGCAGTGGTAGTAGATCGACTAGAAATAGAAAATGAGATTGACATCAGTAGAAATCTATTATATTAATTATAGTAATCACAAAAAATAATAGAATATGCTATAAGGAATTTTCAATTCTCTAAATTAGATTTAGACCATTCAAGGAAGAGTATTAAACACTTTTAAAAAAATGTTTTAAAAAATATACAAATGAGAAGTAAAAAAAAAATACCAACAAAGGAAAATAAAATGTTGAAAAATCTAAGCAAGATGAAAGGAATTCAATTAAATCTTTATGTTTATATCTTGAAATTGAAAGATGTTAATGTTTTTTATTCGTTTTGTCAAAGTTTCTTCTTTTTTTTATTTTTAAAATAATATTTTACGTGTATTTTCGCTCTTTATAATATAATTTTGCAATTTTTTTTTATATTTTAAGTAAGAAAAAGTAATTCAGTGACATGGTAAATAATTTAGATGTAAAAATACAAACAAATATATTCTTCTGTGAAAAAATTTCACATTAATTTTACTCAGAAATGCTAAAAAATGAGAAACACATTAACAAATTAATTAAGTAATTAAAAATTTGAAAAAAAAAACTTATTGCAATGGGAACCTCTGTACGTTTTTTTTAAATTTGTGTACAAAGAGAAAATTATAAAAAAAATCACATATAACGCGTTTCGTCAAGATTACTATTACAAAGTAAAGGAAACAAAACAAAAAAAGAAAAATATTGAAAAAAAAAAATATTTTTAATAATTTAGGCTTAAAATTAATTGAAAAACAAAAAAAAAAAAGAAAATTAAAAACAGAGTTTTGACAGAAAATTTAATTAAAGTAGGATATTAAAACAAGTTAAAAGATGGAAAGAGAAATATTATTCAAAAAACAAAACGAGCACGAAAAAAATTCAAGTAAAAATATAAATATTAAAAATATGGAAAAAAAGATTTAAAAAAAATATTAAATTTAAGTATCTAAAGATGAGACAAAAAGAGATCTTTTTTGTTGATAAATCAGGGCAACTTTACAATTATTAATTAATTGATTAATTATATACAATACATACACAAAAAAAGTAAATTTATTATTAGAGTATAAAGAGAACATTTAAAGAATATTAAATCAAAATATATAAAAAAATGGCATGAGAATAATTAAATAAGAGTAATAAATAAATCACATCCAGTAACACACTTACACACTTTTAAATTTAGAACAAAAAGAACAAATATTAAAAAATAGCATGAGAATTTTTATTAAGAAATTGACATTAAAACAAAGAAATCATTCATATAGAAATGTTTTTTTTTCTTTTCGAGAAAAAAGTAGATATGTAATAAAAATGGTGTCCCAGAGAGATAAAATATTGTTTCTTTTTGTTTTTATGTTTGTTTTCTTAAATTGATGGTGGCTTTTGGTTTTCAGTGTGTTTATTATAAAGAACTAGCTTGCATACCCGTCGTTGCCGGGTTAAGCTTTTTGTCTAAGTTTTAGAATACGAAGAAAACTGGAAAGGACTTAAACACTTTTTAATGGGTCTATCTTGGGGCTGGACCCTCGACGAACATCTATGCCAAATTTCAGGCCAATCGGCTCGGTAGTTTCCCCGCGAAAGGTTAACATAGAGGAAGAGCTAAGTTTCGAAATCACTTTACCCCCTCCCCTTACTCCCCCACCCCTCGCGCTACTTTTCCGAAACTCTTAGAACAAATTTTTAGAGAAAATTTTTCCACTGTGAGATGAAGCAAGAGGATACGATGTAACACGGAAAAAATTATCCATTCGATTCCTCCATCTCATTGAATAGATACGACGAAAATGATTAGAAAATGTTCTCTCTGCTTCGTGCTCCCTAGTCTAAAAGTAATTAACTTGTTCGGCAGAGTTTTTTTTATATATTCCTTATTCTATGCCAGAATTACCACAGACACTCATGCCAAATTTCAAGTCAATCGGTTCAGTCGTTTTTGCGTGAAAGAGGAACAGACAGACAGACACCAACTCATTTTTATATATTAGTATGATTGTTCATAAGATGTTTTCAGCGCCTTTTTGATTGGAATTTTACTACTGCAGATTCCCTTCCCCCAATTTATGCATAGCCACTAAACCTTTTTGCTGAAAGGATTAATTATGGTAACATCGTCAACTACAGTAGCGTAATTTGAAAATCATTTAGGCGACCGATCCAAAATTGTAAAGTATCGTAACTTCTAACGCGCCGCCGGCGAAATTCTGTCTCCGTTCCTATGAAAAACACGCAATGACAGAATTTGCCATTACATACTGTTAAAATAGAGAATAAAATATTGCGTCCTGGCAATACCAATGATCACAACAACTTTTAAATGAATAAATTCTGTTTAACTGTAAATTGCAATACGCATCGTGGTAATCCTTCCAGAACTATATTTTTGCGCACATCAGCATTTATCCCAGAACGTGATTTCAATTTGAAATAAAATCATAAAATACTTCGAAGTTTTTAATGAGAAATGTGTGATTTTACTTATAGGATTTTCTAACAAAAATCCTGTGGGCTGTGTGTTATATGCTTAGGAGAAAGGTTCAATACAAAGATAAGCTTTTATGCTTGATGGAGATGAAGAAACTTTTTACAAAAAGAAATGAAAAAAGCTTTGAAATAGGGGCACATACAGTCGACGTGTTTATTGAAGTCCTTTGGTAAAAACTGTCATTTAGTTTTTATACTCTGCACAAAAATGAACTACACCAGGGTGTTTGGTATGATAAATATTTCTTATTTCTGCATGTCTGCCTATCCAACCGTCCTTGAACACCATAACTTTGGAAAGGATTGAGCTAGAGACTTGAAAGGAAAGTTTTTACGGTTGCGTTTCTCGTAAATTGGAAGACTAACTTCAAAATGATACCATTACTTGCTTCCTTTCCCATACAACCGAAACAGTTTTTTGCAATTTTCTCGAAAATGGTAAGTTCTATTCAGTGTTGCGGCCAGATAATTATTTTTTTTATCTAGATAAGATAAAGATAACATTTTTGAGGCGTTATCTAGATAAATTGTATCTAGATAACCGCAACACTGGTCCTATTGAAAAATTTATAAAGGTAAAATATGTGGTTAGAATATAATTTTACATACCCGTTCCATACATCAAAATCCAATCAGATCAATCCTCTCCAATACAAATGATTTTTTTTAAATAAATTCTTTTTCTGTCCTCATATAGAGTATTTAACGATTGGCCCCTGGCAATTGTGCAGGTTTTTTATGTTTATTGAAGGTTCTTTTTTCAAGTAGACTGTTCAGAGTAACTTTTTCAGACGATTTTTTTTAGGTAGAATGCGATTTAAATTAATCGCCTGCGGCGCATATATTTATCCCCTGAAGAATACCATATTCCAGTTATACGGTAAAATGACTGAAAGCCGATTTGTTTGTATGAACGTGGTGTGAAAATTTTGTCAAACTGGATATCTTTTTGTATAAATCGAATTTTATAAATATTGTTAATTAACAGAAAAGTACAAATATTTCTCCCTTCCCCCTTCCAGAGCAAGAAATACTGAGATTATGATTTTTCAAAAATTTGTTACTTTAAAACAATATAATAGCGCTTTTTTCGTTTTTCGTATGCATAATTCATGTTTTTGCCTTATTCTCAGTAATAGCTCAAGACGTTGAAAACTTTAAAAATGCCGAAATATTTATGTTTATTGAAATGTTGACGAAATACTTGACTCTAATCAAATAAATCTGTAAGATATTTAATTTATTTTATTAATTGTGGGTTTTATACCGATTAAGGAAAAAAGTAAATTAAATTCAACGAAAATACAGAGTTCTTGGTATAGATTTATTGTTTGGATGTTTTCGAAACTCAAAACAACATAGAATTACAAATATATTGAGGCTGCTTACACAAGGTATTAAAAGCGCTTGAAAATTACGAAAGAAATTTGTTTTCATTTTTATTAAAAATAATTCTGGGAATTTAATAGACTTCTTACAACGGAACTGAACAAAAACAATTTCCTGGAATATCGCTCTGCTGAAAATTCAAAGCAAACAGGGTCCAAAACACCTCCAAATAATTTAGAAAAACATTCTATAGCAGGAAATATCTAACAGGGCAGAATTCATATAAATTTTATCCATCAGTCAATTTTCTATCACATAAAAAAGTCAATCCATACATCCACTTGTTATCATGGGATATTTTGGAACTTTGCCAATGCGAGTAGTTCTGCTGGTCAATAACCAAAGGAATGCATGGGAAGAGTCAGGAAATTAACCCTTTCCATCCGAAAACGGGATGTTTGGGTTGAATTCAAAGAAGGCTTGGAGATGATGGTGTCAACGACTGCATCGGTTCGGTTTAATTTTAGTTTTCTCTTTACAGATTAACTTGTGCTTTCCTATATGGCTGTTGCATTGTTTCCTGATCACCTCTCCCTGACTGCATTCAGCATGTACATGTAACGTACTTATCACCCCCTTAACGGATCAATATCCCTTCGGCACGCGGCAGTTGAATTCCCTTCCTTTTTTCGAATATTTAACACTCAGAGCGCGACAAGGGTTGATTCTTCCCATTTTAGATTCACTGCTGCCCTACTGGCTTCTGAATTGAATCCAGAAAAATAATAGAGACCACCCCTACTCCAACAGTAGAAGGTTTTAATTTGGTTGAGGGTTGGTCCTGCGCATTGAAATAAAGCACATCACTTGGAAAAGCGAAATTCGCCCCGATATGTTCTTCGATTGGCAGTTTAGCTGTGGAAGTTGGCTTGCATTGAAGAAATATTCTAAAAGATTTTTGGGAAGCCTAGCATAGCCATCAATGTAAGTTTGAGTATCTTCCAAAAGACACAAAAAACCGCCATTAATATTTTGAAATCCTACCCATTGTGTTTGGAACTGTAGAAGCTAAATATTAATTGGACACAAATATTTTGAATTCATTACGAAGAATGGGTAAAAAGTTGGTATTTTCCTGTTGCTGTCGCATTTTCCACACAGCGAACGAGTGAAAAATCGATAATCCTTGGACTGTTTTTTTCATAACTAGTACTAGCGACACTAAAAATCATATCAAGATAATTTCGTGCTGCCGTTAAAAAGGTGTACTATCGGGGAAAATTAAAAACAGATTCCGTGTTGTGGATGTGAAATTTAAATATTGACTTTTGTGACACACAAAGATAACTTTGACCGATAAAAAGTGAGAAGGATTTGATAGAAATTAGTCTTAATTTAGAAATTTTGATTTTTCTCGTGTAGATTTTGCGGGAAATGAGAACGATTTAAGATAGATGGGAAATGAAATAATTTTTAAATGGAGATAAGGGATCGTTTCCATTGTTTTTATTGATTTTTTTACACCTGTGCGCATAAGAGGGAATTGGCCGATTATCCTTTGTTTCCACACAAGGGATTATGAATCGTTTACCTTTAATCATTTTCGTGCCCTTTGCGGATTGTCGATTTTTTAAATGATTTTCTATTGTCAGGAAATTTCTAGAGAAAATAAAAAGAATTGTGGAAATATGTTTTGAAATTCAGAATCCTTTACTAAATATTAGTACCAGGAAGACTGGGTAATGCTTGGCGATCTCAAAATCCTTCTTTTTTCTAATTTTTTTTGAAAAAAGAAGGATTTTACGGATTAAATTTTTGCATAATTAAACCAAATATGATGAAAAATTTGATATTAATGTAAAAACAATTGAAAGCTCGACAACTAATTGAGGTAAAAAGTTGAAATTTGGCACAGAATAGGCTTTTACTAAAAGTTAAAATCATTCTGAAAGTGGGAAAATTTGAACCACTTTTTCGCCCTCCCCCATATAAATGGGATTTGTTTTTCAATTTTTTCGAAACCAGTTCATTATTTTCAAATAATTGTTTGGACAAAAAGAGTTTAGAATATGATTCCACATAACTTTTCCATACATCAAAAACCATTTCTTCCCATAAAAACTAAAAAAAAAAAATCTTGACGATAGTTTTTCTCATGTATTTCTATATCAGTTACGATTTTTTCCTATTTTTTTTGTTTACTTCAGAAAAAATGGGCTGCGTTGGTAACTGCGGCGAAATCGGTCCACCGCCGGACATGATCCTCTCAATGCCACCGCCACCACTTCCGGCATTCCTCCTACCGCGTAGTGCGATTGTGGCTCTTTCCGGAAACGATTCTCAACCCTGTTTCGCGGCATTTATGTGTGAGCCGAACCCCAGACCCCGTGAAAGTGGAGTCGAATTCATTGAAGTCTCTGGACGCGGTCACATTGCCATCGAGAATACATGGCTCTTCGTCTTGATCTCGTCCTGCGTAGGAGTTTTGCTACTTGGAGCACTTCTCGCCGTTATCCTAATGAAATGCAGAGAGTAAGATTTATTAAAAAAATATTTCGTTGGAAAATTGTTTTAATTCAGATGCCCTTATAGTTACAACAACTTTTCGTATCAAGAGTCCAACATAAAGCAACCAACAATGTCCGCGCTTGGTGAGCCATCCAAAGCGAATACGTTTATTTCAGGCGGGATGCTGTATCCTTGCGCTTCGAATCGGGATTCACTCCAGCAACAATTGGCCAACGATAACCGGCTTTTGTGGGCTGCTCTAACTCCGCACGGAACTCGACATTTCGTTTCTGATTTTACAGCTCAGGATGGACATTATGAGATTGTCGACTATAAAGCGAAGACGCAGAGTACTTCCAGGGATACACCAAAAAGGACTCCCATTAAGGTGACCATTGAGTAATTATCTTTCCATGAATATATTGGAATTCAATTTTTTTTCAAATAAATTTTATAGTCCTTTGATAACAGCGGTTTTGTAGACTACGATTATGAAGATCCAACCCCATTAATGGATTCTTATCACGATGATTTGGATTCCGGCTACCAGGAGCCGCATGAAGTTATTGGCACCTTGTCGCGTTCCTCCCCTCGACCAATGGTTTCCTCCCCTACTCGGATAGAGAACCCGAATATTCCACCACTAAATATGTACCCACATCGAAATCCCAGTGGGACTCTCAACAAAAAATCAACATTGAGTCGTCGAATTAGTGATGCATCTTCATATGGTGCTCCAGGCATGTAAATCATGCAGTAAATCTCATTAAAAACTATTTTACATTCAACACTATTATAATGTAGTCATGTGAAATTTAATGGATCGATCCATTCGATCAAAACTTAAAACTTATCCTAGACGATTCGATGAATTCCGTACAGGATTTGTCGATTTCGATATTTACTACGTGTTTAACAATGTACCTTAGTTAATTAAGTTGTACAGATTAAATATTGTTGCAATGATAGCAAGTCAACAAAATAATCAAATTTTAAAAATCTTTCAAAGGATTATTGAAGATTATGCTAAGATCCGATACCGGGATTGATTCACACAAACAATGGAAACGTGATAGAGAAGAAAATCCAGTTGAAAATCAGAGTCGGTAAAGAGATAGCACATCGCCTATGATCTGGGACAAGGATTCACCTATATTTAGAAAAAAATCTGATCAAAATCGGTTCAATGGTCCTTGAGCTAACTTGAGACATACAAACAACCAATTTTTTTTTGTTCCAAAAAATTGATTTTTTACTAGGCGACACATCTGTTAAATTTTTTTTCTACATACGACTAATTTCATGGTATCCAATCAAACAATTAATCCTTTGTAAAGATTTAACTTTCCCTTCAACTACTACTGAAATATAAAACCTAGCTTAATAATAATCTAAACTACTAAATTACTAGAATTTATAAAATCTAAATGGATATGTAAAATACAATTCTCAAATCTAAATGTTTAAAAATAATTTAAAGCTATGTATGTTTTTTGTAAGAAAATCAAAAGCTTTCATAATGATCTCTGGGAGCTTCGCACAGTTAAAAACTAACCTTTTTTAAAAGGTGTCATCAATAAAATTATGCAATTTCCTGTCGAAATAAATTATACTAAGGAATTAATTTAAAGAAAAACCTGTAAGGGAGATTAATAAATAAATAATTAAATGTATTATGCACGTGAAATCCCTTATTGTAAATAGTTTTTAATAAATGCTTGCAGTATTATTAATTACTTGTAAAATGTGATTTGTTTTTATAAGAATTTCAGAAACTTTGTTCATAGATTGTTTATAAAATGTCACGCCATTTTCTCCCGAAGATTATTAAAATCGATTGAAAAATTTCGGAATAGCGTAACGAGGGTGAGGAAGGTTTCAAGAGGGAAAAATTAACGTGACGTTTTTTTACAGAGGAAATTTGAGAAATTATAGACACAATCGGTTGCTGTTTTCCTATCCAATTTCCTTGCGCTGGTTTTTGGTAAATTATTTTTTAAAAATAGAAAACCGCGTTTTTATAACCAATTTGCGACAATTTGGCTAGAATATAGACATTTTTAAAACATTTGAAATTTCAAACCATTTTTGATGTTTTTTATGTAAAACATGTCCTGTAAACAAACTTAAACCGTAGGAAATGGGCCACAGGTAAAATACATTTTTTTATAAAAGACATGAATCAAAGCTAGTATCGCCTAAAAAAATGCACCGCAGAGAGAACTATTTTTATGTTTTGTACTTCTCAGCCTCTTGGTTTTGTGAAAGCAAAGATTACGTAAATCAAGGTAAGAAACCTAGAACAAATTTAAGTTAGCTGAAAAAATCCGACAGCGGAAATGGTATCTTTAGTATGCCTAGTATGCAAAATGGTTATTTTTTCACTATATTTTGTAAAAATCATAGATATACTAGATCGCTCGATTTGCTGTCTCAAATGGTCCCATTTCAATACAGTTCAGTGAATCAAAACGAGTCAAGTAAGAGCAAGATAACTGTATGAAAATAAATATAGTCCTCTCGTTTAAACCGTGAGCTGTCAAAGGAAAATAGACTTTCGGAATGGTGTTGGCGCCTAAAGTTATTTGTTTGCGCCTAAAGTTGGTCTCAAACTTGTGAAATTTGAATTTCGCGGCAAACTAAATTTGAATTTCGCGACCTTATACAGTTCAGTGGATGCGTTCAAGTACGATAAAGAGGAAAATACTTTTGGGACCATTTTTCAGCAGAGCTTTGTATGGTGACAGTTGTTCTATATTGTATAGTTCTGTGGTAAAAATATTTAAATTGCTTACGTTACTTGATAAAGATTCATAACTCTACAGTATTTTCAATACATTTTAAAAGTTCTATAAAAGATTCGGTTGTTGCTTATCTTTATTTATCTAATCTTTGTTTAAAGTTCTTCGGATATATTTACATCCGACATCCTGAAAAAGAAAACCGTTCTCGTATAGCAATGCTTATCAAGATTAATTTTTCAGCCAATTTCTGATTTCTCTAAACAGGTGACGTATTTCCGTATCCGTATCCGTATTACCTTTAATTCAACTAATTAAATTTTGTTTATAATAAAACTCAACACTTACAACACTTTTATATTTAAAAAACTCAAATCAGGTACATCAAAATTCTATTAAATTTTTTTAAAACATAATTTTTTAAGTGTCTTGTTTGGTTGTTCTTGAATTCTTCCTTCGAGATTTCTATCCATGAAGTCGGCTATCCGCGAAGAGATTTTGTCGAAATTTGTCTGGAAACTGCAGCCCATATTTTTGTAGGTGGGAGTTTCTTGAATTTTTTTCATATTTGAACGCATTATGCAAGCAAAACGTTGTAGATAATACTTGATGGCATCTGTTGAGTAAGGACTGCACTCTGGGTTTGTTAAACAAGGCGGAGGTTTGAGCTGATCACAAAAAATGTCCAAATGGGATAAGTTCTTCTTTACTCTATTCGATGCGGCTAACCACATGTTTCTAACAATCCACTTATCTTGGGGCCATTTTGAATTGAAGTCATACCTTTTTTGGATTATTAAAATTCGAAAAAGTGTTTTTGTTTTAAAAACTGGCGAATTCATAGAAAAGCGACTTTTTGATACATAAATTTTGTCAATTTTTCAAATTTTTTTTGGTGGCTTGCTTGACCAAAATATAGTTATTAATCGGTGAGTAGGACTGGAGAATATTTTTTTTTCAAATTAGGATGATGTAAAATTTAATTCGTATTTTCAGAAATTCGAGATTTAAAAAAAATACTTACCTATAATTAAAATCTTACCTAAAATTAAAATCTGATAGATTTTTAAAACTTGTTTTTCTGTAGTCGAATTTTTGACCGTTGATAGAAAATTACAAAATGAATTGCTTTTGTGACTTCGGCAAATGACAAAAAAATTCATTTAACAAAAAAAATAATTTAAAAGGACGTAAAAGATAGTTTTTACTTAAAAAACTAGTAAAAACCTCAAATAATGGGACATCACATTCAACTCTTTTTAGAGGCAAAGAATTTTAAATTTAACCACTTGGTGGTTGCTACGTGGTTTTTTTTTTAAATTTTCGCCGGAAAAACTTTTTTGAGCGAAAAAAAACAAACAAATTCGCATTCAAAGATATTCTAGTCGCTCTTGTTTTGCGCAAATATCTTTTAAAAAAACAAAACAACTAAAAATCTAAAACTTTAATGGAAAAATATGGGAATTGGAGAAACTTTCAGGACATATTGAAATAAAACACATTATTTATTATCTGAAATAGAAATAGATTTATTTGAATTTTATTGTAAATGTAGCAATATTTTTTTTTTTTTTTGCTTTTTTTAAATGTTTTTTTTTTCTGGATAAATCATTATAAAACGTATATCGATCCGACGACGCTTGATGTCAATCAGATGCTGTAATTTATGTACAACCATAAATTGAACGTATCCTCTACTATATTATAAAAAAAATAAATTCTTATTTATATAAATATTGTAAATATCACAATATTTTAATGTAAGCAGGCGATACTTACCACTTAAATATAAAAAATATTGCTTAATCTAGAAATTTATAAAAAAAAATGTAACAATTATTAAGTATTTAAAATTGGACGAAGATTGCTGTTGATTTTTGAAAATACTTTTTATATCCTTAAATTCGATTCCTTATTGTGGGAAGCCCTAGAGTCTACACATTAATTCCTAATTTGCACTGCAGCGTTTGACACGAAGAATAGTAGAAGTCCCGTTAACCACCGGTGACTTTTCAAACTATCTTCGGCTGTTCAGCATGGTTAGATAATACTCACAGTTTGTACAGTAGACGGACGGCGCGATGACGTGTCGCTTACGGCACAAATTGCACTCCACGGCCTTCGCCGAAGCCTTCACAATTGCGTTATTGTAGACTCGCGTTGGGATGGCGGTCACATTCACGGTGGCTCCTGGTCCATTCTCGAGTCTTCCGTTGGGTAATGGCTGTTGTCCGGGCGTCGGCGTTGGACATTGGCTCTCGCCTTTGGTTCCTGGCTCAAAGCTAACTTTTTTCTGACAGTTAATAGGCTTTATGGGCGGGGCGTAGTACGGCGACTGAGGATACGGCATTGACTTCGAAACAGATTGGGCAACCTGAGGTTGCTGTTCCATCAGATATCCGTGCGGCATTGGCACCCTTTGATAGGGCGACGCCTGCATGGATTGGATCTTTTCCTCTCCATTTTGATAGGGGAAGCCGTTCTGCAGTGGATACGCGCTGTACGCTTTCTGCTGCGCTGGTTGTTGTACTTGCTGCTTCTGCACCATTTGCTGCCTGCTCACCAAGTAGCTTTGATTCGGATGCATTTGTACCCGATTTGCCTGGATCATCTGCTGCTGCTGCTGCATTTGCTGTTGTTGTTGTTGTTGCTGCTGCTGAGCAGATTCTGTGGCCAGCAAACGACTTCTCATTTGTGCGTCTTGCATCTGTCCGGCAGGGCCAGCGAATCCGTTTTCTTGTTGATTACTTGTCATCTGTAGGTGTTGACTTGCAGCAACACCTACGATTCCGTTCATACTTCTGGGCGGGTGCTGTTGCAATTGCTGTGGCATTTGCTGTTGTTGTTGTTGCATTAGCATTGCACCGCCATTACTTGCACTATTCGCTGCTTCTGGTACATTTTGCATTTTGAAAATGTCCTGCACGGGCGTGTAAATTTGGGGACGCTGCTGGCTGCCGTTGGTGTATTGCGAATTGAAGTCGTGGTACTGTTGAATCTGTGGCTGTTGGCTGTACAAATTGAGATCGCTGCCAATTGAACCGTTCTGCTGCTGCATAGCATTGTTGGGTTTCTGCATTCCATTCATCAGATGATATCCGTTCATCTGAGCCATTTGTTTCTGTAGATCTTGTTGTTGCCGAAATGCTTCCGGTTGCTGTTGGATGCTTCCTAACTGTCGTCCTTGGACATATCGTTGCATATCGACGGGAAGACTTCTTCTTCCATCCACACTTCCATTCTGTACATTTTGAACTGCCTGCAAGTTCTGTGCAGCATTCACTCGAGGCATTGCTTCTGTTTGCAACTTCAAAATATTCTGCTGTTGCTGCTGCGTTAATTGCGCCGGGGTCACAATTCGTTCCCCATCGGCTGAAGTTCCAGCTGTCCTTAAAACCCTCTCCAGAATAGGATTCGGAATGAATCCGTCGTCTTCTTCTTCATCCGCTGTAGCCACTAGAATTACTTGATCACAGAAGGACACACTCTTCTTCTTCGTTCGCTTCAAGTTCGAGTTGTTGAGAGTCTGCTGTACCACCGCATTAAGCATCTCCACCTCGCGAATTTCCTCGGCAATTTGACTCTGCGCAATGGCGTCATAGCGTGGTTTCGGCAGTATTTGCGAGGGCTGTTGTGTTATAAATCTACTGCGCATGGCACAATCGACTTCATCAACCTCTTGTGGCTTCGATGTCGTAGGACTCGGAAGTCCATTCATTTGGGTGCGGATCTGCGGCTTATTGAGCAGTTCCTGTGACGCGTACGACCGAATTTGAGGCTGATTTTGCTCCATCTGTTGTGGCTTACCGTTTGGTAGTTTTATGTGTTCGAAGCGACTCGCCAAATCCTTTACGCTTCCTATGGGTTTCGCAGTATCCTCCGCCTTCTTGTTCTGCTGCTTCATCTGCAGCTCTCGCAACCAACTCTCGCTAGTATTCTGGATTTGCTGTTGAAGTGACTGCTGCTCCTGTCTCATTCGCATCATTTGCTGCCGTTGCTGTAATTGAGCCAGGATGCTTGTGGTTCCCTCCAAAGTGTCTAAGACTTTAGGTTTGTTGGCCTCAAGAACTTGAATCTCATTGATTTGCTGGTTAAGTGGCTCGAGATCAATCGATGGCGGTGGTGGGGGGAAGTCTTCGCTGGCTTGGCGGGAATGGCAGGAGGACGCCGGAGGACTGGGATAGGGAGGCAGCTCTAAGTTGGATCCGTATCTGCAGTCCACTTCATCGACTCCGTCATCGAAGGTCCCAGGGCCTGGAATGTAGGCTGGATACTTCGAATCTTCTTCTGGCTTGACGGGACTTTGTTCCTGATGCACTTGAGCGCATGTCGTGATTATCGTCTGGCACGAATCCTCGCTGATGCTTGTGTTGGAGCTCATCGTGGAAATGTTGGACAGGTTCGCTTCATGGAATGGCTGGAAAAGGGCTTCCTGCTGCTGCAGCTGTTGTGGCGACAGAGCTGAGCTTGTTCGGAGGGGTGGCGGAGGCGGCACCTTGGCGACAACTGTTAGCTGCCTTCCACTGCCATGGAAACTTTTCCGCATTAGTCGGCTGCGTTCTAAGTTCGGATTCGGGTTTGTCTCTCGATATTCAAGGTGCCCTTCCGATAAATATCCGCTCATGCTGTTCTTCATGCCATTCACACCGACTGAACTATCGTCAACGGAAACGATGGGCTTGGGCTGCTCTTTTGGCTGTTCTTCGGCGTTTCCTTCTGTAAGATCAGGCATCGAGCGATTCTTCCTGCGGATCAAGCCACCCATTAGAAGCCTTCTTCGGATCTTATGCTGTTTCTTGCCCGATTTCTCTTTCTCCTTCTTCTCGTCCTTGTCTTCCTTGTGCTTCTTCAACGTGTCCTTCGCGTTGATGAGCAGTGGCTCAGCCGGTATGATCTCACGCGAAATTTTATTCCGATCTTCACTGCGACTTCTTTTGTCCTTGTCATCGCGTTTTCCGCGACTAAATATACTGCGACTTTCGCGCTCTGGCTTCAGCGGTTCATATGCAATTAAGTTTTCATGTTCCAAAGACTTGAGAAGGCCCTTCTTCTTCGGCAACGTGGCATAGATTTCGATGTTCTTCGTGACGGGCTTGTCGAGCATTTTTTCTTTGCTATTTTGACGAACATGCTTCACACTGCTGTTGCTGCCCTCCCGCGAATGTCTCACCTCGACCGTGTAATTCTGTTCGAATTCGGCGCCTTTTTCCACCAAAATGCGACGATGAAGACTCCGTGCTCGCATTATGCAAGTATTGTGCTTCATTCTAGCGAAAGTCATTGTGTGCGGATTACTGTAGGGCGCATCCATGGCAGCTCTGGCTTTCCCAGCTGCCGCATTACATAAAACCAGAGCAGTTTCCAAATCATGGACCTCTTCAGTCATTCGCGACTTCTCCAGAAGCTGATCGGCTTCGTGACAAAGTCTTTCGCAATCGCCTGTCAACACTACGGATTCTGGGATCTTCGCTAATTGCGGATTGTGTTGCTTCGGCGGATAGGAATCAGTAGATGATAGAGAGAATGAGTCATAGCCGGGATCATAAGGCAATCCATTCCGTGTTGGACTCTGCGGGACGCTACCGTTTCGCTTTCCAACGAGATATAAGTACGGATTATCCAAAGTGGTTGACGACGCTGAACTTGCGCTATTCCGGTCACCGCTCCAATTACCTGAGTCACGGCGACGTGGTTGATTGAGATGCTCGGGAATGGATAGGCCATCGTTTGGCGGGGAACCATTGGGTGCAGCCATCGAAGCTGACTCAGCGCTCAAACTGCGATGCAGGCTTAGTTGTTGTTTCTTGGCGATTTGCGAGTTGATGACATTTTCTACTGCTTTGCGGTTCAGGAATCCGTCTTTGTCCTCTGGAACCGATCCAGGATTTGGGAAAATCTTATCCTGGATGACGCTCAGATTCTGATATTGCGCATTGAGAACGTTCTCGACTGTCTTTCGGCTGATGTAGCTGTCGGTCTCGTCGGATGAGAAGATTTTATTCTGAATAACGCTTAGATTCTGATAGTCGCAAGGTCCACGAATTGGAGTCGGCGTAATTGCTCTCCTGGTCGACCCCATTGGTGGTTTCTCGGGACTTGGAGTCACTGCGCGTCGCACTGATTGGATGTTTGTGTTCAACATTTCAGTTTGAAATTGGGGATGCATCGAGCCTGTTGGGGCTTGCGGTACTGCGTACAGAAGCAAAAGGGGTTGATAGCGTCCACGGCTACACTTTTCCACTACGCCTTCCCAGTTTGGACCAACCTGGAAGTAAGCGTAATTTTATTAAATTTTTCGTCTTTGGAGAGGGGGTAGAAGGGAGGTGTAAAGTTAAATTTGATAAGGCTATTAACATGTTTATTGCCGGTGATATCAATTGAAAAAAATTTCCCTCAGATTCTCCGGCATTTTTAAAAATCAGGTCAACAGTAAACGTGTTTAAGTAATCAAAATTAAGCAATTCTTACCTCTTTAACGTTAGCGTCATCGAAATAAACCCAAACTTTGAGCTTTGTGTGATAGAAGAACGTCGTGTAATGCTTCCCGTAGTACGAAACAATTCCAACTAATTCATGTTCGACGGTCTGTGCCCATCTCTGATCAGACACCTGATGGAATACATCGCATAATCTCAAGGAAGTTCCAATCGCTTTCAGCACAGCGTGAACTTGTTCCGCAGGTGGACGTTCTGAGTCCCATACGATGCCAATGGAGACGACATCGGGCCGGTTGAGAAGTGCTCGACAAATTCCAATCTTCGCTCCACAGGAATTCTAAAAATAATTGCAATGAAAGTTAAAATGTATAAAATAATAGCCATTAGGAAATATTAGCAAAAAAAAATTTCTTGATAGTAGATTGACTAGTGATAACTACGGTGGCATTCGGTGGGTTGAGGAGTGTGTACTACTATAGAATCTTGTTTACGTTAGATATACGTTCAGGTGTTTAAATTTACCTTTCATTTCATTCAATTTGAATTAGAATCGAATTCCATCGCCTGTAAATTGTGACGATGGCGCGATATATCGATATTGGCATAAAATATTCGCGATTTAGTGGAAGTCGTTTCAAGGCTAGCAAGACGGGTTTATTAGCAAGAAAATCTTAAAGATTTACAATAATTTTTTTCTAACCAGTAGAAATGAGAAGTATGTCAGTAAGGTATGAAATGCCTCGTGCCTGCATCGAAAAAGTCTATGAAAATTGGACACAAGTTCGAAGGTAGCTTCACATGTGAGTCTCAATCACAATCCAAATATTTATCTTGTAGTGTTTCTTCAAAACACGACTAACAAACTGTTAGTCGGATACAAAAGCAAAGTGAAAATCTTGTTTATGCTAAAAACTTTTAATTTCTTGCCTGAGAGTATTTTCCACCAGCGTCAATTGATGACTGTTAAAATTGACCCAACAAAAATCTTTTCTTGTTTCGTGTAGAAGCGAAAAACAAACAAGTCAAGTTTGTAGAATTTCGTGAAAATCAGGTTTGAGATTTTTACTTTTGATTAAGAAAGAAACCAATAAACAGCATGGCTGACGGACAATTCACTTGTTTCGTGTGATTAATTGGCAACAGGAAATTTGAATACACTTCATTTGTCTTCATTCGTGGCTATTTTTATGCAAAAATATGTTACGGGTAAGATTTACTTTTAGATTTGAATGTTGACTTTTATGGGGAAAAAGAGCCGTAATGGACTGGATAAAAGTCACTTTTACTTGTAAAAATTCACGATAATATGACATGATATAAAATCATGATTTATAATAAATGAGTATGCATAAATTTTCACATGTGTGGGTGTTGGAATTCAATAAACACCACTATTTTTCTTATTAATTTTGAATTATTTATGAAATTTATATTTATGGACAATAAATGACGATTTATGAAGAAACTTTGTCAGTAATTTTAAATTTCTGTTGATCGAAGTTAATTTATTTCAATTTCAGCGGAAACCGTAAATTATCTTTAAAGTTTTAAAAGTTTTGATTAAAATTGGTGAAGATTGACACAATTTACAGTTTAGGGCCCATTCAGACGGTCAAAGTTGTTTGTCAAATTTACTTGACACAATTTTGGCACGTAAATTGAATGACAAAAAGTGCATTTAGATGATTCAAAAAATTCGACAAAATTTCTGCTTCGAAATTTCTACAATATATTCAAAAAAAAAAAAAGATTGTTGGTGATAATGGAGCTGAATTTATTAGCTATAGCAACACAGAGAGAAATAATAGGACAGATTCCTACAAAAAAATATCAGTTATAATCAACACAAAACTTTCCTCTGCAATATTTAGTTTCGGAAAAAATATGTGAAAAATGATATTTTTTAAAGTTCGAGAACCGTTAACATAAAAAGAGTTTAAAAAATTGACTTTAAAACGAAAAAAAGTCTTGTAATTTGCAATTAAAAATTTTCTTTTCGATCCGAAATCTTATTTTGTTAATGCCAGCGTCGCAATTTCAAATGAAAGAAACTCCTCTGCAATTCAAAATTGGACAGGGAAAACTTCCTCGGCAACAACTTCTTAATTGGAAGTAAATTTTTTCCCGTAATTTTCAATTACGCACAGCGCACCCATATCCTTGATTTTATTTAGCAGAACTCAGAAATGTTTCACCTTCGTTTAACCCAAATTTCAGACAAAAAACTTAATTGCAACACATCTTTTTCTTGACAATCCAACCAATTTCGAGTGCATAAATAAATTCAAGCTGAGTGAAAACCTTTTAAACAAGGAGAAGCCCATCAAGATGTCAAAAGAATGAAATCTTTAATCATCGTTTACGATTTAAGCGAAATGACGTGGATAACTTTGTTTAGTTGAAATGACAAAAGTGATACATTCATTAAAAGATGGTCTTTAAGTTAAGGTGTCTCATAAATTATTAACGAAATTCGTATCAATCATGTTAAGAAAGTATATTTTTTCGCAATTAAGAAACGTACAAATGAAGAAATGTTGCCGTAAATTGGACAAAGAGACGCGAAAAATTAAACAAGAATTGCATAGTGGTATGCAACAAAATTCCCAATAAAAAAAACGTTTCAGAGAAGAAAAATATATGTGAAAAAAAAACTTTTAAAAAACCTCACAGATGTATAAATAAGAAGATAAATTTAACGATTATCTCATGTTGCTCATGTGTGCATAACATAAATTTTGCATCGTTTGGAACATTTGCAAAATTGAATACTTGGAACCCCATTGAAACCCCCTCTTCCCCCGCTTTGGAAACATGTTGATCGTTTGGTAGTTTCAACTTTTATACCTCACCAATATAAGTTGCACAACTTTCACTTCGACGCTGATGCTGAATTAAGTGCAGATCGAGTCAATTCTGATGTCCAAACGATGTGGAGAAAAACTTGATCGATCGGATTTGTAAATGTATGGGTGTTGTACGATCACTCGATCACTTTGCAATATTTATTGCGGTCAATTGGATAAGAAAAATCCAAGCAGCGTTGAAACTTTTGTTCTGGAAAATCGGACACGCGTTCAACGTGCGCTCCAGCGTTCATGTTTTAAGATCACTTTAAGATCATGTTTTCAGATCGCTTTGCCTCAAGGCACGAGCTCTACTTTGGCGAGATCAAACCAGGGGGACAGGTATATGAAAAGCTACAGGCATAAGTAATAAGGAAAACCTTAGCGATTTTTAATAGCGGTGCCCAACCCACGGGTATTACCCAAGTAACAATTTGAGGTTACATTCCGGGTAAGAAACGTATTTGAAACCATGGTAACAAAACTCAAAAGTTTCATATTTGGTTTCTGTAACCTTTCAGAAACGTTTCAGAAACCCTATTTAGAAGCTGGTTTCAAAATAACCGTTTTTGACGGGTTTATTCGGAAACCATCTAAAATGTAACCAAAATGTAACCTAAATTGAAGGTTTTTTTGTAACCACGGTTACAAATTGTTTCTTGGGTACTCGTTTTGATCTCGTTTTCTTACCACAACCAACCGCCATTAGAATTGATGAAGAATTAACGTTAGGCTTGAAAGATTTTAAAATCATGAAAACTTACCGGACAGTCACGAATGTCGCCCATATTGCCGGCTGATCGTAGCAGCTGCCCGAAACTTAATTGTTGATGATTTTGCATCGCTAGACTGTTCTGTGATGTAAGCGCCGATGCTGACACGTAGTGGACCATCTGAAAGTAAATTGAAAAAAAAATCATTAAGTAAAAAATTAATCAACGGAATAAAATTATTTTCAGGGCGTTTCACTTCGGCACGTTGCGTCGATTGGTCTCTATTTTGGGTCTTTTTTCGGCCTGTAAAATCTGCGGAGGAGTTTGCTTTGTGTTCAACCTGGTGCGGCAATATCGCCAAAAGTATGTCGCGAAATCCAAAACGCGAAGCTGAAATGACGATTTTAAAATTTCGGATAGCATCATCATTATCTCTAAGATAATCATAAGGTCCAAGAAAAGTGGCCCAGACCAATCTCAATAACCGGAACGAATACCCATCGCTGTATTCGCGCCAGGTACATCAGCAGATTTCAGTCGAAATTAGGTTTCTTTAACCTAGGTAGGTTTCATTAAATGCTGGTCAGTTAGCTGACTCCCTTGGTCCAATGAAATTGAGCCCGCAAGTTGCATAAATTAATGGAAATTGCCTAATCTCCAGATCAGCAATAATTTTTTTTTCACCTGGGTTGGCTTGGCCAAGAGGTTTGAAAACAACACGCTCGGAACCACGCTGTGGTTAAAGCGTGGTACTATGGGAAGTCGCAAATTAATGTAAGAACTTGTCCCAGTTGAAGAATAGAAATGGAAGTTTGAAACTCATTTGGCCATGTTGAGAGATGCTTGGGTCATTAATTGGACGATGGAAGGGGGAATACAACGAAAACTACAATCGAATCAATGAAGTTCAGCTAGATTTATTTATGCGAATATTGAAGGAGCTTTGGTGCCCACAACAAACCAAACATGAAGGTTGAAATGCAACGGAATGGAAAGATTTGGTAGATGAATAATATTTGATGCAGAGATGCCAAGAAACTGTAGTAGTCTCCGATATGCTGACAAATCCTTTATACCACTGTTACACAATCAGTGGGTCGTTAAACGTTTTTAGAGCCCAATGTGCGCTAGGTATTTTATTTATAATCAACTTTTTTACGATATTAGAACGGTAAGGGATGTATTAAAAAAACTAATGAAGCGCAGGGTATTTAATAAAGAAAACTAAATTTCAAAGATCTTTGCGTAACATGACGCGTGAGATTCCGGATTCAAACCCTGTGGTGCCAGTATTTTGATTGTTTCTGATTTTTTTTTCTTTTTTATCAAGAGTAATTAGGGGCATCTAGTCAAAGTAGGCGCATTTCCCTTAAAGGATTTTTTCGTACATTGTTTCTTTGTTAAAAGTTGGACTGCGCTCCATCTTTTGAAGGAATTTTACAATAATTATATAATCTATAGTCGAAGATAGAGGTCGCCGATCCTTTTAAAGGCTTCCTTATGAGCATTTTTGATTTTTGGCACGTATCTGCCACCATGTTATTTAGTGACAGATACGTTTCATTCACAAAAATGCTAGTTTAAGGATTCTTAGACCCGAGTCCTTTTCAACAGCCCTAATAGGGATGAAAAAACTACAATACTAAAAAAACTACATCGTCTTCAAAATAATTTCAAATAAAAACTTTTCAAAAGTTTGAAAAAATAACAAAAAAGTAACTCTTAAAAATAACAAAAATTACTGCAACAAAAAATGTCCAGTAAAAATTATTGTGTCACTGCAAAACAGATAATATGAAATGCCTCAGAAAAATATACAATTTCTGCTCAAAGCGAGCAATTTTTCCTGCACAATTGATCAGAAAATTTTTAATTGGCATCACTGGCATTTTCAAATGGCTAAAGACCGATCCCCAAGCGTTTATTGATCACTTCAATTGCCCTAGAGGTCTATTGCGCTGCTCCCAAAGGTGTTCTTCAAAAGGCATTGCTTTCAGCTTAGTTGTAAGAAAACTTGAAGATCGACAGAGCATCTGAAGAGATCAATTCGATCTTTGACGCATATAACCGCGGGCTGTATGTTGCCTAACGGTAAATTCCATTAAATTTATTATTGTTTTCTTTGTTTTCTGTTTTCTTGTATTTTCTTACATTTGCCATTATCATTAAACTCAGCAGCATCTTTGGCCATTGATGGGAGATGGTGATCTTTTAGCTGAAATGATGATCTTCAGTTAAGACTTCAAATATGATCTTAAAGGTGATCCAGCGTCATGAGTGACGTTGTTACGTATTGGATTTTCGTTACCGGCAACAGGCAAGAAATCAACACACACGGATTCATGAATTTCGAAGCAAATGATGCTCACCGGTTTCAAGATTTTCCAAGACACTGTGAGAAAGCGCTAAGAAAATATGAAAAAAATTTACTGATAGCGTGACATCGACAGCAATATGTTTTGCGTTGTCGGCCTACAAAGTTTTTCGTGTTTTTCGGTCAACTTTCATTGATTGCTAATCATTCGTAAGATGGTCCATTTATGGATCACAGCCGAAGAAATGTTTTCTTTAAATTTTCATTTTTAATTTCGTCATTTGTTAATTTTTTCGTTAGCGAATGGAACTCCAAACGCGCGCATCTGGAGGCGTCTTATAATTATGCTATTTTGACCATACTATAAGATCCATTCACCTGACCGCTCGTCCCGGTAATGTGATGTTTCTAAGATGCTGTGCTACGCTTTGAGAAAATGTGAATGGACTCAAGATTTTGGACTTTGAAGTGGTAATTATTTTCGCAAAATTCGTTTTTGTGATGATGAAGGTGAGGAGTGTCGGTAATTTGACTTTGAACATTATGGGTTCGTAGTTCGTTTTCAATAGAGAATCGCCACACATCGATCGATTAGTTGACATGTAGGGAAGGTAGTTCAGGTGGTTGGAAACTTAATTTTCATAGATTTATATTTCCTGACTACTGATTTAGGCGAAATTGAAGCAGATAGCATTTGAATTTTAGAAAAATCTTTTGCGATTATTTTAATTCTGTTGGGCCGAAAGTGGCCATTCAGGAAGATTGAATGGGGCGATAGCTGAAAATCGGTTCGATTTTAACATTTTAATATCTTTTATTGGTGGTAATCAAGTAAAATTATACAAATTAGATTTACTATTTAAGGAAAGCCGACAGTAGCTAATGGATAAACAATATTGTGAATAGTCGGACTAAAAAAGGATTAAGTTAGTTGTTATGCGTGGGAAAAAGTATACTTTTTTGTCAAGGAAATGATAAAAAAACATGCGATTTTTTCTTTGACATTTTATCAGAGCGTAAACTAAATATGACTAAAATATATTGCAACTGCCATGTTGAAAAATTAATCTTATTAACTTTGATTTAGCTTCATTTAAGACATTTTTTATGCGTTCCTCATCAACCAGGGAAAAAATGATTTAGTTTTTGAAACGCTTTTCGCAATTTTTTGACAGGAGTTTTTTTTCTCACGTTTTTTTTTTAAGTTTTCATATCGATTTTCTTTCTATATTTTTCTAGCTGAACCCTATAACAATGCCAAACTTTTAAGAATATCTATACCAAGAATTGCAACGAATAAAAACTTGGCCCAATATTGCTTTAATTACACAAAAATCGCCAAAATTTTTATCACGGCCAAATTGATATAATTTTATTACTCTTCATTGTTACATCCCAAAATGTGGTCCAAAAACAATTTTTCATTTAAAATCGAAGTGAAACAAGACTACCTCAATTAAGCCACATCCTTGACTAAAATGACTCGATAAAATTCCCACAGCGCATCGAAAGTTGCGAATCACGAGGTCTTCCATGTTTTCGTCGTTAATCAACAGCAAAATCCGTGAGTTTTGTGAGACATTTTCATAAAAATCTTACAACCGTTCTTATTTAAATAAATTGCAGCCACATAACGATGTATCACACCATTTTCAATATGAATCATGTAAAATTTCTCACATGAAAGCGAGACGACGATTGGGATAATTATGCAACAAACAGCATGACTAAAATCGAAGCATAGAAGAAAAACTTTCATAACAGCATAAAATCACTTTCAAATCACACAACATTAAAAAGGTGTTGACAACATTTAATCCCATCGTTCGACGCAACGTGCAGCGTTTTTTAAAACGAATATGAAATCAATTAAAACAAGAATTTGATCACTTGAGGTGTGCTTCAGTTGTCACCTCGACTTACCTGCGTGAATGGCAGCTGCTCGGAATTTGCTCCACATTTGCAGACACTTTGCTCAATGACACGCATTGCGAATCGTCTGTGAGCTACGCATGAGGAGTTTTCACATGAATCTCCATCGTCTGAAGATAGATGAGAGTGAACTCGGTGCAGAAGAAGTTCGAAACATTCTGCAGCATCCCCTAGACATCCTAGTGGAAAACGACGTCCCGCTAGGGGGCCGCTGGCCAGTGCCCGACGTAGGGGTTCTGGGCATAGGGCCGGTTCTGAGCTGGTTTGAAGTTGCTGGAATAATTCCTGGAAGAAAATTCAATTGGAAAAGGTTAGAAAATTCAGTAAGGATTTTTTTTTGGTGAAATTTTGCACAGAAGTAAAATAACACTTATTATTTATAATTAATACCACTTGTTTGCTGAAGTAATTGACAATTGGAAGTGAAACTTACATGAATTCATACAAAATCGTATATTTTTTCTTAATGTAATGATTTTTCATAATTTAATAGCCATTCAAAAACCCTACTAAAATTTCTGAGGTGAAAAAAACCCTTCATTTGATTTCTTAAAAATTTCTTGGTTTCTTCCGAAGACTTTTTTCATTTTTTTTTACCACTCTAACTTTTTCCAAGAACATTTCTACAATTGCCAATTAACTTCAAATCAAATGTAATTCACACATAATTTCTAACAAGGTGCCTAAACTTACAACAACACAATTGACGCAGTCTTGATATTCTTTTTGCGATTGCTGTTTGGCGGCGGCGGACGCTTTAGCGTCTTTCCTAGAAAGCGTTGAACTCTTGATTGACTTTTGGGTAGTATCTTCTTTCTTTGGATTGTTTGCACTTCGCTTGAGACTCCCGGTCTCTGGAGGGCTAGTAGTAGTATTTGGTGTTGTCGTATTTGTTGACTCTTTCCGTTTGTACCGAAATTTGATCATTTTTTGGCTTTTTGGTTGATTTTATTGAAAGGAAATAAGCAGAACAATAGAAGAAGGGTTCAAAGAAGCTGATCACGATGGGCAAGATCCAATTACGATCGATGCTCGTGCCTTAGAATATTTCCTTCCATTAACCTAAGACGATGAGTTCACCGATGAGTTATGAATCGGCGATTTGAAAGGATCCGTAGATCTTCTATCCACAGTAATCTGTTGACATTTTAAATAGTTTTTTTGTTTGTTTATAAATTGCGTTTATGGTTTTTTGGGTAAGAAATTCAAGCATCGAAATTACAACACGATCCATAGCCGTTTTTGGTGGACCGTGCTATAAATTTGATTATCGCCAATTCACTGCGTGGTGGATTACAAATTAGTTATGCACGCCGTATATTCGGGACGTGTTTAAGCGTCGGTGGCGTCCAATATATGTTCTTATGGTCTTCTGGCCACCATGCAATATTCACTTAAATCGCAATTTCCGATGCGGTAGAATGATCTTTCTGGAGTAACCTTAGCCTTAGCGTTTTTATTTTTGGCGAAGCCGTCATACAAAAAAAATTGCCTTCTTGTGTATTTTGTACGGGTCTATGGCAAACAATCAACGTAACCTTGGATCAAGTTTGCCATTTCGATCAGATGAAGCGAGTACAAAAAATTGTTTTTACCAAGTTATCGCAGTTAACAAAATAAAACCGTCATGTTTAGCCGTTAAGAGGTCTATGGTCGGACCTTGGCTGATGACGTTTGGGGTAAAGTGAATTGACTTTTGGTGGATTTACGCGAAAGTCTTTTTGACGTTTGCACTTTCGGTAAGATTTATGACCGCAGTTGCGCATTTTTTGTTTTGCTAGTGACTGGAATTTTGTCAGTAATTCATTATTAGAAGAAAACCTTGGCTTAATAAGCCCAGAAGTGTTTTTTTTCTCTACAAACAAAATTCATTGCTTGTTAAACGTTAAATGGCTGTTGGTAATTTTTTTGTATCAGTGTCAGTCATGACAAAATATGACCTGCCAAATTCTTGTTATGGAGCTGGTATGGAACTACCCATTGTTATTTTTTTTCATAGTCTGGTAAATGATCTAATTTCCTCGCTTCGGAAAATTCATAGTAATTCCCTTTGGTTCAATTAATTTGGCTAGGCCCAGTCATATTTCAAACATTATTAGCGGTTGATTGTAATGAAAAGCCTTCAAATGTGTTAACATTTTTGAAAGTCATGCATTTTTACATCAGTTTAAGCTAAAAGTCAATGTGCAGACAGTTTTTTTTCCAAATTTCTGCTGAAAAAAACAGGTCGGTTAAAATTTATGTCTGTCGGAGGTACAACAAACCTTGTCCAAGACTAAATTTTGGAAAAACGAGATCTAAAAACACTAAGTAACCATTAAATACTGAATAACCATTAAATACTGAATAACCAGCTCTCTTCTAACAAATATATTTATCTTTCTTTTACTTCCATTAAGCTCAATATTCACACCACTTGAACTTATGTGGGATAATACCTTAAGAGAATCGAAATTTTATTTTTTCGAGTAATTAACCGATAAATTTCTGTGACTAATAAGGAATTTTATTTGGTTAATTATTTCCAGAAAAAAAAACATATTGCGCTGGTAATTAAAAAAAACTATTTTATGAAATCAGCGAACCTAAAGTTTTTTCGATAAACTTAAATGTTATGTGTTCCGTCTCACTGCCGATGAGTTTGATGACACAATGGTTTTTTTTCTATTATTTTATCAAATTATTGGTGCGTGTTAGACATAATTTTAGTTAAACATGAGTTTAAACTGACAGATTTCTATGGTTTTTTGTCAGTTTAATTTCATTGATAACAAAACCTGAGCTTATAAACGGCTATAACTAGTGTTATATTAATTTTATTTGACCGATTTTAGGTGAATAATAGATTTTTCCTTTCCAAAATGACTATTTTTATAAATAAATAGTGGTAACTTCCCTGACCATCGCCGTCTCTTTCCCGTCCAACCATTTTCGCACGGAAAACAAATTTCAAGTAGTTGATATTAATATTTAATTAAAATATACTTGATTAAAAAACCCAGCAGATCCAATAAAACTTAAAAACAACTTCCTAAATCACATAAATTTATTTGGGTGGTACAATTGGCAGTGAAAGACTTTGCTAGGGCGCTGACTGGTATTCAAAAGTTTCGAAAAATGGCAAATTAATTTAAAAATAAACTACTTCAATCCAAATTTGGCTAACAAAAACGAATTTCTGTACGTGAATCACATAAAATAATCCATCGAGACGTCCGAATTACCAATTAACGCCCATTCCTAGTTCCGTGCTTAAACACCATTGTTAACTAACAAAAAAAAACACATCCCACAAAAACAAAAATACTGAATAAACATTAAAATCGCATTTTAATAAATCTAAACTAAAAATTCAATTCAAAAACTGAAGTCATTATACGAAAATTACCGCGTAATTAAAGGCAGACTTGGAAAAATGTTTCGGTCTTTGGCATATTAAGTCGAATTTGCATGATCGTTAATTGTTTTCCGTCAGTTACGGATATAATTCTTGTACATATTGTATATATGTATGTGGATCTAGGAAAACTCTATCTTCAAACAGTGCATAAAATTAAAACGCTAAATTTATTATTATCACACGAAAATGAATTTACCACTCTAATTGCTAATAGTGGAGTACAAGAAACAAAATAGCACCAACAACACCGGTTTGGACTTATGTTGTAGATGAGAGGTGGAGGGCATATGATAAAGATTGCCATGTGAAAATGAAAATGTTTGGATAAGGGAATTGCATGTGTTTGTTGTAAAACCTATTATTTCTTTTTTTCGTAATGAACTTGGCCGTATTAAGTGTCTTCTTCAGGTTCGAAGTAAGCCAGGAAGAAGTAAAGAAAACGCGTGTTGGCGGTTGCTCGCGTCTAAGCTGGAAACGCATGGCTGGCCACGGTGTCACGACTGGACTACATTTTGACGAATGTTGATGCGATATGCAAAATAACGACAGACTTGGGAAGTCTTACTGTCTGTGTAGACTACATAAAACTACCAGCAGAATTACCCGAAAACCATCTTCAATGCAAATACTATAAAAGCATGGTCTTAAGCGTCTTCTGAGGAATCAGACAAACGGTAATACCTGCCGGTGAGTCATCGCTGTTTTAAGACATCAGGCCGGAAATGGCTTCGGAGGTACAACTTTGTTGGTTTGCTTGTTGTTGCTATTGCTTCTGCAGTTGGCCAAAGGCACACACAGGACAGACCTGGTAAGATGGGTTTTTTTTTTCTTTTTCATTTTTCAATTTTGTGAGAAATCAAAAATGCTTCATTGGGGGAGCGAAAGATGTTTAGAGAACATAAATTCAACAAGTGAGAATCATGGCTGTAGGGAAAATCTGAAACTACGTTGAGTTTGGCTAGCAGAGATTTTAAAATCGCATAAATTTGCAGGACGATTAAACAGCGGGGTCGAATTACAGATTTTTATTTTCTACCCCTGAGCATTTTCTCAAGCCATTTAGATTTTGTGGAGGAAACCAATCATTCTGTCTGGGATTGGGAGATTAAAGACTAGTAATTTCGATTTTTTTTTCAGAATCATTCTTTGATTTTATTTTAATTTGAAGTGCTTTTCTCACACGATAGTTTGTTGTGTTGATATATGATTCATAAAAACATAAAATTTTTGTAAATGATTTAAACCGAATAATCGGATCAAGCTGCGACGAAAAAAAAATCGCTGATAGTGAAAAACACAAATAAATTGAATATTTGCGCTCTGGAAAACACCCACCCATAAATGGGAGAGGAATGGGCTGCAGTATAAATTTGATTCTGCAAGAAATATTTCCAAAATTTTAAAAATCACATTAAAATACGTTCAGACCTTAGAAAGTGCAAGCCAAAATGTCTTCATTATCCGATTTTTTAAAAATCATTTTAAATTTTCCTTCCCAAATGAAGATTTTATAAAACTTTAAACTTTTCGGGGGGCCCCAAAATTTATGTCGTGGGGAGCCAAAATTTGTAGTTGTCTGGTTGAATTATGGTTCTTATTCATCTCAAAAACAGATACAAAACTGATCATGAAAAATGTCAAAATCGAGACGCTTGACGGCTTTCTACGAAAATACCTTAAAACGAAAGGTCCAACGAAGATAGAAATGAATCATGCTACACACAACCTTTACAACATCTCAAATCTTCAAGATCTTTTCATGCTATTCATGCTAAAGGTATTTCCGTACACTTCGTTTGATGATGATTCCAGGAAATGCACTGAAAACTGGATCCAACTGCCAAAAGATACATCATTCGAGTAACACAGAAACTACCTCAAGAATTCATCTTGAATTTTGCAAAACATGCATTTTACTATAATTTGTTAAGAAAACCTTGAAGTTTCAGCCGACAGGTGCAATGGAACCACAACCACACCACAATTACTTGTTCCAAAACGGGCAATTATTGATGACTAGTATAGAAATTTTGCTATAATTTGTTAACCAATCGATGAAGTAACAACATGTGCAATTCAAAGTCGCGACTAGAACAAACTCCTTTTTTGTATATGGGGCTATCTGGACAACATTGTGCACACATTTTGGTGCTGTTGCGGTTAACGACTTTGACTGTATGTCGTCAGAAGTCTTCTGTATCAAAAGACTGAACTGGATTGGACCAATGGAGGCGTTTTTCAACTTTTCAAATGTCTGTTTTTGATTGTTTGCCATATTTTTATTAAAAATCTTCCAAACGAAACCAGTTGTGAGTATAATGTCGCCTCAAGATTCATGTTTAATTGCAGTTAACACTAAAAAAGTCAGAGGTTTATTTTTCTGCAAGTCCGTGGGCAAAATTATCAAATCGTATCTAATTTTGATGCGTGGTGTGCAAGCGAACAGACACTCGAGTCTGTACAGTTAAAAATGCTAAGTGGAACAGTTAACGTAAATTTAATCGATTACACTGAATGATGCGATTGATTGGTATTAGCAATTCATTTCGATCAGAATGACCAGAAAAAAATCTCATTGAGATGAGTGGAGGTAGTTGGTAATTAGGTAATCTTACAGAATCGGCAATATCTGTAGATATCCAATAGATATGGAGAAAATTGTACAAGAATAGAATAATTAAGAACGTGATTAAGGTGGAAAATGCTTATTACGTGGTCCAATGTATGTGGAAGGTCGTAACGTTTATTTTTTTTACCGGTGCAATTTGAAATTTAGTAAAAGATCAATTTTCAAAATTTAAGAAAATCATTGCTAAATTTTGCTTCGAAAATTTTGTCAGGTAATTTGATTTTATCCACTTTTTCCACTCAAATAGCAGGTTATTTTTAATTTACCAAAAAATTACATGCTTAGTTAGATAATTTATGTTCTTTTTTAGCTACTCACAAAGATTTCAGTTATCAAATCATGACCAATGATAAAAACGAGATGAATTCACAGTTTAGAAGTTTTTCCCATAACCATAAATTAGGTAACGAGTATCAATTACTGTAAAAACATATCCGAAGGAAATATTAGATCATATTCTACACGAAATATTTTTTTATGTAGCAAAACATACAAAGATTAAGTCATTATCTTGTTGGTTATGTTGACTGCGAGTAATCAAAAAAGTTCCTCGCTTAAGTCTTTCGTTTTAAAAATCGATTAGCCGGTGAAGTGATATAAAAAAGATTAAGGCGTGTAAGGCAGGTTGTTTATTTTTATTTCCTGCACGGAATTTGTATTTAAAAAATATTATATCGAAATCGTTCTCATCTTATGGAGTTAGAAAAGTTCGACCGTATTGTGTGTAGACAGTGGGAAACTTTTGTTTTAAAAATTGTGATAAAAAGTCATTTGAAAAAATTACAAAGCGACATTTTATAGTACGCGATTATGCATTTTAAAGATGGGTGCAATGAAATCTTGTATTATGAAAAATTTCGTTACGAAATTTCAAAAAAAACTTCATAAAATAGTTCGCTTTAGTCAATACAAATCGATTGTACCCATTTCCATTAAATAATGTTTAAAATTTGCTCAAAAAATTTCCTTCAAACGGTGGATATTGAAAAATATCGATGACCCTTGACCGCAAACAAAAGTAAAACAGAAATGATCGAAATTTATTTTTATTGCTTTCACTGTTTTAAAACGGACCCGGTCACTATTTTATCGATTATGAAATTCACAACCATCGTGTCAGGGTTATTTGAGTTTATTGCCGATACAAATCCATCTATTGACCGCTCGAAATACCGTTCAATAGTTTACCGAAATCATTATGAGCCCTGAAAACATAATTGTCTTGAGTTATTATTACTGCCGCCATGTGTTATTTTCTTTACACAAAAAAGAGTCTCTTATAGCTCAAAAGCCAAAGCATTATTCTTCGGCGATTCATTGATTGGCGATTTGAATATTTCGACATAAGACTTGGGTTTGACGATGGCCATTGACCACAATATGTATTAAGTGTTTAGTAAACAACATTTCCTATTCAACCATAGGCATATTTTGTATAATAAATGAGAAAAAAAAACCGAACAGATTTAATTGAATATAAAAAGAAATCTAAAGCTTTTTGTTCTTTAATATGATAAAACCTACTATAAAAATTTATGTATAAAAATTATGAAAGAACGATTGTCTTTAAGATTATGTAAATGATTTTTTCATGTTTTTATCTCTTATCAAACCTATCTTTTTATAAAACGAGGTGGTAAGCCAAAAGTTATGATTTTGCTATCCAAATAAACTTTGAAGTTGGGATTCGTCAGCATTTTTTGTAAGATTGCTATCAAAAAGCCAATGGTTTAAAAAGTATTTTCGGGACATTTTGTGGAGATTTTTTGCAAAGTTAGATAAATTAACAGAATTCTCATGGTTGTGTGAAAGTTTTCGTTTTCAGATTCTGTAGTTTTTTATTGTTGTTGTTGCCTGAAGCACAAACAACTTTTTTCATTTATAATAAAGCATTAGCCCACTATCTTGGCTCATAGAATGAGTACAATAGTCTTATTTATAGGCGTACATTTTAAAATTTCGACAAGAAGGTATCGGAAAGAAATTTACGTTTATCGGAAAAGCCTTTTCGCAAGAAATTCATGAGCTTTGATTATTTACATTTATGATTTTTTGTAACATTTTCGTTTAACCAAAGCTCGCCCGTTTTCACAAAAAAAAAGTTGGAAATTCAGCTCTTTTTAATTAATAAAACTCTGTTCTTGGAGAAATTTTAATTATTTTTCATTTGTCAAATTTGTTTATTTCTCAATTTATATAAAATCACTCGACTTATCTCGAGCATTGTTCTATAAGTATATCCATTTACTAGATTCATTTAATCGTTGAGAAGTTAAACAAAAAACGCATCGAAAAAGGTATTTTATTATTCAAAGAAAATTATTACTTAGCCATTATTACTTTTTTCTGTAAAAAAAGCATGATTTTTCAATGTCAATTTCTGTCTATTTAAAAAAAAACTCTTCACAAGACGGTTAAATGATAACAATTTCAAATAATAACGACGACTGTATAAACTTTGCGCCAAAAAACTTCAAAATAGCCACTCATTGGGCTGAGAAATTTCTTTTATAATTGGGTATAATATTAATGATCTCCCCTTTCGTTAAGAAAGACCCAAAAGACCACTTTCATTCCTCTTATCCAACAAAAAAAAACCTACTTACGACTTACAATCACTAAAAGATCGAACCACCAGAGAAAACCTGTTGGTCCAACACAAAAAAAGACCCCTATCTATTTAACAATAACGAAAGATGTGATGCTGTGATTTTTAAGGAATGATTCTTTTTTTTTTTTGATGCACAACGAACAACAACAGGTCAAAAAAAAATACCATCTTCAATTACTGATCAGCATACGAAGAGAAGATTCAAATATAAAGAACTTAAGTCTTTCTTAAACTATACTGACACTACGTGCAAGCTAGGAACAGACAAAAGGGTTGGGTCAAGAGGTTTTTGATTAAAAATTCACCTCAAGTATTGTCAAGTTATACAAAAGACGACGCTTCAACCTTGTTGTGGAATCTTCATTTTTTTACCAAGTCATTTATTATTATAAAGTAAAAAGTGATTGAAATTCACTTAAGGTCTTGCGACAAATCGACTAGCAAGAATTCCATAGCAAAATTTACATAACTATGGCCGAATGTATGCAATTTTTATGTTTTACCAATGAGGATGTCGCCATTGAAGTTTAGCATGCAATAAAACAAGTTCTGACGATGTTCTGACTTTTCCTGATTTATGAAAGACTGAAGGTAATTCTTTTTACTACAATGATTGATTTTAATTCCAATAAAATATTTATTAAGCAAAATGGGTGTGTTGTGTGTTGGTATTTTGAATAAAAAGAAGGTAAGGGTGCAAAATTCGAAGCTCTTACGCCTACCGTTTGCCTCAAAAGATATTACGCTTTGCTGAATAAGCACAATAGATCGAAGTAGCTGTGCATAAAATACGTCACGCTAAATTTCGAACCCCCAATTTTTTTTTTCTAATTACAGATCAAAGGTATTTAAAATTTGTGTATTTTGAGAGATTTACAGATAATCTAAAAAACCACCCGAAAAATGGAAGCATATTTTTTTATAATTTTTGATTTTTGTCAAAATAGAATCAAAAATTAGAAATAAAACTGCTTCCTTCTTTAGTGTTTTTCTAACGAAAAGGGAAGGAGTGCAAAACTTACGAATTTTGCACTTCACTTTCCCGCTTATAAAAAGCTCCCAACCCATATTCAATATCGTCACGCTTCCCGATACGATTAACCTTTAACCAAAGTAATCATGCGAAATGTTAAGATAGTCGCTTAAAATATTAGGTTCCATAGCAGAATCAAGTGTTCCCAGTGCCTGAGAAATTATGAGATTTTCAGTAAAAGATCTTATGATACAGAAAACCCAACAGACCAAAACGTAGCCGTCGTCGCCATCAATTCACGTGATGGGAATTGAATGGCATTCATAGCTGATACCAAAATTAGATTTTCATGTTTCTTTAATATCCAACAGGCTATATAAGAAATATAATCCACCATCTTTTAACGAATCTAACTGCAAAAATTTTCTGCCAAGTCACACGACATCATCATGAAAGTTAAAGAAGTTTATCCGAAACTGATGATTTTATGTTGACTGACATAATAAAGGCGGTCATCATCGAATCGGCTGAAGTTGATGTAGCTAAGGCGATGTGTTATCCAAAAAGGTATCCAAAAATTGAACTTATGGCCACATATTCGTGTAATTTGTAATCCACGTACACGCGCACATGCATATTTAATTTGTTGAAGACGTGAATAAAGTTAAATATAAACAAACCCCGTGATAGAATCACCGTTAAAGAAGTTATTGTTTTCAACGTTTTAGGCACGTTACCATTAGTAGTAATTTTTTTCTTTTAAATTCGTTTTACTTAAGTCCACTACGACACAAACTCGGTTTCAGTTTTATTTGCACCGAAAACTTGGTTCAACACAAAGAAACTCCTCAAGTTTTTAAACTCTGTGGAAATGTTTCGCGCCCACGAGAACCTGCGTTTTTACGTCTGAACGCTAGTAAATACTCGATAAGACTGCCAAAGGTAAGAGAACCTGGTTTTCACCTGGCTGAAAAATCAACATCGACCACCGGCGGCAGCGTGGTTACAGAGAGTTCGGTTACCTGAGTTTGTTTCACCTGAGTGAGTTGTGTTACCTGGTGAGAGTACTACAAGTCTGCAAACCCCGAATCCCGCTATTTTTAAGAGAAACCTTGGATTTATTGAAATAATCTGCAAAGTCAGTTTGCTTTCAACTTTCAATTCCGAGTCGTGGCTATTTGTACACTTTGCAGATTTTCGGCTTTGGAGTGTTTTCAACAGTTCCAAGAATGGGGATCGGTTTTGCGGTTTGAGGCCATGGAGTATTGGAGCCACACAATCGATTCAGCTTCAATGTTTCGTTCAAAGACAAAGAATTCCGCCAACCAATCGCCAGTGACGTCAACTCGCTTAGCGAGTATTTTCTTAAAAGTATTTTGCATTTTGTTTTCAAAGATCTGCTAAGTTTTGTTGTTTTCGTATCTTTATTGCTTATTTATAGTTTGCATATTTATGAATTTAAATTATTTTTATCATAAAAATTTGTGTTTCAAATTATTCAAAAATGGTGGCTAAAATTACGACGAATCCAAGCACGATGTGTGGTAGATTTTGATATTTAACTTTCCATCAACTGCCGCATATTACAAGATTTAAAACACAGAAATATGTAATAAAATTTTTATGATTGTTGATATTTTACAGATTCAATGTTTTGAGCGCGCGAAAATACATTTTCGTATCAGATATTAGGGAAAAACGGAAGTAGGTTAAAACTCTCATATGAGATTTGTAGGTTTGTCGTAAATTTGTCTAACGAGGTGGAGATGCCAGCTTGCGAAATTTTATAAAAATTGATTAAATGAAAATTAAGTAGATAAACTGTATAATGTAATCTAACCTAATCAGCGCCAACGGTGAGTGGTGTTCGCGCCTCAGTTTGTTAGATATTTTGATAGTTGAACAATTTATTATCATTTTCTCATCGATTTCTGTGTTGATAAGGTTTTCACAGAAAGGGACCCTTATTGTAAAAAAAAAGTATTTGTCAAGAAAATTTAAAATCTTTTAAAATCCATTTCATGATTTTTTTTGCAATAAAGCCAGTAATTTTAGTATTTTTGACAACAGTCTGATACATAGTCATCCAGCCACACAGCTTAGAAAAGGATTTCAAACTTAAAAAAGCGAAAATCTGATACTACCTAAATTTTTGCCATGGTCTTTTCTTGCCATAAATAATGATAACCAAAAATTGGAAGAATTCTACTTTAAAAGAAGCGCTTTTTGTAGAAAATTGCCAAAAAAATGCGCCGCAGGCGAAAAACTTTGTAATTTTTTGCATATTTAGTGAGTTTTTCCAACTTTTGATAAATTATAATTCTAAATTGAAAAAATCCGAGACGAATTTTAGTTTCTGGAACGCCGGGACAACATACTCAAATCCGGGATCATCTCGGCTATTCCGGGACGTATAAATTACAAAAATCACAATTTTACAACTTTACCGCTAAAACAAATGAATCAACTGATGTCTATTAAATCACTCAATCCGAGTGTGTAATTTTACTTTCGTTTCCATAAAAGAAAATACGTTTAGCATTAAACTAGAAACAAGCATAATAAAATTTTAATGAATTCGCCTCTTTACCACTCATTTGTGTTGCTAGCACACTATGATGACGAATTTATGCGACTGATTTAGTTTTTAAGGAAATATGGTTCTAATGGTAATAAAACTGAACAAAGCGGTGTCTCCTAATATAGTCTTCTGAATCTACTTAACTACGTACTCGTTAACAACAAAAAAATCTCTAAAATTTAAACTAAATAACCGAATCGAATCATTTTTCTCATCAATCAGTAAACCAACTAACCTCAACCTAAAACCGTATTTCCAAGTCCAAATCACATCGAATAGATGAGATTTTTTGGACAATTGGAAAGATCAAAATTTTTTTTGTTAGGTGTCCGCAAATGTCTTCCCAAAAGTATCATCGAAAAACGGTGCACATGTCTGTAACGCTGTCGAGGTTCCAATAATTGCGTGGGAGAAACGCGGAGTGTTCAACGTAAAACTCAACAGGTATCGTAGGACTATTTGATAAAAAGAAACGAGAAAATGGAGGGAAAACTACAAAACAAGTTTAGAAATATGAAAAAAAATCTATAAAATACAAACGTTTACTTTAGAAAAGGTATACAACTTACACTTTTTTTGTACAACAGGTAAGAAACGCAGCGTCAAACAATAAATGGCTGAACCAAAGGTAAACAATTACATGAGGTCTTGGGGGCACTGAGTAAGGTATCTCTTCCCTTTTCTTGTCAAAAACTCTGAAATATCACGAAGGGAAGATGGCTATAATTCGTCTTCCTATTGTGTAATGCACGTGCATTTCTCATGGCGCAGCGTGGAGACGCAGGTTGTTTACTATTGGCTGCTATCGTAGGTTTTTTTTAACGTTATGATTTTTAAAACCGGTTCGAGAATAAAAGTCTGAAGGCGCAACTCAATTTTCTAGGATTTAAAAAAAAACCTGAAGTGAACATTTTGAATAACAAACAGAAAGAGATTTGAGAACAAGAATTTTTTCTCGTACATATTTAATTTTTTTTTTAAATTTCACGAGCAATTTTTTAAACCTCTTTTTCCCCGCTTCAACTGAACGCGGGATTAATTAGGGCTCCTTAAATTGAATTAAATTGGGATTAATTAGGGCTCCTTAAATTGCAGCTCCGCTGCAACACCTGCAGCTTTCCATGAACCGCAATCCCAACATTGGTAAGGCTTATAAACCTTACAACAGCAGATACGCCTTCAGTACAAAATCTTTAAAACGCAAGGTTAGATTTTTTTTAAATTGCTTTAAATTATTAAAAAAGTTACCGTTTTTTTGAAAAACTCTGAAAAAATAAAGAATTTTCTAAGATTTTATCCAGAATTAAGTATTCATGAAAGCTGAATCCAGTACTCCTCCTGTAAATGCACCATAAGATCACCTATCGGTTGAGTCACAGGTAAGATGGCTACTTTTATTAACCATGTTTATATCTTCCTGTCATATAAGGGCCCTACTAAAAGATTCTACGGTCATGTAGGGTTGGAATTACTGGCGCGAAAGAGTTGGAAACTGAATCACTCTGAATCTTTCGGTTTTACTCTTTTTTATGTTTTTTTTCCTGACTTTTATTCTGAAAATTAGAGCGGGCGTAAGTCTTTTATGTTGCACTAAACATGCGTGGTCGGATAATTTAGCCAGACAGTACGCGACGATTATGCGAATGGACTCATTAGGACGATGTGATGTGTGCACGAGACAAATCTTGGGCAAAACAATATAAAAAAGATAAATAAATGCTAGAAGATTAAATCCTATTCCGACAGAATAAGATGTTTACATTTTCGTATGGTTTATTTGATGAGTAGATAACGAATGCACGCATCGTGCTTAGTGCTTTTTTTACATGATCATGTTGAAGGTTTTTCAGTTCAAAACCACTGGACTGTGGGGGCTTCTGGACAACCCACACGAGGTACTACCACCTAATGCGCATATTAAGTGTCACATATGGCTCAAACAAAACATTATATGGAATCAGATTAGATTTAAAATCTTGAAAAAACGAAGAAGTTGTGATATTAATCTGTTATGGAGACTTGGACTTTTGATAGTCATGAAGCTTATCATAAGTAAATTACGAAGGTTGGGCATCATTTCAGTAAATTTAGTCACCATCTTGGTGATATAAGCTTTAATCAGGGTGATGTTTTTTATTGTACATTAAAGTAAATTGAAACTTAAGAATAAGCAAGAAAAAACCTTCATGTTTTTCAGTACTGTTGGAAAAATAAAATTGTAGAAAAATAAAACTATTTTGTATAGACAAAATCAGTACTTTTTGCCAAATTTTTTAATTATTGTTTTTATTTTGGAATCTTAGGGCTTATTAATCACAGTCGAATATTATAATTTCTCCCGAAATCATTTCCACACCCTCGACTCCGACTCCACAGCCCTGGTAAAAACTCAGTTGAGATCAAAATAAAAAATAACAAGATTTCTTCATAAAGGAAATTTTTTTAAATTACATAAAATTCTAGCAAAATTTCTTACTACAAATAAAATTTTGGTACCACGACTGAAAAGAACCTGACGGTTTCCAATAACCTTCACCTTTAACTTGTTACAAAAAAGTCATAAAAAATTTAACAACAATTTGAAAATGTTAGCCATTTTCTGTTAATCATCAATTGTCGTCAAAATTTTCTCACGCCCACAAACGGAACATAAAATGCAAATTTTTTATAAATATCTTCACACCTCCCAAAAAGCGACAAACTATTTGAAAACATTTTCCATGTCGGTACGTAAGTATAATAAAAATAGGAAATAAATCAAAAAAAGATTAAATTCTCACACCTTCGCGACACCCGCACTTGGCATTTTCCCAAACATGTGTCAAAAACGATCCGTTTTGAGGAAAATCTCAAAAGGTTCATCGCTTAAATCTTTTGTGTGCTGTTTTATGTTTCGAAGAAATCATTCAATTTCCAGTTGCAGTGTCACGTCTGTTCACCTCTGGAGGTTTACTGAAATTACCTTTGCAGAAAGAACATTTGGCATTTTTACTTTTTATTGATTCCATTCACTGGAAAATCATCTTTTGTTTCAGTTGTCGTGCAAAAGATTTGTACTTTTAACGTGATATAAGAAGCGCATCTTCATTTGTTTTAATGTTGGTTTTCTGCTGTTAAAATGTCACGACTTCATGACAAGTTTTAATGTTTTACGTCGTTGAATGATGATGCTTTCAGCTAACATTGCGGCAAGCGTGCATTTTTCGAAGAGATTAATAATAGTATAATAACTGATTGAAGTACAATACATATTATAGACGCTAGTATAATAGTAATCATAGTAAAATTTATACACTCTGATTGTATAAACATAAACATGGCACTGATGTTGGAATTCAGTGGTTGATTGGATGTCGTAATTCACGACCGGATGAATTCACCTGATTCAGGTGTTCTAAGTGCTACAGTGAGAGGTGTTTGATAGTTATGAAATTTTTTACACCTAAATAGTAAAGTGGTTAACCTGTCTCTGTGGCTGTGTTGTAAAAGTGAACTATTATGCGCATAAAAATCTCATAGCCAGATTTTCGTAAAAATATTCACTGACCATCGCAATTATGCGGTAAGTTTTGAATTTCGAGGGCAACCAATGAATCTGAATAACTTCTTAGTTATACACAAGAAATTTTTTTCGTATATAACAATTATGCAAACTACGGTTGTTATCTGATGAAATTATTACGAAGAAAGTCTTCTTAATTGCAAAATAATTTTTTCTCGCCCATCTAATGCAGGTAAGATGAGAAAAGTAATAAAGTTTATGTCATGGAAAATTATTTTCGTATTTTCTCAAAAAGGTCGAGCATATTTTCGTACTCTATATGAGAATCATATAGAATTATATTAGATTTAGTATACCGTTTGTAACGCATCGAACCAATCGTCGATCACAAATATGAACTCACCCTGGTGTAGTTGACTGTCTGCCCGTGAACACCATAACTATCGAAAGGATTGAGCTAGAGGCTTGAAATTTTCTCACATAAACGCATTTCTTTAAAATACAAATTTTGTCTGGTCTCATATAGAGTATTGGGTGATTAGCCGACGGAAATTGTAGTTTTTTTCATATTTTAGGTGGTTTTCACAAAATTTTACAACTAAATTTGGTTGGGTTTACCTGAGAGTTCGTTTGGAATTTGACTATATTTCGGACGATTGACTTGTTAAAAGATTTTTTCCTTTGCGGCTAATTGACATTCCGTAAGTTGATGGATTTGTCTGGCTACACGTCCGGATGAGGAAAGTTGTGCCTGAAGACAAAAGGAATTTGTTTTCTTTTCCTCGGAAAGCAGTGATTAGGCATAGGTAAGTAAAAATGTTAGGACTGTAAACCCATAAATATGGTCGAAGGTTGTTTGTTTGTTTAGAAGAGAGATCAATTTTTACCTTTAAGGACGTCTTGTAATTGTGTTAAAAGTTCGTAGTCTTAAGTATTGCGTTTTATGCATATATTCAAAAAATGCATTTTTCGATCAGTACGTGCTCGGTAATTGAATTTTTGGTACAAAAATATGTTGCTTGAAATTCCCAATTGATGACAATGGAAACAGTTTAGAAAATCCTCAAAAATTACAAGGCTTTTGTAAGCAGGAAAGACTAAAGCATAAAATTTGACGAGTAAAAGGTATTTGGAATAAATCCCAATTCTCATTTTGAGCCTGAATTAAAGAAATTTACTGATTCAAAACGTCAAATCGATTTTCAAAACTCTACTTATATTTTCCCATATTTTCCAACTTTTATACGAATTGGAGCATCATTGAATCAAAAAATGAAAAACTTTTCAGAAATATTCGGAAAATTGAAAATACTGTGTCATTCGTTACCATTCATAGCAGTATATATTGTTATTATTTGTTAAACTAGTTTAAAGTCATAATATTTAGATCTCTAGGACTCATAATATTTCATACTTAATGCAATATTTTATATTTATAATAAAAAACACAACAAAAACCGTAAATGATTGTAATAATTAAGAACTTTTAACAAAATCGAATCTAATTTAATGTGAAATTATTGACATGCAAATTAACAGTAATCAAAAGTTTATATAAAAACGGTCAAAGCATTTTGTTTAAAGCTCCGATAAATACATAAAAAATCAGGGACACAAAACCTCTGTGAAAAAAATCCAAATAAATTATAATGTATTTTAAGTTCCATATTTGCTAGAAATTCGCGTGCCGCCGCAATTTAAAGACCTTTGATCTGCACGATCGAATAATTTTAAATTTATTAGACCTACATAATTACAATGGAGAAGAATTTACGATAACGAAAGAGTCAAATTATATCCAACTGAATGAAATTCATGTTTTTCATATGACGACGATCCATAATCATATTTCACACCTGTTAATATTTGATCTCACGAATATAAAATTATGAAGATCATTGCTGTTTCATCTGTCTGTTGATGGCAACAATAGAAAAAAAATAGGAGTAGTAAAAAGTCGCCTGCAAACAATGACAAAAAGGTGATATGTTATACATTTCGATTTTTTTTTGTGCCAAGACTCGCATAACCCATTTTGCTCAAAATAATCGTTTGACAGCAAAAAAAACGTATGCGTTCTCAATTTTTCCAATCGAATAAATGATAAAGCATAAAATCATAAATTCTCGATTCGATATAATTTTTTGTGCCTTTACGCAATCATAACAAGATATGTAAATTAATTCGCCGAACTGGTCCAGAAACGAGAAAGTTTACGATTATTTTTACTATATGTGCCTATAAAATATTTTTTCTGTTGAATTAATCACTAAATAAATTATAAACTAGGTTTCACGCTAATTCATTTCCGAAAGTACTAAACGAAAAAATGTTTTATCATAAACTGAGCGAATTTTATATGCTGTAACATAAAATTATGCGTAAATATTTAGTCATGAAAGGTGTTTTTGTACCATGGAAATACTATTTGATCAAATGGTTTTGAAGGTTTTTGTTGTGAACGTATTTTTGCAATAAACTCAATGTTTTATCATAATTTTCCAACTGTGGATGGAATTTAACAAAAAATATTTGTTACAAAAAATTATCAGATTGAAAACTTTTTAATAATTTATCGAAATATTTCGCTAAAAAAAATAAAAATAAATTTCAATATATTTTGTTTCCTTCAAGATCTTCCAAGAAAAAAGTTTAAATCATGGGTGCGAAATCGGTGGAACACTTTGTATTATCTATTGCATAAGTTTAGGCACCATTAATAAAGATCACTATTTCAAAAATTACAGACAAACATCACATACCTTCAAGGCGCAGAAAATACAATCTGGTCCACTGCAAACATGATTATTTAACTGCCTGAATGATCGTCTGAAAGCATCCAAATGCCATAAAACCTGAAAGATAATAAGAAAACCATCTTCAAAAACATTTCTTCAATCACAAAGTAATTTTAATTAAAAACGCCCGAAAGTATACTAAAGCCAAAATGAAGATCATTCAACCACTTCAAAATGAAACAAACCAGGCAGCAAAAATGTGAAGGTAAAGAGAAATATCAGCGTCTATTGTATGTTTTTTATGTAAAGAAGAAATAAAGTCGGACTCAACACTCTTCACCTCACCTCACCCATACATAAAAGATTTTTTCTTGGATTTTTTTCTTATTGAATCTCAGTTTTTTGAATTCGTTGCACGTTTGAATGTTCAACACCGGTTGAAACCTATGTACAATCGAACTTATGCTCGAGGCGTTGAGAAGTACATAAACAACATAGATTTTTTAGTTTAGTATTCAGCATAGTGAACGGAGGCAGTAGCGTCGATTGAAATACAAGACAAGACAGTGAGGTAAAATGAAAGAAGTTGAAGACTTAAGGTGGTAAATCAAAGTTTTAGGTGCATCTCTGTTCTATTTATAGGTTTTCACACTTTTTTGCCTCTATCCATGCAAATTTCGTGTTTGTCCAAGCGGCTCATTGAACTCAATTACAGAGAAAAAATGTAATAAGGCAATAAAAAGAGTTTTCATTTCGGTATTTATTTCAGTTCTTTCCATATTTATATCTACGTTTTTGGTACAATTGAAACAAAAAGCGTGTAATTCAATCGATCGATGTTTAATGTTGGTTTTTTTTGTATCTTTTTTTAGGGCTATATGCCCAAAACTGTTCCGCTTGACCAATGAACTGGTGACCCTCTTTGGTTGTTGGGTAATTTGACCCAATCCCAAGGTAAGTTTGTTATACGTTTCCTTTAAGATTATAAAAAGGGTCCACTTTAGGGTTTTCGGGTGATTTGTCGTTCCCCATAAATGAAGTGCAGTTTGACTTACCGACATATTCAAACCGACGTCGATTCCTTTTTTTCACTGCTTAGGGAAGAAAAAAAAACACTAAGGGAAAGGGAAAAACAAAACTCGATGATAGCGAGGGTGCCATTATATTAATCGATTTTCCATTAAGGGCACACTTGTAATCCCATTTCTCACTTTAAATAGAAATTTAATAAAATCTATAATTCAAAAAGGTTGTTCTAAAATAGGATTTAAAAACCTTTTAATTGTAGTGTGTCTGACATTTAATTCGATGGTGCACAAAAAATTTTTTTTAGAGATTTTGACGGTTTTTTTGAGATAAAGGTTTAAAAAATTTTGGACGAATTTTCCAAGGGATTATTACGTTTCATTGATTTATAGGGTTTAAAGGGATTTTAAATTAACAGGGGGAAAGGATTTTTAAAATTTATTCGTTTGGAAAACTGTTTTTTACGTCGCGAACGTCTTTGATGCAAGAGAATTAATTTGGAAATATGAAAATTATCTTTTCCCATTAAAAATCATTGAAAAAATGAAATCTTTTTAATCGTCATGGAAAATAAATCCTTCTTTACCTTTACATAAATCAATGGACCAAAACAAGTCTGGTTTGGTTTTTTGTTTAAACTGGGATGAAATCAAATTTCGATCGTGTTTCTGTTTTTTTTTCGATTTTTTGAAATGACTATAACTTAAAAAAAAATCAAGCCGGTTTCAAATAACAGTGGAATTTCGGTTTGTGAACTGAATCCGTTCTTGAAGGGCATTCATAAACCACCAGTTTTCCCATATAAAACAATGTGAATGAATCCGTTCCCGAGCTTCAGAAAACTGGGTCCCAAACCCAATCTGGTACTTAAAAATACATAAAATCTTACGCAAGAGGAATAAACTCAATAAATAAGCAAAATATAGACGACAATATTAAGGCGTTTGTTTTAAAAAGTGGTTGGGTTTTGGTTCGGTTCGGCCATCTTTTTTAAAAATGGTTTGGTTTTGGTTCGGTTCGGACATATTTTTTTTTCAGATTGGTTCGGTTTATGTTTTGGCTTTGATTCACTCAAATTTCGAAAAAAAAACCGAAAAGGTCGGTTCAATCTCTGATATTTACATTATTGCATGTCTTATCAACATTTTTAATATCAAGATTGTACGAAATGTGCAGAATTTCATGAAGAAACAAAGAATAAATGTATGATGGACGAAAATTGTCAGTCCATATTAATCTCGGTACGCTTTTTATATTCATAAATATGTTTGTAAAATTTTCAAAAAATCTTTCAATTTTTTAAATACTGTTTATTTCCTATTTTGTATTCTGAAACCACCAAAAGATCTTTAATAATTGCTTCTTTCAAAACAGGCTATTGAACCATTTCATTTAATTTCGGGTTCTGTGCAAAGTTTTTATTTTCTTTAACATGTGAAAGTGTAGAATCACAATATAATCTGGCAAGAATTAGCATCTCCTTTTCGAAATAAAAATCGTAATTGTATTATTTTTTTTATAAAACTTATTTGCATACAGGAAGCATTAATCAAATGTTTTCATTTGCCTAAGTTGGCATTGTTCAGCAGTCGCCCGGACGATATTTTTGGGTGCGAATGTTAACATTTTCCAAAACTTAAGAAGACAAATAAAACGAGTCATTTTTCGCTGGCCTCGTCGTATTCAATGCAGAGAGGTGTTACAAGACAGTGAAAATACATCGTCTTGAAAATGGATTCGTTTCCACTTCATGACCAATGATGACCCATTGTGGATGAGTCTTACACTTGGCCATCGACTTTACCACAAAACAAAATCAACGTAAATGTCTCAAAATTGCACAAAAAAAAGTTCTACAATTATTTGTCCCTCAATAGAAACTCCACAGTCGGTCATTAAAGTGAACTGAAACTCTGAAACTCTGAAACTCAAAGTCAAAATGGCAAAAAGATTTTTATCATTTCTGTATCCAGCAATAACATATCCGCGGATATCTTAAAGATTTCGAGTATTCTGGTGGACCTTCTAAATATTTTAGCGTTAAGTTTTTCTATATTTTACCTGTCAATCACCTCCATGGGTAATTGCTTGAGGGGGGTTTGTTTTTTTTTTGCCGTGCGTGTAAACCACGACGGCGCACGTAACCGTGGGAGGTATGCCATACTGCACGTCAAGTATCTATCAGATAATTATTGCCACAGTTCTATTGTTACCTCTTTTGTCGGGCTAATACCAGGAATCGATTCGTTTTTGAATGAGTGTAAAAAACAGGGATCCTTTTTTGAAATGTTTAAATTATTCTTTTGCGGGCAATTTTTTGCTAGAAATCAGAAACTTTGTTCTAGGAACAATCGTAGTTTTGAAAAATAACCGATTTTTTATCACGGCGTCATCATTATCTCGCCATAGGCGCTGTTCACACAAACAACCCATGATAACTTATTCATCAAAGATCTAATTGCTTTTTTTTTAAAATAAATTTTACGAATTTTAAAATAAATTAAATATGAAATTATTTTTAGATTAGTGAATAACACTTATGTGAAACTCTATGTGAATCCTGCGATAAAATACAAGCTACTCCGACTAAGCGTCTTCAACTTGAGTTGTATATAAAATTAATGAGTACGATTATCCAGATCCGTATGCACAGAGTGCAGATGGGAACAAAGGGAAAAGATTCAAAACCAGGAGTTTGTGGTATTGGCGGGACTCTGCGGTTTGGTTCCCAAAAATTGGTGTTCCTCCAAAAACGTCTTCGATTTTTCGGTGGTTTGAAGAATGTTAAACAAATACTGTGAAATTTTTTAGAGCTTTTTGGTTATCTGGAATATTTGTTTCTCTCGAAACCATTTCAATTCAAAATGAGTCCTTTTCCTCCCCAATGGTGACCATATTTTTTTTATTCGAATCTCGGACAGATAACTGCAGAAGGAGCGGGATGAAAAGAGGAAAATTTTTAATACCGCGGAATAAATCAAAAATCCGTAACAAGTCAATGCAGCGCACGCGGAAAAACTATTTTACCTGCTAATTCTTTGCCAAAAGAAGTGAATTTTTCTGGCACTTTTTGTGGTATTTTTTTTCATTTGGAACACAACAGAAGTTGCGTCGCAGGCAAATATGTTAGTATTGAAAATTTTATAATAAAATGCGCCGCAGGTGATTTGTTTAACTAAAGACATCATGGAAACCTATAGAAAAACCGCGTCGCAGGCGAAAAATTTATATTTCAAGATTAAATAGAATAATCCGGGACAAAAATTTAGACTCCGGGACGCCGGAACAACATACCTAAACCCTGGACTTTCC